>OY829544.1:36832881-37427182 GCA_963691705.1 Viola odorata
TCCGGCGTTGTGCATGTACACCGGACGTCGTGGACAGTCGACCTCAAGGCTCATAATCCTCTACAATGCTACAGCGAACAGATCGAATCTTATCAGTAATTTTGACACATGTAATTTTTTCCTGATTAAGGAAAAATTTGGTGAGTACAGGTAATTTACACCAGTGTGGTAAAAAATACAGTTGGAAAAACCCATATAAGTAATTGGTGAAACAATCAAACTCGGCATACCAAATTAAACATGGATGCATTCTATAATTTCTATAAAAAGAATAGAAAAGCAAATTGGAGAGACATGGGAAGACAAGGACATGTGTACTAAATCAATAACGGATATCGATGTAATACCCGTGCGAGTTAACTTATATTTTATTCTGTTATTGCTTATAATTTGGATACTCTCACGAGAAGAGAAGAGAGTAGATTGTAAAGGATTGAGCTCCTCTAAATTTTTGAGAAATTTGAACTATTCAATAAAATTGGACGGATGAGATTAAAAATTCAAGTCATTAATGAGTTGACCACTTGTTGGTAAAATGTTGTGTCCAATGTGTTGTAAACTTGTAATATACTTACCGTCAAGGAAAGAAATTTCTCTTCATCAATGTGCCTGTGCTATAGAGTCCGGTGCCTAGGTTTGCATTTAACTGTATTTGGTTTATATGTAATTTCAAACATTTGTAAGTAGGAATAACAACAATGAACAGAGTTAAACTTTAATTGGCATCTCATTGCTAACTCGTCCTAGACGAGGTAAAAGTACCCCCAGGAACAAACAAACAAACTCAACTACATCCCCATTCTACATTAACCCAGGTCTCCTAATCCTTTTGCCCTGCGTTGGAGCTGCCAGCAAATGCCGAAGTAGGCACAAAAAGTATGATGTCTCGAAAGTCAGCCGCTGCAGCAGTTGTTTTGTTAGCGATTTCTCCTTCCAACTTCAATATATCAATCCACTATTGGAGGAGAGTAATTGTAGTTCTGCAACTGGCCACCGTGTTGATGAGAGCCTCCCTATACTTCATGTCTTTCTCAGTTTCTGTCCTCCTAGACATATCCTCAATCTGCCTTTGCAGGAATGCTTCGTGATGCCTCATACGATTGATCTCCTTCTTCAGTGATTCTTTCTGCTACGTACGTACGATCGCGGCATCCATAATCGTGTTGCCGGCATGCATGACATCATTTTGCAGTTTCACTTTAGTGTTGGGATTCATCCTTTTTTTAGAAGGAAGCTGTTCGGTTATCTTATGCGCAGGTTAGTTGAGTTAACAAATAGTTGTAAGATTGTTAATATATGCGAGAGATGAAGAAATTGAAAAAAATGAAGAGGGGAAGAAAGAGGAAATGAGCCATGAATATGAGAAATATAATCATGATTTTTCTCAGATCTTGTGAAATTAAACCATATTGAATGAAGAGGAAGGGATTTCGAGAAGAAAGGTGTTAAGTTAAGTGGTGACTCTAAGATGGATGGGTGAAGAAAATAATTTAATCATAGAAGAAGAAACAACAAAAATGAAGAATGAAGACAGGCTGCGACTGCGGCACAAGGAGTAAAATGAGATCTAGGGTTTTTCAATTTTTTTATAAATTTAATATTTCAGATCATTGGCTGGGCTTCTACGATTTATTATGGTTTGTAAATAAAAAAAACGTTGACCAAAATAAATAATAAAGACAGGAGTATCAACAAAATTAAAAGTGATGAAAGAATATCCTTTTAATTTTTAAAACTAAAATGATTAGAAATGATATTTATTAGATATTTTAATTTTAATTTATAACAGATAATATTAGCTTTGTTATAATAGCATATTTTTAAAAAACTAACACGAGGTTGTAGTTAAATTAGTTAGTGCATGTTATTTTTAATCAAAAAAAATTAATCTTTCCTTCTCTCGATCCGATCCCCCATCCTATTCTGGAAACTAAGGTTTAAAAAAATTGAATTAATTATAGAATAATATATTATATATTATATTAAGTAATAAGTATTGCAATTATTTTAGGTACAATATCAAGTATTGCAAATTAATCTTATAGGCAATTGGTTTTTGTCATGGCTCATTAATTCGGCTTTAATAGATTATGATTAAATCCAATGAAAGTAATTAATTTTTGAACAGGCCATGAGATTTTGTTGGATAAGTTTTAACCGAAGCTAATTTTGTTAAAAATAATTTCTTATTATATGTACGGGTAACATTTTGTATATAAATAGTGTGAATAAGAAGAGATTAAGGAGGACGATCACATTGTTATTAATAATCTGGATAATCACATAGTTAGCTAACGAGTGTTTTCCAATTCATAATAGAGAATCAAAGTTCCAAAAAGAAAAAAAATACCCAATAGAAAATTATCATATGGTACTTCTTCAACAAATTATGTATAAATTTGTATATATATGGTTGTTGTTTTAGTAAATCAGTCGGTTCAATCCGATTAAACTAGTGAATTAGTAACTCATGAGTTAGGCAGTTCAATGTATTAACGGTTCTGAAGTACGATGCTGTTCGATATATTATGTAATTAGTTTAATTAATTATTTAAGTTAGAGTTCGAGTAGAAGTAGGAAAATACTTGTAATTCTATTCCTAGTAGGTTTCGCGCATGCCTATATAAGGAGTGCACAAACTCATTTAAAATAAGAGCTTATTTTGATTAATGAAAATTCAGAGAATGTTTCTCTAAATTGTTCATGCGTGAACTTTGTTCATTCTTGAGTCCGAACAATCGATTAGGTTAGCAAGTAAAACCCGAAAGTTCAAACCCCCATTGATTCATAGCTCTAGTTTGATATTCACAGGTTGAATATAGGGTTAGAGATCGTTTCAAGAACCTCACTTGATAAGTTTAGTTTGGTTAACACAGGTTGTTAACAAGGTTAAATAGTCTTGTTGAGTCTATCTATTTCCACATCGAAATCCAGACCTTGAACTAGATCACAAATTAAAGTATACGCCTCATAGGCAACTAGGATCCTATCAGTTGGTAGCGGAGCTTAAGGCGTTCAAAGGTTTGGCATCTATCCTTTTATTTATTTGTTTGTTTTCAATTGTTGAGATTGGTTCTTCTTCTACCCCGATCTATAACCAATCTCCTTGTGTCCCGTGTGTTAGTTATTTTGTGTGTCTTGCATCGAGCTAGGTTAGCTCTTGTGTGCGTATTGTCTAGCAAATTGTTATGCGATTTGTGTGTCTTTCAATTATTTAAATTTTGTCCACAAAAGTGTCATAAAATACCAAAAAGAGTCTTTACTTTAATTGTTATTTAAAGTTTCGTTCAAAAAAAAAAAACAGAAGAGAAGCAAAATACAAAATACTAGAAGGTATTTCAAAACTATTTCAAAAAGAATCATTCAATTTGGTGGTCGGAATCCAAAGATATTAACGATACAAATCGCAAACCTTAATTCGCACATATACACTTGTCTACGGCTTTGTGAATTGTTTGGATAATTCGAGTCACTTTGAGCCTTTTTTGATTCCATATAATTATCTTCTATTCCAGTTGTATATTTGTTTAGTTGATTGCTCTTGCAACTACTCAAGTATTCGACATCCAAGATTATTTCGAAGCTAGTTGTCTTTGTGTGTCTTTTTGTAAGCTTTCATTGAAACTCTTGAGTCACTAACACTTGCATGTGAACAATTTGTAGGAACTTATGAGTGATTTTGTGAGTTTAATAGAGAGTTTAAATACGAGAGTAAACACGTGAGGGAGTGCTAGGTTTAGTTCAATTTTACACTGTTTGTTCTTGTTATGAAGTTTCAAGAAAGTCAAGCGGATCAGAGAAAGGATCGGAAGGAGCTTTGATGAGTGAGGTCCTTAAACTACTCCAAAACCTCAATACCAAATTCGAAGCATTCGAGGGATGGCAGGTAGGTATAGATAAGAAATTTGAAGTACTATTGGACAAGAAGGAAGGTGTAGCTACTCAGCGGTTTACACAAACCCTAAATCCGGATAACGCTAAGCATTTGTATGATAGTCCACGACACGAGGAGGACACTAAGGAATTATTTGGAGGAATACCCGAGGGATACGTTAGTGGAGGAGAAGAAGAGACGAGGTTCGTGACTGGACCAATAGCGCATAACACGCCACATCAACGCGCACCCCCGCACAAGCCCCATGGGCATGCCATACAGAATAAGCGCCAAGTGCCTCATGCACGATGGCACGCGGAGCTCGAAGATGATGACTTCGACCATGATAAGCATGACCAAAATTATGAGCGGCAATCTAAACATGATGAGAGACGTGACTCCAATTTGGGCTGTATCAAGATGAAGATTTTGCCTTTTGATGGCAAGGACGATCCGGACGCTTATTTAGCGTGGGAAAGGAAGGTTAAGTCGATCTTCCTTTGCCACAATTATTCGGAGGATAAAAAGATTAAGTTGGCTTAAGTGGAATTTAGCGGCTATGCGATCCATTGGTTGGATCAACTTAATAAGACTAGGCAAAGAGTTAGAGCCAGTCCAATTCCCACTTGGGAAGAGATGAAGATTTTCATGAGGGAACATTTTGTACCCACCTATTTCCACATTGATCTTCACAAACAATTTCAGACTTTGACGCAAGGAAGTAGGATTGTGGGAGAATATTTTAATGAGATGGAAATAGCGCTAGCTAGAGCGCAAGTGGTCGAGGACACAGAGGCTATGATGGCGAGATTTCTTAATGGACTTAACCAAGAGATAGGCAATGCGTTAGAGCTAACGCATTACACTACACTACAAGAGATGTTACACATAGCCATTAAAATCGAGAGACAAAGGAAGGCAGCAAGACCTTCTTATGCCACATCGGGTTCGACTACTATAAGAGCCACACCATGGAAGAAGACGTCTTGGGCGAAAGATAACAAAAGTACAAGAGAACTACCTAGGGTTTGGTCGTACACTTATGACACCAAGAGTGTGATGAATGCTCAAGTACTTTCAAAGGTCTATAACAATAATCCTCCTAATGCCTAGTAAATAAAATACTGACCAAGGATATTGTTTGCTTCATGTGTGTCGGGAAAGGCCATAGGCAAGCCAATTTCCCCAACAGGCGAGTCTTACTCATTAGGGAAAATGGAGACCTAGAGTCAGATGACGACCAAGAAATTGATGAGTCTGGATGTGTGGAGGAAGAAAAGGAAGGAACTAGTTTGGATAATGATGGTAAGATAAAGGTAACTGATCATTCTCTCAATCTTGTGATTAGGCGTAATCTTAGCTCCCAAACCAAGACCGAAGCATATGAGGAAGAACAACGAGAAAACTTATTTCATGCTCGTTGTTGGATCAATAAGAAGGTATGTTCCTTGATCATTGACAATGAGAGTTGCACAAATTGCGCAAGTACATTGTTAGTGTACAAATTGCGGTTGCCGACCATAAAGCATCTAAAGCCTTACCTATTACAATGGATGAACAATGGTAGCGAATTAAAGGTAACGACATAAGTATTACTTGTGTTCTCCATTGGTAAATACAAAGACAAGATCCTTTGTGATATCATTCCAATGCAATCAAGTCATATTTTACTTGGACGACCATGGAAATTCGATAGGGAGGCCAATCACGAAGGAAGGACTAATAGATATAAATTGGTGAAAGATGGAAACAAAATTCACCTTGGCGCCTCTAACACCGATTGAAGTTTTTGAGGATCAACACTGGCTAATAAAGTCCTATGTCGAGTATGAAATTAATCAAAAGATTAAGAAAGAGAAAGGAGGACTAAGTGTTAAAAAGAAAGAGAAAAAATAAGCAAAACACCACGCATGAAAAGAGTTAGCATGTGAAAATTGACGTGTCAAAAAGACAGGATTCTAGCAAAAATTTGAGTGTTTACGCCAAAGGGAGAGAAGTGAGGCAAGTGTTCTTTTACTTTGGAGCAAGTTTATTTTCTTGGTTTTATTGTCAGTGTAGAAGGTGTTAAGGTTGACGAGGAGAAGATCAAGGTGATCAAGGAGTGGCCGACTCCAAAAAGCGCGAGCGACGTACGCTCATTCCATGGCTTAGCGAGCTTTTATAGGCGCTTCATTAAGGATTTTAGCACTATTATGACACCATTGAATGAACTCACTAAGAAGAATACTTCTTTTGAGTGGGGATAACCGCAAGGGAAGCGTTCAACACGCTTAAGGAGCGTTTGTGTTCGGTGCCCGTCTTAGCCCTACCGGACTTCGATAAGGCATTTGAGGTTGAATGTGATGCGAGTGGGCTAGGGATCGTGCTATTTTGATACAAGAAAAGTGACCCATTGCTTACTTTAGCAAGGAGTTGAAGGATGCTCAACTTAGGTATCCGACTTATGATAAGGAGCTTTACGCCCTTGTACGCGCACTAGAGGTTGACAACACTACTTGATGTCGCACGAGTTTATAGTACACACAGATCACTTGAATTTAAGTACCTTAAGGGATAAGGTAAATTGAACAAGCGCCATGCGACTTAGATGGAGTTTATAGAGTCTTTTCCCTATCACATTCAATACAAACAAGGTAAGGACAATATAGTGGCCGACGTACTATCTCGAAGGTACGCTCCTATTACTTCTCTTAGTGCAAAGCTACTTTAATTTTCACTTTACCCTACTAATTCTGATTTTGGTGATATTTATAGTAATTGCATGACTATTGTCGAGTCTAAGTTTTATAGACATGATGGGTATTTGTTCAAGCGAAAACGCTTATGTGTGCCAAATTGTTCTTTAAGAAAATTACTAGTGAGCGAGTCTCATAGTGGAGGTTTGATGGGTCACTTTGGCATGACTAAGACTTTTGGATATACTCCAGGAGCATTTTTATTGGCCCTATATGAAGCGAGATGTAGTCCGCATCATCGCTAGGTGTCTAGTTTGTCATAAGGCAAAATCTAGGGTTTCTAATCATGGTGAGTATATTCTTTTACCATCCTTTGACCGATTTATCCATGAATTTTATTATAGGGTTGTGTAAGTCTAGGTGAGGGAAGGATAGTATTTTTGTTGTAGTCGATCATTTTTCAAAGATGGCACATTTTATTCCTTGTGCTAATACTCATGATGCGACTCATATTGCTAACTTTTTTTTCAAAGAAGTGGTGCGTCTATATGGAGTACCTTTAACCATTGTTAGCGATCATGATGGTAAGTTCCTTAGCCATTTTTGGAGAGTTTTGTGGAATAAATTAGGTACAAAATTGCTATATTCAACATCTTGTTATCTACAAACCGATTGACAAATGGAAGTGGTTAATCAAAATTTAGGATCCTTATTTCCCATGTTAGTTAGTAAGCATAATTCTAGTTGGGTTGATTATTTACCTTTTATCGAGTTTGCTTATAACCGTTCTATTCATTCGAGTACTCATTATTCACCTTTTGAGATTGTGTATGGCTTTAATCCTAAAACACCATTGGATTTAACCCCATTATCTTTAAGTGATGTTTCTAGTCTAGATGGAGCAAAGAAGGCAGATTTGGTGAAGAAAATTCATGAGCAAGCCAAACGCAACATTGAGCGGATGAATGTGAAGTTGGCGCACAAAAGAAATCTTGGAAGGACTATGGTATCCTTCAATGTAGGTGATTAGGTTTGGCTACACTTACACCGAGAATAGTTTCTAGCCCAATGCCAAGGAAAGATGTCCATAAGAGGCGACGACCTGTTTCAAACTATTGAGAAGATCAACAATAACGCCTACTAGCTTGACTTGTCTATTTAGTATGGTTCCGTTAGTGCTACATTTAACATGACTGAATTGACTTATTTGATGTAGGTGATAAGGATGATGGTGCTGATTCGAGGATGAATCCTTTAAAAGGGGAAGGGAATGATGCGAATCCTCGCACCAACCCTAGCACATTGCATGCGCACGCCGTACCATTACCGCCCATTGGACCAATGACACGAGCGAAAGGCAAGGAGATCCAAGTGAGGTTATCACAGCTCATCCATAAGGATTTGCATTGCAAGGCACTCATCAAAGAGGCTGTGTTGCATGAGAAAGCCCCACGGCTTGTGACGTTGCTCGTTGCCGCGCCATGCGCACCCAACAACACCTACAATTTTGACGCCCAAGCCATCTTGGACATAGGCAATAATCAGTGAGCCCTGGATGAAATACAAGACCCTTTGGGATGTTAGGGAGTTGCTGGTCAAGTTTCAGCTCAAACGCACGAGGCGTTTAGGAGATAGCACAGTCGACTTTTCCATGAGCAAGAGTGTGCGCCTAGACCGTCCGACTTGAGCGATCGGACCAACTTTCATTCTGGCTGTGGGAATCCTATTTTTATTAGTTATAGAACTTCTAGATATATTATGTAATTAGTTTCATTAATTATTTAAGTTAGAGTTGAACTAGAAGTAGGAAAATACTTATAATTCTATTCCTAGTAGGTTTCGCGCATGCCTATATAAGGAGCGCACAAACTCATTGTAAATAAGAGCTTACTTTGATTAATGAAAATCCAGAGAATGTTTCTCTAAATTATTCATGCGTAAACCTTGTTCCTTCTTGAGTTTGAACACTCGATTAGGTTAGCAAGTAAAACCCTCATTGATTCGTAGGTCTAGTTTGATATTCACAGGTTGAATATAGGGTTAGAGATCATTTCAAGAACCTCACTTGATAAGTTTAGTTTGGTTAACATAGGTTGTTAACAGGGTTAAACAGTCTTGTTGAGTCTATCTATTTTTGCATCAAAATCCAGACCTTGAACTAGATCACAAATTGAAGTATATGCCTCCTAGGCAACTAGGATCGTATAAATTCTCCTCTTCTGCCACATCATGGTGTAACTACCTACTGCCATACTCGTGATGTGACGTGCCTTGTATATGAGAACTAGAGGTACCATTAGTGTTTTGGACGTAATGCTTGAATGGTAAGTCATCCCGCAACTTATCGACCTTATCCTTCATGTGGACTTCGGCTACCTTCCTCCACTGCTCCATCTCGTCAAATCTCGCATTGAGATTTTTCAGAATGGTAATCAACTCCTGTCGCTTAACTTTGTCTGATGATTTATCCGATATTCTTATATCTCCTGAAAGTCACAACACAAAATAAAACGTAAAATTGCACTAAACCTAGCACTCCCTTACGTGTTTAACTCTCTATTGTCCTCACAAAATCACTCAATGTCTTAGTAATATCTTTGCTATTGTTCCTACATAAACCATTAGTGACTCGAGAGTTTCAAAGAAGGCTTCCAAGAAGACACACAAAGACAACTAGCTTCGAAGGAAGTTTTGATGCCTAACAAGAGGTTAGTTACAAGAGAAATCAACTAAACAATTGTTAAGATGGTGCAGAAGATAATATTTAGAATAAAGGAAAAGCTCAAAAGACTCAAGAAGACTCAAATAGCTCATGGATTGTGAGTGGTATACGATTGTGCATGCGATTGTGCTTCCCGTGCTAAATTTTGATTCTGATCACCAAATATGATTTTTCTTTCTGATTTATAGCTCAAATATTCCCTAGTATTTTGTATTTTGTTTCTTTTCTGATTTCAATTTTTTTTTACTCTTTTTAGCTACTCTAAAACACTGACTCTTTTTGATATTTTGTGACTCTTTTCTAGATAGACACAAAATAAATTAAAAACAAGCAAATCGCACACAAGTTTGCTTAAAATGCACACACAGAGCTAGACTTAGCTCGACTTGACTCAAACAAGCTAACACACGACACACAAGAAGATTGGTTATAGAATGGGGTAGAAGAAGAACCAATCTCAATAAAGAGAATAATTAAAATAGTAAAGGATAGATGGATATAAACCAAACCTTAGAATGCCTTGAGCTCCGCTACCACATGATACGATCCTAATTGCCTAGGCCCGATTTGAGTTGTTGATCTAGTTCAAAGGTTTGAGAGTTATGCGAAAATTGGATAGATAGGCTTACAAGTGCAAACCTAGACTTGATAACAACCTGTGTTACCCAACCTAGTCGATTTCAAGTGAGGTTCTTGATCGATGCTAGACCTATATTCAACTCGTGAATATTAACCTAAGGGAAACGATCAATAAGATAGCAATTTTGTGTTTTACTTGAAACTAACCCTACCTTGCCGAACTGAAGATTAGAACAAGGTTCGCAAAGAAAAACAGAGTAAATACTCCCAAGACAAAGGTGTCTCTCTCAACAATGAGTCAAACGGCTCCTTAAATAGGCGTTAATCGTAACTTCTACTTCGAATAGAACTAGGAGTTCTACTCAATTAATTATTCTATCTAATTAGCTAAATAACTAAATAAGATAAATAATAAATATAACTAATTAATGTTCCAGAAGCTTCAAGAGGTTTCCTTCATGGCTGGGCCTTGACGCGGCTATCTTCCCAAGTCAGATGTCGACTTGCGCTCTCTCTGCCAGCGATAATGTCGACTCGAGCTAACTTCCAATTGGCTCATACTTTTGGGCTGAAAGTCGGTCCAACGTGATCTAACATCCTCAATTGTAGGAAATAAGGTCGATCGCTTGCATCTGACCTTCTGAGTCTAGACCGGCTCCTACACAATTACCGCATACGTATTGACTTCTTGCGTGCGAGAATATCACCATGGTCCATCTGATGATCTAGACGTGAAAACATCTCCATACTTGGTCCCGGCACAGCTAACACCTCAAATTGTCCAGTGAGGCTAATAGATCCCTAGTCGAAGCCTTTCTTCCATGAAATGGCTAGGTTGGACATTCCTGACGCATTCATTGGTACACTAGTATCCGATATGAGCTTCCCTCACCCTGTGGCTTAAACTGGCAGCACCTCTGGCTCTGTCTCTATGCCCAGAGGTTGTTGTAACCTCTCTTGATGCTTCGTGACATCCTTGGATCGGCGTCTTGGTCCGATTGGCCCTAGCTGCATGGTGCATGATGATGTGGGATGGGGTCAGAACTGTATCACTCATGTCCACATTTGATGCTAAGATTTTTAGGTTTGCATATTTAGTAGGACGTTTTGAGCATGATGATGATTTTTGTGAAATTTACAAAGCATGTGAAAATTGTCCCATGATGGTTTCTTGTTTAAACATCATAGACTTTGCATTCTTAAGTCTATCATTAGGGAATTGCTTGTGTTAGAAGCGTATGGTGGTGGATTATCCGGCCATTTTGGTATTGATAAAACTTTGCATGCCTTGAAAAATTATTTCTTTTGGCCAAAAATGAAAATTTATGTAGCTAGGGTAATTGAAAGATGCGTGACATGTAAAAAGCCTAAGTCAAAATTGATGCATCATTCTACTTACACGCCATTACCCGTAGCTAATCACCCAAGGATTTATTTATCAATGGATTTTATGCTAGGATTGTTGTTGTAGACCGCTTCTCTTAAACGACTCATTTCATTCCTTGTGCTAAAACTCATGATGTTAATTACATTGCTCAATTATTTTTCCAGAATATGGTGTGTTTACATGGCATAGCTAGGAGCATTGTTAGTGATGGTGACATAAAATTTTTGAGTCATTTTTGGCATACATTGTGGGAGAAACTAGGTACTAGGCTCCTCTTCTCTACCACATGCCATCCCCAAACAAATGGGCAAACCAAGGTGGTGAATAGGACCCTTATTTTTATTGCTAAAAAGGGGGATCAATAGGAAGAAAACCTTACTTTTCTTAAATTTTCATTCAGAAAAGGGAAGTTGAGCCCTAGAGGCAACGAGCCATTTGAGATTCTTCACCGAATCAATGATAATGCTTATGTCTTGGACCTACCTTCAGAGTATGGGTCCATTAGCCATTCTTTCAATGTTAATGGCTTGACTTTATTTCATGTAGGAGATGAAGGATTGGAGGCTATGGATTCGAGGATGAATCCTATCGAAGGGGGAGGTGATGATGTGATACAAGGAGCCTCCGAAGGACCTGTGATTAGAACCAAGGCGCAGAAGATGGCCTTGTGGTTCGAGTGAGCTCTAGCTGAGGAGGACCAAGGTGAGGACCACCAAAAACATGGCGCGACCATCAAGATGGCCATCGTGCACCATGGTCTCGACGGGCAACACCAAACGGATATTGTATCAGCCCTAGCCTATCATACGGAACGATGTAGCGCACCATCGCACGGGATAGAGCCACATATCATCGTACCCTCTCACAAAATAGAGCAGCATGCCATCGCACGGAACAACCTCACATAGAATGGGCCTTGCGCCTCAGTACAGCCCTGACCCAGCACACACGTGTAACACGGGTCGCGAGCATGTCCGCGACACGGACCCGCATGGGACTTAGCCGCGACACATGGCACATGGGTGCACCCTACCCCTTTTGGGAGCCAAGTCTCACCTTTTGAAGCAACCAAGTTAGCCGGCCATTCCCAAGGCCATTTTAGTATATTCTACTTAGTTTCTACCCTAGATATAAATAGTCAAGTGTTACTTTATTTTAGTTAGTTTTTGTTGAAAGTGAATATTGGTTGAGTAAAGGAAACTTTCTCCTTGTTCACCCAAAAACTCTCTTACATCTCCATAAGTAAAGCTTTCAAATCGTCAAACTTGTAATCATTTTCTTTATCTTTAATATAAGCATTTCCATTTCGTCTTGTATTTTTATTTCTTATCTCAATCCTCTTGTTTGTTTTCTTTCTTCTATTTTCCGCACTTTCATCTTGTTCATTGCTTGTGTAACTTGTCTTGAAATAGATCCATCTTTTTCTCTAAATATGCACCCAAATCGCCTAGTGTTGATACCCGAATTTTGACGTCATTTTTATTTAATTTTAGCATTTCTGTTATTTAGTTAATTTACAGTCATTTTCAGTTGATTTAATGTCGCTAGCATTCTTAGGTGTTTCGTTGCATTTTAGCATCATCGTTAGCTTTCGAAATCGCATTTTTATTTTTTTCGGCGTGTATTTTCATTATTATTATCATTAATATTTTTAGCCTTAAAAATCACGTTTTTAACTATCCGGCAGTCAGTTGCTAGTTTTTTCTTCGTTTTAGGTCATCTCATGATTTTTAGGATTTTTTATGTTTTAGCGCATTTTTTAGTATTTTTATTATTTTATTATTTTATTATTTTATTATTATTTTCATTCGAGTTGTTATTGGACTCGAGTAAGTCTGCTCGGACAATAGCTCGACTTTAAAATGTTTTCCATCAACTAGTTGCTAGCTTTTTTTCTGCTCGCAACGGTCTACAGCGTTTCGTGTAATTTTAGGCGTAACGTTTTTATTTTTCCATTTGCGCGTTTCACGCTTTTGAACGAGAAAATAAATGCGCTAAGCGGAAAATTTTCATTATTCGCTGTATACAGTTAAACCCGTCATATTTTTCTCTACGCGTGGGTACCTTCGGCTCGAAAAGTCAGAACGTTTGGTCGCGGGAACCGGCTCGAGGCCATTTAAATCAGATAAAAGGCCATTTGATCATGGCCATTGATCTGGTCAACCAAGTAAAGTCAACCAGATCAATCGCCCTTGAATTAATGTGCATAATGCACATGCACAGTGCACGCACGAGGAAGGCAACGAAGTCCTCGCCCGAGTCACCTGCTCCCATCGCGTCCTAGCCCTCTAGCCCTCCGCCATCATCACGACTCCCCTAGCCTTGCCACCGCGACCAGCTGGCCACCACGCGCAGCTCCCCCGTCCTCCAACCCATGCGATTTTGCCTATAAATACAAGCTTCCATCCTTCGTAAAAATGGTCCAAAATTTTGCAAGAAAAAGGCCATTGCCCCTCTCCATTTTTCCAGGCCAGTCCACAAACCAGCTGAACCACCTCCTTGCGCTCAATCCTCTCCTCTTCCGATAAGCACTGTAAGCATTTCTTTCCCTTGTTTTTCTTTTAAATTCCATTTTAAGTTTAGGTAATTAATTAACCACTAAAACCCGCTGCAACCACCCTATTTTCAGTCTAATTTCACCATGCTAACATTAGTTTAAATTACCGTTGCTTAGTTTAATTGTTTCGTCAATTAACGTCAAAATGCATCTCTTTGTTTTCCTCAAAAGCATGCTGTTTTCGTCGCCTGGTTCGTCACCTCCGTCGCCGGCAGTGGCGCCGGCGATGTGAGGTTGAAGATGAGATGATCGGGCGGCATGGCCCTTCGCGAAATGAAAGAAAGGTGATGGGTCAAGCCCATCACCATTTAAATTAATTTCCTTGGGCCAGGAATTGTTCCTGGCCCATTTCTCCAAATTTCCAACCTGGGCCCAGCCTATTTATATTTTTCCGAGTCTTCGATTCGTTATTTTTTTACGAAAAATGCTCACATGCTTCGTATAATCATTCTTCATGATACGTGCTATTTTTCCTATAATTTATGCATGAATTGTTTAGTTCACTTTTTTGTAAAATATTTCGTATGCTTATTCTTGCCTCAAGTTTGTTTATTGAACTGTTGTTTTTATATACTTGAATTAATCGTTTCTTATCGTGATATTTATTTCATTTAACTTCAGTCATTTATATTTAGCAATTTAAATTCAGTCATTTAAATTACCGCCTATATGGTCGGTTGTCATTTAATTTTCCGCAAATTATCAACTGCTTTTCATTTTCGTAAATATTCAACTGCTTTAATTTTTCGCAAACTGCTGGAAATCCTTCCGCAAATTATCAACTGTTTAAATTCTTTGCACTTTAATTTTCCGCAATTTACTTTCG
This sequence comes from Viola odorata, assembly GCA_963691705.1. Classification (NCBI taxonomy): domain Eukaryota; kingdom Viridiplantae; phylum Streptophyta; class Magnoliopsida; order Malpighiales; family Violaceae; genus Viola; species Viola odorata. Next base: position 36,847,502 of record OY829544.1, read on the forward strand.
GCAATTTAAATTCAATACCTCCTACATGGTCGGTCACATTTCAATTTTTGTAAATATTCAACTGCTTTAATTTTTCGCAAACTGCTGGAAATCCTTCCGCAAATTATCAACTGTTTAATTTTTCGCACTTTAATTTTCCGCATTTTACTTTTCCGCACTTTACTCTTCTGCACTTTAATTTTTTGCAATTTACTTTCGGCAATTTAAATTCAATATACCACCTATATGGTCGGTCGCATTTTAATTCTCGTAAATATTCAACTGCTTTAATTTTTCGCAAACTGCTGGAAATTCTTCCGCAAATATCAACTGTTTATTTTCTGCAAATATCCAACTGCTTATTCTCTGCATTATCAACTGTTTTATTTTCTGCAAATCATCAAACTTTTTTAATTCCCTGTAAACCGTCGACTGCATTTAATTTTGCTGCACTCAGCATTTTAATTGTCATATGCGTAAAATCAATCATTTTTCGCACGCAATCCACGTAGCATTTAATTTTCGTATGCGAAAAATCAATCATTTTTCGCATGCAATAAACGTAGCCTTTGAATTCTCGTATGCTTAAAATCAATCATTTTTCGCATGCAATCCACGTAGCATTTAAATTCTCGTATGCTTAAAATCAATCATTTTTCGCATACAATCAATGTAGCATTTAATTTTCGTATGCGTTAAATCCATCATTTTTCGCATGCAATCAACTCAGCATTTAATTTTCGTATGCGTTAAATCCATCATTTTTCGCATGCAATCAACTCAGCATTTAATTTCCGTATGCGTGAAATCCCTCATTTCTCGCATGCAATCAACTGTCATTTAAATTTTTGCACTCATAAAATTGCCTATTTATTTTTCAAGCTATCACTAACACTCTATTTTTGTAGGTTTTAATTTCAAGCTTCGCTCGAAAGTACGCCTTTCGTTCCTATTTTATTTATTCAACGCTTTTCTGCAAATATTAACTGCACGCATGATATATAGAATTGCTAGAACTAAAATCAACCCACATGAACAACGTGTTTAAAGAGTTGCTTAAAATGCCATGTTCATATGATTTTAAATTCCCGCTTATATTGACTGCATGTACATGGGGACTTTCGATCCCACATCAGTTTTCCACTTCAAAAATCTATCATTTAAACTTGTACTCTGTTAGCAATCCATGTTAGGATCACGTAGTAATTAATGTAATCATGCATGGCCCGATGATGAAAAAAGAGGGCGCTCATTCAGTCTTACGGAAATTTCAGTCCCATCACGTTGCGGTCAGGAATAATCGATCGATCTTGATAAACGGTAACCCCGTTCGAAAGATCTTTTTATTATTTCTGAACGGTCACGATCATAGAAAAGACTAAAGTGACGATTCCTCTGAGGGCCCCCTTTTTCAAAACGCATTTTTCAAACACCTTTTTAAACACCTCTCTCATCAACCGGTAACCGTTTTCGGATGTGACTCGGGTGCCTAACACCTTCCCGAGACCATAATACGACCCCGAACCTTTGTCTGGGGTCCAGACCCCTTTTTTTTTGTGCCTTTAGTTTTTTTTTACTTATTATATTTCTTATGCCATGACGATTAGGGTTCCCTAAGCCTAGCAACCAAATTAGGGTGGGGACTTCATTGCATGCTGCTAGCGTCCTTTTATGCCGAGCATCTGAAGGTCTCAAATTTCGTTGCACACTCGCGAATTACTCTTTTTCGTAATTTTTGTGGGGCGCGACAGTTTGGCGACTTCACTAGGGACTTTAGGGTCGGAGCCGGTTTTATCTTTTTAGAGAGGTGTTTTATTTGTTTATTTATTTGCTTTGATCAATTGCTGGTTTGTTTATTTATTTGCTTTATCAATTGTCATATGCATTTCATAGCGCCCTACACCCAGGGGACAATTACCAAAATAGGAGGGTAGTAGTGACGCCCTAGGACACATGTCCTGGGTAGTGTTCACCAATCCCAACTCGGATGAACCCCTAAAGCCAGTCGAAAGGTTATACAATTTCGCAAGAAATTGGGAGACTGGACGACACTTTAGGGACCTTTTCATGGTATCATCCGGGAACCATTCAAGCCAGTTAGAGGTGTCAGAATCAGAGCCCAGCACGTGCATCATGATTATACCTGTTTGTTGTGGCTCTATTTGTTTTGCTGGCATATTGATGTGATTTTTCTGTTATACGAACTGTAAATTTCTTACACGTGCAGGTTACTTCGTATTTAAAATTTTATTTTTGTCCCATAGGACCCATCTTGCTCATTCGACATGTCGGCACCTACACTACTTTCATTTGATATTTTCGGGGGACGAAGCTTCAACGATCAAGCTGCCCAAGGAGATCTGTTGGAACGTGGGTTCGCCCCTGACATCACCACTAAGATCAAAGTAGAAGTCATGGACTTTGACTTAACTAGGATTCGGATGTTGAGAAATGAGCTGACTGAAGACGAAGAGACACAGTTTGAGGGTATTTATGGAAAGCTACTGACCCTAGTTGACGTAAAGACTGATTGGGGTTGCATCCGGGCAACCCTAAAATTCTGGGATCCCTATTATCGGTGCTTCTCTTTCGACAAAGAGGTAGACTTGACTCCTACGCTAGAAGAGTACTCAGCTCTGATGTGCTTCACCTCTCCTATATCGGCCATATACCAGAATGTCCGACTCGACTCCTCAAGTGTCAAAATAAGGCTCGATAAGTTGTTAGGAATCACTACTCGTGTCAGAGAGGGTGACTACTTCTGGTGCTGGTCAGATATTGAGGCACGCTTTCGATTGTCCAACGGGAAGAAACGCTTAAGGATTCTGGCTTTCGCCATTGTAGGATTTGTCCTCTTTCTAAAAATGAGGAATGCCATCGACTTTGCAGCAGCCAACATCTTTTACGAGATGGAAACAAATGCCATCAATCCTACAACAGCCATTCTGGCCGAGACCTTTCGCTCCTTGGACTCTTGTCGAAGAAAAGGGAAATGGAGACTCACATGTTGCACCCAGCTATTGACAGTGTGGTTGGTCAGCCACTTCAAACAGGTTCTTGATCAGACCATTTTCTTCGCAAGCTACATAAGGTCATGCCCTCTACTCAGGGTTATCAACGCAATGACCACGGATAGATGGGCGATGGAAAATAAGGATGTCTGGATCGACCGATTCATAAACCTCTCAGAAGAAGACTTCAGTTGGCACGCCAAATGGCTGCAGACTTCCAATCCCATCGTCTGCTGCGGACACTTACCTTGGGTTCCTTTGATCGGAGCATGGGGATGCACTCACTATTGCCCTGCCCTCGTCCTCAGACAGTTCTGCATCACGCAAATAATTCCCGTGACGTTCGGCATGACAAGGTCAGACCAGCCACACACTGGAGAAAATCAGAACATTCAGTTGTACGCCCAAGACTGGGCCCACCCTTTTTGCCTCAAAGGACACGGCATCCCTGCAACCACAATACCAGAATATCCACAGTGGAGGTCAAGACGAGTTAACGGCAATGTCTTACCTCGCCCAGAAAATCAAAAACCAATGGAAGAAGAAGGGGAATCGCAAGTGAGCGAAGGAATGGATGTCATGGCTTACGCTCAAGTGGTAGAACATATGCGAGCAGCACAAGAAGAACGAGATCTGATGGTAGAGGAAAGGGATATGGCCCAAGCTCGTCAATGTGGCTTAGAGGTCCAGATGAATGAACTGGACAGGCAGCACAAGGATTTCATCCGCGTACAAGCAGTACAAAAGAAGGTGGCCCTCAGGGCCTTTAAGGAACGCTTGAGCAGTGAAACCCGCAAAAGAGAAGCATCAAGTGCCATAATCGAAGACAGGGATTCAACGATAAGGGTTTTGACTACTCGCGCAGACTTGGGAGAAAGGAAAAACCAAGTACAGCAAAGCCGAATTACCGCCTTAGAGGCTGAGTTAGAGATGAAAAAAGGGGAGTTGGCTTCGATGGAGTACCTTTGGCAGCAGGACTCTAACGTCCAGGAATGACACCTTCAGGGAATGGCTCGGATATCGGCAGATCTTTTCTTTTTAGCTAGGACCCCTGATTTCATCTATCTTAGCCATTTTTGATGAATTCAGGAAGTTGGCAAGTTTACCATATTTTGTAAACGCTTTTTAATAAAGTCGTACTCTTTCGGATATTTATTAAATCGCCTCATCTTTTCCATATCAACTATCCCTCCAATACAAACTCAAAAAAACCATCGCAAAACAAAAAGAGAAAATCTCTCCGGGATAAAACACAATCATCTCACCGAAATTCCAAAAAATCAGAACAAGTATTCAAAACATCCGAGTATCGCTCACTCATGGCCATGTCTTCCTAGTTTATCACAAAAAACTCCAAGTTCATAAAAAGATTGTCGTCTCTCCCCTCGGTTGAGTTCACCAGGCATCAGGCCTTGCATCGTCAAAAGTATAGTGTAAAAGAGATCTTCCTAGCATGGCGGCATTGGTTGCCCCTACTGATTTGGGTTTCGCCGTTAGCATCTCAGATTTGCTTCATATCGTTGGAATGTATAGAGGCTTCCTTCGTATCTTGTCAGCCACTGGGATTCCTCGCCCCTCCGACCGCCCTGAAAATATCAAGTGAAAGTGTGGCCAGAAAAGGAATGAGCAACGTGGAGGCCTCGGGATTGCACATCACTTGTATATCCTCACTTGTATTTACTCTTTTTTGTGTTTTCCCCTTTTGCAGGTTCACGATAGCTCCTCGGAAGCAAGCTACTCCGCACAGGCTCCCCCTAACTAGACTTCAAAAATGAAAAATGACTAAACCGGCCAAGACCGATGAAGCACTAATGGCTAAAATCGTAGAGTTAGAGGAGCAAGTTAGGATCACTACAGAAAGAGCCACCAGGGCCGAAAAGGAAAGAGATGAAGTTGTCACCGAGGTGCCACCGGGTTTTGATCTCCCTCAAACAAAAGGACCTCCCTCTTCGCTCACCGTCGCAGGGCCATCCGTACTCCCACCACTTTCTGCCCCCCCGGGCCATTGGAGATGGGATAATCCCTTCACTGTACCCACCACTGCAAATCCTACAGTTAAGGCGGGTGAAGAGATCTCCCCGTCGCTTCAAAACCTTTCAATCAACCCTGCTGTGGACCCCAGCAAGAGCCAGGCCCACCTAGAGGCTCTGTATCTCCCTCCTATTCCTCCGAGCACAATTCCTGGACCTGTGGGAACTCAGCTCCTCACTTTCAACCCAGCACAACCTTAGTTCTCATCAGAACCTATGCTGCCCTTCGGTTCTAACCCCATCGGGGCCGAGAAACCTTAAAGTGACAGACTGAATCTTCTCGAGGAAAGACTCAGAGCAATCGAAGGGGCCGATCCATTCAATCCCACAGGTCCCGCCGACATGTGCATGGTCCCCGGGATCGTCATACCTTCGAAGTACAAGATCCCCGACTTTGAAAAGTATACTGGGGTAGAGTGCCCAAAGACCCACCTTAGAGCATACTGCAACAAGATGGCAGAGATGATCCACAATGAACCGTTGTTGATCCATCTATTCCGAGAAAGCTTGACCAAGCACGCCCTAACTTGGTATATGGGGCTGGACAGAGCTAGGATCAGGACGTGGAGAGACCTGTCCGATGCCTTCTACCGACAATATAAATTCAACATGGAGGTGGCTTCTGACCGCGCCAACCTGCAAAATCTGGAAAAGAAAATCGGCGAGTCCATGAAGACCTATGCTCAGAGGTGGAGAGAGTTGGCTTCGAGAATCTCTCCACCCTTAAGTGACAAGGAACTCTTGTCGATTTTCTTGCACACCTTCAAAGCTCCCTACTACACCTACCTGATCTCGAACCCCTCAAACAGCTTCTCCGACATGGTCCTAATTGCCGAAAGAGTCGAGCAAGGGATTAAGTCTGGATGAATCACGCATCCAACACCAGAGTCTGTACCAAAGAAAGCATCAATCGTGAAAAGGGACGTCGGATTTGTCGCTCCCCAAGCTAGTCAGGGGCAGCCGTTTCCACCACCACCGCCTTATTTATTGCCACCGCCGTATCATCCGCCATCACTATATCAACCCACCTCCTTTCCTTTTACTTCACCACCAATTGCTAATATCCTGCCTCAAAATCCTACACATTTCCCACCACCTCCAGTACAAACATCACAACCTATGCAACCCAAGCCATATAACCCACCAAAAGACCCAAACAACCAAAACACGTCAAACAATCGGTGGAACAGAGAGCCTTTGCCTCCTCTTCCTCTCCCCGCGGGAGAAATCTACAAACATCTCTTAGCAGCCGGACAGATCATACCGGTTCCTACTCAGCCTCAATTGCCTCCCTACCCAAAGTGGTATGATCTCAACGCAAGGTGCGAATATCACGCTGGAGCCCCACGTCACACTCTGGAAAATTGCTTCGCATTCAAGGCAAAAGTCCATCACTTGATCAAAAGTGGATGGGTATCTTTCGAAGGATTAGCAAAAGGACCCAACACATCCACCAACCCTCTCCCCAATCATTCCCAAGGAAAGGGAGGGGTGAATGCCGTCTCGGCAGGAGAAAGCAACGATCGTCTCTCTTCAGCATCAAGTTGGCCACAAGAACAGCTTTTCCAAACCTTAGCTCGAGAGGGATATGTGCCATACGCGGAGAGCAATCCAAGTCACTGCATGTACTGCAAGGGAAGCGATGGTTATAAGATCCAAGGTTGCGAGTTGTTCGCAGGAAAGGTGAGACAACTCTCGAGTCTCAGAGTAATACAAACCCAGAAAGCGACCCCCGGGGAAGGATCCATCAACACGATCAGAGACAGATTTCCTATCCCACATAACGCCAATGGAACCCCACTCCAAATCGTTCGGAAGAAAGGATCGACTTCATCGTGCAAGCGGTTCTCCGCGCGCCGCGACGAAGGCGACCGTGAGATTGACACCTTGGGCCAACCTTCCGGGAAGTTCGACTACCTCGTCAGGTATTCGGCACCACCCTCCTATTCTAGCACAGTGCCCTTACTGCCCTCTTGGGAATCCTCAGACTCCGAGTCATACCCTTCACCGACATGGTCGCTTCCTCAATTTCCTTTGAAAGAGATCTACGCAAGCCTCTTGGCAGACGGGCAGATTACACCATCCCCACTCTCACCTCAATCCCTTCTTTACCCTAGCTGGTATGATCCAAAAGTCAGCTGCGAATATCACGCCGGAACCCGAGGACACTCATTGGAAAACTGTTACGACTTTAGAGAGAAGGTCGAGCACCTAACCAAAGAAGGACGAATCTCGTCCAAAGGTTTAACAAGGGGTCCTGATGGGACAACCAGTCCTCTACCGCACCATAATCCTGAGAGGAGCAATATTTCTTCCATTGGAATTGACCTTTCTCACCTGTCGATGGGGGAAGTACCCAATGAAGAATTGTTCTTCGCATTAGCTAACAACGCATATCTACCATTCCCGGGGAATAATCAGGGCCTGTGCCTATTCTGTCAAGGGGAAAGCAAGCACGACATCCAGGATTGCAGACTTTTTCAGCAAAAAGTCAAGCAACTCACAACATTCGGGATCAGTCAAACCAAAGGGAAAACCCAAGGAGCAATCAACGTCATCGAGGATAATCCTCCAGCACCGTATTCCTTCAAATACGTGGCCCAAACAGGGGATGCAGCCCGGCCCCACGCAAAATAGTGTTCACATTAGCTGTGAATACTCCCAGCCGGGACTTACACGCGGTCCCATTCAACTACGGATACACAGTGGTCACCACCCCTCCTGCCATCCCATCAACAGGACTCGCTGTTGGCGAAGCCTCTCATATCGGGGGCATGACCCGCACCGGAAGATGTTACATCTCGGAGGAAGTAGAGAAGCAACGACAAGCCAAAGGGAAAAGCCCTGTGATCCGCGAAGAGATGATAGAGGAGACGCAAGGTTTGAGCAAACCTGTAACTGAGGACGAGACAGCCGTGTTCCTCAAGATCATGAAACAGAGCGAGTTCAGCATCATCGAACAGCTAAAGAAAACCCCGGTTCGTATCTCCATCATGGAGCTGATCCTTACTTCAGAGCCACATCGCCAAGCTCTCTTAAAAGTCTTGAAGCAAGCTTTCGTGACTAAGGATATCACTACAGAAGGGGTGGAAAACCTTGTCGGAAGGATCCAGGCCTTAAGCAGCATTTCCTTCTCGGAAGGAGAGATCGACCCCTCGGGAAGAGAGCACAACAAGGCCCTATACATCACGGTGGAATGTAAGGGACACGTCATAGCAAAGGCCCTAATCGACAATGGGTCCGCACTTAATGTCATGCCCAAGCATGTCCTCGAACAACTGCCGGTCGATTACTCTCTCATGAAACCTAGCGGAATGATGGCTAGGGCTTTCGATGGCACCACTCGAGAGATCATCGGGAACATTGAGTTGGATATGGTCATCGGGCCCCACACTTTCACCTTGACATTCCAGATCATGGAAATCCAACCCGCTTACAGTATGCTTCTAGGACGGCCTTGGATCCATTCAGCGGGAGCCGTCCCCTCTTCCCTACATCAATGCCTCAAATACGTCAAGGACAATGTCCTCGTCACAATAAAGGCAGAAGAGGCCTTGATCTTGGCCAAGCATGCATCCGTACCTTACATCGAAACTGCGGAAACCTTGGAGAGTTCCTTCCAAGCCTTTGAAATCGTCAACACGGATTGGATCGAGGAGGGATCCCCCGTTTGCGAAGCCTCGAAATCTGGGTTAGCCCAAACAACCGCTAAGTCAACACTAGAGGGAAGCTTCCAATTAGGAAAACGGCTCGGGGCCGAGTTACAAGGATCAAAAGGCTGGGAGCCTCCGAAGAGCTTCGGAGACCGATTTGGGTTAGAATACCAACCCAGCAAGGCCGATTTCACCAGGATTGCCCAAGAAAAGAAAGAAAAGCAGCTGGCTAAGCTATTTGGACGTTCTGTGCCAGAGGGCAAAATGCCAATCCCCCATATCAGAACCACGTTCCCCTACGCCACTGAAACCATCAATGAAAATCAAATCAGGGTATCAGACTTCCGTATCTGCACTCTAGGAGAAGAAGGATCGTCGCCTGGTTTAGTCATTTTCGTTAAGAAGTCAGGGGAGTCTGTGTGCAACTGGACCATCACCATGCTTCCGGATGTCTCTCCGTAATTTCTCATTTTGAAAAATATATATGTTTTTGGCCCGTTTTCTTCCGAAAACATTTTTGTAGGGACTCCTGTTCCCTTTTGTTAAAAATCAATATATATGCAAATTTTCATTTTACGCATCTCTTTTTTTGCACTTTTAATTTCAGGATGAGTGTTGGTTCGGGTTGTCTTGATAAAACCTATGTCTTTACTGGCGAAGAAATCATCGCTACAACCGAAGACAAGGCCGAAGTCTCCGACGAAGTGGCCCGTTTACTAGAAAGTTCAGAAAAGGAAATAACCCCTCATCGGGAGGAATTGGACGAAGTAGACTTGGGGGCAAGCAATGAGAATCAAAAACTGGTCAAGATCGGAACTACCCTGGATACGACTCAGAGAGAAAGGTTGATTTCTCTCCTCAAGGACTACTCCGATGTATTCGCATGGTCATACGCCGACATGCCAGGTCTTGATCCCGAGATAGTTGAGCACCGTATTCCGTTAAAACCTGAGTTTAAGCCTGTCAAGCAAAAACTTCGGAGGATGCATCCAGACATCCTTTTGAAAATCAAAGAAGAAGTTACCAAGCAACTAGACGCGGGTTTTTTGAGAGTTGCTGAGTACCCAGAATGGATCGCCAACATAGTACCAGTGCCTAAGAAGGATGGGAAGGTTCGCATGTGCGTGGACTTTCGGGATCTCAATCGAGCTAGCCCTAAGGACAACTTCCCTCTTCCCCATATCGACATCTTGGTAGATAGTGCCACCAGAAATGACATGTTCTCTTTCATGGACGGATTCTCGGGGTATAATCAGATCAAGATGGCACCCGAGGACAGTGAAAAGACGACCTTCATCACGCCCTGGGGAACCTTCTGCTACAAAGTGATGCCCTTCGGATTAAAAAATGCAGGAGCCACGTACCAACGTGCTGCCGTCACCCTTTTCCATGACATGATGCATAAAGAATTGGAAATATATGTCGACGACATGATAGCCAAATCTCACGGCACGCAAGATCATGTAGACATCCTGAGAAAGGTGTTCGAAAGGTTGAGGCAATTTCGGCTACGGCTAAACCCAACTAAGTGTACCTTCGGAGTGACTTCCGGGAAGTTGTTGGGATTCATCGTCGGCAACAAAGGCATAGAAGTAGATCCTGATAAGATAAAAGCAATTCAAGAGCTGCCCGCTCCCAACACCGAAACAGAAGTGCGAAGCTTCTTAGGACGCATCAACTACATCGCTCGCTTTATCAGCCAGTTAACGCTTACTTGCGAGCCGATGTTCAAAATGCTAAGGAAGCACGGAGATACAGAATGGGACGAAGACTGCCAGGAAGCCTTCGAGAAAATCAAGACATATCTGCAAAACCCACCGGTACTAGTTTCTCCGACGCCAGGACGGCCCTTGCTCATGTACATGACAGTCACGGCTAGCGCCATGGGTTGCGTTTTGGGGACAGCACGACGAGTCCAGAAGGCGTGAACAAGCCATCTATTACCTCAGCAAAAAATTCAATGAATGTGAGATGCGTTACTCTATGTTGGAACGAACTTGTTGCGCCCTAGCATGGTGCGCCCGAAGGCTCCGGCAGTACATGTTGTATTACACGACTTGGCTAATCTCTCGCATGGATCCCTTGAAATACATCTTCGAAAAGCCGTACCTGTCAAGTCGTATTTGTAGATGACAAGTCTTATTAGCTGAGCACGAGATCATCTATGTGACTCGGAAAGCGGTTAAAGCAAGTGCCCTCGCCGATCACTTGGCTGATCATGCCTCGGGCGAGTATGAGTCGTTGAGCTTCGACTTCCCCGATGAGGACATCATAATGATTGAAGATGAGATCACAGAAGATCTCCGAGAAGACGATTGGTGGACCATGTTCTTCGACGGTGCGGTGAACCTCTCGGGCAAGGGAGTGGGAGCTGTGGTCATAGCCCAGATGGCCGTCAATTCCCCATAGCATGCAAATTGAACTTCCCATGCACCAATAACGTCGCCGAGTATGAGGCATGCATCAGCGGCCTGACAGCAGCCATCGACTTAAAAGTAAAGAAGCTCCGAATCTTCGGCGATTCAGCACTCGTCATCTATCAAGCCCAGGATCTATGGGAGACACGGGATTCCAAGCTCATCCCTTATCAAAGGCTACTCACCCAACTCACACGGGAATTCGAGGAAACTGAATTCGACCGAGTTGACAGAGAAAAGAACCGCTTCGCAGACGCATTAGCCACGTTGGCCTCAATGTTTAAGTTAGAATGCGGAGTAATGCTCCAACCATTGAGAGTGGAAGTAAAGGAAACTCCGGCATGTTGTGTCGCCTTAGAAGAGGAACCTGACGGCAAGCCGTGGTTCTACGACTTAGTACAGTTCATCAGAAACCGGGAGTACCCACCGGGGGCAAGCCGGGTTAGCAAAAAGACCCTCCAGCGCTTAGCACTAGACTTCTACCTCGACGGCGAGGTTCTATATAAAAGGAGAGCGGATGGAGCTTTGCTTCGCTGCGTCACCATGGCCGAGGCAAAGAGAATCATAGCAGAGATCCACGAAGGGGTCTGTTCCACACACGCAAATGGGCATATGATGGCCAGACAAATAATGAGGCAAGGGTATTTTTGGCTCACCATCGAACGAGATTGCATCAGCTACTTCCGGAAGTGCCACAAATGTCAAATCTACGCGGACCATCTCCATGTCCCTCCAGCCCCTCTCTTCAGCATGACATCGCCTTGGCCTTTCGCGATGTGGGGAATCGACATCATCGGCCAAATTCATCCAACAGCCTCTAATGGCCATTGCTTCATCCTCGTAGCAATCGACTACTTCACCAAATGGGTAGAGGCCGCCTCTTACTCCAGCATCACTCAGAAAATGACCATGCGATTCATTGAGAGAAATATCATTTGCCGTCACGGGGTCCTAGAGACCATCATCACGGACAACGGTACCAATCTCAATGGAAAAATGATCAACGATCTTTGCCAACGTTGGAAGGTGAAGCACCGGAACTCGTCACCATATCGACCAAAGATGAATGGCGCAGTCGAAGCAGCAAACAAGAACCTGAAGAGGATCATCCAAAAGATGGTAATCACGCACAAAGATTGGCATGACATGCTTCCCTTCGCACTACATGCTTACCGGATAGCAATCTGTACATCCACAGGGGCAACTCCCTACTCATTAGTTTACGGCATGGAAGCCGTAATTCCCCTTGAGGTAGAAATCCCTTCTCTCAGAATCCTGGCAGAATCTAAAGTAGAAGAATCAGATTGGGCGAGAGTGAGGTACAAGCAGCTGAACCTCCTTCCCGAAAAGTGCTTGGCCGCTATCTGCCATACGCAATTATATCAGCAAAGAATGGCCAACGCTTATAACAAGAAAGTGCGACCTCGCAAGTTCGACGCTGGGGATTTAGTGCTAAAGAAAATTCTCCCTCATCAGGAGGCCATTCAAGGAAAGTGGGCCCTAAGGTACGAGGGCCCGTATCTGGTTAAAAGTGCATTCTCAGGGGGTGCCCTAATGCTAACCAACATGGATGGAGACGATCTCCCGAGACCGGTAAATGTCGATGTAGTCAAGAGATACTTCGCCTGAAGCATCGTGGACAGAGCGTCCGGTCAGCCAAAGACATAGAGTTTTATCATGACAATCTAGCACAAACATTTGTCCTGAAATTAATAAAACAAGTTTTTTTCAGGAGATGCTCGTTATTTTAAAAATTTGTTGTCCCCTTTCTTTTTCTTAAAATTTGTGAGATGACAAAAGGAGGCATGACATAGATGGCTCCCCAGGAGTAGCTCGAGATGCAAGACGCGTCACTTAGACTAACGCCACTAATCACTCTTTAGTTTTGCAGGGACGTAAGGTCTCACGCCTCAAATCGTCGTCACGATAAAACCAGAGAGTTCCGCTCGTAGGAGCTGTTGAATTGCCACAGCGGGCCACCTTCAAGAGCGAATCAGGAAAGATTTTAAGACAAACCATCACCCTCTAAAGTGAAATTTCTTTTCCTCGCAGTACTACCAGCACATCCGGCATCGCAAACAACCGGTCTCAAAGGACTGAATGTTGGACCAAAGTCACAGAGCCCATCCCATGCAGGTCAAGCCATCGAAATGCTAGCAACAACTCCTGAAAAAAAGCATGACAAAAAGCTGTCCTCCTAGAACTACCGTCAACATACTCAATGCGGTCTTGTTCAACCGGTTTCCCAACTTCTGCACCATGATCAACACGGTAAAGATCAATCCTTTAATTGAGGGGCAACCAGGCTGCGAGTGTCACCTACGCCAAGGCAAGAGCTATGAAAAAGCATCTAACAACAAAGCCATCGTCAACCAACATCCGATACAAGTCACACTCAGTGACCCACGGATTGCCCGTCCAAAAGGGAGAGCTTAAAACTTATCAATCACATTACTTTTGCTAAAAATTGTCTTGCATTTACTCCTCATTTGTGCTTGCCATATCTTTTTCAGGGACTGGGTCACCCCCATTTGTTGCCTGCAGAAGAACGGTAAGCATACGCCCTTGCAGCCCCACTGCACATCACTGGGACAGAGGATTTCCCCTTTACCCCCGAGCAATCACGAAGCCCATCAACGAAGGTCTAGCAAGAACCGGTAAGCAAAGGGACCAAATGCGGATCTCATCATCCCTTCAACCTGGATCGGCGGTTCCCGTGAAGCAGCTGAAAAAGAAACCAATCAACGCATCTAAGCATGGCATTCCGGGGCTGAGACCATGTCATAGGCACCCTCGGAAAGCCGAGTTAAAGGAAGGGAGAATCCCTGAACTTATCTCAGTTTTGTTTTCAAATTAATTTCCCTCTCCGTTTTCCCCTCTGCATCTCACAGGGACGGGAAGCATCTCGCTGTCATCCGCATGGAGCTTGTGGAAGACGCCCGTGCAGCCCCGCTGCGCAGTTCAGGGGAGTCCCTCTTTCTTTTCCCTTTATTTAAATTTGTTTTTATTCTTGCTCGCTTTGTTAGCTTTAAGTCGAGTACGGTCGTCTGGCCCACTGGGGGCAACCTTAGGTTCTCGTTAGACCCTTGCAAATAAGTCATCCCCCATATCTAGCAATCAAATGTCTATCAATCAAACCCCCTAGCAATCAAACCACCCGTCAATCAAAAATCAAAAATCAATCAAAAATCCCTCTTTAGCCCGGCTCAAACAAAAACATACTACTCTCATGAGCATTTTCATGCATCGTATAGGTTAGGAATATTTAATCCCTCTGTTAACTCCAGCATCTATCCAAATTACGTGCCATGCATGATATTACCTATTTGCTCTTATATCCACGGTTTGCTCCGGCGTAAGCAGTCACAAACAAATCCCGGTAAGCATCTTTGAGCCATCGCGCCTTATCCTTCATGAGTGTAAGAGCCTGACTAGATACTAATTGAGTTCGCATAATATCCAGGGTACATGCACCATTAGACATGGGATAGCTATAAAATGACGTGGGACTTTTGCGATTTTCTCCACTTTTTTCGTTTCTTCCCTCTTTCCACCATATATGTCATCACTCCCCAAACCGTCAATATCACTCATACCCCGGGAGCCGAAGAGCAGTTTCAGCTAAAATTGCCAGCCGGAAGTAAAAGCACGCCAAGTTCAAGTTCACGACGAAGGAGACGGAAAAGGTCACCAGGAGATCGCTAAGGACTATCACCGAAGAAGCAGCAACGACGAAGGCCGAGGCCTCAAGACAAAAGGGGAAGAGATCAAGACGAAGGCTGTGCTTGCTTTGCTCTATTTCATTTCAAATCAAATCAAAAAGGGGAGGGATAAAATAAAAAAAATAAAAAAAATAAAAAAAAATAAAAAAAATAAAAAAAAGGGGAAATGAGAAAAAAAATAAAAAAAGAAAAAGGAGAGAGGGGAAAAAGGGAAAAGAAAAGAAAAGAAAGAAAATACTCAGAGACCATTGAAGAATACAAACAATCGAAGAGCCAAAGCAATCACAGCCCGGGGACAACTCAATTCGAGAAATCTCGAAGAAAACTTTCCCCAGTGAACTCGAGTAAAGGGGCCCAAGGCCAACTCGAGAAATCTCAAAGCAACCTTCCCCAGTGAAGTCAAGCAAAAAGACCCGCGGCCAACTCGAGGACCCTCAAAGCAAGCATCGGAGAAGAAAAAGGGACCCTAGGCTAACTCAAGTAGTGAGTCACAAAAGGAACAGCGACGACGCTCCCCAATGAAGACTCAAGAAAAGGGCCCCTGGCCACATGGAAAGCACCGCCAGCAAGGATCCCAGAGCTCACGCACTCTGTCAGGCTAGCATCCCCAGCAAAAAGCGAAAGAGCTCGCACGCCCCGCCCTCGTCAGGGCCAATCAGCAAAGCATCACTCATCAAAAGCCTTCCAACTCCCAAGCAGAGCAATCTTTTCCAAAACAAACTCCTTTCCAGACATTTCATGTCCTTTCATTATTTTCCGTGAAAGTCCCATCGATTATTAGCATACCCATGCATGTGCATCTTCATTTGAAGTATATTCACTCGGATTGACATTGCGAACTGCAAATTATGTATCATGTTAGTTGCATCTTTATGAGTGTAAAACACTTAGCCTTGTTTCAGAGCGTGAGTGCAAACACTAATATCAGGTGAGGACTACTTACGGCTGCAAATCGTGGGAAAGTCTTGTCCTTGGGGTCGTTACCTCCTGAGCAGGACGCAGACCATTCTAGGTTCGTATCAAGGCCGCTAGCATTAGCGTTTCATCCCCCCCAGAGTGACAGCATAGTTTACCTTCCATTAGCATCCTTCTCCCCCTAGAGTGGTAACACTTAGGTTTCAGCCTTAGCATCCTTCTCCTCCTAGAGTGACAACAGTTAGTTTTCAGCCTTAGCATTCTTCTCCTCCTAGAGTGACAGCACTTAGTTTTCAGCATTAGCATTCTTCTCCTCCTAGAGTGACAGCACTTAGTTTTCAGCCTGACAACACTTAGTTTTCAGCCTGACAACACTTAGTTTTCAGCCTTAGCATTCTTCTCCTACTAGAGTGACAGCACTTAGTTTTCAGCCTTAGTATTCTTCTCCTCCTAGAGTGACCTTAGTTTAATTTCCGCATCTCGTGCCTTTTCCTACGGGAATCGACGTTGTTTAAATTTTCAGCCCTAACATTCACCTCCTCCTAGAGTGATAGCGGTTAGGCTTCAGCCTTAGCACTTCTCCTTCTCCCAAAGTGACATCATAGTTTAGTTTTTAGCCCTAGCATTTCTTCTCCTCCCAGAGTAATAGCATAGCGTAGTCTTACCTTTTAGCCCTAGCATTTCTTCCCCTCCCAGAGTGACCTCCTTCACATAATTCTACATTTCTGCATAATTATTTCCTCCTCTTAGAGTAACATCATTAGGACAAATCATTCATACTTCTGCGAATCGCGCGTTATCCTCCCTAGGCAACGTCTGTTGCATGTTAGACCCCCAAGTGGAGCTGTCATTTACATTCTCGTAAAATCACTTTTCGTCCCCAGTAGAGTGGTTATCATTTTCATTTTCTGCAACTTATGTTTCTCTCGATACCCGAATAGAGCTAAGCTTATATCTTTGCAGGATCAACAACCTATCTCCTCCCAGAGCGACAACAATCTCCTTCTCCCAGAGCGACATCAAGCAACCACCTTTTATCCCCAATGACAACATCAATCAACTACCTCCTCCCAGAGCGACATCAAGCAACTACCTCCTCCCAGAGAGACATCATCACTGTAAGTTTGAGGTAAGACCCGCTGTGTCGCCAAAATTCGGATATAGGGGCGACTGTCTTTACTGCTTATCAAATACTTCGATAAGACAGTAAAGAGGGGGCAACTGTTGATACCCGAATTTTGACGCCATTTTTATTTAATTTTAGCATTTCTGTTATTTAGTTAATTTACAGTCATTTTCAGTTGATTTAATGTCGCTAGCATTCTTAGGTGTTTCGTTGCATTTTAGCATCATCGTTAGCATCGTCAGCTTTCGAAATCGCATTTTTATTTTTTTCGGCGTGTATTTTCATTATTATTTTCATTAATATTTTTAGCCTTAAAAATCACGTTTTTAACTATCCGGCAGTCAGTTGCTAGTTTTTTCTTCGTTTTAGGTCATCTCATGATTTTTAGGATTTTTTATGTTTTAGCGCATTTTTTTAGTATTTTTATTATTTTATTATTATTTTCATTCGAGTTGTTATTGGACCCGAGTAAGTCTGCTCGGACAATAGCTCGACTTTAAAATATTTTCCATCAACTAGTTGCTAGCTTTTTTTCTGCTCGCAACAGTTTATAGCGTTTCGTGTAATTTTCGACGTAACGTTTTTATTTTTCCGTTTGCGCGTTTCACGCTTTTGAACAAGAAAATAAATGCGCTAAGTGCAAAATTTTCATTATTCGCTGTATACGGTTAAACCCGTCATATTTTTCTCTACGCGCAGGTACCTTCGGCTCGAAAAGTCAGAACGTTTGGTCGCGGGAACCGGCTCGAGGCCATTTAAATCAGATAAAAGGCCATTTGATCATGGCCATTGATCTGGTCAACCAAGGAAAGTCAACCAGATCAATGGCCCTTGAATTAATGTGCATAATGCACATGCACAGTGCACGCACGAGGAAGGCAACGAAGTCCTCGCCCGAGTCACCTGCTCCCATCGCGTCCTAGCCCTCTAGCCCTCCGCCATCATCACGGCTCCCCTAGCCTTGCCACCGCGACCAGCCGGCCACCACGCGCAACTCCCCCGTCCTCCAACCCACGCGATTTTGCCTATAAATACAAGCTTCCATCCTTCGTAAAAACGGTCCAAAATTTTGCAAGAAAAAGGCCATTGCCCCTCTCCATTTTTCCAGGCCAGTCCACGAACCAGCTGAACCACCTCCTTGCGCTCAATCCTCTCCTCTTCCGGCAAGCACTGTAAGCGTTTCTTTCCCTTATTTTTCTTTTAAATTCCATTTTAAGTTTAGCTAATTAATTAACCACTAAAACCCGCTGCAACCACCCTCTTTTCAGTCTAATTTCACCATGCTAACATTAGTTTAAATTACCGTTGCTTAATTTAATTGTTTCGTCAATTAATGTCAAAATGCATCTCTTCGTTTCCCTCAAAAGCATGCTGTTTTCGTTGCCATTTTCTTGCTGTTATTACATGGCTGTGTTGTAGGAAGAGAGAGGCTCCTTTCGGGCCAAGAACCAGGCGAATTGGTCGCCTGGTTCGTCACCTCCGTCCCCGGCAGTGGCGCCGACGATGTGAGGTTGAAGATGAGATGATCGGGCCGCATGGCCCTTCGCGAAATAAAAAAAGGTGATGGGCCAAGCCCATCACCATTTAAATTAATTTCCTTGGGCCAGGAATTGTTCCTGGCCCATTTCTCCAAATTTCCGAGTTGGGCCCAACCCATTTATATTTTTTCGAGTCTTCGATTCGTTATTTTTTTACGAAAAATGCTCACATGCTTCGTATAATCATTCTTCATGATACGTGCATGAATTGTTTAGTTCATTTTTTTGTAAAATATTTCGTATGCTTATTCTTGCCTCAAGTTTGTTTATTGAACTGTTGTTTTTATATACTTGAATTGCTCGTTTCTTATCGTGATATTTATTTCATTTATCTTCAGTCATTTAAATTACCGCCTATATGGTCGGTTGTCATTTAATTTTCCGCAAATTATCAACTGCTTTAATTTTTCGCAAACTGCTGGAAATCCTTCCGCAAATTATCAACTGTTTAAATTCTTCGCACTTTAATTTTTCGCAATTTACTTTCGGCAATTTAAATTCAATACCGCCTACATGGTCGGTCGCATTTCAATTTTTGTAAATATTCAACTGCTTTAATTTTTCGCAAACTGCTGGAAATCCTTCCGCAAATTATCAACTGTTTAATTTTTCGCACTTTAATTTTCCGCATTTTACTTTTCCGCACTTTACTCTTCTGCACTTTAATTTTTTGCAATTTACTTTCGGCAATTTAAATTCAATATACCGCCTATATGGTCGGTCGCATTTTAATTCTCGTAAATATTCAACTGCTTTAATTTTTCGCAAACTGCTGGAAATTCTTTCGCAAATATCAACTGTTTATTTTCTGCAAATATCCAACTGCTTATTCTCTGCATTATCAACTGTTTTATTTTCTGCAAATCATCAAACTTTTTTAATTCCCTGTAAACCGTCGACTGCATTTAATTTTGCTGCACTCAGCATTTTAATTGTCCTATGCGTAAAATCAATCATTTTTCGCATGCAATCAACGTAGCATTTTAATTTTCGTATGCGTAAAATCAATCATCTTTCGCATGCAATCCACGTAGCATTTAATTTTTGTATGTGTAAAATCAATCATTTTTTGCACGCAATCCACGTAGCATTTAATTTTCGTATGCGTAAAATCAATCATTTTTCGCATGCAATAAACGTAGCCTTTGAATTCTCGTATGCTTAAAATCAATCATTTTTCGCATGCAATCCACGTAGCAGTTAAATTCTCGTATGCTTAAAATCAATCATTTTTCGCATACAATCAATGTAGCATTTAATTTTCGTATGCGTTAAATCCATCATTTTTCGCATGCAATCAACTCAGCATTTAATTTTCGTATGCGTTAAATCCATCATTTTTCGCATGCAATCAACTCAGCATTTAATTTCCGTATGCGTGAAATCCCTCATTTCTCGCATGCAATCAACTGTCATTTAAATTTTCGCACTCATAAAATTGCCTATTTATTTTTCGAGCTATCACTAACACTCTCGTTTTGTAGGTTTTAATTTCAAGATTTTCCTATTTTATTTATTCAACGCTTTTCTGCAAATATCAACTGCACGCATGATATATAGAATTGCTAGAACTAAAATCAACCCACATGAACAACATGTTTAAAGAGTTGCTTAAAATGCCATGTTCATATGATTTTAAATTCCCGCTTATATTGACTGCATGTACATGGGGACTTTCGATCCCACATCAGTTTTCCACTTCAAAAATCTATCATTTAAACTTGTACTATGTTAGCAATCCATGTTAGGATCACGTAGTAATTAATTTAATCATACATGGCCCGATGATGAAAAAAGAGGGCGCTCATTCAGTCTTACGGAAATTTCAGTCCCATCACGTTGCGGTCAGGAATAATCGATCGATCTTGATAAACGGTAACCCCGTCCGAAAGATCTTTTTATTATTTCTGAACAGTCACGATCATAGAAAAGACTAAAGTGACGATTCCTCTGAGGGCCCCCTTTTTCAAAACGTATTTTTCAAACACCTTTTTAAACACCTCTCTCATCAACCAGTAACCGTTTTCGGATGTGACTCGGGTGCCTAACACCTTCCCGAGACCATAATACGACCCCGAACCTTTGTCTGGGGTCCAGACCCTTTTTTTTTGTGCCTTTAGTTTTTTTTTACTTATTATATTTCCTATGCCATGACGATTAGGGTTCCCTAAGCCTAGCAACCAAATTAGGGTGGCGACTTCATTGCATGCTGCTAGGCGTCCTTTTACGCCGAGCATCTGAAGGTCTCAAATTTCGTTGCACACTCGCGAATTACTCTTTTTCGTAATTTTCGTGGGGCGCGACACCTAGTGTAACTTTGGTTTTAAGAAACATTCCATTGTGCTCACAAAATGCCTACACTAAGGTGACACGGATCATATCAGACGGTCATTCGGTCAAAAAATATGAAAGGTTTTTGACGGAGACTCCGTTGAAACCAAAGAGGTTTATCGAGGGTCTTTCTCCTCGGACGAATTGCTCTACTATCGACGGCTTTCGGTCAAAAACTTAATTCATTTGAGAAAAGAATAGCGATCGAAACATTTTTGATGGACATATCCCTCGAAAATGTCTTTCACATTATTATGGCGTCAACAATTCTGCGTTGGCCCCTAAATGTTTCGATAGAGGGACTATTAAAACACGTTGTCGACGGAAAACTCTATCGATATGTACAATATTTCTGTCGACAATGCTGTGATAGATTAATAAAAAAAGGTTTTCGACAGTTGTACCAGCAAAATGCCGACGAATTATTTTGATGGAATTTGTCCATTAAAAACCCTCCATCGGTATAAGGCAATTTATTTGTAGTGTTAGAATTATGGATCATGTTTCACTTTTTGCGCATTTATCTTAAATGAGTAAATAGGACAGTTTCATTTATTATTAATTTACTAAGGTGAGGAAAAAAAACCACAAGAAGTCAAGAACTCTGATGATTTTGTTCAAAAATAAGAAAAATCCAACTTTGCACTAGGGTAGTTGGACGAGATTGTCCATCCACTTATTAAGTTGGTTTGGACTGTCCGTCTAACGAACTAAATGGACAAATTATTTATCCATAATCCTAAATAAATCAAGTTAGATGAACAAGTAAACGAGACAAGTTTAAATTACTAATACTCAAAGAAGTTACGATCGCTTGATAGAGACAAGAAAGTTACTTCATAGATGAAAAGAATATACTTCCTCCGTTTGGAAATAGTTATGGTTTATTTATTTTACCTAACTTTTGTTTTAATAGTATTTTCTGATATATATGTATACAGTTTTTTTTTATAGAAGTGACTGAGAAAACGAAAAGGAGTTAAAGCAGCTAATGGTAGTTATTACCATAGTTATCAGAACCAGACCGGATAGTAAACCGGAAATAAATTTTTTCTTGTTCAACCGGGTTAGACCGGATTGTAGATGTTGAACCATTTTAAACCGTTCACACATTGAACCATTCAATCTTAGATAATTGAACTTGCTGGGTCAACCCATCAAAATTTCAGAAACTAAGAAAAAAAAATACCAAAACGACGTCATTTTGGAGCGTCAATGTTTCATAGGCCAGCCCATCAAAAAATTTTAGAAAAAAAATACCAAAACGACGTCATTTTGGAGAAAAAGCATTGAACCGATCGGACCGGCCGGTCCGATTCAGTTTTGATAACCAGGGTTATTACTTATTAGGATTCCAAACCTTAACATGCAAATATATATAAGGTGTAGTAAATGAGGAGATCCGCTCCAATAGAAAAGAGAGAAAAATGGTCAAACTGATAAATAAAAAGAAGTTACCATCATAATTTTCCCAAGAATAATATCGTCACGGTCACCTGCTAGACGAATTTGTTTTATAATTCAATAACACGGAGTTAGATTTTTCTTATTTTTGAACAAAATCATCAAAGTTCTTGACTTCTTGTGGTTTCTCCTTCCTTACCTTAATAAATTAATAATAATGTGCATTTGATTTCTTGTTTGTCGTGCAAAGAATCGGGGAAATAAGTGCAAGTACTTTGTTATAGAGATCTAAACTCTACTAATAGAGATTTAGATTCAGATTCGAATCTCATCTCTACTTATAAAAAAATCCGTCAATTGTGCCAACTCGATTAATTTCTAAATACCAGGATAAGTCTTATATGCCCTTGTACAATTTGTTCCCTACAATACCAAACCATCACTTGGAAGAATTAGAGAGACTCAAAACTACTGAAGTACTCCTTCTGTACTATTTTTTTTGACTTTCTAGCTTCTATTTTTTATCTTTATAAAATTGTCATTTTTAATCTTTTATCATTTCCGTATGTATTGAGAAAACAAGATTAATGTTGATTGGTGGTACTTAACTGAGTCACTGAGAGTAATTAGCTAGAAATACATAAAAAATACTCCCTCCGGATTTGATTAAAGGACATTTTAGCCCAATTTCGCTGGTCCTCAACACTTGACGCCCTCACCTTCCCAAGGTTGTTGTCTGCTATGTGTGATGATATTGCTTCTGTCCATCTCCAAACCAATTCTATTTATCTCTCTTCATCTATCATTCCTTCTTGCTTTCGATTTCAAATCTTGGACGTTTTGCGAG
Source organism: Viola odorata (assembly GCA_963691705.1). NCBI lineage: Eukaryota > Viridiplantae > Streptophyta > Magnoliopsida > Malpighiales > Violaceae > Viola > Viola odorata. Next base: position 36,870,475 of record OY829544.1, read on the forward strand.
GGAAAATTTTAATTACTTGGGTGGGAAATAAAAAAGCAGGCAGTTGTCATCTTCCTTATCCATTTTCTACTCCTTCCCTGCAAAACAAAGTTCTTCCAATTGAAATAAATCTAGGGTTGCAGTAACTAGAAATTAGAAGATGGATTTGAGAGCTAGAAATCTACTGGGACGATTCTCAATTCAACAGCTACGGTGCATTTGACAATTCTATGAATATGGCCATCAATGATTCAATTGGAATTGTGGATTCGGCGGAGGATTCGGCAGTTGAGGTCTCCGGTGATGATATGATCCTAGTTGCCTAGAATGAGCCTTTGAGTGTTTGATCTAGTTCAAGCTTAGATTTTGAATGCGAAATGAGATGAGCTCAACTTGACAAGCTTAGACCTCTTAACATCCTGTTCTAAGCAACCTAATCGATGTTCTTGATCGAGTTCTAGACCTATATTCAACCTGTGAATATCAACCTAGGGAAAATGATACAAGTGTTTGAACTTGAAAACCAACCGAGCATTCGGACTCAATTGATGCCAAGGTTCATGCATGAACGGTTTGGAGAAACATCTCGCAAGACATAGTCTTAAAATTATCAAAGTTGGGGTCAAAAAAATGTTACAATGAGCCAAGCGGCTCCTTAAGTAGGCATAACCTAAACCTAGTCGAAGTAGAATTAAGAATTCTATTCGAATAATTACTCTAATTATCATCCAACTAATTAAACAATTAAAATAAAAGTCTCCTAAGAAATAAAACATGGAAACGCACAGTCAGCATATGTTTTGGCTCTAACCCTCCAAGTCGCACAGCCTATGCGCCTAGCTTGCGCGTCACAAGGTCGACTCGATCCATCTTCCAAATCCCTCGTGCGATTGGCATGAAACTTGACCAGCAACCTCCTCAAATCCCAATCGGTCTTGTGTTTAGGTTAGGGATCGTGGAAGTCTTGTGTTTAGGTCTTGTGTTTAGGTCATCATCAATAAGATCATCACCTATATCAAATAACGTTAAGTCAGAAATGTTGAATGTAGCACTCACGGTTCCATACTCACTTGGCAAGTTGAGCTTGTAAACGTTGTTGTTGATTTTCTCAATGATCTGAAAAGGACCGTCACCTTTCGCGGTAATCTTTCCATGGTGTTGGGCTGGAAACCTCTCAAGACGTAAGTGCAGCCATACCCAATCACCAACGTTGATGGAAACAGTCCTCCTTCCGACATTCTTCTTGTGCGCCAACTTCTCATTCATTCGCTCTATGTTGTGCTTGGCCTTCTCATGTAATTTCTTCACCACATCTGCCTTCTTTGCACCATCTAAGCTAGAAACATCACATAAAGGCAAAGGGGTCAAATCTAAAGGTGTCATAGGATTAAAACCATACATAAGCTTAAAAGGCGAATAATGTGTAGTTGAATGAATAGAACGATTGTAAGAAAATTCAATAAATGGTAAACGCTCTAGCCATATGGACACATACTTATGAACCAATGTGCGCAACAATGAACCTAGGTGATAAGATTCTGACTGTTGGCAAAAGGTAGAAGGGGAGAATGGCTCCTTGGAATCCACGCCCGCGGTTGCCTGGTGTACCTGCAGGGCGCCGGGAGGGGGTCCCGGTGTAAATACTCCGATGGTTAAGTTAGTATGAGTGGTCAAAGTAGCAGAGCTTTTGCTAGCAATCTCCGGCTTACCTTCTTCCTTGATTATGGGGGTATTTATAGGCGAAAAGCGGGGTGTTTTCTTGGGGGCTAGACCATAAAGGGCGCTAACGGGCATGTCTGGTGGTTGACATTCCCCATCAACGATGTGCTATCGTTGCGTTAGATATATATGGGGGTAGGCATTACCTAGGCAAGGTAATGCCTTCCTTCCTCAAGTAATGGCATGCTCAGCCTGGGACGGGATAACGCCTGGTCATGACAAAGTGACCTCGTGGGACCCTCCCCGTTGATGTCGACCATCCCAGCGCTGATCGCTTGATAAAGGGCGATAGCCTCGAGGTTGTCCGCCCGGTAGGTATAACAGCATTCTGTCCCTAACGCGGGGTGCAAAGACGAAAATGCCCTGGGCGTTAGGTCTATTGTTATCATAATCCCAACTGAAAATGAGCCCGAGTGTTCACCAAGGGCTACCGCTTCATCTCCGGCCTCAATGCCGTGCCGGACGGTCTTTGAGATAACAGGGTAGTTTATTTTCCGAGGGACTTTTCTTCTCAATCTGTTACTTCTTTGAACCTATAAATTAGATCTTCTACCGCATCAATTTTTCACATCTTTTCGCACTTCTCTCAGCACCTTTATCATGGATAATCTTACTAAGAACTTCTTGATCTCCAAATCTCATACTCTGAGGAATCTTAATGATGGTGATGTCAGCTTTCTGGAGAACATGCTGACCAAGGTCTCTGAGGATATTCTGGAGCTTCAGGGGATGATGACTCCTCTACGGTCCAGGCTGGGTGCGGTTTCTCTGGAGGATTTTAACCCTCTAGAGAATATGTCGAAGTTGGCTGCTGCTGTCTCCCGCATCGAGGTGGTGATCACCATGCTGCGGTAGAGGAAGGACCTATTTGGTGCTGCTTGAAGGGCATGAGGATTTCTTCCTCTAAGCTGACCTCCGTGACTGATGCCCTGAGAGAGATCCCTACCCTGCTGGAGGACGACGATGCTAGGTCTCATGCCTGACTGCTGACCGCCGTCCCTTTGTTTTTATATTTTCTATGTACGCGCCTAGGTGCTTAGGCTGCTAAGGCCATGAATGAATAAAATGTTGTTTTAGTTTATTTCGCCATCTTCCATTTTCCATGTCTTGCTGCTTGTTGTGCCAGTTGGGAGCGGCTGCTGTAAGCGCAACCGAAAATGAGTCTTTCTTAGGATGTAGTGTTGTAGTGGTCGTACTCTGGAAATCAACCATAAATGCTTTGCTCAACCGTTCTCTGCGTCGCCTTTCTAGTGGTAGGTGGTTGGGCAGTTTTTTGGTGCCTTTTGATTGGTACATTTTTCGAGCAGGCGTGCCTATGCCGGATCGGATTCTGCGATTATGGTTGCTCTTTTTCAGGCGCATTAATTGCTTCCCAGGGGCACGCGAAGAGATCAGAGTATCTCTTCGCTGATCTCTTCGCTGCGGCTTATTTAAAGAAGTTTCTTTCCTTTTTCCTGTTCATCTTTTTCTTCCTATTTCTCTACCCTCATTGTTTGTGAATCAATGGCAGATTCCTATTTCCTTGATACTGCGGCGCGTGACTCCCTGCCGACTCCTCCAACTTCACCGGATTCGGATCATCCTCCTCCGTCACCCCCATGGAGGCCGCCAGTCCGCCGGAAGGGCCGCAAAAGGCTGAGGAAGAAGACCTCCAAGGCGTCTGACACGTCCTTTGACTCTCTCGACCCCTTTGCTCGAAAGAACAATAAGTGATTTTTTCCTTGCGACCGTTCACCGAAGAAGGTTCTTTCTAGCGGCGTCGGTGTCGAAACGGCGGCATCAGCCATTGAGGAGAAGTCAGGCTCGTCAAGGCTAGACCAGGAGAAGAGAGTGGATGAGCCCTTCCTCCCTGCCAAGGGGGGCTACCGCTCTCGGATGATGATGAAGTTTATTATTATGATATGTACTGGCCTGATGAAGATTATGGCTCAGGCGTTAGGCGCGTTGTAGATGCCATATGGCTTCTGATGAATAAAATGATATCTCCTATTTTCTTTCTTTTACCGCTGTCTTTTCGTCAGCATTTTAATTTTGTTGATAGCTAACGCGAAAGGTTAGCCTTGTCGCGGCAACCACTCCATGACCATTTGACTTGGTCAAAATTAACCGCTACTTGGGAAGTTATGGCGAATAACTTAAATCCTTTAATGTAACTCCACGTGGCTGACTTCCTTTACACACGTCTTGGCTCGATTGGCAGTTCAATTAATGCGGTGGCATTTGGTCCTTTAAGAAGGGACCATTTTCTCTTTCCAACCCTTTTTGCCCTTGTTTCGAATTTTCTCTCTTGTCTTCCCTTTATTTCTTCTGGAAGAAATTCTTGCTCGTCCGCCGCCTGATTGCGTGTCGAGGGCATCAAATTTAGTTGTATAAAAAGATATAAAAAAGGGATACAACTTAACACTGTCCACAATGTAGGTCGCGGTAAGAGGATCGTCCACAAAGATCTTGTTGGGATTTTGTAGTCTTGACTCGACTTCCTCGTCACTAGAGTTGAGGGGTTTCGTTTCTGCAATTAAGATAACAAAGCAATAAAAAGAAACAAAGCAAAAATTAAATAAAGAAGCAATCTTAGGTAGAAGTGAATCTTAGCTAAGATTGTTGATGGAGAACGATTGTTAACTGATGTGAAGTAAACTCCTGGTATGGGTGAATTCGTGAGCGCATTCCTTGTTTAATCGATCATCGACCTTTAGATTTTCTCCTTCTCTCTCATAACTCTGCTATAGATTGGGAGGAACCCCTTTCCAATCCTACTTTCCTCCTATTCAAATCACTTGGAGGGTACCCCCTATCCTAGTGATCCTGGCCAGTAGACACCTTGCTGGTTAAAGGGTTTATCCAATTGGCTGCTGGCTTGAGGCACATGCGTTTTCTCAATGGCGTAGGGAAAGACAGAGTCTAGGCCAAGCTACTCCCAACTCGGAGCCCTAGATTGTCAGTCTGGTTAGGCCTATATCGATTCAAGTTCACTAACCCCCGTGAGGTTAGCTGCATACTTCGTCACTCCGGTTTTGCTCGTCCCCTTCGTGACTGGCTACAAATTCGTCGTCTTGCCTAAGATTGATCGAGTCTTAGCCTAGACGGGAACCGGTTTGTTAAAACAGAACTTGAATCAATTACGAACGAGAGGATAATTGGAACAGATCGGTCTCACGATTTACAAGAGCACTCACTCAACCCTTACCAAGAATTAGGTGTTTAGCTACTAGACATAATAATCAAGAAAATAAAGAAATATTTGATGAACATGAAAATAGAATTAAATGCGATATTCTAAAGGAATTATCATAGCAAGTGTTTACAAGAACCAGAAGAAAAGAAGATGGAAGCTACCGTAATTGACAGCCTTCCCTAACCTTAAATAAGGTTAGAGTCCCCACCAATTACGTTCCTTTCCATATTCAAAACTCCTAAAAGATAAAGATAACATTATTCAAATTTGAAATAAAATAAAATACAACTAGAAATAGATTTGTTTGTTCAAATAGAGGATAATCCTTAAAGGATGCAATCTTGGATCATGTCTGATCTTCTCTAGTTGTCTCCAGCTATCAAATCCAGTCTTTTAGCTCAAAATCCCGTGACTCCTGTTTCATCACGTTTCTTGGCAATCTTGCCAATCTTAGCTAAGATTGATTTGTCTTAGCTAAGATTGGTCGTATGTCTGATTTTCGCTCCAGAGATAGATTTTCTTTTATTTCCTCCAGCACAAATCCAGCTGTCATCCACACTCCAGCAATAGCGTTCCAAGACTCCTAGCTCTGCACGTCTTTAGATCGACAGTCTTAGGCAAGACTGCGCCTGAGATTGCTAGTTTGTGCTGAAAGCTGATATTTCCTTCATTTCCTTTAAAAGCAGATAGATTGACGTGAAAGGCACCATTTTCACCATAAACAAGATAGTTTAAGATGGTAAAAATGCATGGAAATAGACGTCAATCATCGCCCTCCGCCGGCTCGCCTGCGAATCTTTCCTTTCAAGGTACCATTTTATCCTTTCAGATCTTCTGTTCACTGGTTTATTATGGTTAGAAGTAGGCCCAGTCGGGTTTTCTAGAGACCGATGGATCCAGAGATCGCACGAACACCCAGTATTTTCACGTGCGAGATGGTTTTAAAGGCCGAATTAGAGGAGCATGGTATTACCTTTCCCCCTGGATATGAGCCTTTAATTCCTGAAGATACCATGCGACTTCACGATCCAGCGTAGGGAAACTGTAGGCTAGTTTATTTTAAAATATTTCTTTATGGTTTTCATTTCCCAGTTCACGATTCAATACTAACGTTGTTGCGGGAGTATAAGCTTAATCCTGAATAACCCCTTCTTCCTGGTGTGGGGTTTATGCCTTTCTTCGCGCTTGCGAGTTGAAGAACATTTTTACCCCATCTCTCAATTTATTTCGCAAACTCTTTAGCATGACCTGCCACAATTGTTTAATCGATATCACTCTGCGATAGGATGACGCGTTCGTGCAGTCGTTCTGGTAGCGGTTTCATCGCTTTGAGGGGGCGGTTGCTGACTGGAAGAGCAGTTTCTTTATCCTCGAGCTATCGTCCTGTTTATGGCGCATAAATTTTAATCAAGAGCTTATAAGCCCCCTCTGGGTGAATCCAGCGGTGCTGTCTAGAACTGAGCTAGAGCAGGCTAACGCCTTGTTAGATATAAATACGTCTTTCCGTATCCGAGAATTTGCCTCGTACAGGCTTCCCAAGGAGTGCATTATGGGTGAGTTCGCCTTTTTTCATACTTTTTTCTTGACTTATTCATTATTCTGACGCGTTCCTTTAACAGGAGACGCTGACGGTCAGTCCTCTGGAGGGGTTAACGCTCCTTTGAACGTGGTGCCGCTCCAGACTATACCGGTCTCTCCTCCTACCAGGGGCTCCAGCCATTAGGTTGTTCTGCCTAAGAGGGGACGGATTAAGACACTCGTTAGGGGAGGGTGAGGGCGCGGAGTCTCTACCCGAGCTTCTCATTTTATTGATAACTGGCTACCGCTACGGCGCGGGGGAATAAATCTAAGTCGGCCTGCGACTAGAATAATTGAGAGCGACAGTAGCGGTGACAGCGATAGCGAGGATATGGATATCAAACCAGACCTCTTTCATGCTACCTCGCTTCAATGAAAAAAATTGAGGATAGAGATAAACGAGCGGGCTACCGGGGTTTTTTCTGATAATGCCACCGCAGTAGCTGTTGCGATGCCTAACGTTTCTTCTGCGGCAGACACTTCTCAAACCGTGAAAATCACTGAAGCGCCAACAATCGTCCTTCCTACCGCTGGTGAAGTCCCGTTAGTGGCAGATTCTCCTTCGCCAGCTAACGCTTCTGATTCTCCGATTTCTCACTGCATTCCAGATATGGTGGCGACTTCTTTCGCGAGTCCAGCTTCTGAGCTACCGCCCAAGGATCTTCCACGATTATTTTTTACCTCTATTTTAGACGTGAGCACTAGAGACTGTCCTCCGACTCCCATGATCAATCTGTCTCCTGAAGGCCCTAAAGGGGCTCCATGCTACCGTATGAATTTGTTAGGGTTTTGCGTTGACGGTCTTCGTGCTGCCGAGGTGCCAAATCCCTTCTCTAGAGACGAATTCTCGGCACCATTGTTAGGGCAAATGATGAGCTCCTCTAAATAGAGAGAGAGGTTTCTTCAACTTTCTCCGAGGGCCCGCTATATGCATGTTATGAATGATTCTCTAGATGCCTTCCGCCATCTAGGCTATCTGGTCGAGGCTTATGACAACGAACTGCGAAATTTTTCTAGCGCGATGTGCGCTCAAAAGGTGCGACTTGACCGAGCGGTAGACCAATCGAGGTTGCTCTCGCGTCTTCAAGACGAGTCGCAAAAGGAGCTGAATAGGGAGAGGTCTAAAGGAAAAGCAATGGTCGATGTTCTGGAAGCAGAGTTAGCGATGGAAAAGAAGAAAATCCTTCTTCTTCGCGAGGAGGTGTTGGCCCAAAATGAGGAGTTAACCAGGGTTCCACCGAAGATATAATGGTGGAAAAAGAAAGTCTTTGAGGCCTTTACGTCTGGGTTCGCAGCCTATTACAAAAGTGATTCCTTTGATCTGGCCAAGATTGCCGATTATGTTTCTGCCATAATGGATAAAGTTGATGGAAATAGAGACGACTCGTCTGCCTTAGAGGGAGAAAGGCCTAGTGATGGTGTTGTGCGACGAACTCCCTTACCGGGTGACTCGAGTGCCGCGAAGGATTCCTAGATCTCCTCCTTGACTGCTACTTCATTCTTATTTGAATTTCCTTTATTCTTCAATCTATCGCACCATAAAGTCATTTGGCATTTGTTTTCTCTGTAATAATGCTGACGCTGCCAGGCCCTTTTCGCTTCTTTCTTAAGCGTTGGGTTTTAGTGTATTATTGATGCCGCTTATACTTTGTTAGCATCTTTCTCCTGACGCGCCATTTCTTAAGACCATGAGTCCGAGCTGGCGCTACTTTTCAGAGCATTAAATATTGCGAGTGCCTTAATTAATGCGATCGAAAAGCAATGATGAAGGAAGACACGTGTCTTTCTCATGGTGAGACGTTTGAACAGGCGTCTTCTAGGGAGTAGCCAGGACTGAAGCGTCTTCCCTTTTTTTCAAAAGTTACGTCTTTCGCGCGTGTCGCGTCCTTCCCACACGCTATTTTGCCACGTGTCAGTTGAACACTAGTCGCGTCTTTTGACCCATTTAGGGTTATATATAATGTTTTCCTCACCTCCTCTTTTCTTTTTTATCTCCTTCCTGACTCATCGCATTTTTTCTGGAAAATAACTCACCGCTCCTTCTTCTTTGTTCTGGGATCCCTGGTGTTTCTTTTACGAAGGTACACACATCATTTTTTTCTTTTGCTCCCTTCTTTTTATTAGTTATGGCGAAGGCTCGCTCTAAAAAATCCGTTGTTGAGGAAGAAGATTCTAAAAAATCTGCTGGGGAAGAGAAGATTGATAATACCCTTACTTCTCTCTATAGCTTGTCTTTAGTTCGTCGCAGATTAGTTGCGCTCAACGTTCAACTCCCTGGAGGCTACACCACTAAGGTTGCTTCTGATCCGCTCCGCCTTACTAGTGAAATGCCTGATAATAGTAGGGTGTTATATGCCAAATTGTTTGATTATGGGTTCTGGCTTCCCCTTGATTCCTTTATGAAACTATTACTGGCCAATTCTGACTTGAACCCAGCCCAACTGAGCCCTAACGCAGTTTGCGTTGTTAGTGCTTTCGCGTCACTATGCCGGTTCAAGAAGATTGAGTCTCCTACATTAGCGTTATTTCACAATATTTTTCAGTTGTATTCTCGTAAAGAGGTGATATCGATATCGCCCCGTTATGACGACGAGTCATTGAAGCCGTTTACTTGGAAACTCATGGGTCTGGAGTCTTCCATTCCTGGGTGGAAAGAAGGATTCTTTATTATTGACCTGCCGGAACCATGTGGAGGACCGACTTTAATCAGGAGATTAAAGATGGGGCTTGGGGTAGCAGGAAACCGCTTTCCGAATCGGAGGCTGGTTGGTTGCAAACGTTACTCCAACTGAACTTTAGTGTTGACACCCGCAAAGTGGCTAACGGGGAGGATGTTGAGAAATGTAAAATGGGTGAGTGTTTATTCTTCTTTCTTTGCGTTGCTGGGTAGTACTAACGCTGGCATCTTTCCATAAATATGCAGAGGTTCCGCCCGGTTAGGAGCCTGAATATATCCGGAGGAAGAAGAAAAGAGAGCAGAAAAGAAGAGAGCAGGTTACCGCCACCGCTGCTGCTGCTGCTGCCGCTGAAGGGGGATCTACCGCTGTTACTTTGGTCACACCACCTTCTCAAGGGGTTGCTGTCACCGTTGATACTGCTCAAGCATCCTCTTCGCGACCTCGTGTCGCAAAGAAGAAAAGAAGCAGGAAAGCTAGTGATACTCATCCCACTCCCTCCCAAGCTACCGCTTCTTTGAAAGTGAATGTCGACACCATTCCTCAAGGGATCCCCTTGATCTCCCCGTCTGCTCAGGTATTTTAATCCATTACCCCTACCGCTTTCTTTTGCTCTTAACAGTTTTCTTATCGTGCTTTGTTTCTTCTAGGAAATTGTCACTGTTTCCTGATGAAGACATGTCATTTGACAATGACCTCGCGGACCATCAGAAAAGGGCTCGTCATAGTCTTCAGAATAGCCCGTCATCATCTGGCATTAACCCTCCTCTGACAACTTCTGCGGAAGGTGGTGCACCTCCCGAGCAATCTCAAGGTGCTAACCCTAGTGGGGATTTTCACACCTTTGTTGATTCTCCGCTTCACTCTTCATCTACCGCTGTGGGCTTTCAACCAGATATGATGGGTCCTGACTTTTTGGTGCTTGCTGGGGGTGGGTCTTTTGACATGGGAGGCTCCGCTAACCAACCTCCTTCTCCTCCTACCCTGTCTTTCGTTCCTATGCCTCCACCTCCTGTCGAGAGGGGCAATGTTGCTTCTTCTTTGATGATTGGTTCAACTCTTACATTCCTCCCAGTCTTGCCACTCATCAGGTTAACTTGAGGGGTTTTAGAGAAGAAACCTTTCAGGTTTCAGAGATCGATGGCGATGATGCTGCCTTTGCGTCCACATCTCAGCTGATGGCTCGAATGATGTCGCATCGCAGGGAGAGAGATGCGTTTTTGGCTAGAAGCCGTCAGGAACGTATAAATTTCCTTTACTCTCAGATATTTTCTTCCTTCTGCCATCTCCATTACTTGGATGAGGGTGACGCTAGGGTAGAGGCAGATAAGCGGAGGGAGATAGACAGGCTGAGGAATGAGCGTCATGATGCTATTGTTGCGATAGAGACATCTCTCCAGCTCAACTTCACCGGGTATCAACCGCTCGGTTACTAGATGGGATATCTCTCTTTATTTCAAATGTCAACGGTCGGCTTGGGGCGTGCCTCATCTTAGTGAGCCGTCTGATCAGGACCGGTCATCACCAGGTGAAGAGGTGGAGGTCGCTAGGCATGCCCTGGAGAAAGAAAAAGAGAAGGGTGCCATTTTGACCATACGACTCTCTGAGGAAGAGGCCCAGCTAGAGGTGGAGAGGCGTAGGAACGCCAAGCTGTCCACTGAGGTTACTCTTTCTGCTGAGAAGTGTCGTTGGTATATGAAGGAGGGGGCCATGATCGTGTCGGATGGTTTTATGGAGATTCATGGGATAGACACTCTTCGAGTCAAATAGCTTGGTGCATATTTTGATAGAAGGTCCTCGCTCGTAACTGATGATGATTTCCATAGGGGTCGGGCTGTTGGGCAGGGTGGTGATAATGCGTCAGCTGCTTCATAGGCACTATGCTTTACTTTTTTGGTTTTTGACGTTAACATGCCTCTGTCCATCCTCGTGGGACATTTTGTAATATTGACAGTATCGGTTTTCCCTTAGAACGTTACTTTTTGTCTGGAATTTCTTTGCCAGTTTTGCTTTGCGATGTTGCTACTACAATATAGTTAGCAAACGTCATTATTGAAATCACAATGATGTAATCATCATACCTTATGCGGTTAACTAACCGCAGCGTTAGCGCGTGCTTTTATTGCGACGCCTTGCTTATGAATTGTTAAGGCATTTCTATCTCTAGGGACACGGTATTTCTCTAGTGGCCACAATAACTTGGCTTTTGAGATGGTCTCCTCCTCGGTATCTTTCTTTGCGCCTTTCTCTGTTGAGAATCGAGAAGTTATTTCCACATGTCTTATGGCCAACGCTGCCCTATCATCATTTCTTTGGTGATGTCTCAGAGGATGAATCAGTATCATCTCTGCTCGCGTTGTATACAGATTGATGCCGCCCTTTGTTTCTAGGGGGATCACTTAGCCTTGCTAGGTCTGGCTTTGCCATGATGCTATTGTTGCGATAGAGACATCTCTCCAGCTCAACTTCACCGGGTATCAACCGCTCGGTTACTAGATGGGATATCTCTCTTTATTTCAAATGTCAACGGTCGGCTTGGGGCGTGCCTCATCTTAGTGAGCCGTCTGATCAGGACCGGTCATCACAAGGATAGGATTTTCACTCCCAAGCATTGAAACCTCACGTCTCTGGGGCGTGCCTCGTCTTAGTGGTCCGTCTGTGTGAGCATGGTTGCCACAAGGATAGGATTTTCACTTCCAGGACAGAGTTACTATCTCCTTAGGGCGTGCCTCATCTTAATGGTTCGTCTGTGTGAGCACAGCTACCACAAGGATAGGATTTTCACTCCCAAGGATGCCAGGGCGTGCCTCATCTTAGTGGGCCGCCTTTGTTAGCACGGTTGCCACAAGGATAGGATTTTCACTCCTGGGGGCGTTGGGGCATGCCTCGTCTTAATGGGCCGTCTGTGTCAGCACGGTTGCCACAAGGATAGGATTTTCACTCCCAAGCTTTGAAACCTCGCGTCTCTAGGGCCTGCCTCGTCTTAGTGGTCCGTCTGTGTGAGCACGGTTGCCACAAGGATAGGATTTTCACTTCCAGGACGGAGTTACTATCTCCTTGGGGCGTGCCTCGTCTTAATGGTCTGTCTGTGTGAGCACGACTACCACAAGGATAGGATTTTCACTCCCAAGGATGCCGGGGCATGCCTCGTCTTAGTGGGCCGTCTTTGTTGGCACGGTTGCCACAAGGATAGGATTTTCACTCCCCGGGGCGTTGAGGCGTGCCTCGTCTTAATGGGCCGTCTGTGTTAGCACGGTTGCCACAAGGATAGGATTTTCACTCCCAACGCTAAATTTATGCTAAGGCGTGCCTCGTCTTAGTGAGTTGTCTGATCAGGACCAGCCATCACAAGGATAGGATTTTCACTCCTGGCATTCTTCGTTATCTGCATGTTACGAGTCACGAAATGCACAAGGAATGCTTTGATTCATTCGTTAGAGTAACGTTAACATTATCAACTGAAAGAGATCAATTTCTAGCATGATATAGCTTCAAACGAGCTATATTCCAAGAGTTTTGTAAGGGAGTACCGTCGAGTGTTTCCATATGGTACGCTCCCTTCCCGACAACACGGGTGACGCGATACGGTCCGTCCAGTTTGGGCTGAGCTTCCCCATGCGTTGTCCTGCCCCTCGTTTGTCCCTGCGCACTAAATCTCCCATTTTGAGCAGTCGTTCTCTGACTTGCCTGTTATGATATTGTGCCATTTTTCTTTTGTAATGTAGGGTTTTCAAGAGAGTCTCCCCATGCACCTCTGGTAGTGCGTCAAGGTTAGCGCGTAACCTTTCCTCATTCGTTTCTTCTTTAAAATAAGCCACTCGGAGGCTTAGAGTGTCAATTTCTACTAGCGTGACAACCTCTGTGCCGAAGGCTAATGCGTAAGGAGTTTCTCCCGTGCTAGCTTTGACGGTCATGCGGTAGGCCCACAATACGTTTGGTAGTTCATCTGGCCATTTCTTTTTAGAACCTTCAAGGTTTCTTTTGATGCCACTAAGAATGCTGCGATTGGTCACTTCTGCTTGACCGTTAGTTTGGGGGTGCGCTACATAAGAGAATCTCTGTTCGATCTGAAATTATGCGCACTAATCTCTGAAAAATTGGCTCGTGAATTGTGTTCCATTATCACTGACCAATATGTGAGGTATCCCAAATCGCATAATAACTTGATGCTTAAAGAAACGCTAGATTTTTTCGGTAGTGATGTTAGCTAACGCTTCCGCTTCTGCCCATTTCGTGAAATAATCCACCGCTACAACCACAAATTTTAGTTGAGATCTGGCCTTTGGAAACGGACCCAAAATGTCGATTCCTCATTTGGCAAATGAGCATGGAGCGACTATTTCTGAAATTTGCGTGGCAGGCTTTCAAGGAATCTTGGCGTATTCCTGACATTTCTGATAGGTCCTCATAAAGTTGTGACAATCTCTTCGAATGGTGGGCCAATAGAACCCCGACCGAAAGACTTGTGCTACTAAGGTGTCGCCCGCTACATGCATACCGCATATTCCTTCATGGATTTCTCGTAAGGTGTGGAGGCCTTCTTGCTCCGTTATGCACTTTGCGGCTGGATGGGAGAAGCATCCACAAATCAGCTCCCCATTGTAGTATGTGCACCGTGCCACTTGTTTCAAAACTTTCCTCTTTTCAATGTTATCCGCTGGCAACTCATCGTGTTTCAGGTATTTTATTATGGGAGTTCTCCAGTCATTCTCCACTTCATCCACGCAAAGTGACAGTTGTTCTTCCATGAAAGAAGGCGCAGGTATCTCCCCATAGTATACATCTTTAGGTATGGAGGCTTCCGGGTTGGCTGCCATTTTAGCAAGATTGTTAGCCTCAGCATTATCTTCTCGGGGAATATGCTCAAAGCTGACTTGAGTGCCTTTTTTCTGCAGTTCCGTCAGCTCACGCTTCACTTTTGCGAGATATTGGATCATGATAGGTTCTCTGGCTTGGGAGTTTCCCAAGACTTGATCTATTATCAGTTTAGAATCTCCGTGTATCTACAGTCGTAGATCGCGCGCCGTCCCTGTAGTATGTGCGGCTTCGACAAAAAAACTATTACCTATCTTGAGTCCTGCTAGCAACGCTTCGTACTCAGCTGCGTTATTGGACAATGGTTGCAGAATTCTGATGGCGTACCGTATCTGCATGTCATTTGGTCCAGTCATGAAAATTCCTGCGCCAGCTAACTCTTGGTTTTTAGCTCCGTCTACATGGATGATCTACGGGTCAGTGTATGTTTCTGGAGACGGGAGGTCTGAGTCTTCTACCTCCCCTTTCGGTGGATCCATCGGTGTTTCTTGTGTAAATGTGCATTCTGCTATGAAGTCTGCTAACGCTTGGGCTTTAATGGACGGTCTGGCCTTGTATTGCAACCCATATTGTTCGAGTTCGATTTCCCAAATCAGCATTCTTCCTGAAGACTCGAGTTTCCTAAAAATTTTCCTTAATGGTTGATCAGTGAGTACTACAACAGGGTGAGCTTGGAAGTACCGATCCATCTTCCGTGTTGCCTGTACTAGGGCAAACGCCACTTTCTCAATGCGAGCGTACCGTAACTCGGCGTCTTTCAGCACGTGGCTAACAAAGAATACTGGACGGTGAATATGCCTATTACTTCATACGAGGACAGCACTGACCACCTCGTCAGCAACACCCAAATACAGGTATAGAGCGTCACCTGGTTCGGGTCTCGTTAGCGCTAGGTCGGATGAGAGATAGGCTTTTAGGTCGGCAAACACTTTTTTCACATTCTTCTGTCCATCCAAAAGGGGCTTTGTTACGAATGACCTTGAAAAAAGGTAAACATCTCTCGCCTTGTTTGGAAATAAACCGTCCTAACGCAATGATGCGTCCTGTGAGCTTCTGTACCTCTTTAACGGTTCGAGGAGATATCATGTCCTGAATGGCCTTCACCTTCGAAGGGTTAGGCTGGATGCCTTTCTGACTAACCATGTAGCCTAAGAATTTGCCCGTTTGGAAAGCAAACATGCATTTACGTAGATTCAATTTCATTTTGTGTTCTCTCATTACGCCAAAAACTTCCTCTAAGTCGGCTAAGTGGTCCTTGAAGCTTCGAATTTTGACCAATATGTCGTCCACGTAAGCTTCCACATTTTTCCCAATTTGCTCCTCAAAAACTTTGTCTGTCATGCACTAGAATGTTGCCCCAGCATTTTTCAATCCAAACGGCATCACCGTATAGCAATAAGTGGCCTTTGGGGTGATGAAGGCGGTCTTTTCTTCATCTTTCATGGCCATGGGAATTTGGTGATATCTGGAGTTGGCATCTAACGAGCTTAGGTAGGTGTACCCAGCAGTTTGATCGACCAACTGATCGATTCGAGGAAGAGGATAGCAATCTTTGGGGCAGGCATCATTCAAGTTAGTGAAATCGATACACATGCGCCAATCTCCGTTGGGTTTTGGGACTAAGACAGGGTTAGCCATCCATGTGGGATACTGGACTTCTCGAATGAACCCAGCGTCCATGAGCTTCGATATTTCTTTCTCGATGGCTACTATCTTTTCTGGGGAGAAAGCGTGCCGCTTTTGCTGAACAGGCTTAACGTTAGGGTTAACGTTTAGCCGGTGTTCCGCAACTTCTCGCGAGACTCCAGGCATATCCGCAGGTTTCCACGCGAATTCCTCTTTGCATTTTCTTAGTAGTCGAGCTAACTGCGCATTCTCTTCCGGGCTTAGCTTTTCACTAACCAGGAGGTTCGCTTCTTCGTCCCCCCCGATAGAAACTGACACCATTTTGTCTACCGACTGAGTGCGCTTTTCCTCTTTATCTTCAAAGGGGTCATCCGCTACGCACACGTAACGGTCGCAACTCTTCTGAGTCATGAGCAAGTAACATTCGGTAGCTAACTTCTGGTCTCCTTTGACGGAGACTACTCCGTCCCATGAAGGATATGTCATCCTTAGATGTTTTTGTGATATTGCGGCCCCAAAGCGGTTGAGGAATGGTCGCCCAAGTATGGCGTTGTAGGGCAAAGTCAGGTCTACAACTAAGAATAATAATTCCTCTGACCGTTTGGACGCATCCTCCCTAAAATACACTATCAGCGATGTAACTCCGGTTATTGGAATTAGGACCCCATCTACCCCAATTAAAGGCTTTTTACAAGGCGTTAACTCATCATCAAGACGCTTCATTAGATTGTTTGCCTCTAGCGAGAATAGGTTTACTGCACTCCCATTATCGACAAGGGTTCTCCTAACTCCGTGGCTGCCGATAACGGGTGTGACAACCAATGCATCGTTGTGTGGGTAAACGACGCCTTTCTCATCCTCTTCTGAGAACGATAGCACCATTCGGTCCAACGCGCTTATCGCTTCATTTCTCGATAGCGCGTTTTCTCTCTTACATTTCTCACCTGCCGCGGGTACCAACGACGCGGGTTCGTCTAAATACGGAGTGCCTCCAGTTATGATGTGGATTATAGGATATCGTCCTCGCTGACTGCAAGTGTTTCCCTACCCCCTCCGATAGGGATGGCGTTAGCTCCTGTGGCGTGAGAAGGTGCTTGCCTGCTGTCAGTCGTTCTGCTCCCTGGATTGTTCCTGGCTTCTTCTCTTGTCTTGGTGGCGAACTCACCAAGATAACCTTCGTATACAAGGCGCTCTATCGCCAGTTTTAACTCTCTACATACGTCTGTCGAATGTCCCTTGGCTTTGTGAAACTTTCAGAATGAGTTTTCCCTTCCTCCCATAATTACTCCTGGTTTCACAGGTGCCGGATAACAGATGGGTAGGTTCCGCTGCTAGACAATTGATAAAATTTTTGCTCTCGAAAGTATGAGGGAAGGAAGGTCAGGGTCATATATCCAGCCCTTTGGCGAATCTGCTTGTCTTCTGGTAGGGGAATTTCCAGATCTCCCTTTCGAGAAATTACCTCTTTGCCGATTCGAGTTTTTGGGGATGTGATCTTTCCGTTGGTTGTAGTCATCACTTGGGCACTTATCAGGAGCTGCGTTAGCTTGGGCGTTAGGAGCCGGGTACGAATCTTGGGGCATGTTCCGAATTTGTTCTCTATTTTCCTCTTCTTCTATCCTTGTGTAATTGTGTGCTTTCAGCCTCAGCGCATCTAACGTCAGCGGTGGATCCACCATCAATGTATCTCGCAACTTCCCATAACAGCAATTGCGCTTTAGGGCTTCCACAGCAAAATCGATGGTGACTCCTGGCGTTAACGACATCTCAAGATCAAAGCGACTCAAGAAGTCTCTCAAGGGCTCCTGCGGTTTTCGGTGGATGTCGAATAATGCTGCAGCGGACTTTCTGATGGGGACAGCTGTGCTAAACCGGCTCCGAAACTTGGCTTTCAGCTGAGAGAAACTATTGATAGACCCCGCCGGAAGTCCTTCAAACCAAAGACGCGCTATACCCGATAGCGTCATGACAAAAATCTGACATAACGCGGCGTCACTGTGGGTTTGAAATTGTACAAAATCTTTCACCTTGTTGAGGTGTGAGATTGGGTCTTTCGTGCCATCATACGATTCTGTGGGAAGCTTCACGTGTCGGTTGACTCTATGATGTCTTATGCGATAACTGAACGGGTGACCGACATTATCATCAGGGATTCCACGAGGTCGGTGAGGAGGAGGAACTTCGTCAGGGTGCCTCTGGGCTCGAAAGTCATGCTCATGATGTCGCCTAGGAGATCGGCTGCGACTCCTAGGAGTACGAGTTCGTTGCCTCCTGCTACTCGACCTTTCACTGTGCCTGGGAGATGGGTCCCTGAACGCCACGTCTCGCCTATCATTCCAACGATCTCTATATTCGTCATGTCAACGCTCCCCTTCAGAAACGGGAATTTCCCTCGCATACTGCGCGGAAGATTCAGCGTACCTATACGCAAGCTGCATGGGGCCGACAAGGACTGATGCTGAAGGTAAAGTTAATAGGATACCCCTAGAGTGCCGAGGCGACAGTGGCCGATCCATGACGATAGGCGGAGTAAAAACTACTTGAGAAGGCACACTCGGTACTGAAACGTGAGGCGTGAATCCGGCGGCTAACTCTGTCAGCTGGTCTAGCTGAGCTTGAAGAGATGATATTGAATTCATAAAGGGATTACTCGCACTGTCTGCCGCGGGTCCCCTTGAATGGGGAGTAGAATGACTAGGTCTCACTATCTGGGATAAAGGAGTATACGCCTAGGACACAAATATTCCCGTTGTTTGTTCAAAGGAGAGATTCGACATTCCTGGGGGAATTTCTTGTACCGTGGTAGAAGCATCAGAGGTGGCGAAAGGGAAAAGTCACCTACGAGTAGAAAATGGAAGGCTAGAGGACTGAGACAATGGCGGATCTGAATCAGAAGTCATAATCCTTTCGTCTTCGGAAAAAAATGGAGCTTGGTTATTAAGGATTCTCACTTAATATAACCAAAACTCTCAATGAAAGCACCAATTTGATAAGATTCTGACTATTGGCGAAGGGTAGAAGGGGAGAATGGCTCCATGGATTCCACACCCGCGGTTGTCCGGTGTACCTGCAGGGCGCCGGGAGGGGGTCCCGGCGTAAACACTCCGATGCTTAAGTTAGTATGAGTGGTCAAATTAGCAGAGCTTTTGCTAGCAATCTCCGGCTTACCTTCTTCCTTGATTATGGGGGTATTTATAGGCGAAAAGCGGGGTGTTTTCTTGGGGGCTAGACCATAAAGGGCGCTAACGGGCATGTCTGGTGGTTGACATTCCCCATCAACGATGTGCTATCGTTGCGTTAGATATATATGGGGGTAGGCATTACCTAGGCAAGGTAACGCCTTCCTTCCTCAAGTAATGGCATGCTCAGCCTGGGACGGGATAACGCCTGGTCATGACAAAGTGACCTCGTGGGACCCTCCCCGTTGATGTCGACCATCCCAGCGCTGATCGCTTGATAAAGGGCGATAGCCTCGAGGTTGTCCGTCCGGTAGGTATAACAATGTTCTGTCCCTAACGCGGGGTGCAAAGACGAAAATGCCCCGGGCGTTAGGTCTATTGTTATCACTAGGGTTCAATTCACTACCTCTGTTTGGCCATCGGCTTGGGGATGACAAGATGTAGAATAGAGTAACTTCGTACCAAGTTTCTTCCACAAAACGCGCCAAAAATGGCTAAGGAATTTGCTATCCCTATCACTGATAATAGACAAAGGTACACCATGCAAGCGTACTGCTCCTTTAAAGAATAAGTCAGCAATATAAGTCGCATCATGAGTAGTAGCACACGGAATAAAATGTGCCATCTTAGAAAATCTATCCACAAGGACAAAAATACTATCCTTACCTTGCTTAGACTTAGGCAAACACATAACAAAATCCATGGATAAATCGGTCCAAGGGTGGGAAGGAGCTGGCAGAGGCATATACTCACCATTGTTAGCAACCTTCGACTTGGCCTTGCGGCACACTAGACAACGCGCAATGTTGCGGACCACATCGTGCTTTATGTGCGACCAATAGAAGTGCTCCCTAAGGACCTCTAGGGTTTTAGTCACACCAAAGTGACCCATCAATCCACCACTATGCGACTTATGAATAAATAAATCACGCAAAGAACATTGAGGAACGTATAAGCGCTTGCACTTAAATAAATACCCATCATGCCTATAAAATTTAGACTCACTCCTAGTCATGCAAGTACTATATATCTCGCCAAAATTAGCATCATTAAGGTAACCTCCAATTACATGTGAAAATCCAAGCAATTTGGCACTAAGAGAAGTTAGAAGCGCGTACCTTCTGGATAGTGCATCGGCCACTATATTTTTCTTACCTTGCTTGTATTGGATGTGATATGGAAAGGACTCTATGAACTCCATCCAAGTGGCATGACGCTTGTTCAATTTTCCTTGGCCCTTGAGGTACTTCAAACTTAGGTGATCGGTGTGCACAATGAACTCCTTAGGCATCAAGTAATGTTACCATACCTCTAAAGCCCTCATAAGCACATATAATTCCTTATCATAAGTAGGTTACCTCAATTGCGCATCTTTCAACTTCTTGCTAAAGTAGGATATGGGTCTCTTCTCTTGCATAAGAACCACCCCAATGCCAAGCCCACTCGCATCACACTCAACCTCAAACGCCTTGTCAAAGTCTGGTAAGGCTAAAACGGGTGTCGAACAAAGCCGATCCTTAAGCGTTTGGAACGCTTCTTCTTGCGGCTGCTCCCACTTGAACACGATATTCTTCTTAGTCAGCTCATTCAACGGAACAACAATGGTGCTAAAATCCTTGACGAAATGCCTATAAAAGCTTGCCAAGCATGAAACGAAGCACATCACTTGCGTTTTTAGGAGTAGGCCACTGCTTGATCACCTTGATCTTTTCTTTATCCACCTTCACGCCTTCTACACTAATAATAAAACCAATAAAAGAAACTTTCTCCAAAGTGAAAGAGCACTTGGTTAGCTTTGCATATAATTTTTGATCACGTAGTGTAAGAAAGACATCCCTAAGGTGTGAAACATGCTCACTCATTGATTTGCTATAAATAAGTATATCATCGAAATACACCACAACAAATTTACTAATAAAGTGCCTAAGAACATGATTCATCAACCTCATAAACGTACTCGGTGCGTTAGTTAACCCAAACGACATGACCATTCATTCATATAAACCATACTTAGTTTTAAAAGCCGTTTTCCACTCATCTCCCTCTTTTATACGAATTTGATGATAGCCACTCATTAAATCAATTTTAGAGAACACTTTACTACCACTTAGTTTATCCAACATATCATCTAACCTAGGGATAGGGTGACGATACTTTACCGTTATTTTGTTGACCGTTCGGCAATCAACACACATGCGCCAAGTACCGTCCTTCTTAGGCACTAAGATCACAGGCACTGCGCATGGAGATAGACTCTCCCTAATGTATCCTCGGGTAACCAATTCGTCCACTTGCCTTTGTAGCTCCTTCATTTCCTCAGGATTACTCCTATAGGCCAGACGGTTTGGAATAATCGAACCGGGCACGAAATCTATTTGATGCTCAATACTACGGATGAGTGGCGAATCGAGTGGCATCTCATTGGGGAACACGTCTTTGAATTCCTACAAAAGAGATGCAATATCGACATGCAGAGAGTTCAATGAGTTAGGGTTAGAAGCGCTTAGACACAAAGGTCTAAAGAGTAGCAAAATCAAAGGACGACCTTCGCCCAAATTATTTTTGCGCATACAAAGCGCTTGCCTCACTTCTCTCCCTTTGGCGTATACACTCAATTTCTTTTTATTTTCCTCACCTCTCACAACGTCAATTTTAGCATGCTCACTCTTTTCATGCGTATATTTTCCTCTCGCATGCTCGCTACTTTTATGCGTGTTTTTTTTCTCACAGTCTCTCTTCCCATGCTCACTCTTTTCATGGGAGTTATTTTTCTCTCTTTCGCTCTTCCCATGCTCATTCATTTCATGGGAGCTATTTTTCTCACTTTTTCTCTCTTTCTTTTGTACACTTAACCCTCATTTTTCTTTCTCTAATCTCTTTGAGATTTTGAACTTGGTATATGACTTTTCCAGCCACAATTGATCTTCAAGGACTTGAGTTGGTTTCAAATGAGCAAGCATGAATTTCCTCCCATCCTTCACAAGCTTGTAACGATTGCTCCTTCCTTCGTGATTGGCCTCTCTATCAAATTTCCATGGTCGCCCAAGCAATATGTGACTCGATTGCATCGGCACCACATCACAAAGTATCTCGTCATGATATTTGCGAATAGAAAAATTGAAAAAAAATTGCTTTGTTGCCTTTAATTCGCTTCTGTCGGTCATCCATTGCAATAGGTAGGGCTTCGGATATTTTTGGGTAGGAAACCCTAATTTATGAACAAATAAAGTGCTCGCACAGTTTGTACAACTCCCATTGTCTATGATCATCGAACACATCTTCTTGGCAACTAAACATCGTGTATGAAATAAGTTTTCTCTGTATTCCGCTTCGCACACCTCGGGCTTTATTTAGGCGCTTAGGTTGCGCCTGATGACTAGCACATGGGCATGCTCAGCTTCTTGTACATCATCTTCATCCGAACCATCTCCTCCCCTCTCTTCCTCCTCACTATCGGGCTCATCGACTTCGTGATCATCATCTGAGCCTAGGTCATCATTTTCTTTAATAAGCAAGACGCACTTAGTAGGGTAGCACCCTAGGTGTTGTGTTCTCACCCTTGGCTTCTTTCGTCCAAGGCATATTCTTCCATGGCGTGGCTCTTGACTATTCGCAATCGAACTAGTATAAGACCTCTGTGACTTCCTTTGTTTTTCTATTTTGATAGCCATGTGTAGCATGTCCTCTAATGTGTTGTAATACGTTAGTTCCAACGCATTGGCTATCTCTCTATTCAAGTCAGTTAGGAATCTCGCCATTGTTGCCTCCACATCTTCCACAACTTGTGCTCTAGCTAGTGCTATTTCCATCTCATTAAAATAATCCCCTACGCTCTTACTTCCTTATGTCAAGGTTTGTAGCCTTTGGTGTAGGTCACGTTGGAAATAAGTAGGGACAAACCTCCTCTTCATAAGGGCTTTCATCTCCTCCCAAGTCCTAATTGGACCGGTACCAACCCTTTCTCTTGTTTGGTTCACTGAATACCACAAATGCACGGCGTATCCACTAAACCCAATGACGGCTAACCTCACTTTCTTGTCTTTCGAATAATTATGGCAAAGAAAGATCGAGTTAACCTTCCTTTCCCTCACCAAGTAGGCATCCGGATCATCCTTTCCCTCAAACGGTGGAATCTTCAACTTAATACTTCTGAGGTTATAATCAAGCCTCTTTTCTTGCCTATGACGCCTATCGTCAAATCTGCCCCTTCGCTCATAGGCATAGTCCTCATCGTCATCGTCGCCAGCCCATCACGCATGGTGCACTTGGTACTCGTAGGCTGGGCGATCGTGCGGTGTTGGGTGCTCGGACGTTGGGGGCTCACGCTGCGGCGCGCGCCTAGGGATTGCTCCATACCTTGGAAGTCCTTCATCCTCCTCACTATCACTCTCAATTAGACCATTAATAAGAGGTTATTTTTGGTCCACTCTCGGTACCCCGGATGCGTGAGAGCTATTTGCAATGTTGTGAGTTGCTGCAAAGTTCGCAATAGGCACTTCTACGCGTGGCTCATCCACCTTGAGCGAGACAGCTTGTAGACATGTATCTATATCCGCTAGTCATTCGAGAATGGTTTCTAGGATCTTCGCTCCTTTAGGTCCGTCCACTTCGTTGGACGAATGGTCAGACATCCTATAAGTCCTGAAATACACAACACTAACAAAGGACGTAAAATTGTTCTAAACCTAGCTCTCCCTCATATGTTCACTCTTGTGTTTAGCTCTCTATTAAACTCACAAAAATCACCCACAAACTATGTCCTACAAGTTATTCAAGCGCAAACGTTAGTGACTCAAGAGTTTCAAAGAAAGCTTCCAAAGAAGACCACAAAGACAACTTAGCTTCAAACGAAAATTTGGAGGCTCAATACTTAGTTAGTCGCAAGAGCAATCAACTAAACAAATATTAGGTACGAGTAGAAAATAATTATAGGAATCAAGGAAAGCTCAAATAGACAGAATATTCAAGTAATTCGCAAGGTGCAAATGTGTGCGCTTAGGTGTGATTTCGTATCTAGGTTCCTTCCGAGCCAATTTTCAATTCTTACCACCAAATTGAGTAATTCTTTTTGCTTTGCAATGGTAATTGATTGAAGTATTTTTTATTTTGATTTGTTTTTTAATTTAATTTTTTTAAACTAAATAAATAACAAAAATAACTACGACTCTTTTTTGTATTTTTGTGACTCTTTTTTGAAAGAAAATAAACCTAGTTAATGACACAACAAATTGCATGGCGATTTACTTTAAGACACATGCAAGGATGCAAATAATGGTCTAGAAATCCTAGATCGACTTGACACAAATAACTAACACAAGCACGCAAGGAGATTGGTTTTAAAACTGAGTAGAAGAATACTCAATCTCTACAAAGAAAACTTTAAAAACATAAAGGATAACTTACCAAACTTGAACACCTTAAGCTCCGCTACCAACTGATACGATCCTAGTTGCCTAGAATGCGCCTTCGAGTGTTTGATCTAGTTCAAGCTTGGATTTCGAATGCGGAATGAGAT
The DNA here is from genome assembly GCA_963691705.1 of Viola odorata. Taxonomy (NCBI): domain Eukaryota; kingdom Viridiplantae; phylum Streptophyta; class Magnoliopsida; order Malpighiales; family Violaceae; genus Viola; species Viola odorata. The sequence goes on from OY829544.1 coordinate 36,894,736, forward strand.
AAGCTCAACTTGATGAGCTTAGACCTCTTAGCAACTTGTGCTAAGCAACCTAATCGATACAGGTGAGGGTTCTTGATCGAGTTCTAGACTAATATTCAACTTGTGAATATCAACCTAGGGGAAACGACACAAGTGTTTGAACTTTCAAGTTTTACTTGAAAACCAACTGAGCATTCGGACTCAATTGATGCCAAGGTTCACGCATCAACAGTTTGGAGAAACATCTCTCAATACATAGTCTTAAAATTATCAAAGTAGGGGTCAAAAAAACATTACAATGAGCCAAGCGGCTCCTTAAGTAGGCATAGCCTAAACCTAGTCGAAGTAGAATTAGGAATTCTATTCGAGTAATTACTTTAATTATCATCCAACTAATTAAAAAATTAAAATAAAAGTCTCCTAATAAATAAAACATGGAAACGCACGGTCAACATGCGTTTTGGCTCTAACCCTCTAAGTCGCACCACCTATGCGCCTAGCTTACGCGTCACAAGGTCGAATCGAGCTATCTTCCAAATCCCTCGTGCGATTGGCATGAAACTTGACCAAAACCCTCCTCACATCCCAATCGGTCTTGTATTTAGGTCAGGGCTCGCGGAAGTCTTCATATGTCTAAGATGGCTCAGACGTCACTCTCTCGGGCTCGTTGGGCGCACCTTTCGCGACAATGAGTAGTGTCACGAGTCTTAGAGTCTTCTCTCATAGGAAAGCTTCCTTGATGAGGTTCTTACGCTCAAGATCCTTGTAAATAAGCGAGGATAACTTCCCTTGTAGCTTCTTGGCTCTCGCGCGGGTCATAGGTCTAATGGGTGGTAAGGGCACGGCTAGCGCGTGCGTGTGCAGCAAATTAGGGTTTCCGTACGCACGCGCCTACGCCTGTACCTGCGATGCGCTAGGGTTTATGTTGTGTGGGCTCACTACGCTGCTAAGGTATGGGTCCGCATTAGGTGATGGCATGGGTATGATGGTGTTGGATACATATGATGATGAGAAGACAATTCCAATAATAGATGCAACGCTTCCATGCCTGGGTCGAAGGATGACAGTGATCTTGAAGGATGATGCTCATGTTGTTGCTGCTGTCACTAATGATTCAGACCTACCGAACCTTGTGGTGAAGAAAAGCTGATGTGATCACAGATGCATATGCCTTGAACTTCCCGCCGCGAGGACCAATCACCCGAAACATTAGTTACCGGGAGACACGGGATTCTATCCAGAAGGGCCTATCGGGCACCATGGGCTACCTATCGAGAGGTACGGACCACTTAATAGGAGTCATAGGAAGCATAAGCCAGCCCAAAGCAAACTCCAAGTCCTTCAGACGAGCTGACGGAGAGTTATCGGTAACCCAAGGACTCCTTTCGGGAAACATAGTCAAGGCCAAAATAGACCTTAAGTCCTTGGTGTAAGCGGACGGGTTCTAACAGGAAGCTCACAAGTTATTGGGAACCTTCCGGGAGAGCAGGTTACTGAGAGCCTTTCATGTATGCAAGTTACCAGGAACACTAACCTGATAACCTCTTGGCGAGTTACCGAAAAACTGTTTGAAAACAAAGGCAAAGCCAGCACCAACCCTTCCGCCTTTATGCAAGCTATTAGGAAGAGGCCGATAGGACTTATCAGGAAGAGGTCAATATGCAACCTTTGGGCAAATTACTGGGAGACAAGCGGGACCAGCGCCAACCCGAATGACCACTCAGGGATCTACCGGGAGCAGCCATCATTACCACCTCAGTTGGGCCCAAAGCCCATGAGCGTGACTCAAGAGCAAGACTGCCTTCGGCCATTTTTCTAACCTTTTGTATAAATACCGAGCTTAGCTCATTTTGTTAATTAGTTTAGATGTTGAAGTGAACTTTGTTCATCAAGTTGAGAATACTCCTATTGAGTTGAGATTACGCATCTAACTAAAATCACCCTTCTTGAGAGAGATAGCTTGAGTTAAGAATACTCCTCCCTATCTCTCTTGGGATACCAAAGCTTTGTAATCTTTTGCTTGCTTTTGTTTGTTATAAGAAATACATATTCTTATTCTATTCCGATTCCAAATCAGCAACCTTGCATCCAACGTGCTCCACAATAGTCTTCACCACATTCAAGTCCGTCCACACCTCCTTCCTAATCATCTCGGTAGCATCTTTCCTTTCTCTTGTTTATCTTGCTTCCATCCGCTGCGCATCCATGTCTATCTCCACCATCATTTGAGTCTTTATTGTCTTGTTGTTGCCCAAGAAAGCTCCCAGGCTTGATCCTCTCAAGCTCCATATATCATTCGATCTACTCATCCTAGGTCGTATCATATCAGAAGCCAACAACAATGGCTACCATGAGAGGCAGAGACTTTGACCTGAACAAGTTGCCAATAAAAGGTATGTTCAAATTGGATGATCTAGAGCAAGAAGAGAGTTTCATTGAAATATTGCGTTAGCTGCTACCAGACTTCTACTGATCAATCCGTATGAGTGTTTTGATTTTTGTATGGTGTTGAAGAATTAGGTTGGTTGGTATAGGGAGGCCATTCTATGATATGAATGTGCATCCCTTTTTGAATGTTTATGGCTCCGCTGTTAGGATGTTGTTCTTTGTTTTCTATCTGAACCCAGTTATGTAATGGGTTTCCATAGTAGAGGGAAATTATTTTGGACCATGTACATAATGTATATTTCCACTGTAATTGATGTTCATGCTATTGGCCTTGTGAAGTGAAGATTCAGCAGTCAAATTTCTTTATTCTACCAATTCCATTGCAATGTTAATTTCTTTGTGTTGTTGGCCTTGCTTGGATTCACTGGTTTTGATTGATCTTATAATTTTTTGTACATAGCAAAAGCAGTAGGAGTGGAAGAACAGAGGAGAAGAAATAACTAGCCTCTTTAATTCTTAGATTAAATCAGTATGTGTTTTATTATTTCCATCAGTTATCCAAGAGTGGTGGATATTGATTTAAACAGTCTCAAGTTAAGAACAGTCATGACACCTAGATTGAAACCAAATTTGTGAAATAGATGACAATAATGCAGGAACATAACTCAACCATTTTACCAAACCACCATTCATTAAACTTAATTGAAAATATAGAAGCATGACAGAAAATAGTGAGCAACTGGAAGACAACAAACTAGGCAGAGACAGAGTCCCAAACTACTACAAACACACATAAACTAATCTACTCATTGGTGGAAATCCTAGGCACGGTATTAGCAAACCTATTAAACTCAGTAACTACCTCCTTGACATTTTCCAGCGCCATCTTCAGGACAGAGGACTTCTAGTCCAATTGAGCAACTGTAACTAAGAGGTGCATTATGCACTCAGATAATGCTTCAACTAGGTAGTCATCATCCATGACATCGTCCTTCCTCTGCTTCAGATCCTCAAGGCGCTCGAGGTCATTGTCTGTTTGCAACACCTTGTGTTAAATCAGCCCAATATCATTTTGAAGGTTGGCGCTGACTACTCCCACTGACTGCATCATTGTTCTTTTCTCATCATTATTCATGGTTAAGAGGCTATGAGACAAACAAAGCAAGCACAAAATAAAGTGAGGGAAATTTAGCACAAGCGAGTTTAGGGTTAAGGATAGTATGGTTAATATAGTGGAGGAGAGTAAATCTCTGTGCCTTGAACCTAATATATTTTGGGTAACCCGATACATTTCAAACACATCAAAATTGGGAAGATAAAAAGGTTGCACCAGTTGGGATCGTTTGGGGGTCTTATTGGTTGATTGTATGGCAAGATTAATTACAGCATGTCTACCAACTATGCCTGCTTATCCTCTACAATACTTAACTACTCAGAAATAGTAAATTGACTAAACTACAACCAAAAGATTGACTGAATTGAAAACAGAGAATTGACTGAACTAAAAACAGACATGATAACTCTGGTCAAAAGATCTGCCAAAATCTACTATATCTTAAAAATATTTGCACACTTCTTTAATTTTCCAATTCTCTGCACAAAATATGTAAATTCCAAGTACAAAGTAGAGTATACTCTGTTTGAGGCTCCAACTATCTAATGTGATCACAGAGCAAACAGAGGTTACTCTACCAATAATATTTACCCAAAATTATCACAATTAACCCATGGTCAATAACATACAGACTGTCCCAATAATAAATCATATGTGCCAAAAAAAATTACAATTCCATAAGGGTCTTCCAATCAAACACCCAATGTGCATCAGGAAGACATCACCAACTCTGCCAAGTTACTTGGAACACAAAAGTAATAGTAATGTGAACAAGACATCCTGCACAGACTAGGCTTATGAAAACAAATACAATCACAACTATAAAAAGACTTACATGGTTATTAAGGTAGATGAGCAGCAGTTGTTGCAATGACTGATGGATCACATGACAGAGTAGATGGTAACAACCCAATCTGAGCTAAATGTGCCTTTTTCATGTGAGAAATTCTATATCTATTGGAACCCAAAAAATTTATAGTTTCTATCATGCAAGACTGGAGAGTTATAAAGATGTTGTTTGTTTTTTCATGAGAGAACTAAAGGAAATATTTCTTAACAACTTCCACCAATAAATTTACACTTCTTGCACACTCTTTCTCTTGCAATGACTGAATGGCTCTAAAAAAAACCAAGATCAAGCACTTTCAAGTTAGGAAAATTAGGAGGCTGGCACACCATTCTAATATCCAAACCTATATGCTGAACTGCATCAGAAAAATTAATATCATTCTCATGGATGTATGTTTTTGCATTATCCTGTTGGATGATAATTGGATCCATAATGTTATCCCTAGGTCATTTATCTTTTATAGCAAGTAACACATGATCAATCATATACTGCCTAATAACTTTCCTATCTATTTTAGGTATTGGCTTCAATTCTAAAGTTGTAGCTACCCTATTTGCACTAGACCTAATGGCAGCAACCTCAGAAACTAATGGAAATACACCTATCCTACCATCAAAAGTATAATTCCCATCAAGGTCATACCTTGGCCTTGCAACAGCTGCCAGAAATATAATTTTAGGTATAAAATTAGTGTTTTTGCAAGTTCTTATAGGTTCATTTTCACCTAGTAAAAGGTAGTATGTCTATTTCTTCTTTGACAGGTGGAACCATTTCTCGTCCATGTGGACAACATTTTCCATGTCGAAGAAGGCAAGGGATGTTGGAGGTGCTTCTAGATCGAGCATTGATAAACAATGTCTTATCCTTTGCAAACGATTCCCCTCTATTAGTAATGGCTTGATATGATTATTGTGACGCCTCAATTCTCCACATTTCAATTTTGAAATGAGATAGGTTTTTGAAACACCTAAAGCACAAGTGAGAGCCCTCAGAGTTGATCTTTGCCTAAGAAGAATCTCTCTAATCCACTGAAGATCAATCATTGTGATTTCCAGAGTCTTTTCACCTTTTCCACAGCCATTGAATTGATCGGATCTTCACATTGAACAAGGTTTCCACTTCTTGGGTTGCCATTTTTTTCAGCTTCCCATCTATACTCTTCTAAAGGAGCATTTGATAGGCTAAGACTTTGTCCTCACTACTGAGCTCTCTTCTGCCCGGTTTGGTACCTATTGCTAACACAACACAACATCATAAGAATAAGGAACTTTAAAAAAAAATAGAAATACGAAAAAGAATAACCTTGATCACCAATCTCAACCTCTAAGTCAATATTCTAGTCTAGTATTTGTTGTGAAACATCAACTCCTTCACCTGACTCTGTTGGTAGTCTATAGCAACGCCATCCTTAGCATCTCTAACATTGGCAGTGTCTACCAGAATCGAACGGTTACTGTAAACGAAATTGAAAGGATCAAATTCAATGTCCTCCATTACTTCTAATGCTAACTGAGCTCCTCGAAGTTTGCGATTGGAAGACTAAACCTTAGGGAAGGTCATAATCAATGAGAGAAACTCTTGGGAGGGAACTAAAAAGGTGAGCATTTAAATTTCAAACTGACTCCAAAATTATTGGCAGAAAATGAAAATGAAAATAGAGCATAAGCTCCAAATGTTTGGTTGGTTTTTGGTGGCAAAATGAGAATCAAGCTGGGATTGGACCTAGTTCAACAAAAAATTACAAAAAGCCAGGCTGGACCGGTCCAGACAGAATGGTAAATAAGCTAAATATAGAGGGTCACGCTTGTCATTGCACTAGGCATATAGGGCTTGCTTAAATTCCTGTGCCCAACTTCCAAACATCATTTCTTGGAAACCGAAAGGAGTATAAATCAATCATTTTATTAATTCTTGTAAAGTTGAGAATTAATTTTTGGAGTACAGAGTACGTAAGATACAACAATGATTTGTTGGCATTTGTGCCATCGGATCCATTTTTGGCAATAACCATAAGGAAGCGCTTTCGTTGATAGCATCAGTCAACAAAATAGTGGGTTGACAGTCGAACTGGTGGGATTAGGTGTGTGCAAGAGTTGATGCATCCGGGTTGGAGATTAGTGGCTGATCTTTGTTGACAACAATGGCTTGGCTCGGCTCGGCTCAGCTTCCTTTTGTTGATATTGGATATCTCTTTTTGATTTGTTGTACCATTTTTTTCTCTTTTTTGTTTTGAACAACAAAAAGAACTTTTTTCTTTCTTTCTTTCTATCACAGCTCTTGTTTGGCTTAGTTTTTTTCCTTCTTCTCCACCTCAAAATCCTGCTTCTTCATACTTATTTATTTATCTCAATTTTTTTTAAAAAATAAAGAAAATGGATAAGAAGCAGAGGATGCCACGTGACTAGTGAGGGACAAATGTTTACCATTTTTTATTTATGCAATAAAAAAATAATTTTTTTTGTCTTTCCCGTTAAGACAATTCTCGTTCGAGTACTGATATATTCTTGAAAACATGACTATAAAATTATAGTTTATATACTTTAATGATTATTATTAGTCGAATTCTTTATAAAAAAATAGTAAATAACTAAATATACATAAAAGTATTCTTAGGGCCTGTTTCATAATGAAAATAACTATGTTTTCCAAAAATTTCTATCTGAGATATTTCCAGAATTATTTCTATTTTCCAAAAATTTATTTTACAGCTACAGTACATTTTCTGTTTCCCAGCCTTCATTTTTCAACCTTAGAAAACTCGAAATCATATTCACCTAATAACTATTTCTTACTTTTTTGAAAAAAAAACTACTACTTTTGTTAAATCAATTTGATTTTAATTAAAAAACAATGCTAATGTGTTTTTTTGTTAAGATTAATAAACAAAATAGTAGCCCATTTTAAGTTTGTTAAAGATCAAATATAAATATGGTAAACATATTCATGTTTAAATTTAAAAGCACAAGCCATTTAGGGGTTGTTTAATTTTTGGAAAATTTTTTAAAAATTGGAAATATTTCCAATTCCAAATGGAAAATTTTCAGAAATATTTTTAGTTATACAATTACTATTCAGTTTTTCAGAATTAACACTACAAATTTGGAAAATTCTGGAAACGCCATTTTTGAAGTTTCCAAATGGAAATAATTCCAATTTTTTTTTTTAGCTCAACCGATCCATATTGTTAACATAAAAAAGAAACAATGTTATTTTAGACATGTCTACCCTCATAATTTATAAATATGTTAAATCTATTCACGTTAAAGATCAAGTATAAATATAATAATTTCGTTTATGAAAATAAAATACATATAAAATAGTCTTGAATTATTTGTTCATGATGTGAATACTACAAACTTGAAATCGTATTTACCTAAGAAGCATTTTTTCTTTTTGTTTTTTGAAAAATGAAAACTACTACTTTTGTTAAATCAATTTGTTTTGAATTAAAAAAATAATGTTAGTTTTTTTAATTTTTGAAGATTAATAAACTAAATAGTAGCCCATTTTAATTTTGTTAAAGATCAGATATAAATATGCTAAATCCATTCACGTTAAGTATAAATAGAATAATTTCGTTCATGAAAATAAAATACATATAAAATAGTCTTGAATTATTTGGTCATGACGTGAATACTACAAACTCGAAATCGTATTCACCTAAGAAGTATTTTTTCTTTTTTTTTGAAAAATGAAAACTACTACTTTTGTTAAATCAATTTGTTTTGAATTAAAAAAAAACAATCTTAGTTTTTTTAAATTTTGAAGATTAATAAACTAAATAGTAGCCCATTTTAATTTTGTTAAAGATCCAATATAAATATGCTAAATCTATTCATGTTAAAGATCAAGTATAAATATAATAATTACGACGAATCTGAGACCTTACGATGCTCAGCGTAACAGGACACCTCGCAACATGCAATGAAGTCGCCACCTTATTTTTTTGTCTCTAGGCTTAGGGAACCTAATCGTCATGGCATAAAATAAAATAAACAAAGGTTCAGGAAGGTGTTAGGCACCCGAGTCACATCCGAAAATGGTTACCGGTTGATAAGAGAGGTGTTTAAAAGATGTTTGATAAAAATGTGTTTTTAAAAGGGGGTCCTCAGAGGAATCGTCACTTTAGTCTTTTCCATGATCGGGACCGTTCAGGAATAATTAATCGTTGGACGGTGTTACCGTTTTAAAAATCTTTTCGAACAGGGTTACCGTTTTCAAGATCGATCGATTATTCCTGACCGTAGCGTGATGGGACTGAATTTTTTGTAAGACTGAATGAGCGCCCTCTTTTTCATCATCGGACCATGCATGATTAAATTAATTACTAAGTGATTCTATCATGGATTGCTAATAGAGTACAAATTTAAATGAGAGATGTTTTAAAATGATAAACTGATATGGCATCGAAGCCACCAAATACATGCAGTCAATATAGGCGGAATTTAAAATCAAACGAACATGGCATTTTAAGCAAGCCTTTTAAACAAGTTGTTCATGTGGGTTGATTTTAATTCTAGCATTTCTATATATCATGCATACGATTAATATTTACGGAAAGCATTGAATAAATAAAAGGGAAAGAAAGGCGTACTTTCGAGCGAAGCTTAAATTTTAAACCTACAAAATGAGAGTGTTAGTGATAGCTCGAAAAATAAATAAGCAGTTTATGAATGCGAGAATTTAAATAAACAGTTGATATATATTGAAAAATTAAAGAATGATTTTGACGAGTACGAAGATAAAAATGGCGATTTGACGCATACGAAAATTTAAATGATGATTTGATAAGTGCAGGAAAATTTAAATGACAGTTGATAAGTTCGAGAATTTAAATGATGATTTGATGAGTGCGGGAAATTTAGACAATGATCTGATGCATGCGAAAATTTAAATGATGATTTGCCAAGTGTGAGAAAATTAAATGATGACAGTTGATAAGTGCGAAAGTTTAAATGATGATTTGATGCATACGAGAATTTTAAATGCTGATTTGATGCATACGAGAATTTAAATGCTGATTTGATGCTTGCAGAAAAATTAAACAGGTGATATTTGCAGAAAAATTAAACAATTGTTGATTTGCAGGAAAGTTAATGATTGACAGAAAATTAAAGCAATTGACGATTTGCAAAAAATTAAACAGTTGATGATTTCTAGAAAATTAAACAGGTGATATTGCAGAAAATTAAACAGTTGATGATTTGCGGAAATTAAAAATGAGACCGACCATATAGGCGGTAAATTAAATGACTGAATTTAAATTGCAGAAAGTAAATTACGGAAAATTAAAGTGCGAAGAATTTAAACAGTTGATAGGTATAGAATTTTAAAGCGACAGTACGAAAAAAAATAGTCATACGAAACATACAAATATTTTACGGAAAATGCGATCCAAGATCCCGGAAAGAATGAAAATGGGCTGGGCCCAATATGAAAACAAAGGAAATGGGCCAGGAATAGTTCCTTGCCCATGGAAATAAAAAGAATGGTGATGGGCCAACCCCATCACCTTTCCTTCTTCTCTCCCGCGTGAGCCCACGCATGCCACTATTCATTCTCTTCAACCTTTGGTCATCGGCGCCACTGTCGGCGGCCACGCTGCGGCCACCAGTGGCCGAAAGGAAAAAACTTCGTACCGAGATGCTCGTCTCCACGACGGCTTCTCGACTGTATGAACCTCGAATCTCGGTTTAAACCGTACCGAGTTTAATTTTGAAAAAATGACGAAAATGATAATTACCGAAAACTAATTAATTCGCAAGATTTATCTAACGATTAAGCAAATTAAAAGCATGTATTTAATCTATGGCATATATAGGAATTATTGGCATAAATATAAGCAATTGTTTTGACCAAAATGATACTAAATAAATTAAGGAAAGAAAGTGCACGAATGGAATGAAGGAAAAGCTTGAAAAAGCTTACTGAAAATGGTTGAAACTAAGTGGCGACTATCGCTCAAGATGAGCAATCCGTCCGAGGGAGAAGAAGCAAGGCTTTGGTCATGAATTTGTCAGGAAAATGGAGAGGGGCAGTGGCCTTTTTATAGGCTGAGATCGCGTGGAGGCGAGGACGAGGGTGCTGTGCGTGGAGGAGCTGGGCGTCGAGGTGGCGAGGCTAGGCTGCCGTGATGATGGTTGACGGGACAGGAAGCGAGGGAGCAATCAGCTCGGTGGCTTGCTCCGCTGCTGCGTCGCTTCCACGGTGCATGTGCACCATGCACCCTTAATTCAAGGGTCGTTGATCTAGTTGACTTTCCTTGGTCAACCAGATCAACGGTGATGATCAATTGCCCCTTTAATTTTATTTAAATGGCCTTGAGCCATTTTCGTGAACAAACGTTCCGAATTTTCGAGCCGAAAGTGCCAGCGCGTACAGAAAAATAAGACGAGTTTAACAGTCTATAGCGAATGAAGAAAATTTTTCATTTAACGTGTTTATTTTCTCGTTCGAAAACATGAAATGTTCAGACAAAAAAAAAATGACGTTATGATGAAAACTACGCGAAACGAAGTTGGTCGACGTGAGTGAAAAAAAGAGTAGGTAATAGTTGATGGAAAACATAACGCGTTCAAGCTATTGTCCGAGCGAACTTACTCGGGTCCAATAAAAGCTCAAACAAAAATAATAATAAAAAATAAAAATGCTAACAAATGTGATAAAATACTAAAAATCCTAAATTTTATGCGATGACCTAAAATGAAAAAATAACTAGCAAATGACTAGCGGATAATTAAAAATGTGATTTTTAAGGCTGAAAATATTAATGATAATAATAATGAAAATGCGTGACGAATTATTTAAAAATACGATTTCGAACGCTGACAATGAAAATGACGATGATAAAATGCGATGAGAATTTAAAAATACTAACGACAGTAAATTAATTAAAAATGACAGTAAGTTGAGTGAAATAACGGAAATGATAAATTTAATTAAAAACGGCGTCAAAATTCGGGTATCAACAGTTGCCCCTTCTTTACTGTCTTATCGAAGTATTTGATAAGCAGTAAAGACGGTTGCCCCCACATCCCTGAATTTTAGCGACACAGCAGGTCTTACCTCAATCTCACCGTGATGATGTCACTCTGGGAGGAGGTATGTTCGTTGATGTCACTCTAGGAGGAGGTATGCTTTTGATGTCACTCTAGGATGAGGTAAGTTCGTTGATGTACCTCCTTCGTTGATGTCACTCTGGGAGGAGGTATGCTTTTGATGTCACTCTGGGAGGAGGATTCGTTGCTGTCACTCTGGGAGGAGATAGATTGTTGCTGTCACTCTGGGAGGAGATAGATTGTTGATCGGATGTCCTGCAAAGGTATAAACTTAGATCTACTTGAATATTGAGAGAAACATAAGTTGCAAAAAATGTAAATGACAACTACTTTGACAAGAATGGAAGGTAATTTTTACGAAAATGTAAATGACGGCCCCACTGGGGGGGATAAGCATATGACATATAACGGACGTTGCTTCGGGAGGATAATACGTGATCCGCCGAAATATGAATGATTTGTCCTAATGACGTCCCTCTGGGAGGAGAAAAATGCAAATGATGTCGCTCTAGGAGGAGGAAAATGCATGATGTCACTCTAGGAGGAGGTAAATACAAATGATGTCACTCTAGAAGGAGAAAATATGTGTTGTCACTCTGGGAGGAGGAAAATGCATGATGTTGTCACTCTGGGAGGAGGAAATGCAGTACAGAAATGTGAATGACGTCAATCTCGTAGGAGAAGACGTGAAATGTAGAAATTAAACTAAGGTCATTTGTATTTCCGTCTCCTTCGTCGTGAACTTGAACTTTGCGTGCTTTTTACTTCTGGCTAGCAATCTTAGCTGAAACTGCTCCTTGGCTCCCGGGGTATGAGTGATAGTGAAGGTTTTTTAGGAGTGATGGCACATATGGTGGAAAGAGGGAAGAAACGAAAAAAATGAAGAAGATCGTAAAAGTCCCACATCATTTTATTGATATCCCATGTCTAATAGCATATGTACCCTGGATATTATGTGAATTCAACTAGTACTTAGTCAGGCCCTTACACTCATGAAAAGATAAGGCGCGATGGCTCGAAAATGCTTACCGGGATTTGTCTGTGACTGCTTACGTCTGAGCAAATCGTGGATATAAGAGCAAGCAAGTAAGATCATGTATGATATGTAATTTTGATAGATGCCTTATTTAACAGAGGGATTGAACACCCCCGACCTATGAAATGCATGAATTTGCTATGAGAGTAGTATGGATTTTTGTTTTAGCAGGGCTAAAAGGATTTTTGTTTTAGCAGGGCTAAAAGGATTTTTTTGATTGATTGATAGTTTAAAGCTAGGACGCGGGAGATGACCTATTTTCAAGAGTCCAACGAGAATCTAAAGGGTTGCCCCCAGTGGGTCAGACGACAGTACGCAAATTAAAGCTAACAAAGTGAGCCGGAACGAAAAATGAATTTAACAAGGGGGGAAGAAAGATGGACTCCCCTGAAATGTACAGGGGGGCTGCGAGGGCGTCTTCCATGAGCTTTATGTGGATGACAATGGGATGATTCAAGTCCCTACGAAATGAAGAGGGGACAACGGAGTAGAAAAGGAAAACTGATTTGAAAACAAAAATGACATAAGCTTTGGATTCTCCCTTTCCTTAGGCCGGCTTTTCGAGGGCGCCTAGGGCGTGGTCCCAGTTTAGGAACACTTTGCTTAGATATTGATTGATTGGTTTCTTTTTCAGATGCTTTGCAGGAACCGCCGATCCAGGTCGGAGTGGGGATAAGATCCGCATTTTTGTTCATTTGCTTACTGGCCCTTACCGGACCTTCACTGATTTGCTCCGTGATTGCTCTGGGATAAGGCGAAAATCTTCTGCCCCCGAAATGTGCAGCGGGGCTGCGAGGGCGTCTTCTTACCAGTCTCATGCAGGCAATAATGGGGGTGTCCCAGTTCCTGAAAAAGATAAGGCGAGAAGAATGAGGAGTAAATGAAAGATGATTTTTAGAAAAAGTAATGCGATTGATAAGTTTTAAGCTCTCCCTTTTGGACGGGCCATCCATGGGTAACTGCGGTGTGACTTGCATCGGATGTTGGTTGATGATGGCTTTGGTTTAGATGCTTTGCCACAATTCCCGTCTCGGCGCGGGTGATACTTGCAGTCCGGCTGTCCCTCTTCAGAGAGGAGTTCTGACGCTTTTTACAACAAGGGATTGTGGATAAAACAAATGAATGCAATCACCGTCAGTCAGCAATTAGTGGTCCACAAATTAAAGGATTGATCTACATCGTGTTGATCATGGTGCGGACGTTGAGAAACTTCTTGAACAAAACCGCATTAAGTACGTTGATTGTGGTCTTGGGAGGACAGCTTTTCGTCGTGCTTCTTCTCCAGGAGTTCTACCTGCAAAGGGCGCTTCGCGACCATGACATCTTGATGATGAACTCCTCCGAATAGGCGAATGGGAACTCCCGTCACCAGCATCCCAACAACTCGGCCGGCATAGGATGGGCTTTGTGACTTTGGTCCAGCATTCAGTCCCTGCTCAAACTGGATAATAGTATTGCTGCGAAGTTCTGACGGTGGATAGTCTTTAAGTTCTTAAATAGTGTTACAGGCTCAGACAATCCTCTCGACGATCGGATGAGGGCTTTGCGGGGTGATCTCCCTTTATGCATTCGGTCCTTTGAGACTAGTCGTAGGATGTGCTGGTAGTACTGCGAGGAAAAGGAATTTTTTAATTTAGATGGTGACTGGTTTTTAAAATCTTTCCTGATTCGCTCTTTAAGGCGGCCTGCTGCGGCAATTCAGAAGCTGCTACGAGGGGAATTCCCTGGTCCTATCGCGATGATGAGATGAGGTGTGAGACATTATGTTCCTGCAAAACTTAAGATTGATTAGTGCCGTTAGTCTAAGTGTCATGTCTTACGTCTTGAATTACTCCTTGGGAGCCACCAATGCCATGCCTCCTTTTGTCATCTCACAAGTTTAAGAAAAAGGAAAGAAGTTTTTTTTAAAAAATAACAAGCATCTCCTGAAAAAACTCATTTTATTAATTTCAGGATAAACATTTGAGCGGTATTGTCATGATAAAACCCTGTCTTTGATTTGGCAAGATGCATGGTCCGCGACACTTTAGGCGAAGTATATCTTGACGGCATCGGCATTTACCGGTCTTGGTAGGTCATCTCCATCCATATTGGTTAGCATTAGGGCACCCCCCGAGAATGCACTTTTAACTAAATACGGACCCTCGTACCTTGGGGCCCACTTTCCTTGACTAGCCTCCTGATGAGGGAGAATCTTCTTCAATATTAAATCCCCGGTCTTGAACTTGCGAGGTCGCACTTTCTTGTTATAAGCATTGGCCATCCTTTGCTGATATAATTGCGCATGGCAGATAGTGGCCAAGCCTTTCTCATGAATGAGGTTTAACTGCTCATACCTCACTCTTGCCCAATCCGATTCTTCTACTTCTGATTCTGCTAGGATTCTGAGAGAAGGGATTTCTACCTCAAGAGGAATTACGGCTTCCATGTCATAGACTAACGAGTAGGGAGTTACCCCTGTGGACGTACGAGTTGCTATCCGGTAAGCATGCAGTACGAAAGGAAGCATGTCATGCCAATCTTTGTGAGTGACCACCATTTTTTGGATGATCTTCTTCAAGTTTTTGTTTGCTGCTTCGAATGCGTCATTCATTTTTTGTCGATATGGTGACGAGTTTTGATGTTTCACCTTCCAACGTTGGCAAAGACCATCGATCATTTTTCCGTTTAGATTAGTGTCGTTGTCTGTGATGATCATTTCTGGGACCCCATGACGGCAAATGATGTTCTTCTCAATGAATCGCATGGTTATTTTCTGAGTGATGTTGGAGTAAGAGGCGACTTCCACCCACTTGGTGAAGTAATCGATTGCTACGAGGATGAAGCGATGGCCATTAGAGGCTTTCGGATGAATTTGGCCGATGATGTCGATTCCCCACATCGCAAAAGGCCAAGGCGACGTCATGTTGAAGAGAGGGGTCAGAGGGACATAGAGATGGTCCGCGTAAATCTGACATTTGTGGCATTTCCGGAAGTATTCGATGCAATCTCGTTCGATGGTGAGCCAAAAATAACCTTGTCTCATTATTTGTCTCGCCATCATATGTCCTCTTGCGTGTGTGGAACAAACCCCTTCGTGGATCTCCGTTATGATTCTCTTGGCCTCGGCTATGGTGACGCAACGAAGTAAAGCTCTATCAGATCTCCTTTTATACAAAACTTCATCGTCGAGGTAGAAGTCTAGCACTAAGCGTTGGAGGGTCTTTTTGCTAACCCGGCTTGCCCCCGGTGGATACTCCCGGTTTCTGATAAATCATACTAAGTCGTGGAACCATGGCTTCCCATCAGGTTCTTCTTCCAAGGTGACACAGCATGCCGGAGTTTCCTTTGCTTCCACCCTCAATGGTTGAAGAATTACTCCGCATTCTAATTTGAACAACGAGGTCAACGTGGCTAACGCGTTTGCGAAGCGGTTCTTTTCTCTGTCGACTTGGTCGAATTTGGTTTCCTCGAATTCCCGCGTGAGTTGGGTGAGCAACCTCTGATAAGGGATGAGCTTGGAATCCCGTGTCTGCTACAAGTCCTGGGCTTAGTAGATGACGAGGGCTAAATCGCCGAAGATTTTGAGCTTTTTTACTTTTAAGTCGATTGCTGCCGTCAGACCGCTGATGCATGACTCGTACTCGGCTATGTTGTTGGTGCATGGGAAGTTCAGCTTGCATGCTATGGGGAATTGACGGCCATTTGGGGCTATGACCACGGCTCATACTCCCTTGCCTGACAGATTCACCG
The DNA here is from genome assembly GCA_963691705.1 of Viola odorata. Classification (NCBI taxonomy): domain Eukaryota; kingdom Viridiplantae; phylum Streptophyta; class Magnoliopsida; order Malpighiales; family Violaceae; genus Viola; species Viola odorata. The sequence continues at coordinate 36,910,893 of OY829544.1, forward strand.
CACCGTCGAAGAACATGGTCCACCAATCATCTTCTCTAAGATCTTCCGCGATCTCGTCACTAATCAATATGATGTCCTCATCAGGGAAGTCGAAGCTCAACGACTCATATTCGTCCAAGGCGTGATCAGCCAAGTGATAGGCGAGGGCGCTTGCCTTAACCGCTTTCCGCGTCACATATATGATCTCGTGCTCGGCCAATAAGACTTGCCATCTACAAATACGACTTGTCAGATACGACTTCTCGAAGATGTACTTCAAGGGATCCATGCGGGAGATTAGCCATGTCGTGTAATACAACATGTACTGCCGGAGCCTTCGGGCGCACCATGCTAGGGCGCAATAAGTACGTTCCAACATGGAGTAGCGCATTTTGCATTCGTTGAATTTTTTGCTGAGGTAGTAGATGGCTTGTTCACACCTTCCTGACTCATCATGCTGTCCCAAAACGCAACCCATGGCGCTAGCCGTGACTGTTATATACGTGAGCAAGGGACGTCCTAGCGTCGGGGGAACTAGTACAGGTGGGCTTTGCAGATATGTCTTGATTTTCTCAAAGGCTTTCTGGCAATCTTCGTCTCATTCTGCATCTTCGTGCTTCCTTAACATTTTGAACATTGGTTCGCAAGTAAGCGTTAATTGGCTGATAAAGCGAGCGATGTAGTTGATGCGTCCTAAGAAACTTCGTACTTATTTTTGGTGCTGGGAGCGGGTAGCTCTTGAATTGCCTTTATCTTATCAGGGTCCACTTCTATGTCTTTGTTGCTGACGATGAATCCTAACAACTTTCCGGAGGTCACTCCGAAGGTACACTTAGCTGGGTTTAGCCGTAGCTGAAATTGCCTCAACCTTTCGAATACCTTCTTTAGGATGTCTACATGATCTTGCGTCCCGCGAGATTTGGCTATCATGTCGTCGGCATATATTTCCAATTCTTTATGCATCATGTCATGGAAAAGGGTGACGGCAGCACGTTGGTAAGTGGCTCCTGTGTTTTTTAATCCGAAGGGAATTACTTTGTAGCAGAAGGTTCCCAGGGTGTGATGAAGGTCATTTTTTCACTATCTTCGGGTGCCATCTTGATCTGATTGTATCCCAAAAATCCATCCATAAAGGAGAACATGTCATTACTGGTGGCACTATCCACCAAGATGTCGATATGGGGAAGCGGGAAGTCATCCTTAGGGCTGGCTCGATTAAGATCCCGGAAGTCCATGCACATGCGGACTTTCCCATCTTTCTTAGGCATTGGCACTATATTGGTGATCCATTCAGGGTACTCGGTAACTCTCAAGAAACCCGCATCTAGTTGCTTGGTAACTTCTTCTTTGATTTTCAAAAGGATGTCTGGATGCATCCTTCGGAGTTTTTGTTTGACAGGTTTAAACTCAGGCTTCAATGGGATGCGATGCTCAACTATCCCGGGATCAAGACCTTGCATATCGGCGTATGACCATGCAAATACGTCCGAGTAGTCTTTGAGGAGGGAAATCAACCTTTCTCTCTGAGTCGTGTCCAGGGTAGTTCCGATCTTAACCAGCTTCTGATTCTCATTGCTTGCCCCCAAATTTACTTCGTCCAATTCCTCCCGATAAGGGGTTATTTCCTTTTCTAAACTTCCAGTAAACGGGCCAATTCGCAAGGGATTTCGACCTTGTCTTTAGTTGTGACGATAATTTCTTCGCCAGTAAAGACATAGGTTTTATCAAGACAATCCGAACTAATATTCATCCTGAAAATAAAATGCAAAAAAGAATAGATGCGTAAAATAAAAATTGCATATATATTGATTTTTAACAAAGGAAACGTGCACACAACGTATTATATATTTTTTCAAAAAGGAGTAATTACGGAGAGACATCCGGAAGCATGGTGGTGGTCCAGTTGCACACAGACTCCCCTGACTTCCTTACAAAAATGACTGAACTAGGCGACGATTCTTCTTCTCCTAGAGTGCAAATACGGAGGTCCGATACCCCGATCGGACTTTCATTGATGGTTTCGGCCGCGAAGGGGAACATGGTTCTGATATGGGGGATCTGCATCTTACCACTCGGCGCAAAGTGTCCAAATAGCTTAACCAGCTGCTTTTCTTTCTTTTCTTGGGCAATTTTGGCAAAATCGGCCTCGCTGGGTTGGTACCCTAAACCAAAGCGGTCTCCGAAGCTCTTTGGAGATGCCAAGTCTTTTAACCCTTGTAACTCGGCCCCTAGCCTTTTTCCCAATTGGAAATTCCCCTCTGGTATCGACTTAGTGGTTGTTTCGGCTATTTCAGAATTTGAGGCTTCAAAAATGGGGGATCTTTCCTCGATCCAATCCGCGTTGACAATTTTGAAGGCTTGAAAAGAGCTCTCCAAGGTTTCAGTAGTCTCGATGTAAGGTACGGACGAATGTTTGGCCAAGATTAAGGCTTCTTCTTCCTTTATCGTGACGAGGGCATTGTCTTTGATGTATTTGAGGCACTGATGTAGGGAAGAGGGGACGGCTCCTGCCGCATGGATCTATGGTCGTCCTAAAAGCATGCTATAGGCGGGTTGGATTTCCATGATCTGAAATGTCAAAGCGAAAGTGTGGGGCCCGATAACCATATCCAATTTAAAATTCCCGATGATCTCTCAAGTGGTGCCATCGAAAGCCCTAGCCATCATTTCGCTAGGTTTCATGTGAGAAAAATCAACCGGTAGTTGTTCGAGGACATGCCTGGGCATGACATTTAGTGCGGAGCCGTAATCAATCAGGGCTTTTGCTATGACATGCCCCTTGTGTTCTACCGTGATGTATAGGGCCTTGTTGTGACCTCTTCCTACGAGGTCGAATTCTCCTTCGAAGAAGGAAATGCTGCTTAAGGCTTGAATTTTCCCGACGAGGTTTTCCACCCCTTCCGTGGTAATATCCTTAGTTACGAAGACTTGCTTCAATATTTTTAAGAGAGCTTGGCGATGAGGTTCTGAAGTAAGGATTAGCTCCATAATGGAAATGTGAGCTGGGGTATTCTTTAGTTGTTCGATGATGTTGAACTCGCTCTGTTTCATGATTTTGAGGAACTCAGTTGTCTCGTCCTCGGTTACAGGTTTGTTCAACCCTTGCGTCTCTTCTACCTTCTCTTCGTGGACCACAGGATTTTTCCCTTTGGCTTGTCGTTGTTTCTCTACTTCCTCTGATATGTAGCATCTTCCGGTGCGGGTCATGGCCCCGATTTGAGAGGTTTCGCCGATAGCGAGCCCTGTTGGTGCGGTGATAGGAGGAGTGGTGACCACCGTGTATCCGTAGTTAAATGGGATCGCGTGTAAGTCTTGGCTAGGAGTATTCACAGCAAATGTGAACACTACTTTGTGTGGGGTTGTGGCTGTATTTCCAGTTTGGGCCACATATTCGAAGGAATAGGGTGCTGGAGAATCGTCCCTAATGGCGTTGATGGCTCCTCGGGTTTCCCCTTCGGTCTGAATGATCCTGAATGTTGTAAGTTGCTCGACTTTCTGCCAAAAAAGCCTGCAACCCTAGATCTCGTGCTTGCTTTCCCCTTGGTAGAATGGGCACAGGGCCTGATTATTCTCTGGGCACGGCAGGTGTCCGCTTCTAGCCAATGCAAAGAAAAGTTCTTCTTTGGGTGCTTCCCTCACTGAAGGGAGAGGATCGTTGATTTCTTCAGTAAAAATGTCGTCCACCCCAGGATTATGGTGCGGCAGAGGACTAGTCGCCACGTCAGGACCCTTTGCTAAACCTTTGGAAGAGATTCGTCCGTGTTTGGTCAAATGATCGACCTTTTCTCTAAAGGTGTAACAATCTTCCAGGGAGTGTCCTCGGGTTCCGACGTGATATTCGCAGCTAACCTTTGGATCATACCAACTAGGGTAAGGAGTTGGTTGAGGCGAGAGCAGGGATGGCGTACTTTGCCCGTCTGCCAGGAGGCTTACGTAGATTTCTTTCAAAGGAAACGGGGGAGGTGACCACGTCGGTGAAGGGTACGATTCAGAATCTGGGGTTTCCCAAGAGGATTGTAATGGTGTTGTACTGGAGTGAGAGGGTGGTGCAAAGTACCTGACAAGATAGTCAAATTTCCCGGAAGGCTGGCCCAGGGTGTTAATCTCACGGTCGCCCTCGTCGCAGCGCGTGGAGAATTATTTGTATGACGAAGTGGACTTTTTCTTTTGGATGATTTGGAGTGAGGTTCCCTTAGAGTTATGCGGGATAGGAAATCCGTCTCCGATGGCATTAATGGACCCTTCCTCGGGGGTCACTTTCTGGGTTTGTATTACTCCGAAACCCGAGAGTAGTCTCACCTTTCTTGAAAACAACTCGCAGCCTTGGATCTTATGACCGTCATTTCCCTTGCAGTACATGCAGTGACTTGAATGGCTTTTCGAGTATGGTATATATCATCTTCGAGCTAGGTCTAGGAAAAGTTGTTCTTGCGGCTAACTTGATAGCAAAAAATGAGGGTCGTCGCTTTCTCCTACTGAGATGCCGTTTACCCCTCCATTTCCTTGAGAATGATTTGGGAGAGGGTTGGTGGATGTGTTGGGTCCTTTAGCTAATCCTTCAAAAGACACCCACCACTTTTGATCAAGTGATGAACTTTTGCTTTGAAGGAGAAGCAGTTCTCCAGAGTGTGACCCGGGGCTCCGACGTGGTATTCGCATCTTACATTGAGATCATACCATTTCGGGTAAGGAGGCAATTGGGGCTGAGCTAGAACTGGTACGATCTGCCCAGCTGCTAAGAGATGTTTGTAGATTTCTCCCGCGGGAAGAGGAAGAGGAGCAAAGACTCTCGGTTCCACCGATTGTTTGACGCATTTTAGTTATTTGGGTCATTTGGTGGGTTATATGGCTTAGGTTGCATGGGTTGTAATGTTTGTGCTGGAGGTGGTGGGAAATGTAGAGATGGTGTAGGATTTCGAGGCGCGATATTAGCAACGGGTGGTGAGGTAAAAGGAAAGAAGGTGGGTTGATATAGTGACGGCGGATGATAAGGCGGTGGCGATAGATAAGGCAGAGGTGGTGGAAATGATTGCCTATGATTAGCTTGAGGAGCGACAAATCCAACATCTCTTTTCATAACGGGCGCTTTCTTTGATATAGACTCTGGTGCCGAAGTTATGATTCATTCGGACTTAATCCCTTGCTTGATTCTTTCGGCAATTAGGACCATGTCAGAGAAACTGTTTGAAGGATTCGAGATCAGGTAGGTGTAGTAGAGAGCTTTGAAGGTGTGCAAGAAAATCGACAGGAGTTCCTTGTCACTTAAAGAAGGAGAGATTCTGGAAGCCAACTCTCTCCATCTCTGAGCATAGGTTTTCACAGACTCACCGATTTTCTTTTCCAAATCTTGCAGGTCGGCGCGGCCGGGAGCTACCTCCATGTTGAATTTATATTGTTTGAAGAAGGCATCGGACAGGTCTCTCCACGTCCTGATCCTGGCTCTGTCTAGACCCATATACCAAGTTAGGGCGTGCTTGGTTAAGCTTTCTCGAAACAGATGAATCAACAATGGCTCGTTGTGGATCATCTCTGCCATCTTATTGTAGTATGCTCTGAGGTGGGTCTTTGGGCACTCGACCCTAGTATACTTTTCAAAGTCGAGGATCTTATACTTTGGTGGTATAACGATCCCGGGGACCATGCACATATCGGCGGGACCAGTAGGGTTAAACGGATCGGCCCCTTCGATTGCTCTGAGTCTTTGTTCGAGCAGATTTAGTCTGTCACTTTTTGATTTCTCGGCCATGATGGGGTTAGAACCGAAGGGTAGTAGAGGTTCCGACGATAACTAAGGTTGCACCGGGTTGAAAGCAAGAGGCTGAATTCCCACAGGTCCGGGAACTGTACTTGGAAGAAGGGGAGGGAGATACGAGGCCTCTAGGTGGGCCTGACTCTTGCCGGAGTCCACAACAGGGTTGCTTGAAAGGCGCTGAAGTGACGTGGCAATTTCTTCACCCATATTAACCATAGGATTTGCTACGGTGGGTATAGTGAAGGGACTAATCCATCTCCACTGGCCCTCGGGGCCAGAAAGTGGCTGAGGTACTGAAGGTCCTGCGACGGCGAGCGAAGAGGGAGGTCCTGCTGTTTGAGTGGGATAAAAACCCGGTGGGAATTCGGTGGTAGCTTCATCTCTTTCCTTTTCGGCCCTAGCGGCCCTATCTGTAGTAATCCTAACTTATTCCTCTAACTCTGCGATTCTGGCTGTTAGTACTTCATCGGCCTTAGCCTGTTCAGTCATTTTTCATTTTTGAAGTCTAGTTACAGGGAGCCTGTGCGAAGTAGCTTGCTTTCGAGGAGCTATCGTGAACCTGAAAAAAGAAATACAGAAAAAAGGAGTAAGTACAAGTGAGGATATACAGGTGATGTGCAATCCCGAGGCCTCCACGTTGCTCATTCGCTTTTCCGGCTACACTTTCACTTGATATTTTCAAGGCAGTTGGAGAGGCGAGATATCCCGGTTATTGACAAGATGCGAAGGAAGCCTCTATTCATTCCAACGACGTGAAGCAATCTGAGATGCTATTAGCGAAACCCCAAATCAGCAGGGGTAACCAATGCCGCCATGCTAGGAAGATCTCTTTTTACACTATGCTTTCAAACGATGCAGGGCCTGATGCCTGGTGAACCTATCCGAGAAGGGGGATGATGATCTATACCATGAATTTGGAGTTTGTGATGAGCAAGGAGGACATGGCCATGAGTGAGAAATGCTCGGATGTTTCGAGTATTCGGTATGATTTTTTGGAATTTTGGCGAGACGATTGTGTTTATCCCAGAGGGATTTTCTCTTTTCTTTTTGCGATGATCTTTTTGAGTTGTATTGGATGGACAATTGATATGGAAAGTTGAGGCACTTTAATAAATATCTGAAAGAGTACGACTTTATTAAAAAGGTGTTTACAAAATATGGTAAACTTACCAACTACCTAAATTCATCAAAAATGCTAAGTAGATGAAATCAGGGATCCTTGTTATACGAAAAAGAAAAGGGCTGCCGACATTCGAGTCTTCCTATGAAGGTGTCAACCCTGGAAGTCGGGATCCTCTTGCTCCTGCCAAAGGTATTCCATCGAGGCCATCTCCCTTTTTTGCATGTCTATCTCGACCTCTAAAGTTGTAATCCGACTTTGCAGTGCCTGACTCTTCCTATCCCCCAATTCTGCGCGAGTAGTCAAGATCCTTATCACCGAATTTTTCTCTTCAATTATGGTACTTGATGCTTCTTTCTTGCGGATCTCGTTGTTCAAGTGTTCCTTAAAGTCCTTGAGGTCCACTTTCTGTTTTGTCGCTTGTATGCGGAGAATGTCCTTACTACGCCTTTCTAACTCATTCATTTGGACTTCTAGGTAACATTGATGGGCTTCGGCATCATCCCTTTCCTCTTCCATCTGATCTCGTTCTTCTTGCGTTGCTCGCATCTGTTCCACTACTTGAGTAAGCCATGACATTCATTCCTTCGCTCACCTGAGATTCCCCTTCTTCGTTCATTGGTTTCTGATTTTCTGGGCGGGGTAAGACATTGCTATTAACTCGTCTTAACCTCAACTGTGGATATTCCGGTATCGTTGTTGTAGGGGCGACGCGTCCCTTGAGATAAAAGGGGTGAGTCCAGTCTTGGGCGTACAGCTGAATATTTTGATTTTCCCCGGTGTGTGGCAGGTTTGACTTTGTCATGCCGAATGTCACGGGGATTACTTGCGTGATGCAAAACTGTCTGATGACGAGGGCGGGGCAATAGTGAGCGCACCCCCATGCTCCGATCAAAGGAACCCAAGGTAAGGGTCCGCAGCAGACGATGGGATCGGAGACCTGCAGCCATTTGGCGTGCCAACTGAAGTCTTCTCTCGAGAGGTTTATGAATCTGTCGACCCAGACATCTTTATTCTCCATCTCCCATTTATCTGTGGTCATTGCGTTGGTAACTCTGAGTAAAGGGCACGATCTTATGTAGCTTCCAAAGAATATGGATTGATCTGGTGTCTGTTTGAAGTGGCTGGCCAACCATACTGTTAACAACTGGGTGCAACAGGTAAGTCTTCCTTTCCCTTTCCTTCGACAAGAGTCCAGAGAGTGAAAAGTCTCGGCCAAGATGGTTGTTGTAGGATTGGTGGCATTTGCCTCCGTCTCGTAAAAGACATTGGTTGCTACAAAATCGATGGCGTTCTTCATTTTAGGAAAAAGGACGAATCCTACGATGGTGAAAGCCAGAATCCTTAAGCGTTTTTCCCCGTTGGACAACTAAAATCGTGCTTCAATATCCGACGAGCACCAGAAGTAGTAACCTTCTCTGACACGAGTAGTGATTCCTAACAACTTATCAAGCCTTATTTTGACACTCGAGGAGTCGAGTCGAACATTCTGGTATATGGCCGATATAGGAGATGTGAAGCACATCAGAGCTGAATATTCCTCTAGTGTGGGAGTCAAGTCTATCCCTTTGTTGAAAGAGAAGCACCGATAATAGGGATCCCAAAATTTTAGGGCTGCCCGGATGCAACCCCAATCAGTCTTCACATCAACCAAGGTCAGTAGTTTTCCGTAACTACATTCAAACTGTGTCTCCGTATCTTGAGTTAACTCATTTCTCAACTTTCGAATCCTAGTTAAGTCAAAATCTACGACTTCTACTTTGACCTTACTAGTGATGTCAGGGATGAACCCAGGTTCCAACAGGTCTCCTCGCGTGGCCTGATCGTCGAAACTTCGTCCCCCAAAAATATCAAGTGAAAGTAGTGTAGGTGCCAACATATCGAATGAGAAAAACGGGTCCTGTGGGACAAAAATAAAATTTTAAGTGCAAAGTAACCTATACGTGTAAGAAATTTACAGTTCGTATAAAAGAAAAAATTATGACAAATGGAAATCATGGCAACGAGATAAATAGAGCCACGACAAAGCAGATATGATCATGATGCATGTGCTGGGGCTCTGATTCTGACTTTTCTAACTGGCTTGAACTGTTCCCGGATGATACCATGAAAAGATCCCTAAAGTGTCGTTCGGCGTCCCAATTCCTTGCGAAATTGTGTAACCTTTCGACTATCTTTAGGGGCTCATCCGAGTTGGGATTGGTGAACACTACCCAGGACATGTGTCCTAGGGCATCACTACTACCCTCCTAATTTGGTAATTGTCCCCGGGGTGTAGGGCACTATGAAATGCATATGACAATTGACATCAAAGCGAATAAATAAACAAACCAGCAATTTATCAAAGCGAGTAAATAAACAAATAAACATCTCTAAAAAAAATAAAACCGGCTCCAACCTAAATTCCCCAATGAAGTTGTCAAACTGTCGCGCCCCGAAAATAAATAAATTCACGAGTATACAACGAATCTGAGGCCTTACGATGCTCAGCGTAGCAGGACGCCTCGCAACATGCAATGAAGTCGCCACCCTAATTTTTGTCTCTAGGCTTAGGGAACCTAATCGTCATGGCATAAAATAAAATAAATAAGTAAACAAAAAACTAAAAAACTAAAGGCACAAAAAAGGGTCTAAACCTAAGACGAAGGTTCGGGGTCGTATTATGGACTCGGGAAGGTGTTAGGCACCCGAGTCACATCCGAAAATGGTTACCGGTTGATAAGAGAGGTGTTTAAAAGATGTTTGATAAAAATGCGTTTTTAAAAGGGGGTCCTCAAAGGAATCGTCACTTTAGTCTTTTCCATGATCGGGACCGTTCAGGAATAATTAATCGTTGGATGGGGTTACCGTTTTAAAAATCTTTTCGGACGAGGTTACCGTTTTCAAGACCGATCGATTATTCCTGACCGTAGCGTGATGGGACTGAATTTTTCGTAAGACTGAATGAGCTCCCTCTTTTTCATCATCGGACCATGCATGATTAAATTAATTACTAAGTGATTCTATCATGGATTGCAAACAGAGTACAAATTTAAATGAGAGATGTTTTAAAATGATAAACCGATGTGGGATCAAAGCCACCAAATATATGCACTCAATATAAGCGGAATTTAAAATCAAACGAACATGGCATTGAATAAATAAAAGGGAAAGAAAGGCGTACTTTCGAGCGAAGCTTAAATTTTAAACCTACAAAATGAGAGTGTTAGTGATAGCTCGAAAAATAAATAAGCAGTTTATGAATGCGAGAATTTAAATAAACAGTTGATATATATTGAAAAATTAAATAATGATTTTGACGAGTACGAAGATAAAAATGGCGATTTGACGCATACGAAAATTTAAATGATGATTTGATAAGTGTAGAAAAATTTAAATGACAGTTGATAAGTGCTACAATTTAAATGATGATTTGATGAGTGCGGGAAATTTAGACAATGATTTGATGCATGTGAAAATTTAAATGATGATTTGCCGAGTGCGAGAAAATTAAATGATGACAGTTGATAAGTGCGAAAGTTTAAATGATGATTTGATGCATACGAGAATTTTAAATGCTGATTTGATGCATACGAAAATTTAAATGTTGATTTGATGCGTGCAAAAAAATTAATGATTTGCAGAAAAATTAAACAGGTGATATTTGCAGAAAAATTAAACAATTGATGATTTGCAGGAAAGTTAATGATTTGCAGAAAATTAAAGCAATTGACGATTTGCAGAAAATTAAACAGTTGATGATTTCTAGAAAATTAAATAAGTGATATTGCAGAAAATTAAACAGTTGATGATTTGCGAGAATTAAAAATGCGACCAACCATATAGGCGGTAAATTAAACGACTGAATTTAAATTGCAGAAAGTAAATTACGAAAAATTAAAGTGCAAAAAATTTAAACTGTTGATAGGTACAGAATTTTAAAGCGACAGTACGAAAAAAAATAGTCATACGAAACATACGACTATTTTACGAAAAACGCGATCCAAGATCCCGGAAAGAATGAAAATGGGCTGGGCCCAATTTGAAAAACAAAGGAAATGGGCCAGGAATAGTTCCTGGCCCATGGAAATAAAAATAATGGTGATGGGCCAAGCCCATCACCTTTCCTTCTTCTCTCCCGCGTGAGCCCACGCATGCCACTATTCATTCTCTTCAAGCTTTGGTCGTCGCTGCCACTGCCGGCGGCCAAGCTGCAGCCACCCGTGGCCGAAATGAAAAACCTTCGTACCGAGATGCTCATCTCCTCGACGACTTCTCGACCGTACGAACCTCGAATCTCGGTTTAAACCGTACCAGAGTTTCATTTCGAAAAATGACAAAAATGATAATTACCGAAAACTAATTAATTCGCAAGATTTATCTAACGATTAAGCAAATTAAAAGCATGTATTTAATCTATGGCATATATAGGAATTATTGGCATAAATATAAGCAATTGTTTTGATCAAAATGATACTAAATAAATTAAGGAAAGAAAGCGCACGAAAGGAACGAAGGAAAAGCTTGAAAAAGCTTACTGAAAATGCTTGAAACTAAGTGGCGACTATCGCTCAAGATGAGCAATCCGTCTGAGGGAGAAGAATCAAGGCTTTGGTCGTGAATTTGTCAGGAAAATAGAGAGGGGCAGGGGCCTTTTTATAGGCTGAGATCGCGTGGAGGCGAGGACGAGAGTGCTGCGCGTGGAGGAGCTAGGCGTCGAGGTGGTGGAGCTAGGGCGTCGAGGTGGCGAGGCTAGGTTGCTGTGATGATGGTTGACGGGACAAGAAGCGACGAGAGCAAACAGCTCGGTGGTTTGCTCCGCTGCTGCGTCGCTTCCACGGTGCATGTGTACCATGCACCCTTAATTCAAGGGTCGTTGATCTGGTTGACTTTTCTTCGTCAACCAGATCAACGGTGATGATCAATTGCCCCTTTAATTTTATTTAAATGGCCTCGAGCCATTTTCGTGAACAAACGTTCTGAATTTTTGAGCCGAAAGTGCCAGCTCGTAGAGAAAAATAAGACGAGTTTAACAGTCTACAGCGAATGAAGAAATTTTTTCGTTTAACGTATTTATTTTCTCATTCAGAAACATGAAATGTTCGGACGAAAAATAAATGACGTTATGACGAAAACTACGCGAAACGAATTTGGTCGGCGTGAATGAAAAAAAGAGTAGGTAATAGTTGATGGAAAATATAACTCGTTCGAGCTATTGTCCGAGCGAACTTACTCGGGTCCAATAAAAGCTCGAACAAAAATAATAATAATAAATAAAAATGCTAAAAAATGTGATAAAATACTAAAAATCCTAAATTTTATGCGATGACCTAAAACGAAAAAATAACTAGCAAATGACTAGCGGATAATTAAAAATGTGATTTTTAAGGCTGAAAATATTAATGATAATAATAATGAAAATGCGTGACGAAAAATTTAAAAGTGCGATTTCGAACGCTGACAATGACAATGACGATGATAAAATGCGATGAGAATTTAAAAATACTAACGACAGTAAATTAATTAAAAATGACAGTAAGTTGAGTGAAATAACGGAAATGATAAATTTAATTAAAAACGACGTCAAAATTCGGGTATCAACAACTACAAACTCGAAATCGTATTCAACTAAGAACTATTTTTTATTTTATTTTTTAAAAATGAAAACTACTACTTTTGTTAAATCAATTTGTTTTGAATTAAAAAAACAATGTTAGTTTTTTAAAAAAGAAATTTGAAGATTAATAAACTAAATAGTAGCCCATTTTAATTTTGTTAAAGATCAAATATAAATATGCTAAATCTATTCACGTTAAAGATCAAGTATAAATATAATAATTCCATTCATGAAAATAAAATACATATAAAATAGTGTTGAATTATTTGTTCATGGCGTGAATACTACAAACTCGAAATCGTATTAACCTAAGAACTATTTTTTTTTTTTGAAAAATGAAAACTACTACTTTTGTTAAATCAATTTGGTTTGAATTAAAAAAACAATGTTAGTTTTTTTTAAAATTTTTGAAGATTAATAAACTAAATAGTAACCCATTTTAATTTTGTTAAAGATCAAATATAAATATGTTAAATCTATTCACGTTAAAGATCAAATATAAAAATAATAATTTCGTTCATGAAATTGTTACTTCTTCATATTCTAACATACTTAATTTAAATTGTTACTTCTTCATATTCTAACAATTATTATAGTTAGCCCATAATTGATTTACAATATCTTCTCTAACATCATTCATTAGTTGTTGTTGGGACATATCCGCTTGAATACCTTCTTGCGTCACATGACATTGAAGTGCATGTGCTCGACTCTATATAGAAAGATATTGAAGTTTAGCTTTACAACGACTTAATTGAGATTTTATTTGAAGTTTAGCTTTACAACGACTTAATTGAGATTTTATATAAACGATACTTGCATCCTTTTAAACTTTTTCAGTCATTTTATGGTGAAAAAATATGACTAATAGATTTAATTACATTTCTTCCATTACAGGAAAACAACTAAAGTCTTGGTTTACAATAAAATTATGTATGGTTTAATGAAGTAGATGCTTATATTATTCAATCTTAGTATTATTTTATTAATTAAAACATAGAAAATAAGAAAAGGAAAACTTGTTGTACATAATAGAAGTTCCCTCGGGTACGTCGCATGTATTTCATTGATTTGTAAATTCCTTCTTTCCAAATAAAAAAAAATCATAAAACTGCTCAGGCTTCATTTCATCATGTATAGCCAGCTCATCAATGGGCCCATTTCGAACCATCGTGTTTGCAAAAGAGGCAACAATCATGCACGCGTCACGCATTCTACGTCGCTTGTTTTCGCAGTCACCAACGGTCCATCACGGTCTGCCTTACTTACCAGGTGAAATCTGGACCCTTAGATATATTGCCACGTCATCGTAAGTCAAGAAAAGCGTGCGTATGCAGTACGCACACCGTACCGTATAATAACTAGCCTTTTCTTTTTCAGAATTGGAGGAGACAGACCAAAACAACAAGAAAGTAAAATTATTGTTTACTTTGATATGAAAAATAAATAATAAATAAGACTTGTCTAAAAATAAGGAAGTAAAATTATTGTACGTTTGTGTCGAAAGACAAAAATGGATAATTCAGATAATATTATATTATTATTGTTATTTATAAAATAGAACAAGCTTCCAAGGTCGATAATTTGTAGCTAAAAAAAAGGTGTATCTTTAGCCAGTGACGGATCCAGGAATTATTTCCAGGGGGGGCGGGGGTTCGGGGGCAGCGGCCCCGATTTTTTTTTGTGAGTATTTTAAAGAGAAAGCAAGCGAACTAAACGAAAAATTGAACAAATATTTAGATTTTGGGTGGTTACATTAATTTTACCCAATAAAACAAGAATCAAAGAGTTACTGCGTGCCAAGTAATACCGAAAGGAAGCAAAAATTAGAAGGGAAGTATGTCAGTATGTGATGCAGACACCCTATTTAGTTCAGATCTATAACTCATTAAATAAATTGTAATAATTTTAACCAAATTACTTCTAAGCAACTTGACCCAATAGCTGGTAGAAATTTTTTTTTGCTTGGACCGAGGGGGGCGGTTGCCTACCCTCTCCTTCAAGTAGATCTGTCACTGTCTTTAGCCATATATATTCTTATTTGTTTAGGATGTATGAAGTTATTTGTTTTAAATTGAGTTTATATTTATTTCATAATGTAATTTCCGATATTAACATGATAAAAATTGTTATTCATTACAATGTTAAACATTGAATTTTACTCGTATGATTTTAATTAGGAGTATTAGTTAGTTAAATATCAATTATGAAGTATTTTTATTACTATTTGTATCAATCTACATATTAATTATCAAAATTACAAGGGTAAACATGTCTAAAATAACATTGTTTTTTTTTAGATTAACAATATGAATTTATTGAACTAGAGTAATAAAAAAAAATTTGGAATTTTTTTTCCAAATGGAAATATTTTCGAAAATTTTCCATTTTAGAAATTTTTGGCTGTGAAACAGATTTTGGAAATAATTCCAGTTTTGGAAAATTTTCAGAAAATTCTCCGCAAGTAAACAGCCCCTTATGATTTTATGTTTCGATTTTACGTTTTTAATTTTACCTAACCATTTCGATTTCAATTAAAATCTCGATTCTAACAACCTTGATCATAAGTATACATCAATTCTAAGGATTAACTCATTGCTTACTAGTCTTGTCTCGTGAGGTACACATTTGCTTATATATAGAAAAATGAATCTATTTGTTTTCGATTTTATGAATTTTGGGAATTTTATTTTAATTATAATAGTATTTTATTATAGTTATCAAACTTTTAATGTCAATCTATATATATTACAAATTTGGAAGAGTATTTTTTATTTATTTTTGACAATTCTTATAAATTTACATGTCACTAGACCCACCACCCATCTAATCGTAAACATAGAATCAAGAGGCTTACAATCTAGTAAGTGAAAATCTTAAAAGCTCGCAACTTGTTGTGTATAATTTATTAGTAAAAATAATTTAGAATGCGTGTTTTGCAAAACTTACATCTCAACGGGAACATCACTTATCTAATCGTAACTATAATGTCAAAAAACTTATAATCTAGTAAGTTCAGGTATGAAAAGCTTGTAACTTGTTGTGTAAGAGTTATTATGACAAACCACTAAGGATATGTCCAGCTAAATTTACAACTTGGTGGTTACACCACTCACCTAATCGTGAATATAAAGTCAAAAGACTTGCAATCTAGTTAATGTCACCTTAGTTATTGAATCTAATACTCATAGTTACATATCAATTCTAAGGATTAGTTTTTTTTTAGTAGTATGATGTTAATATCACATTGGTTATTGAATAAAATAATCATAATTATACATCAATTTTAAAGATTAGTTCCTTACTTACTAGTCTTATTTCCTAAGGAACACATTTTCTTGTGTATAGAGAGATGAATCCATTTATTTTCGATCATAATTTAGTCAAAGAACATAGAGATTCAAAACTCCAACACGATTATACAAACTTTATATTTTTGGACTTTTATTTTAATTCTTATAGTATTTTATTATAATTATCAAAATATTAATGTCAATCCATATTTATTACAAATTTGGAAGAATAATTTTATTTTTTATTTCTGACAATTCTTATGGATTTACAACGTAATGGGCACATCACCCATCTAATCGAAACATAGAAACAAAATAGTTACAATCTAATAAATGTGGATCTTAAAAGCTCAAAACTTATTGGGTAAAAGTTATTATTTAAAACAATTGAGAAGGCATCCTTAGCAATATTTATATCTCAATGGGCACACCACGCATCTAATCAATTTAGATCTGAAAAGCTTGTAACTTGTTGTGTAAAATAATTTTTACAAACAACTAAGAACATTTCTAGCAAAAATTAAATCTTGGTGGGTACACTCACATTTTCGTGAATATAAAAGTCAAAAAAATTACAATTTAGTCAATGTTACCTTAATTATTGAATATAATAATCACAATTACACATCAATTTTAAGGATTAGTTTTTTTTTTAACAGTATGATGTTAATGTCACATTGGTTATTGAACGTAATAATCATAACTATACATAAATTCTAAGAATGTTCCTTGATTACTAGTCTTATTTTGTAAGGAACACATTTGTTTATATATAGAGACACGAATTCATTAATTTTCGATCATAGGTGAGTTAAAGAACATAGTGTTTCAAAACTCCAATACGGTTTATAAAAAAAAATTATGACTTTTGAGAATTTTATTTTAATTGTAAAATCGAAACATAAAATCGCAAGAGTTTACATATTATAAAAATTCTAAAACTTTTATGTATATTTAGTTATTTACCATTTTTTTAAAATAATTTGACTAATAATAATCATTAAACTTTATAAATTATAATTTTTATAGTCATCTTTTCAAGAATATAACAATACTCGGAAGAGACTTATCTTAACGGGAAGGACACAAAAAAAATAATTTATTTTTTTATTACATAAATGAAAAATGGTAAGCATTTATCCCCCACGTAGTCATCTTATCCCTTTTCTTTATTTCAAAAAAAAAGAATTGAGATAAATAAATAAGTATGAAGATGCAGGATTTTGAGGTGGAGAAGAAGGAAAATAAATAAGGAAAAAAACCAAGTCAAACAAGAGCTGTGAGAGAAGGAAAAGGAAGCTGAGCCAAACCAAGCCAAGTCATTACTGTCAACAAAGATCAGCCACTAATCTCCAACCCGGATGGATCAATCTCTTTGCCTTATACCGGTTGCACCTAGGGGTGTACAAGAACCGGACCGGACCGGAATCAGACCGAAATCGTTCTTTTTTTGACCCAGACCGGACCGATTTAGGGTTTTTTTTTTTTTTTAACCCGGATCGGATCGGACCGGAAAGTTCCGGTTCGGTCCAGTTCTCCTACCCTTAAAATTCGGGAACCGACCCGGAGAACCGGAAATATATATATGCACAATAATATCAAAGTTTCCATTTGGTTTAATGGTTAACTCATCACCTTTCATTTTTCATATTAAAGGGGAGAGGTTCAAATCCTTTTAGCTCCCATTTTTTTTTTCTTTCTAAACTTAACTCCTCCTCTTTCTTTTTTCTTTCTAAACTTAACTCTTCTTTCTTTTTTCTTTCTAAATTAAAACTATATTAAAATTCCTCATGCATATATATTTTTTTTTCTAGTAATATAGTTGTAAATTGTAATAGCCATTTATATAGTTAATATGTATAAAATAAGACTATTAATTATTAATAATATAGCTATTAATTATTATTAATTGTTATAAAATTAAAAATTGTTTAGAGTTTTATGTTTTTAATTTAAATTGTATTAATGTTTAAATTACTAATGTATTATTTATTTTTCTTTTTTTCTTTTTAAACTCAATTAAAAGTCCTCATTTTTTTCTTTTCATTTGTTATTTGTTATTTCGTCGAAAATCGATTTTATAGTATAGACGCTTATGACCTCCCCTTTATGTCGTCTTGCATTGCGTTTTTTACCACACCAACATTGTTTATAGATATATATATATATTTTTGGTATATTTTGTGTAGTGGATTTCACTCGATTGTCTACGGCTCAATTGTTTATGCTCAGAGTAGAAGTTTTATTAATAAAGGGATTAACACCCGATGTGCTTAATGAAAAGAACACATCTAATATTCTAGAGATAAAAATCGTACTCCTTTCCTCGTTTTTCTCCTCCTACCTCAAAAATTATTTGTTAATCTAATCCACACCCACATCTCTTATAAAGATGAAAAAATAACTTTGAGAAATATTTATATTTTAATATTCCCTCCGGTTTTAAATGTTTGTCTTTTTACTGTTTTTGTTACTGTAGCAATTACTTGACTTTTTAATCTTTAAGTTACTTTTTGTTATTGTAGCAAAGAGACAAACAAAAAAAACCGGAGGGAGTAATTTGTTTCAACAAAAAATAGATGAAAAAATAAGTAGATTATAAGAGGTTTTTAATCAATTTTACTAAGAAGGATAAATATGAGAGTAATGAAAACTAGAAGTGAGTTGCACATATGATAAACTTTCATTTTTATTTTTCACATTGTATTTTTTATTACTTATCTAGATGGTGAGATTAATACGTGAATTTTATAATAAAAAAAAGAAGTAAAACATAATATTCTAAAACTTTGAAAAGAAAAGAAAAACTAATGAAAATAATACTCATCCTTACAAAGATGAGCCTAAATGGGAGCCCACAATAAAGATCAGAAGTTTAGTAAGCCCACATGAAAGCCCAATATTGAAAAAAACCCATTCATATTACAAATAAAAACCCTACTTCTTTACTCACCTTCTTCTCCTACCTCAGACGCCATTTGAGTTTTCTAAACCCTAGCCGCAACCCTAACAGCAGCCATCCATCACCATGAAGTACAATCCTCGCGTAACCTCTTCCCGCCGTAAGAATCGAAAGGCTCATTTCATGGCCCCATCCTCCGTTCGTCAGATCCTGATGAGCTCGCCGCTCTCCACCGACCTCCGCAAGGACGATGAGGTGCAGGTTGATCGTGGGACCTACAAGGGGCGAGAGGGCAAAGTCGTCCAAGGATGCAAATGCCAAGATAACTGCACAGATGAAAAAATTCCGGGTCAGAACGGGAACCGGTCTGGCCGGTCCGGTTCTATCCCGGACAAGAACCGGTAAAGAACCGGTAATCCCAGTCCGGTCCAGTTTTTGGACCGAACCGGCCCGTGTACACCCCTAGTTGCACCTACTTTTCCCGCACCGTATCAACACCCAAGAAGAAATCAACCCACTATTCCGCTAACAGATGCTGTCAATAAAAGTTTTCGCTAACCATGGCATTCAAAAGCTTGTGGAATAG
Organism: Viola odorata; assembly: GCA_963691705.1. Lineage (NCBI taxonomy): Eukaryota > Viridiplantae > Streptophyta > Magnoliopsida > Malpighiales > Violaceae > Viola > Viola odorata. The sequence goes on from OY829544.1 coordinate 36,930,121, forward strand.
TGCCTAAACTAAACAACCTTATTTTTTGTTCCAGTAATAAATGGCTTGTCCGTCCTAAAAAAAAAAGAAAAAATAGAGCAGCGCGAGTCCGACAATAATTTAACAAACTTAATATTCTGTCTGAAGAGCAAAGAATATACCCAAGAGAAACTCGAAAATGACATGAGTTTACTTAGTACCCCTTTGGGATTATGGTTTGGTTTGGAGAAGCACTTTTGCAATAGAGCTTCTCAAGGATTGGTGTTTGGTAAACCAGCTTTGCAATAGAGCTTCTCAAAAGCTCTATTCCAACCTTTACAATTTCCCTCTAAAAGCCACTGCCCATGCTCCCAGCAGTGGCTTATAGAGGCAATTTGAAGAATGCGGGAAGCTGGCATTCAATTATTTTAGGACAAAAATGTCCCCTAGTTTTCTTCTTAATTACAAATAAACCAGGTATAAATAAAAAACAAAAACGCTGATTCTTTCCTCTCTTCGCTCTGCTCTCGCTCCGCCCAAACATCCCTCACTCACATCGCTCTCCTCTTCTCCGAACCGATTGAGGGCAAAGAAACCCTAGGTCGCGACCTCATCTCTCATCTCCTCTGCTTTCTTTAATCCTCACAGGACAATACCCAACTTTCATCATAACCCTCACCCTCACACCACCAGCGGCGTCCTCCACCACCAGCGGCGTCCTCAAGCGCACCGCCTTCCTCCATCACCAGCGGCGTCCTCCTCCTCTTTCTTCGATTCCGTCGCTATTCCAACTTCTCTGCTGCAACAAGGTAGCATTTTTCAGCTTTGCCATTGGCAGCTCCCATTTATCAAGATTTTAATTTTACTTCATTGTTGTGATCTGTGTGTTTGTAATTTCTACTCCTTTGAATAACATATTTGGTTGCTGCTCCTTTGTTTGATTCGTCTATTAATTACACCCTTAGTGTTGGAAAGCACCACAATGCATATGAGATGTTTGACTTATTTGCTTGATTAGTATTTGACTTGGGGTAATTAGCATGTCCTGGCCTCATTATACACTTGACGTGTTTGTTAGATTGCTTGTTAGAAATTGCCAGGTAGCAACAGAAATCATTATTGTTCTTGATTTTGAAATGTATATTTGGCAAAACTTGTAAAAATCCGTCACTTTACTTTGTTACCAGATACCCTTTTGCACGATGATGGTTATCAAGAGATTGGTTTCATGTACGGTTCCCTTTGCTATTCGGTTCTCATCTACAACACCAAGCATGCTAAAAACTGGAGACATTTTAAAGCACACAAGAATATTCTCCAATGAAGATGTGATTAATTACTCAAAAGTGAGCTAGGATTTGAACCCTTTGCATTTCGATGCTGAAACTGCTCGCAGTGCTGGATTTGAGGATCCACTTGTTCACGGAATGCTTGTTGCTGCCCTGTTCCCTCGGATTATCGCATCCCATTGTGTAAGTTGTCTTTTCATGACACACGATACTTTACATGTTCTTTCTCCATTTCTAGCTTAGAACTAACTTCTGGGAACTAGTTCAACCATCTATAGATTTGGCCAAACTGTCATTTGTTTGTTTGGAAAGAAGGAAATAGAAGTTCATAACTCCTTGAGACCAAGCCTGGTTAGTTAAGTGGGTGTGATCAAACCTAAAGTAGTTTCCAGCTCTTGGGTGTGTCATACCATTTCTCATATCTAAAATGAATAGAATGAAAAATATAAAGGGTTGGTAGTGGGTTCTATTCTACTGCATGTACTGATCTCATCCTACATATTTGATGAGATTTTCTTATTTTTGCAAATGTTTGAGATTTGAAAGCCATGAGCTGTATATGTTTCCCAAAGCCAGGAGCGCTTGTGTATGTTGGAGACGAAGTTGTCGGTCAGGTCGAATCTGTTAGCATAAGAGAGAACAAGAATAGATACATGTAAGGCACTTTGAACACTTTGCTCTTCTTTTGTCTCTTTTCATGTTGACTATGGAATTCAGAGCAAAATTCTCAACCAAGTGTTTCAAGGAGGACAAGATTGTTATTGATGGGGAGGCTCTTGCGGTTTTACCAAGCCTAGCTGTCCAAAACATGTGTTCTGCTGCCAGCTAATGTTGTGCCAATTCTTGGTTTGACCATCATTTCCTTATGCATCCAGATTCCACCAGAGTTAGTAAATACTATCAAGTAGGAGTGTTCTAACTTTGTATTTTTCGATACTCATTTCGCTTATTAATCTGCAAAATGTAGCTAGCCTTTTGTTGCAAGCAGTGGAAGTAAAACACGTGCTTGGATTATGTACAACTTTCAGTTCTTAAATAGCAATCTGCAATGAGCAGATGAAGCAATTTTGTTATAAAAGTTTTGTATGAATCACGTGTTTTATACATGGTACGTATTTAATAATATTTCGCAAGTTGGGTCAGAAAACAAACAGAATTGCAAACGTAAAATAATAGAGGATTGATAAAGTGGTCAGTTTGTTTTAAAATAACTTATTTTTATTTTGGTGCTGAAAATGGAATTGAAATTATTTGCAAGTGTGTGATTATTCATCAAGTTTTTTATTTATTATATGTGCCATTATATATTTCAAAAATATTGAACATTTTAATAAATCTAAAATAGAAATACCAACTATATCATAATGTAAGATTGGATATCAATTAGTTAGTGACAATACTAAAATAAAAAATAAGATCCTAATATTTTAAATGTTTAGTAAGTATTTTAATAATTGAACCATATGGTAAATATTACAATGTTACTTACCAACTTTTATGTTTATTTGAATAATATGATAGAGTCAAAGTAGAAATTCATATGTTACATTAATTTCTTAAAAAATTTAAAAAATATTATTGATATATTCACATAAAAAAAGTAACTCAATTTTAAAATTATAATGATGAATAGATGATTGTGATTTTATATATGTAAAATTTTAAAATAGTACTCAATATTTAACTTTATTTAATAAAATGCTAATTATTTATTTAAAGAAATAGATTGATTTAAATAATTTATATATATACTAAAAAATATTAATTTTAATGCTTGAAATAAATTGTGTTATTTATAGTTAAAAGGTTAAAATTGCAGCTTTTAGAAAATTATAGTTCAATTATTTGTTTAGAAACAAAAATTGAATTAAATAATGTAAATAAATAACACTAAAAATGACTGCCCTTTATAGTCATTTTACACTCAAACCATAGTTCTAAAAGCAGTGTTTACCAAACACCAAAAACAACTTCTCGTTTTTCACAGCACTTTTAAGAAATGTTTACCAAACAGCACACTGCTTTGCGCAAAAGTGCTTTTCTCACAGCACTTTTGCTCACAGTACTTTTCGGACCAGAACCGGAACGCCAAACAGACCCTTAGGCAAATTTCTACTGCCAATCTTAGCAAAGCACACTGTACACACAAATTTTCTCTTCTACACACATGTATTCTAAGACTAGAATTTCACTGGAATTTCTACCACCACTTTAACATAATCAACGCTTTTAAAATTACCCAATGATCAAGATGATAAAATATCTAGCATCTGAAGGTTCTGAACACATGGTAGGAGTAACTCTTCAACAGAGTACAAATTTGCAAATGGAAGCACAATAAACTGAGGTACAACTTACAAAATTTGCGTATGTACACAGACGAGGCAAAATCAATAAACATCAAATGAGAAGCAGCAGTCAGGGCTGACTTGAGTCGGATGAATGTATGCAGCCAACGTGTTGCAGATCTGCATGAAACAAGTCACAGGCCCTGGTACTGCACATGTAGCAGACTGTACGGGAGGACTACTGATACAAGATGTTGGATTAAAGGACAACTACCAATTCTTCCAAGGAAGACCGAAATCTTTGTTCATCTTTCCTCCTTTCTGCTGCTCACAACCACTGCTTAATCAAACTAGACAATACTTTCTAGTCTAATTTCATGATCTTATTCTCTCCCTCGATCTTTTCTGGTTCAGTTGGGAAGTATTTAATACCCACAAGATCACCAACTCGGCCAATAACCTGGAAAAAAGATGAACTAATTGCAATGATGATAAAGTCCGCAGACTAAAAGAAAAGAGCAGTACATGCGACAGATTATGTCAACGCACATGAGATCATCAATTCAGAGAATGAACAAATATGTAGGGATCAATTCGGGTATGCCAACAAGCTTGGAATCAAAGCACGGTGATAATGATATCTCTGATAAAGCAAAATACCAAAAGAATTCAAGAAAAGCTAAGAAAATGAAGGTGCAACATCAGAATTCACCTCCAAAGCTTTAATCAGGTCTTCCCAGGAATGTGAAGCAGATATGCATATGCGTGCTCTAGCCAACAGTAATGGGGTTGCTGGAAAAGCAACAGTCACAACTGCCACCTGTAACAGCATCAACAAAGTATTAGACAATGCATTCAGAAACTAACACACATCAATACAATCATCAAGCATGTGAGGTTATTGATACTTGCATTTTGCTTGAGGCACTCCCTTGAGAAGGCTGGAATTTTAGCTGGATTGTAAAGCATAATTGGCATTACAGGAGAGTCGTTGTCTCCAAGAACCTCAAACCCCATTTTCTGCAGTTCCGACCTGAAAAAGTTGCTATTCTCACGTATTCGTGCAAGTTTCATGGCACCTACATGTGCATAGGGAGTAATCAAATTCCACTCACATAAACAAGGAGATGAAGGTTTGAAGACTTGATATATCTGCTCTGCAAAAGTTGTAAAACCAAGTATATAAAGTAAGGATCTCCACATACCTCTATTGGAACCATCCTCCCCAAGGATGACCTTTATCGAAGATATTATTTGTTCTGCAGCTGGAGGTGAGATTGAAGTTGCATAGATATGGGCTGGGCAAGTGAATTTCAAGTATTGGATGAGTTCCTGAAAGTGATAGAAGGAAGTTTAAACTTAATATAATAAAGAGAATGACTTCTAGTAAATTTAAAGGAAAAAATAAATGGTGAAAACACCAAAAAATAATATCAGATGTATGTACAGATTATGATTTGCAATAAGGCAGTTTAGAAGGTTTCCTCAGTGCAGGCCATCAGAAAAATCTGACAGCGAAAAAAACCAGGACTTGAGGTCAGCAAGTTTAGTTGATCAAAACATGGTCATACAGTGATGCAGCTAAGTGACAACCAAATCATTAGATACTCTTCAACGTTTTACACGCCGTTCGTAGTTGAAAGCTTTTTGACCTTTACAAGCCTTAACCTCAAACCATAAACTTCTATTGCCATCATTTTCATCCGTGTAGAAATGCTTAAGATTCCTGTAACAGTAATACATGCAAATGGTGGCTATTGTGCCCCATATAGCTCATGTCACATGCATCTTATGCAATTCACTATATTAGGAATAAACAGTGACATAAAAGACTGACCTTTGATCCAGCAATATAGCCGCCACATGATCCAAATGACTTTGTAAATGTTCCCATCATGATATCCACATCAGCGGTATCCACTCCCAAAAGTTCACAAACACCTCTTCCCGTTTTTCCCACTGCTCCAATGCTATGGGCTTCGTCCAGGTATGTATATGCCTACACATGATATCAATACGATGAAAGTGAGAAAAAAACAAAATGAGCCAAGTATTGTGCCTCATGATACATGGCAGAACAATAAAACAGAAAGGGTGAAATTCTCTCTTCTAAGAGAACAAAAAAAGACAAATAATAGACACAGTAACATATTTTAGCATCAGAAGCAATGAGGATACATTATTGTTTTTCACCAGTGATCCTTTTATTGTGTTTCTAGAATGAACTGAAGAATATGTTCCCCGGGTCTTTTTAGAAACCTAGCCTGATGGGGAAAATAAAGGCTTGATCGACGAAAAAAATGACTCAGCATGTGACACAGATAGCAATCAATTGAAAGCACAACAACCAGCTAGGCAAAGAATGCAAAATAATATACAAGTTATCCATTCAGAGAATTTGGAGAGCTAGCAAGTTTGCTGAACCCAATGATCATTGACTGACCTGTGGAAAGGGATTTTAAATACAAATTGAAAGGAAAATATTCATGTTATCCTACCTTGTATTTTTTGCAGATAGCTATAATCTCAGGCAGTTTACAAATTTCTCCTTCCATGCTGTATATTCCCTCCACAATTATGAGTATCTTCTTCCATGGTCTATGAGTCCTTGGTTGACCCTCTGCAATTTGTTCTCTCAACACTTCTTCCAGATGATAAGGTGCTGCGAACATCACAACAAATTAGATAACTACCCGTTTCCAAATTCCACAAAGTACAATTCAAATTTAAATGAAATTAAGTGCCATACAAGCAACCTCTGCACAACCCAAAATCCAGGGAACAAGAAGGCCAACACCTCTGTCAACACACACATCACTGATGCAAACTGACTTAAAAAGGTTCCAAAGGGAAAACCATTGCATGTCATTTTTATGTATATATTATTTCTCTTTTTCTTTTCTATTCTCTTCTTTTTTTTGCTAAATGTTAAAGATCCCTTTACAGATACCAAATGAGTTGCCAAAGTAATACATACTCCAGTCAACCAAATCATGCAATTACAAGTAGAAACTCACTGTTGTGTTGGAAAACACGAATAGTAGATCCAGATCCTCGTGCACCATTTACAATAGAGTTGTGGTTCAGTGAATCACTGATTATCAAAGAACCCTGTAACAAAAACAAAATAAAATCCCAATGAAACAACCACAATACTTAACAAACTAATCTGAACAAGTGCCAATACAAACCTTCCCCATCAGGACTGGAAGGATAGCAGAGTTCGTAACATAACCCATACCAAAAACTATAGCAGCTGGTTTTCCAACATAGCTTGCAACACATTTCTCCAACTCCTCATGCAACACCGTTGTGCCTGGAGCAAATTCACTTCATCAACCATCCAACCAACACACACAGACAAATAAAAGAATATCATACCATGCAAAAAAGTATTGCACAGCAATGAATACACACCTCCATCCACCCGAGCACTACAGGTACTAGGAGAATATTTCTTCAATGCCTCAATTGCTCGAGGGGTGCAGTATTCATCTGCCGCAGCAAAACCCAAATAGTTATATGATCCCAAGTTAAGACATCTGCTGATCTTTGTTGTTCGCCTGCACCAGTTAAATTATCCCAGTTTGTTAAAGGAAAACACACACAAAACACACATTCCACCATTCTCAGCCTAGTACAGAAATGCTGGAAAATCCTGAATCTTACTTCAGTGTCTTGTTACTGTCATTGGAGTAACGCTCCACCACATCAAACCAAGCATCAGGCGCACTAGCTATGGGTCTCCCAAAACAGTCCTATCAACCACAAAATCAAAAACACTTTCTTGTTATGGAAAATCATATGATGCTTCTTTCATATCAAGTTTACAAGTACTTTTGGCTTAGTAGCAAATAGAAGTTTCATAAATAAAAGCTAAGCTTCCTAAAGGTGTTCACCACATTTTTTTCATGGCAAATGGCAAAAGTTCCAATCTAACTAACCAACTAACTAAACTTCATGGTTGATAATTACAATGTAAAGCCATAAAATCAATCACACACCTGAATACGGAGATACAAACGACGAATATAGAAATCTTCAAGTCCTAAACAGATTGGAGCATAACCCTGCACCACCATAAACGTAAACACACGTATCAACAAAAAAAACAACATAAATGAAAGATTACGAGCTGTAATGTGATCTCTGCATCGTTTTCCAACTGTTGAACGAACCTGGAGATTGTTAGGAGAGCTGAACCAGTCAAGGATTTTACGAAACAAGTCACGGATTTGACCGAACGCGAACAACAAGCCGTAGCTGAAGTATGTAGTTAGCGCTGTTAAGTATGGAATTGCAATCATTTTCCGGGTATTGCTTATTGGCTAGATCTGGCGATGCAGTGGAGAGAATGTGATGCGTGCAGGAATTGGATTCCGAGGAGTTGAAGATCCGGATGGATAGAGTTGGTCGGGATGGGTCGAGGAGCTGAATTGAATCAAATGGATGGAGGGGGAGAGGGACGGAGGAAGGGCAGGGGAGGGATTTGGTCGGGAATCTGAAATCGGACTTGTACTTTGCGCAAACTTTGCTGGACTCAATGGTTGGGCTCAACTTGGCGGAAATCTGCGGGCCAGGTATTAGTGTTGTTGACTTGTCAATGTTCGATAGATTTTTGCCCTTTTGCAAGAAAATTTACGAGAGAGGATTGCTCTCTTTAAATAAGGTTTTCATATCTAGACCGGGACATTAACCCGGATAAAGATAGGAGTGGGGTCGAACTAAATAAGAGGCTAAAATCAAATATAATTTAAAATATAAAATTTTATATGTAAATATTAAAATAAAATGAAAACATTTAAAACCTCATAAATATAAAAATAAAAACACAACATTAAAGTCTCACAAATCCAAAGTTACATTTCATACGATGGTGATGGTGATGGTGATGAAAACTAGGAAGGATGAGGATGATGGTGATGGTGATGGTGATGGTGATAGTGATGACGACGATAATGAAAGGGAAGAAAGAAGGAGGCTGAAGACCATGGAGATTGGAATGAGATGAGAGTGAGCGTTGGAGTGCTGCAACAAAGAACCCTAACTCCTTTAAAAAAATGACAACGTTTCAAAAAAAAAAATTAAAGTCATTTCATCAAACTTGCGTGACCCTTCAACTCGTGCCTAAGGGTTTCGACCCGGATTATCGGGTTTTGATCCAGGTCATCGAGTCTGGTCCGAGTTTTTTAAAATGAGGTTTTACCTGAAAACTCTATCGGTTGTCGGATAACCGGGTTGATCCGGTCGGGTCAGGTCAGGTCAGGTTTCAAAACTTTGCTTTAAATACAAGTCTCAATCATCATTAAGGTATTTATGTCTAAAGATCAACCACATTCACTCACAAATATGACTTTGGATCTATTTAGGATAGTTTCCTAATGAATTTATTTTCCTTTAAAAATGTACAGTTTGTCGGGACCTAATGTGACAACTTGATTACTGGATAGTCTCGAAAAAAAAAAATTTGTAAAATTTTTCATATTATAAGTTTTTTTTGTCTCTCCGGGTAATAACTTTGTTAATTAAGAGATGGCTCACGAGGGTTGAATGTAGGATAGATCTTGACGCCAAAGGTACCTGCAAAGCGTCGGGGGTTGTCTCGGTGTAGAAGCTTTGATGATTAAGTTAGTTGAGAAATTATGTGTGTAAGGGTGGCTAGGGTTTTGTATTGTATGCGTACCTTAGGTGCATATGCGTTGTATTTATAATGGAAGTCAAATCCTTAGATTATGTAAAGAAAAATCTTGCCATAAAATAGAAGTCGTATGTAAGTAGAAGAATAAGAAGTTGTGTACCAATAGGAGTATAATTACCTCAGATATCGTTTCATGTAATAGCGGAGAGAATGATATTTTCCTTAATAAAGGAGTAAACCGTTCTATGTTGCAATGTACATTCCATTCAAGGTCATTCTCTTTATCAGGATTGTAGCCTAGCGAGATTTTACACCTTAATGAGTGGAACTATCAAGGACAAGTGTCTTAATCGTTCTATAGAAGGTTATCAAGATGTCCAACCCGAAAAGAAGTCTGAGAACTGTCTGTTTAAAGACTATACTCCATTCTACTCAGGGTTTTGACGCGTCATGCTTTAACATAGGCGGCTGACCGGTTGTCGAAATTGTCAAAAATAATAATAAAACCTGCTGCTTAATGCACAATAAAAATTGCGTATAGTGATAACAGGGTCAAACTCAAGGACTAGGGCAAGACGCTTACTTTAGTGTATGACGCGGACAAACAACCGAAATAGTAACTGTGGGGGGTTTTGAGAGATTGTTTGATCAACTATTACTAAACTAAATAAAACAGAATAAAGTAGAATAATTAAAGATATGGAATCGATAAGAAAAGATTCCTAGCAAAGGTCTATCTTCGGTTGCATTTCGGCTAGTCGGTCATTAGTGCAAAGATGTTCTACTCCTAGTTCATAGATGTGCTATAGGGACCAGGTACGCTTAGGTCCCCTACTTTCCTTCGTAAGAGAAGTTACTCCAAGGTACGCTTATAGGTTAACTTTGACAATTTGCCGTCCTCCAAGGTACGCTTATGGAGACAATACTCAGATGCCCATGAAGAAGAGGAAAGACACACCTAGGTCGAGACACTTAGTACGCTCGAGGCACTACCCTAATTAGTTGTTTACCCTCATTAGATTGGACCAGTTTGACATGATGACTCTGATTTAGTTGCTTACTCTACTGTGTAGCCTCACATTAGTTATTACTACAAATATGGTTGTAATCACCTAGGTTCAGTTAATAGTTGGCCAGACTCCTAATCATCCCTAGATAAATTGACAAGAAAATGGTAAAGAAGCAAATACAAGCATGGAGTTTATTAAGTACGTTTTGACCTCACAATTAACCTAAGGAACCTTCGAAGAACCTTTGCTAAGAAGGGAGAGCTTAGCCGCTCATACTAAGGATTAGACAAATAAAATGGATAAAAGAAATAAATTGCATAAAAGAGACAAGAAGGAAACGCAATAAATTGCTATTGAATACCGGTTGATAACTATAGACGTAACTTCAGGGGCATTTTCATCTGTAGACCCCGCGTTAAGGCCGGAACACTGTAGCCCCTATCGGCCGTACACCATCGAGGTTATCGCCCCAACACAGCGTGGAACTCTGGGATGGTCGACGTCAACGGGGGGGAGGGGGGTCTCGCGCGTTATCTAGCTACACGCATGACGTTATCCTATCCCAAACAAGCCATGATGTCACTTGAGGGACGTGGGCGTTATATTCCCTAGATAACGCCCACCACCTAGAGGTAACACCCATATTTTGCCTATAAATACTCCACCACTCAAGACGAAAGGTAAGCCTAAGATTGCTAGTCGAGCCCCTGCCATTTGGAACAGCCATACTGACTTAAGCATCGGAGTGTCTACGCCGGAGACCCCCTCCGGCACTTTGCAGGTACACCGGACGGCAAGCACAGTGATTCTGAGCGGCAATCTTCCTCACCTACCCCTCTTCAGAACCCCGAATCTTATCACCGGCCGGAGCTAAAGCCCGGGGATTATTACAAAGGCAGGAAAAGATGCCGGAGGCGGAAGTGTCAAAGTCTGAAATTCGAAAGTGGAAGAAAACTTGGATCCGAAAAGATTGGATACCAAAAACCCTAAATCGCTAAAGTCTTTATAGGAAAAATATGAAAAAGGAAATCCTAAGTCTAGTAGAACTACAAAGATGGAAATAAATCTTCCGCTGAGCTGGAGGATCGCGGGAATGAAAGGCAGAATTTGCCGGATTTCCTCTTCAAGAGTTTCCTTTTCTGCGTCGGGATACTTAGCTTTCGCCTGTGATCCGTGGACAATCAGCTGCAAGGCCTCGATGCTTAGCACTGAGCAAAATCCGTCTGAAAAGCGTGCATTTCTGTGAATTTTCCTTCTTAAGTCCAAATCTGCAAAAATGAGAGAAACATGGGCGAATTAGCAATATCAAGATTAAAAGTGGACTAAGAAAGAAGGAAAAAGCATGCATAAAATACACACTATCAGCGGCCAAGTTGTTAATGACTTGACACGTGTTTTCACTTTCTCGATTATTGTAGCGTCCTTGAATACCAAATGCTAGGGGTGGCAAATGGGTGGGTATGAGTGGGTATGGGTGGAGATTAAATGGGTATGGGTATCATACCCATTTATTACCCATATAATTTTTTAAATGGGTACCCATACCCATTTACACCCATTAAATTATACCCACCCATTTATACCCATTTACACCCATTTAAATTATATCTACTTAATAAATATTTTTTTTTATTAAATAAGATTAAAAATATTATGTTTGATAAAAAAATATAGATTTTGATAAAATTTGATTAAGTGACTCGATTTTAACTATGTATGATGGTTTTATCGTTTAAGCTCGGGTTTGACCATTTAGTTTCGGGTTTGACCATTTAGGCTCGGGTTTGACCATTTAACCCCGAGTTTGACCATTTAGGCTCGGGTTTGACCATTTAGCTTCGAGTTTGACCATTTAGGGTCGAGTTTTATAGTTTAGGGTCGAGTTGAACAATAAAATTGTGATCATAAATACGTTAAATCCACTACAATTTGAAATTGTGAACAATTTGACAACCTCTATAATCCATTACAGCAACCTCTATAATCCATTACAGCAACTATGATAGTAAACAGCAACGAACAAGCATTAAATCCACCCCTGCCATCCTAAATTGGCAAAATATTCAACACAGGGTCATACTCAATTTTATGCTGCCACATTAAATTCAATTTTAAGTAGGGTAATAGACAAAAATGCAAAGCTGAATGCTGCATTCTGTAAAATGTCATATCAAGCTACAAATTATCAAGCTACAAATGCTGCATTTCTGTAAAATGTAAAAGGGACCTACAACTCATATCAAGCTACAAATTATCCTTAGTACTTTCTGTCGGGAATCAATAATCTGTGCTTGGATACTATTGATGAAATCCTCCACCTCTCTAAGCTCAGAATCTAAAATCCCAGAAAGAAGATCAAACAGCAATGCCTTCTCAGCAGATGTTGCTGACATATAACCATTTTCTACAGCCATGAGATCGAGGTCATTATCCCAAGCCAAGAGGTGCATTAAGAGTACATGCAGGTTTATCATACTCGCTACCTCTTGTGGGCTCTCTCCATTGCTTGAGTTTCCCCCATGCATATGCAATTCATCCATCCCTACTGTACTTAATTCGAATGAAGTGCTCCCACTATTCACTTTACATCATGTTTGATAGCTGTATTTGCTACCGAACATGAAAATGTTTAGGACCTAATTGTATTCAATTGATGGATAGTGCAAAACCAAATAAATAATACAGAAGAAACTACAAAGCACAATAAGTATGCAGCACTGAAATCTTTCCAACAGGGAGACTGTTACAATTGCCACATATCATTACAGGATTGTTACATCAATTTCACCACAAATATAGGAAGTAACTAGTTCAGGTAGTAACATGGTACTATGGGGTGGGATTTTGTAGACACTTTGGATAAAGAAACACAACATTCATTGACATAAACTTCTTACTGCTCAAGCTCATCTATTGTATTTTATTTTCCTTTTCCTTTTTCCTTTGAAGTTTTCCCAACGAAGCCCCTAAAGCTAATTTTCTGGAAGTAGCAATGGAGCAAATTTTAGTGCTATGCATCTATCTAATTAAAACACGAACTTCAGAACTAGATTAAGGATGGACTAAGTCTCCTATCAACCAAAGTTGGTCTTGTGCCAAGTGGGGAATCACTGACTATAACTATAAAGAGACATCTCTCAGTGGAGCCACACTCAGGCACTTGAGGCACTGATTGGTACAGAAACAGGAAAAAAAGACTTTCTTTTCCTTTTCTTTTCCTTCTGTTTTACTACTCATTTGGTACAGAAACAGGAAAAAAAGACTTTCTTTTCCTTTTCTTTTCCTTTTCTTTTCCTTTTCTTTTCCTTCTGTTTTACTACTCATTTTCCCAATGAAGCCCCTAAAGCTAATTTTCTGGAAGTAGCAATGAAGCAAATTTTAGTGCTATGCATCTCCCCGACTGCTAAGTCTGTACTTTCCAATTCTAAATGATTTATGTTATTTTAATATGGGTGGGGAAAAGGAAGAATTAATGGATTTGTTGTCGTTTAATAAATATGCTAAAAATATCAAAAAAGAACTAACATTGAAAAGGACACCTCCAATATTAATTAATGTGAAAATTATTGTGAAGTGGATCCTAGAAAGAAATTATACATGATGCAAACCAAACACCTGATTCTAATGCCAGAAATTTAAGGAGCAGCAAAGAAAGGGTAGGCAATTATAGGAATTTGTTTTAAAAACTTGCAATCAGCTCTGATGCAAATCCATAAGTCAGTCGATGCATAATTAAAGATCAAACAAATAATTAACAAACAAGAAAATGGAATATTCACGATATGTATCAAAACGCAAAGTAAAGTTGACAAGTTACAACAAATTCCCAATACACATGAAGCTAATTAATTGAGTACCATTGCATTGGGTGAGATGGTGGCGTACCTAACTATGAGCAGTGGAAGGGCGCAGTTGACACGAACTTGGGCAGAACACGATGCAGAAATCGTCTTTAGTTGCCTCAATTGAAACAGAAAATTGATTCCAATCCACCGATCAACACCACAAGTGATGAAACGGAACTGATGCTGAAGTGCGGCGGCTGCGAATCGTTGATTTGGGTAGGCTGAGGTTGGTAAATTGGTAGAGATGAGATAGGGATTTCAGAGTTTGGGTTTGGTGAGAACGAGGACAGGGAGCTGAGAAAATGATTTGGGCCGAGGATGTATTAGGAACGGAGAAACTGGTTTGGGTTTAAATTGGTTACCCGATGGGTACCCATACCCAAACCCAAACCTAATTAAACCCATTTATTTTAATTTAAATGGGTATATACCCATTTAAAAATTACACTAACCCATTTAACACCCATACCCACTTAATTTAGTTGGGTATGGGTAGATTTTTGCCACCCCTACCAAATGCTTCACCAAGCGTTTTGGTATTTAACATGTTCTTTTATGAGCCTTCCTCATAACTTATTCATTCATCCCAACTTGGTTTTTCCTAGATATTTTGGGAATCTTCACACATCTATCCATGGGTGGAAGAATTGCTTTCCTGAGGATTTTGAATTCTGTAACTCTTGGGATACAATCTGCAGAAGTTGCTCTTAAAGCCGGGCTAAAATTGAGTATTCTAACAATTTGCGGCTTGAAGAGTCCATTATTAGAGCGTGCAGGATTGTAGAGAGCAATATAACTGCTCATTTTGATAAAGTCATGCTAGCCCGTAGGATGGGATGAGATTTTTCTGTTAAATGTAATTTTCTATTTTTCGTTATGCCTTAGTTCGTTCCTATTGGTCTTTTAATGCTAACCAATTTTTCTTTTCTTTTGTGATGAATAAGGTGTGTTGAACATCCCGTTGCTCCTCAGAGTAAGGTGCTTAAATGTTTGGAGGCTAAAGAAGGTTGTGTGGTCAAGACAGTTCAAGACAAGACCAAGAAAAGCAAGAAAAGAATGAAGACCGTAGGCAATCCCGCACCAGCTTCACCTCAAAAGAAGAGGTCGACCACCCGTTCCGCTGGGGGTAGTCGTCCTACGGATGATACGAGCTCGGAAACTCATGCCTATTTCTTGAGGAGTAAGGGGACAGTAGCATTACTCTTGAAGACTCTTAGAGTCAAAGAGGGCAGCTTGGAGACTCGGGAATGATGGGCAACGTGTGTGCACACCAATGCACACATGCGCACGGACCTCGGCGCAAGCGCGCAAGGAAACCCTAATCTCTTGGCCCGCCTTGACATAGACGCACAGGCCAACCTTAGCCCGCACGCGCACCGTGGCACGCCACAAGCAACCAAAGCCCAACTAAGGAAGGAGCCACAAGACCCTTATGTGTAAGGGGTGTTTAGGGATTTTACCTTTGTAAATAGACCTAAGTATAAATAGCTAGAGATAGGTTATTTTCCTCTTGTCTTGAATTTTGTGAGTTAACTCCTTTCAAAGACCAATACACCTTAGGTGTGGATTTTAGGGTTTGTAGTCATCTTCTCCAATTGGTTGGGTTACTCAAGATCATTCCTTAAGAGGGTCAACCTTGGAAGAGACATCCTTTTTATTATTTCGGCAAGGTTGCCTAGGCTTGTTCTTAGAAAGGTTTGTCATAGTAAATGGTTCAATACTTGTTTGTTTCATTTATCAAAGAGCAAGACTTCTATTAATATTTTTCATCAAGTATTCTTGCTACTTTTAATCATCAACCTCTCACAAGAGGGCTAGATCCGCCTATTGCCTTGAGTTTTCAGTTTCATTCCTCCAAATCGGAACCAAGCTTGTATCATGTGGTAGCGGAGCTCAAGGCCGCCCTCTAGGTTGGTTTTCTTATAATTTCCACCATAAAATCACTTCCCCCATATCTTATTTTCATTTTTGGAAGTTTTTAACATTTTTGAGTTTTCAACAATTTTTCACCTAAAGTCTTTTGTCTTTAGTGATTTGATCTTGTTTTAGCAAAAATTGGTGGAAAATATGTGTGTTGTGTTAATCTTGATCTTCAAATATTCATCATACACATTCATATATTCATCATTGTTCTTATTCATCTTCAAACATTCATCAAATTGCATCAAAAACTTGACAAGTGTCATTTTCACCCATGTGGTCCAAATTTGTTGGCTATTGGCACATGCTTGGCAATAAGGATTGCCACATCTCTCTTTTCTTAGCAAAGTATTTGCTATAGCATATGCATAGAATATTCTCTTAGATATTTTTGCTTACACATTCCTTTTGCCACCTCACATTTTGGGCAAAAAAATTTACCACCTCATCACTTTTTGGCATTTTGTGCAAATATCTTCTAATTAGAGAATTTTCTTTTGATTTTTCTACTTGTCACACACATTAAAATGCACCTACTTGTAAAACATAGCACATTTATTCTTGTGAACACTTGCACTCATTTATAAAGAAAACAAAAAGGGTGAGTCATAACAAGAGTTCTCTTCTCTCTTTAGCATTGATGAGTTCAACGATCCTAGTCACTTGAGGGATAAACTTCAGATCGGCGAGTCGATGGAGAATGTGGTGGAACATATGAGGCGAGTTGAGCGAGTAGCTCACGTCGCTAAATCGAAGATGGTGAGTACGGATTGTGGGGCTTTCTCGGATTTTAGCATTCACATTTTTGCTTTTCTTCTTCCTATATCTTCTCTCTTTTTCATTTTTATCTTGTGTAGCATGTGTTCTTGAGTTTTCTTTCTTGTTTCCTCACATTACCTTTCTATTCTAAGTCATTTTGGTTTTCAAAACCATTAACTTGACATTTGATCACTAAATTGACTTTCCAAACCTTTCTTTCTAAGCTAAGTTTTCATTGCTTTTTGTTGTGATTTCTTTGATTTCTTAAGTCAATCATTGCTTATGGTGTGGTATTTGAAAAGACTTAGAGAGGGTAAGGTTATGAGTGCATTAGAGTGTGTGTGAAATACGAGAGTAAACACTTAGGGAGGTACTAATCCTTTATTATTTGAATTGCGTTTGTTCATTTTGTAAGTACCAATGTCTCTTGAACCAAATGTGCAAGGTGAGGGTTCGGATGAGTCTTCCATCTTACCTCCGGACCTTGCCTCACTCACGGTACACATGGAAGAAACCAAACAATTCATGGCCAGAATGATGCTCCAATGGGAGAAACAAGAGCAAACCAACAAGATGCTCTTAAGCCATATGAATTCTTAGAAGAAGAGGGATGATCATCCTCCCCCTCAACAGAGACAACCGGTTGCTAACTACCACCAACGGACTCGGCCAAATGATCCTAATAGTGTTGATTATTATGGCATGCCGAGAGCAAGTGACAATGCGGAAGGTGTGATGGCATCGAGTGAGGAGGATGAGGTGTATGGTGATCATTCTCGGCAAGAGCCTAACCTTTCCCTAGGGTATGGTCGTGGCATCTATTCTAATAGGGGTTATAATCTTGGCCCCTCACCCGAGCAAAAGCAGCCGCGCACAACCACACCTGCTCCCTGTAGTCCTTATCTTGACATTCTAGTGCATAAAGTGAATGCTTATGTGCCCCCTCCACGGATTCCAGGGGATGATAGTGTCCATGAAAGCCCCATCCTCACCAAAGAGCCATTCACCAAGACCGATATGAAGCACCTAATTATGAGCATGCTAATGATGATCGCCTATTTGATTTTGATAAGGGTTATAAGGCGAGAGGGAGGAGCCATCACCAAGAGGAATGTTTTTACAACAACTTCTCTAGCATTAAACTATCCATGCCTCTATTTGTGGGAAAAGAAGATCCGGAGGCCTATTATGATTGGGAAAGCAAAGTTGAGTGTTTATTCGCATGTTACCATTATTCGGAAGAAAAGAAAGTTAAGCTTGCTATTATAGAATTTGTGGGAATGGCGATTCATTGGTGGGATAAACTAGTGATTACTAGGAGATTGGAGAGAATTCCTCAAGTAGCATCTCGGCAAGAGCTTAAGTATGAGATGAGGCGACGGTTTGTACCAAGTTATCATATCCGTGACATGCATCAAAAGCTCCAAGGGTTGACACAAGACACTCAGAGTGTGAGTGAGTACTTTCATAAGATGCAAACTTGTTTGATGCGAGTGAATGTGAATGAAAGTGTGGAAGCTACAATGGCTCAATTTTTGGGTAGCTTACACAAGAAAATTGCCTACCAACTTGACTTACAAACCTATAACACATTGGATGAAATGCTTCATCTAGCATTGAAAATTGAAAGGCAAGTAAATTCTAAACCTAAATTCCCTTACAACTCTTCTTCTACACCATTCAAACCTTCTTGGAATTCGTCTCCTTTTACAACTAAACCTAACCAAGACACCAAAAAGCCTCCATTTCCCACCAAATAAAACACCTACCCGAACACTAAACCACAACCGCCCATCACTATAAAACCTATACCAAACACTAACCCTAACCCAAGAACACCTTCTAGAAATATTGAATACTTCAAGTGTGGTGGAAAAGGACACATTAGGGTCGAATGTCCTAATAAAAGGGTGATAATGCTGCATGAAGGTGGAGAGGTCTTTAGTGAGGAGGATAAGGAAGATGTAAGCCGAGAGGATGTGATGGAATACTCAAATGACGAGGAAGAAGTAGAGGATGAGTACAACTATATGGGGGTGTCACAATGCTTAGTTATGAGGAGGAATTTGAGCATCAAAGTTAAGGAGGATGATAAGATGCAAGAGCAACGGGAAAATCTCTTCCACACCCTTGATATTTCTAATGGTATGGTCATTTCCATTATTGTTAATAATGGTAGTTGTGTGGATGTTGCTAGCTCTCTTCTTGTCCATTCCTTGGGTTTATATACTTCTAAGTGATAACAATCAAGACAACCCTAACGGTACTACTGCATTTGCGGCTCCGGCCGGGACGGATTCCTATAAGTCCCGTAGTATATCTTCATATCGCCCAGGGATCAGCAAAGGATTCCTAGGATGGTCGACATCAGCGGAGGGGGGACTCACGCGTCTCTATACGCACGACGCCATCCCATCCTAGGGAACCACGAGGTTATCGCTCTCGGCAGCCCCGTTAGATATCGCTCATGACGTCACCTACTGGCATCGCTCGTGACGTCATCATCAGACATCGCCTAGACTGTTATCGCCAGGTATCGCCATCGAGGCCTATAAATATCCTACTTTTTCAAACAGAAGGTAAGATCGAGATCACCCAGCAGATCCTCTTGTTACTTTGTACCCCCGAACTGACTTAGGCATCAGAGTGTCTACGCCGGAGCCCCCCCTCCGGCGCTTTGCAGGTACATCCGACGCCGATCGCCGCCGTTTCGATCAGACACGACCTCGAATCTTATCACTAAGCATCCTCATCCTTATGTTCTTAATTAGTTTAATGATGGGAGTCCTAAATTGGTGTTTATAATGATGAGAGACTTTGTGATGTTGCCCCAATGCATTTGAGTCATTTACTCCTTGGTAGACCATGAAAATTTGATAGGATAGGCATTCATGATGGGTTTAGTAACATTTACAAGTTGGAACATCTTGACCGAAAGTTCCTTATTCTACTAGTGCCTCATTATCAAGTGTATGAAGATCTGCTAAAGTTGGAGAAAGCTTGTGCAATATTTGAGATCACTTCCAAAATTGAAAAAAAAAAGTGTGAAGTGGAGTGAAAAATATGAGTTGTGCGAATGAGGAAAACATCGTGCATGAAAAAAGTGAGCATGCATCAAGTGGAGTGAAAAATGTGGGTTGTGTGAATGAGGAAAACATCGTGCATGACAAAAGTGAGCATACACTGAGTGGAAACACACAGCTTGATAAAAGTAAGCAAGCTAGTGAGGACATGAAAGAAAAAAGAGTGAAAAAGGCTAAAAAAGTGAGCTTGTATGCCAAAGGAAAATATATGAGGCATGCTTTGATCTTACAAAAACCGTGCATTCTTATCCGATTTAAGGATACTTGTTTGGTTTCTACTAACACTAACCCTTCTCTACCTAGTGTTGTTTCCTCTCTTTTGTAAGACTTGAAGGATGTCTTCCCGGAGGAGGTTCCAAATGGCTTACCACCAGTGCGTGGTATTGAGCACAAGATTGAATTTCTCCCTGGTTCCACTCTTTCTAATCAGTTGGCGTACCGTTGCAATCCAAAGGAGACACAAGAACTTCAAAATCAAATTAATTCTCTCCTCTCCAAAGGTTTAATTCGGGAGAGTCTATCTCTATGTATGGTACCCGTCATTTTAGTCCCCAAGAAAGATAGTAGTTGGTGAATGTGTATGGATTGCCGCTCCATCAACAAAATCATGATGAAGTATTCTCACCCAATACCTTGCCCTAATGACATGCTTGATGAACTAAGTAATGCTACAATTTTCTCTAAAATTGACTTAGTTAGTGGTTATCATCAAATAAGAATGCATGAGGGTGATGAATGGAAAATGACATTCAAGACTAAATTCAGTTTGTATGAATGGATGGTCATGCCATTTGGTCTTATAAATGCTCCTAGTACTTTTATGCGTCTTATGAACTATGTGCTTAGACCTTTCATAGGAAAATTTGTTGTTGTTTATTTTGATGACATCTTGGTGTATAGCAAGTCTATAAATGAACATATTGCACACTTGCACTAAGTTTTTCTCTCCCTTCGTGAACATAAACTCTTTGCTAAATTGTCTAAATGTGAGTTTTGTTTAGAAGAGGTACACTTTCTTTGTTTCATTGTAGGTGCGGATGGCCATAAGGTTGACAAGGATAAAATTAAAGTCATTTTTGAATGACCTATACCAATAAATATAGGTGAGGTGCATTCATTCTATGGATTTGCTGGATTTTACCGCCGATTTATCAAAGACTTTTCTACCATTGTCGTGCCACTCAATTCCCTCACCAAGAAGAATGTTCCTTTCAAGTGGGGTGTAGAACAAGAGTTAGCCTTCAACACGCTTAAGAAGAAGCTTTCTTCTAGCCTGATTTTAGTATTGCCAAATTTTGACAAGACATTTAAGGTTGAATGTGATGCTAGCGGGATTGGAATTGGAGCGGTGTTGATTCAAGAAAAGAAACCGGTGTCATTCTTTAGTGAGAAATTGAAAGGGTCACAACTCAACTATTGCACGTATGATCATGAATTATATGTCATCGTTTGCGCACTTGATGTTTGGGAGCACTATCTCTTGCCAAAGGATTTTGTGGTACATACGGATCACTTGAGTTTAAAGTATTTGAAAGGCCAAGGGAAACTCAACAAATGACATGCCTATTGGATTGAGTTTATTGAGCGCTTTCCATATCACATCAAATACCTGAAAGGCAGGAAAATATAGTGGCGGATGCGCTCTCACGAAGCTTAGATGGTGAGGAGAAGGTGGCTATGGTGAAGAAAATACATGAGAAGGCCAAGGATCACATGGAGGCATTGAATGTAAAATTGATGCACAAACACAATTTGGGCTGCCGCATCAAGTCCTTTGAAGTGGGAGAGTGGGTTTGCCTTCACTTAAGGAAGGACCATTTTCTTCATCACCAAAAGGGCAAGCTTAGCCAAAGGGAGGATGGGTCGTTTCTCATTGTGGAAAAGATTAACAATAATGCTTATCGCCTTGACATTCCTTCTTCTTTTGGCAATATTAATCCTACCTTTAATGTTAATGATTTATCTCCTTACTTTGTAGGTGATGATGAGGAGCTCGCTGTGGAGGAACATGTGGATTCGAGAGGACGAATCCTCTCGAAGGGGGAGGAGATGATACAAGCTCGGGAACTCATAGCTATTTCTTGAGGACCAAGGGGACGATAACATTACTCTTGAAGAATCTTAGAGCCTAAGAGGGCATCTTGGAGACTCAGGAATGACGGGCAACGTGCGTGCACACCGACACACATACGCGTACGAACCTCGGCTCAAGCGCGTGAGGAAACCCTAATCTCGCGGGCCGTCTCGTCATGGACGCACGGATAGGAATCTTCGACAATTGGTAGAGCAAGAGTCACTGAGTGTTGTGAAAGCAAGTGAGATGGTTGTGAAGGAGAACATGGATTCTAAACTGGTTGAAGTGCGGGGATAACTAAAGTTTGGAGAGGAACGAGTAGCAGAGTTGGAGAGGCAAGAGAATGCAGATGGAAAAGAGAAACTACACATGAATATCGAGTTTACTAAATGTGTTGGGGTGCTCGAGGCTCGTTTGAAGGCGTTAGACGAGGATCGGGCAGAATGGCAACAGAGATGTATGGAAGCAGAAAAAGAGCATGAAAGCATAGCTAAAGAAATGGAAGAATGGCATGATGTGATCATGATCCTGACTAATGCCCTTCCTGCCTATGCCACATACGTCACCATTGTGGTTGACAAGGAAGGGTTTAAGCTAGTCAATTGGAACCGCCAGGCGTTTGGAGAAGAGATTTCAAAGTGGTTTGAAGAACCTTTGAGGGAGCATGTTGCTCCTTCCACTTCATCTCTTGTGCAAGAAGAACTGCCTTCAAATATTGATCAGCCTGGGTCTTGGCTTGTTTTATTTGTTTGTATTTAGAGACAATGTTTTATTCCCTTTTGTACTTTGATGTGGAACGGATTTATTATTTGTAGTGTTTATTTTGATTGAATAGATGCAATTCTTGGTTGTATTACTAATATGGTATTTGAATGAATGCTTTTTGTCATAATTTGAATCAAGTTTTATTGATATTTTAAAGATGGTCGTGGCTTTTGACAAAGTGGTTTAGTAAGTGAAGAAGCTTTAATAAAACTCTTATTGATAATTATTTGTCTTCTGCCGAAGGATGTATGGCGGAGCGGTTCTTCTCAGATCAGTGTACGCGACGGTCCACAGTACCTGGAATGCGCCGGAGGGGGCCTCCGGCGGAAACACTCCGATGCTTAAGTCAGTATGTGTACTGAAATTAGCAGAGTTTTGGCCAGTTGAGTATGCTTACCTGCCTCCTTTGTGGGGGAGGTATTTATAGAAGAAAAGGGGCGTTCCCACCCGAGTAAACGGATATGGAGCTATCACTAGCGTTAGGGTATGTGGTTCGCCCTTATCACGATACGCTACCTTGGCGGTAGGTATGTAGGTAGATATTGCCACGGTAGGATAACGGCCGGAGCGATACTCCTGACGCGTGGTTTCCTCTGGGGTAAGATAACTCCTTGAGCCATCCGTGAGGTCCGTGAGAGGAGCCGATAGGGACCCGTTAGCCCTTGTAGCGTTAGCCTTTGGGGAAGGTAGCGATGTTTGTCCCTACCACGGTGGTGCGAAACAGTAGCTAGGCCTCATCCCACTGGGTGATAGACGAAAATACCCTTTCTTTTAGGTGAATTGTTATCATAAGCCCAACTGAAAATGAGCCTGAGTGTTTACCAAGGGCTATCGTTCCTTCTCTGATGGAGAGTTCTTCTAAGTACCGTGGCGGTTTGCCTCGTCAGATGGCCCTGACGGTTTTTGTCAGAATCTATAAATCAGAGGTTTTTCTGCGCCAATTTCTTCGCATTTTCACGTTCTTTCTTTTCACATTCCGCCATGGATGAACTGACTCGCAATTTTCTGATCTCCAAAACTCTGACCCTGAAGAATCTTACTGAGGGTGATATCGGCTTCCTGGAGAGGATGATCACCAAGACCTCCGAGGATGTCCTGGAGTTGCAGGGGGTGTTAACCCCTATTCTGTCTAGACAGCTAGGAATCACTCTGGAGGATTTCAACCCCCTAGAGAGCTTGGCGAAACTGGCCACTGTCAGCGCTCACCTTGACGTGGTGGCTTCGATGCTGCAGCAGAGGAAAGATCTGCTGGTCTGCTGCCTAAAGGGCATGAGAGCTTGTTCTTCCGAACTGACCTCCGTTGCTGATGCTTTAAAGGAGGTTCCTATTGCGCCAGGGGACGATGATGCGAGGTCCAATGTCTGACCACTGGTTTCACTTCTCGCTGTTTTCTTATGCTTTTTGTATATATTCGAACGTTAAGGCCACCTGGCCATAAATAAATAACTTGTCTTTGCTTTTTCCCAAGTCTTCTCTTCTTCTTGCTTGGTTGCTTGCTTTATTGGTTGAAAATATTTGTCATGAGCCCAACCAAAAATGGGTCTTCCTCGGGACATTGTACTGCAGTGGTCGGGTTCCGGGGTTTAGCAATGAATGCTCTGTCTTGACTGTTACAGGGCCGTCTTTTCAGTGGCAGGTGGTTGGGCGGTTCTTTGGTGCCCTTTGATTGGTGCGTTTAACGAGCAGAGGTGCCTGCGACGGATCGGATTCTGCACTTGCAGTTATCTTCCCAAGCGTCTTAATTGATTTTTCATGGATCGAAGCGCTCCTTCGGCTATATAAGGGAGTGTGGTTTTCCTTTCCTGTTCATCTTCATTCTTTTCTTCTTTTTTGCTTTTGCAGGTCACATGGCAGATTTTTACTTTTTGAGTTCCATGGATCGTGATTCCTTGCCGACTCCTCCGACTTCACCGGACTCAGATCATCCCCCTCCTTCGCCACCATGGAGGCCTCCGGTCCGCCGAAAGGGTCGTAAGAAGCAGGGGAAACGGACTTCCCAGACGCCCTTTACAACGTTGGCTCCTTCTGGTTCTGCTGTTCAAGAGGGCGGCAAACGTTTTTCTTCCCCCGATTGCTCGCTGAACGAGGATTTTCCCATCAGTGCTGGTGCGGGGTTGGCAGATTCGAGTGTCAAAGGAAAATCATGCCCGTCAGGGTCCTGCCCCGAAAAGGAGGCAGACCAGCCTATCCCGAATGCTGACGGGAAGATGCAATTCCTTGATGATGACGGGGTCTATCACCACGGCATTTATTGGCCTGATGAGGATTAGCCGTTTTGCCTTGTACCCGCCTATTGGCGTTTTATGAATAAACTGATGTTTTCTGCTTTTTCAATTTTTTCGTTATTTCCGTTAACCTGCTGATTCTTGTGGATAGCTAACGTAAGCGGTTGTCCGGACTGAGGCAATCGCTTCGCGGTTACTTTGACCGGGTCGATACTGTCTCGCCCTTTTGGGGAGTTTCAACGAATAACTTCTCTTTTCCAAATTTCTTTAATGCGTTTCCACGTGGCCAACTTCTTTTACACGCGTCTTCGCACGATTGGTAACTCAATTAATGCGGTGGCATTTTTATCCTTTAAGAAGGGCTATTCTCCAATTTCTCAAAACTTTTGCCCTCGCTTCGAATTTTCCTTTTTGTCTTCCTTCGTCTTCTTCCCCGAATATCTTTTCGGCCGCTCGCCACTGTCCGCTGATTTCTCTGGGATTCTTCTCCTTTTAAGGTATCAATCTGTCCCTTCTCAGATTTCCTTTTTGTTGGTTTGCTATGGCTAGGAATAGACCTCGCCAGATTATCTCTAGGCCCATGGATCCCGAGGTCACCCAATCACCGAGTATTTTTACCTGCGATGTGGTTCTGAAAGCCGAACTGGAGGAACATGGTATTACCTTTCCTCCTGGGCATGAGCCTTCTATTCCTGGTAGTGATATGAGGCTTCATAATCCAGGGTGGGGCCACAGTAGGCTTCTTTATTTTAAAATGTTCCTTTATGGTTTCCGTTTCCCCGTTCATGAGTCGATACTAACTCTGCTGCGGGAGTATAGCCTTAATCCTGCCCAGATAACTCCTTCCTCTTGGTGTGCGGTGTATGCTTTTCTTCGCGCTTGCTAGTTGAAGAACATTTTTGCCCCATCTATCACTTTGTTTCGCAAATTCTTTAGCATGATTTGCTACAATTGTTTAATCGAGATTACTCCCCGGTGGGATGATGCGCTCGTGCAGTTGTTTTGGCAACGTTTTCACGGCTTCAAGAGGGGTGTAGCCGATTGGAAGAGCAGCTTCTTTGTTCTGGAGCTACCGTCACGTTTGTGGCGTATCAATTTCAATCAAGAACTGGCAGGTCCCGTTTGGACAAATCCCGCGATTTTGTCCAGAACTGAGCTGGACCAGGCTAACGCTTTGTTAGACGAGAATACCCACTACCGTATTCGTGCCTTTGCTCTGTTCAAGCCTCTGGAAGAGTGCGTTATGGGTGAGCCTATTTCTTTCCATGTTTTCTTTTCTTTAGTCCTCGCACGCTTTGTTTGCTATAGGAGGCTAACGGTTGATTCCCAGGTGACCCTGGTGCACCTCTGAACGTAACACCGCTTCAAACTTTGCCAGCCTCGCCTTCGGCCGAGGGCTCAAGTCGGGGTGACGCTCCTCCTTCGAGGAAGAGAACTAAAACCGTTGCCCGGGGAGGGCGAAGGCCCGTTAGCTCTATTCAAACTTCTCGCTTTGTGGAAAATTGGCTACCGGAGCGTCGCACGGGGACGGACTCCAGGCCTGTCGCAACGACGGTAATTACTAGCGATGATGAGGATGCGTATGCCAAGTCAGACCTTTGCCATGCTTCTTCCCTTGCTGCTTCCCAGCGTCGGAAAAAACTTCGAGTGGCCTCTAGTGGACAAGCTACCGGGACATCTGCTGTTTCTACCGTCACCTTTTTCTCGAGATGAGTTTACTGCACCCTTGGTAGGAGAGATGCTGAGTTCGAAAAAAGAGAAAGAGGAATTTCTCCAACTCCCTCCCTCGGCACGCTTTCGCCACGTTCTGAATGATTCTCTGGACTTCTTCCGCCATCTGAATTATCAATTCGAAATTCACGATCGCAAGTCCCGCAATTTTTCCAGCGCATTGTGTGCTGCGAAGGTGCAGCTTGAGAAGGCGGTGGAGTATTCTAGGTTGCTGACGCGCCTCTGTGAATCATCCCAAACAGATTTGGACAGGGAAAAGTCTATCGGGAGAGCCAAAATAGAGGTTCTGGAGGCGGAATTGGCGCTAGAAAAGAAGAAGATTCTCATTCTCCGCGAAGAGATGCTTGCTCGGGATGAGGGGGCTGCTAGGGCGCCATTAGAGGAAGAGTTATGGAGGAAAAGGGTTCTAGAGGCCTTCGTTTCTGGGTTTGCGTCCCGTTTCAAAGGTGACCCTTTGGATCCAGCCCAGGTAGCTGATTACATCTCTCTCGTGATGGGTGAGATTAGCAAAGGTGGCAACGGTTCTTCTGACCCTTCGAGGGAGAAAGCCTAACGGTAGTGATAGTGCCTAGGCCTTTCCTTGCTTTTCTTGTTGTCGTCTCTTCTTTTATTATTTCTTGAAAACCCATTCGAACATTGTTTCTCTTGTAATAATGCTAACGCCTTGTATCCTTTGTCGTTCTGGATGATTCGTCGTGATATTGCCGTTATTCCTTCTTTATTTTCTTCGTACCATCGCGTCGTTTGGCAAGGCCAGCGCTGCTTTTTATGTTTTTTAATCAATCCCCCTGTCCTTCATTTAATGCGACTTGAAGGGTAATGATGAAAGAAAACACGTGTCCTTCTATAGAGAGGCGTTTGGAGCAAGCGTCTCCTAGGGAGTTGCGAATGCAGAAGCGTTTCGTCCTAGTTTCAAATTTACACCTTCTGGCGCGTGCCTTATTTTATGACGCGCTACTTCACCACGTGTCTGCCGCTGACTGGTCGTGTCCTTTCAGGGTTATACTTATTGTTTCTTCTACCCTCTTTTTCTTTTCCTATCTTTTCCTTATACGCTGTTGCCTTTGGATAAATACTTTTGCGCCGCTCTCTCTTTCTGGTTCAAGACTCCTCGCGTTCTCTTTCACGAAGGTACAAAGGTACACGTCTTTTTCTTTTCTCCTTGTTTCTTCTTTGTTGGCCATGGCTAGGACTAAGAAATCCTCTGAAGAAGGAGACCCCCAAAGGTCCTCCGGGGAAGAAGTAATTGATACTACTCCCACTTCTCTGTACACGTTGCCCTTAATTAACCGTAGGCTTGCTGGGTTTTCTGCACAATTTCCCAAGGAATATCCCGTGCATTCTGCTTCTGAGTCGCTTCGACTGAACAGCATTTTGCCCGAAAATAGTAGAATGTTGTACGCTAAGCTTTTCGATCATGGGTTTCGTCTCCCTCTTGACCCGCTCGTAAAATTGTTGTTGGTTGATTCTGATCTGGCTCCGGCTCAGTTAAGTCCTAACGCGATTTGCGTTGTTAGTGCCTTTGCCGCACTGTGCCATTTCAAGGGGATAGAATCTCCCACTTTAGCGTTGCTCCATGACATTTTTCAATTATATTCCCGTAAAGGGGTGATCTCGATATCGCCTCGCTACGAAGACGGTTCTTTGAAGCCCTTTACCTGGAAACTTATGGGTATTGAGTCATCTATTCCTCACTTTAAAGAGGAATTTTTTTATTGTTGATCTGCCAGAGCCGTTGTGGAGGGCTGGCTTCAATGAGACAATTAAAGATGGGGCTTGGGGTCATCGGAAACCCCTTTCCGACCCGGAGGATGGTTGGTTGAAGACGCTGCTTCAATTTGATTTTAGCATTGATGCCCGAAAAGTGGCTAACGGGTTACCCGTGGAATAGTGCAAGAAAGGTGAGTGTTTAACCTTTTTCTTTTGCGTTTGTCAAGAAGTACTAACGCTAACGTTTTGTGATTGTGCAGTGCCTCCGCCTGGTTGGGAGCCCGAGTATTTCCGAAGGAGGAGGAAACAGGAGGCGAAGAAGAAAGCTATCGCTGAAGCTAGGGCTGCTGCTGCCGCTAACGCTGAGGAAGGGGAGGCCACCGCTAGCGTTACGGGTACTCGAGTTGTGAGACAGAAAAGGCCTAGGAGAGCTCGTGTTGTCCCATCCGTTTCGTCCCAGACTGTTGTTTTTTCAGAGGCTACGATTGGTCCGATTCCTGTTGGGATTCCTCTTGCGTCCTCCACCGCTCAGGTGAGCATTTTTCTTACTTTTGGGACTTTGTCTTTCTTTGTACATGATTTCCTTATTACGTTCTGCCTTATTTAGGAAGTCGTTGCTGCTTCTGCCCCCTCTACCTCCGAGGGAGATATGGGTATCGCAGATGTCCTTCGCGAGCGTCAGAAGAAGGCTCGCTATGATCTTCAGACTAGCCCTTCTTCTTCGGCTGCTCATCATAGTTCAAGTGTTCCTGGGGGCGGGGGTATGTCTGCTGATCAACCTGAACCCGCTGATTTTGGCGGTGAACCCCATGTGCCTCCTGGCTCCCCGATTCATTCTGCGCACACCCCAACGGGCTATGATTCTGATGCCCTTAATCCTAAGGTGCCCGGAGGCAACGAGGTCTCGATGCCTAACGCGGAAGGCCTCTCTAGCCGGCCAGCTTCTCCTAGTGCGTTGTTCTTTGTTCCGATGCCTCATCCACCTATCGTGAGGGGTGGGCCCGCTCCTGCCTTAATGGCCGGTATTTCTCCTTACGATCCTCCTCTCATACCGACTCATCACGTCAGCTTGCGCTCCTTTAGGGACAGTATTCTGCAGTTTCCTGCCGATGCCGATCATGAGACCGTGCTTTCCTCTACCGCTTATCTGGTAGCAGAGATTTTGTCTCTTCCAAGAGAGAGAGATGCCTTTGTGGCTCGGGGCGATCAGGGGCGCATCAATCTCCTTCGCTCTCAGGATTTTTCTATGCTTTGCCATCTTCACTATATGGATGAGGAGAATGCCAGGGCTGTAGCTAACGGGCGGGGAGAGATAAGCAGGCTGTCGGAGGAACGACAGCGTCTTGAAAATGCCCTTGCTGTTGCCAAAGAAGGTATGGAGACTGCTCGGGGAGAGGTTACCGCGGTGAAACAAGAGTTGGAGGCCGCTAAGTTGGCTTTGGAGGAAGAGAAGAGACAACGTGCTGATTTGGCCCTACGCCTCTCTCAGGAGGAGAATAGCCTACGTCAGGAGAGACAGAAAAACGCCGAGCTATCTGCCGATGCCTCCCTTAACGCTGAGAAGAACCGTTGGTACTTTGAGCAGGGTGGGGGAGTCATGTCAGAAGCCGTGATGCATCATTATGGAGTTGAGGAGCTCCGTATTGAGGATCTTTCTGCGTATTTCGACAAGAGAGCCTCAGCCATTAATGATAGCAGTTTCTACCAGTGGAAGGCTGCTCAGCAAGGAGGGGTCAACGCGCCGCCCAGTCTTTAGGCTTTTTGTTATTTAGATGTTTTACATTTTGTGGCTGACGGGCCCATCCTTATTTTGTAATTTCAAACGATGTCGGCCTTGACTCGGCTAATCCACTCTTTTTGGACAGAAGTTCTTTATTTGCTTTTCTTCATAATGCCATTTAATCACTTGTCCGCCTGGGACGTTTGGCGTTAGGTCTCCATAGACACATAATTTCGGGTTGCATCCCGTTTGCTTTTCATCAGCTGCGTTCGAGTAGTATTACCATTATATCCTCCGATAGCATTTTTTAGAGTAAATCAGCGTTGCTTCCGCATCTGCTGCACTCATATTCCTACCGTCCCTCGTTGTCAGAGGGGGCTTTTCGTCTGTTTCAACGTTGTTGTTGCAGTATGGTCTTTTCTTCATTCATCTTTTCACCGGGTATCGACCGCGCGGCTACTAGTTAGGATTTCTTTATTCCTTTTCGCCACAGATAGGCTCCAACGTCGCTTCACCGGGTATCAACCGCGCGGCTACTAGTTGGGATGTCTTTGTTTCTTTCCGCCACAGATAGGCTCCAACATCACTTCGCCGGGTATCAACCGCGCGGCTACTAGTTGGGATGTCTTTGTTTCTTTCCGCCAAAGATAGGCTCCAACATCACTTCGCCGGGTATCAACCACGCGGCTACTAGTTGGGATGTCTTTGTTTCTTTCTGCCACAGATAGGCTTTGGGGAGTGCCTCGTCTTAGTGAGTTGTCTGATCAGGACCAGCCATCACAAGGATAGGACTTTCCCCAAGCGTTGTACCTCGCGTCCGTGGAATCGTGCCTCGTCTTTATAGGCCGTCTATGTGAGCACGGTTACCACAAGGATAGGATTTTCACTTCCAGGACGGAGTTGGTCTCTCCTTGGGGCGTGCCTCTCCTTATGGGGTTACCATAAGAATAGGATTTCACTCCCAAGGATTCCGGGGCGTGCCTCATCTTAACGGGCCGTCTATGTGAGCACGGTTGCCGCAAGGATAAGATTTTCACTCCGGGGAGCCGTTTGGGGTCGTGCCTCGTCTTAATGGGCCGTCTATGTGAGCACGGTTACCACAAGGATAGGATTTTCACTCCCAAACGCCTTGTTATGCCAGGGCGTGCCTCGTCTTAATGAGCCGTCTGATCAAGACCAGCCATCATAAGGATAGGATTTTCACCCCTGGCATTCTTCGCTACCTGCATATTACCAGTAGCAAACACACGGTGAATATCTCAATATTCATTTATTAGAATAACTTTGTCGTTACCCGATTAGCTCCTAGCGTGGTATAGCCTCAGCCGAGCGATGTTCCAGGAGTTCTGCAGGGGCGTTCCCTCGAGCGTTTCCAGGTGGTATGCTCCTTTTCCCACAATGCGGGTGACACGATACGGTCCATCCCAATTTGGACTGAGTTTTCCCATACGTTGTCTTGCCGTCCGCTTGTCTCTGAGCACTAAATCTCCGGTTTTGAGCAATCGCTCCCTCACTTGCCGGTTGTGATATTGTGCCATTTTTCTCTTGTAGTGCAGAGTTTTCAGGAGGGTTTCCTCGTGTATTTCTGGTAGAGTATCGAGGTTAGCTCGTAACCTTTCTTCGTTGTTTTCTTCTTTGAAGTGAGCCACCCGGAGGCTCATCATGCCAATCTCGACTGGTGTGACAGCCTCAGTTCCGAATGCTAACGCGAACGGGGTTTCTCCCGTGCTGGCCTTGACAGTCATGCTATAGGCCCATAGCACATACGGCAATTCGTCTGGCCATTTCTTCTTGGACCCTTCCAAGTTTCTTTTGATGCCGCTAAGGATGCTGCGATTAGTTACTTCCGCCTGGCCGTTGGTTTGGGGATGTGCCACAGAGGAGAATCTTTGCTCTATCTGAAACTCCGCACATTGATCCCTGAAGAACTGGCTTGTAAATTGTGTCCCGTTGTCGCTGACTAGCACGCGCGGTACTCCAAATCTCATGATGACTTGGTGTTTGAAGAAACGCCAAATTTTTTCGGTGGTAATGGTAGCTAACGCCTCGGCTTCGGCCCACTTTGTGAAGTAGTCTACCGCTACGACCACGAATTTTAACTGAGATCTGGCCTTTGGAAACGGGCCCAGGATGTCAATCCCCCATTTTGCAAACGGGCACGGAGCCACTATTTCTGAAATTGGCACAGCAGGTTTTCGAGGAATCTTAGCATATTCCTGGCATTTCTGACAGGTTTTCACGAAGTTGTGACAATCTCGTTGAATGGTGGGCCAGTAAAATCCCGACCGAAAGACTTGGGCTGCCAGAGTGCCGCTGGCGATGTGCATGCCACATATCCCTTCGTGAATTTCTCGTAACACATGCAAGCCTTCTTGTTCCGTTATGCATTTAGCGGCCGGATGTGAGAAGCATCTTCGTATTAACTCTCCGTTATAATATGTGCATCGTGCTGCCCGTTTTAGGACTTTCTTTTTCTCTGTCTGGTCTCCCGGTAACTTATCATGCTTTAGATATTCTATCACTGGGATCCTCCAATCATTTTCCATTTCTTCCACACAGAGCGATGCCTGCTCTTCCATGAAAGAGGGTGTAGACAGTTCTCCATAGCGCACGTCTCTGGGTATTGAGGCTTCCGGATTGGCTGCCATTTTGGCGAGGCTATCGGCCTCTCCATTGTTTTCTCTAGGAATGTGCTCGAAGGTAACCAGGGTGCCTTTTTCCTGTATCTCTGACAGCTCATGTTTCACTTTGGCTAAGTATTGGGCCATGATGGGTTCTCTGGCTTGGGAATTCCCCAGGACCTAGTCCATTATTAACTTGGAATCTCCTCGGATCCTTAAACGTGTTCTGTCTTCCTTCTCCATACCGGGGGTGGCTTCGATGGAGAAACTGTTTCCGATTCTGAGTCCCGCCAGCATCGCTTCGTATTCAGCCGCATTGTTGGACAATGGCTGCAGGATTCTGATGGCGTATCGCATCTCTAGGCCGTTTGGTCCAGCTAAGAAAACTCCTACGCCTGCTAATTCTTGATTTTTTGCTCCATCCACGTGGATGACCCACGTGTCTGTATATGTCTCTGGAGACGGTAGGTATGAATTTTTCGCTTCTTCCTCCAACAGGTCTATCTTTGTGTCCTTTGCGAATGTGCACTCAGCTATGAAGTCAGCTAACGCTTGGGCTTTAACGGCCGGTCTAGCTTTGTATTGCAGCCCGTATTGCTCAAGTTCGATAGCCCAAATTAACATTCTTCCTGAAGACTCAGGTTTTCTGAAGATTCTTCTCAACGGCTGATCTGTAAGTACGATGACAGGGTGGGCTTGGAAGTATCGATCCATCTTTCGCGTGGCCTGTACTAGAGCGAGTGCTATCTTCTCGATAGGAGCGTATCGCAATTCGGCATCTTTCAATATGTGACTCACGAAGAATACAGGACGATGCGCGTGCCCTTCACATCGCGCGAGGACGGCGCTGACTACCTCGTCAGCTATTCCCAAGTATAGATATAGCTCATCACCGGGTTCGGGTCTCGTTAGCACTAAATCTGATGATAGGTAAGCTTTTAGTCCTGCAAACGCTTTCTCACATTCCTCTGTCCATCCGAAGGGAGCCTTGTTGCGGATGATTTTGAAGAAAGGCAAACATCTCTCGCCTTGCTTAGATATGAATCGCCCCAACGCAATGATGCGCCCGGTTAACTTCTGTATTTCTTTGACAGTTCGCGGGGATATCATATCCTGGATGGCTTTTATCTTTGATGGGTTGGGTTGGATGCCCTTCCGGCTGACCACATAGCCCAAGAATTTTCCCGTTTGGAATGCAAACATGCACTTCCGCGGGTATAACTTCATCTTGTGCTTTCTCATCACATTGAAAACCTCTTCCAAGTCAGCGAGGTGTTCTCTGAAACTCCGGCTTTTAATCAAGATGTCGTCTACGTAGGCCTCTACATTTTTCCCGATTTGATTTTCAAAAACTTTGTTTGCCATACGCTGAAACGTTGCACCGGCATTCTTTAGCCCAAACGACATTGCGTTATAGCAGTATGTAGCCCTGGGAGTAATGAAGGCAGTTTTTTCTTTGTCCTCTAC
This sequence comes from Viola odorata, assembly GCA_963691705.1. NCBI lineage: Eukaryota > Viridiplantae > Streptophyta > Magnoliopsida > Malpighiales > Violaceae > Viola > Viola odorata. Next base: position 36,964,224 of record OY829544.1, read on the forward strand.
AGCCATAGGGATTTGGTGATATCCGGAATTCGCATCTAGGGAGCTTAGATAAGCATACCCAGCGGTTTGATCGACTAACTGATCTATTCGCGGAAGGGGATAGCAGTCCTTGGGACAGGCCTTATTCAGGTCAGTAAAATCGATACACATGCGCCAGTCCCCGTTAGGCTTTGGGACTAATACAGGATTGGCTAGCCAGGTCGGGTATTGGACTTCTCGAATGAACCCCGCCTCTGTGAGCTTTAGCAATTCTTTTTCGATGGCGGTTATCTTTTCCGACAAAAAGCACGTCGCCTTTGTTGGACAGGTTTGGCCTCAGGACTAACGTTTAGTCGGTGTTCCGCAACCTCCCGAGAGATTCCGGGCATGTCTGATGGCTTCCACGCAAACTCTCCCTTGCATTTCCTCAACAGCCGGATTAGCTGCGCGTTCTCTTCCAGGCTTAGTTTCTCACTGGCTAAGAGATTCATTTCGCTATCTTTACCGATAGGGAGTGATATCATCTGATCTAGCGGCTGAGTGTGCTTTTCTTCTTTGTCATCGAAAAGGTCGTCTGCCACGCAAACGTAGCGGTCACAGCTCCTTTGAGTCATGAGTAAGTAGCATTCGGCTGCCAGCTTTTGGTCCCCTTTGATTGAGACCACGCCGTCCCATGAGGGATATTTCATCCGCAGGTGTTTTTGAGATATGGCCACTCCAAAATGATTAAGGAAAGGTCGCCCCAAAATGGCGTTATATGGTAACGTTAGGTCTACGACCAGAAATAGTAGCTCTTCGGAGCGTTTGGATGTGTCCTCCCGGAAGTATACCGGCAGGGATGTTATTCCTGCTACCGGAATCGGTACTCCATCAATCCCAATAATTGGCCTCGTGCAGGACGATAGCTCACCGTCAGGTCGTTTCATCAAGTTGTATGCTTCCAACGAGAATAGATTCACTGCACTCCCGTTATTGACAAGGGTCCTTCTTACCCCATGACTTCCAATGACAGGCGTTACAACCATCGCATCATTATGCGGGAAAACGATGCCTTTTTCGTCTTCCTCTGAGAAAGACAATATCATTCTGTCTAAGGCACTTATTGGCTCGATTTTTGTTTGAACGCTCTCCCGTTTGCGCTTCTCTCCAGGATTGGGCGTTTGTGGCATAATTTCCTCGCAATAGGGTGCCCCCCCCCGCGATGATATTTATCATGGGCATTTGATCGCTATCTATAGCGAGCGCTTCTCTGTTTGGCCCGAGGGGAACTGCGTTAGCCCCTGTAGCGTGCAAGGGCGTTTGCCTCTGCTCAGTTGTATTTCCAGTTGGATTATTTCTGGCTTCCTCCCTTGCCTTTGTGGCGAATTCTCCAAGGTAGCCCTCTTCGACTAATCGCTCTATAGCCGATTTTAACTCTCTGCATACATCTGTTGAGTGTCCCTTGACCTTATGGAATTTGCAGTATGCATTTTCTCTTCCTCCCATGATTACTCCTGGTTTCACGGGAGCTGGGTAGCGGATAGGTAAATTTCTCTGTTGGACTATTGCTAAGATCTCAGCCCTTGGGAGTATGAGAGACGGGAGGTCAGGATCGTATATCCGGCCTTTCGGCGGGTCCGTTTGCTTCCGAGTTGGGGATCCTCCAGGTCTCCCCTTTGAGAAATTGCCTCTCTGCCGGTTAGAGGTCTTAGTGTTATTTTCTTTCCGCTGCCCGAGATCCTCGGTGGGTTTAGCGTCAGGGGCATTGCTGTTCAAGATGTTAGGGGCCACATATGGGTCCGCCGGCATGCCTCGGATCCATTCTCTATTTTCTTCCTCTTCCATTCTCGCATAGTTATGCGCTTTCAGCCTCAATGCATCCAGGGTCATTGGTGGGTCCACCGTTAGCGTATCTTTCAGTTTGCCATATCGACAATTGCGTTTCAGGGCTTCAATCGCAAAATCGATAGTAACCCCTGGCGTTAGGGACATTTCGAGATCAAAGCGACCTAAGAAGTCGTTCAACGATTCTTGTGGTTTTCGATGGATATCGAACAGCGCAGCCGCTGACTTTCTGATAGGAATAGCCGTGCTAAACCGACTTTTGAATTTTTCTTCCAGCTGAGAAAAATTATCGATAGACCCGGCGGGGAGCCCTTCGAACCATAGACGTGCCACTCCTGACAGCGTCATTACGAAAACTTGACACAATGCTGCGTCACTGCGCGTTTGGAATTGCACGAAATCCTTCACCTTATTGAGGTGAGAAATGGGATCTTTTGTGCCATCATATGATTCTGCTGGGAGTTTCACATGCCGATGGACTCTGTGGTGCCTGACACGGTAGCTGAACGGATGACCCACGTTAGCATCGGGGATCCTACGAGGCTGACGCTGATGTGGAATTTCAGCGTCGTATCTGGGATTTTGAGGGTCATATTCCTGGTGTCTCCTAGGAGAACGACTACGGCTCCTCGGAGTTCGAGCTCATCGACTTCTGCTGCTAGATCTCTCACTGTATCTAGGAGATGGATCTCTCACTATATCCCCCTGTCGCTCATCCTAGGGCTCTCTATATTCATCACGCTGGCGGACTGCTTCGGGGATAGATATTCCTCCCCTGTATTGTCCGGAATGATCAGCAGGTCCGCGCGTGAATGTGGGAACGTTTATGGGTGCCAAGGGGAGAGGTAATGAGGACGGGAGCGCCCTAGACTGTTGGGGCGATAAGGGTCGTTCGGTGACAATGGTTGGAGTGAAAACCACATGGGAGGACACCCCAGGTCTTGAGGCATGAGGAGTAAATCCAGCAGCCATCTCTGTCAGCTGATCCAGTTGAGCTTGGAGAGCAGCTATTGAATTCATTAAAGGGTTGTCCGCTTCTCCTATCATAGATCTTCCCACCTGGGGGGTAGGATGGCTGGTTCCTGCTATGTGGGAGAAGGGAGAGCAAATCTGGAAGGTAACTTCTTCCGAACTTGACCCAGGAAGAGGGTCCAAGTCTCCTGCAGTGACGTCCTGCCCTGGGGTGGGGACATCAGAGGTAGCAAAGGGAAACAGGCGTCTGCGGGTGTTGTATGGGTTGTTGGAAGTTCGGGACAGCGCCGAATCTGACTATGAGGCCATAATCCTTCTAGCTTCGGGGAGGAGGAGCTTGGTTATTAAGGATGCTCACTTAATAGAACCAAAGCTCTCAATGAAAGCACCAATTTGATAATTATTTGTCTTCTGCCGAAGGATGTATGGCGGAGCGGTTCTTCTCAGATCAGTGTACGCGACGGTCCACAGTACCTGGAATGCGCCGGAGGGGGCCTCCGGTGGAAACACTCCGATGCTTAAGTCAGTATGTGTACTGAAATTAGCAGAGTTTTGGCCAGTTGAGTATGCTTACCTGCCTCCTTTGTGGGGGAGGTATTTATAGAAGAAAAGGGGCGTTCCCACCCGAGTAAAGGGATATGGAGCTATCACTAGCGTTAGGGTATGTGGTTCGCCCTTATCACGATACGCTACCTTGGCGGTAGGTATGTAGGTAGATATTGCCACGGTAGGATAACGGCCGGAGCGATACTCCTGACGCGTGGTTTCCTCTGGGGGTAAGATAACTCCTTGAGCCATCCGTGAGGTCCGTGAGAGGAGCCGATAGGGACCCGTTAGCCCTTGTAGCGTTAGCCTTTGGGGAAGGTAGCGATGTTTGTCCCTACCGCGGTGGTGCGAAACAGTAGCTAGGCCTCATCCCACTGGGTGATAGACGAAAATACCCTTTCTTTTAGGTGAATTGTTATCACTTATGATGAGTAAGGCTTAATGAATCCATTTGAGAGTAACGAAGCTGAAAAAATAAACTAGGCTTTAATAGTGTCGTTTGTATATAGAGAAGTTTAAAAAAACTTTTAAGATAAATGGGACTTTACAAAACCATTTTTAAGAGTAGTGAAGCTCAAAAAAAGTTTTAGGATAAATAGGGCTTTACAAAGCCATTTAAAGTATTGAAGCTTAAAAAAGCTTGTAAGATAAGCGGAGCTTTACAAAGTCATTTAAGGGTAGATATTTAAGAAAAAATAACACATGATTTTTTAACGTGGTTCGGCCAATATTGCCTACGTCCACGGAAGTTAGTTTTATTCAATCAAATTTATAAAAAATCATTCTTGTGTTTAACAATGGTATGCTCATTTATTTATTTTTACCATTTTACGTATGAGATTGACGAAAACAGCCTCCGCTCATGTATGATATAGCTTGAGGTTGATAGAATTCCATGTGTTTGGAAGCGGTTCACGTTCCATTGTCTCTAGCATGTATGCTTATTTTTTGACTTTGAACAATCATTCTCTGATCTTGCGATTGTGATATTTAGACATGTGTCATTTATAGATCATTGTTTTGAGTGCAACTACTGCACGTTTTACTGGTAGTAAGCATAGTTATCAGAACCGGACCGGACAGCAAACCGGAAATGAAAATTTTGTGGTTGAACCAGGTTCGAACGGATTGTAGGTATTGAACCATTTTGAACCGTTCAATCTTAGATGATTGAACCGGATTAAACCGGGTTGAACCAGCTGATTTTTTTACTGTAGCATTTTATAATATATCAAAATAAAATATCAAAAAATAAAAAAGGGAAAAAGAAATTAGAAATATACAAAACTTATGGGTTTGATTATAATAAGCACTTTTTGCTCCTAAACAAAAGTACTTATGGGCTTGAACAAAGCCCAATTTCCTCAAAGGCCCGTTTAACTAAGCACCTTCACTGCTGTGCATGGGTCATGCTACTGAAATAAGTGTTGTTTTGGGTTATTTACAGTTTTGAAAATGGAACTGTACTTAATTAGATCTCTTCTGCTCATGGGTCTTCTCATACTTTGTTGCGCTAGTCTGTGTTGATCAGTTTTTTCATACCAGGCAGTGATGGAAGAAAGATGGGTTGTTGTCATCGCCGATCATCGCCGTCGCCGAGTCTCAACATTGCTGACTGTAGTGCTGAGGAGCGGCTGCGTCTTAGAGAAGAGAAGATGAAGAACTAGGTTTTTTTTGGGTAGGTAGGAATGAAATTGAATGAAGAACACGACGAAGACAAGAAATGAATTAATGAAGTAAAAACGGCGTCGTTTACGCATGGGTCATCGAACCATCCTGGTCAACGTTGAACTGGTCGGGTCGTTGTTTGTCAAAAAATCGGTCGGGTCCGTCGGTCAAATCCGGTTCACATGCAAATCCAGTCCAATAGCTGAATCGGACCGGAAATGTGAAAACTCACGGTTGAATCGGTCGGTCCGGTCCGGTTCTGATAACTAAGGTAGTAAGTCTAAGGCCGATTGTAGACCTTGATTGTTTCTTTCTTCCTGAAAATACTGAACTCTCATGCTCATAGCTCCAATTTCCACTAGGTAACTGCTTCTATTCCAAAGGCCATGGCGAACGCCGTCTCTCCTGTTGCAACTTTTTTCGTCATGCAGTAAGCCCAAAGTACATATGACAATTCCTCTATCCAAGAATCAGTGGTTGTTTCGAGGTTCTTCTTTAATTCGTTGAATATGGTGCGATTAGTGACTTCAGTTTGCTCATCGGTCTTTGGATGAGCTACCGAACTGAAGCGTTGTTGGATTTTAAGTTCGCTACACTTTCCTTGGAATAAGTCACTTTTGAATTGAGTTTCATTATCACTGACTAAAATTCTTTGAATTCCAAAATGTATAATGATCTGGTGAAGGAAAATTTTCCAAACGGCCTCTACGGAGATAGTTGGTAATGGCGCTACTTTTGCCATTTTGTGAAGTAATCCACGGCTATAACAACATACTTCTTGGAACGACCTCCAGATCAATTCCCCATATGGCGAATGAGCATGGATTCACCAGGTTGGACAGTTCTGTAGTGGGTGAGAGTATGAACTTGGCGTATTTTTGACATTTACCGCAAGTTCAAACATATGCGTCGCAATCAACCTATAATGGTGGCCAATAAAAGCCATTCCTGATTATTTAGGCTACCATAGTTTCTTCTTAGATGTGCATACCAAAAATTCCTTCATGGTTTTCTTGGAGAATGTAATCACCTTTAGCCTTGGTGACACACTTGTCCATTGGGTTGCTATGGCACCGTTTTAGCAATTCTCCTTCATATAAGATACAACGAGCTGCTTGCTTCTCTATTTTCTTGGCCAGTTCATGATTATTAGGAAGGTCTCGATTTGCTAAAAAGGCTTTGATAGGTATTCTATAATCATCAATGTCTTGTGCAAAACAAATTGGTTGTTGTTCCCCAATAGTCAAGGTGGACAGTTCTTCAACTAGTACGTCCACTAGTATTGGAAAGGTTGGGTCTGCCACCATTTTTGCTATTTCATCTGCTGCTATGTTGTGATGTCACTCTGTGTGAACTAGTTCGACTTTAATGCCTTTTCGTTGAAGTCGTTCAAGTTCAGTCTTTACCTTAGTAATGTATCTTTGCATAATAGGATCATTTGCTTGGTATCCGTCGTTTACTTGGTCAATCATAAGTTTAGAATCCCCTTATAGTTTCATGCTGATGGATCCTTCAAATTGTCATTTTTCTTGTAGATTGTAATTATGCCCCAAGATGTAGTCCTACCAATAGGGCTTCATATTCGGCTATATTGTTTGAGACTGATTCAAGTATGCGAACGACATAACAGAATATCCCCTTCTGGACTGCGTAGGATGATGCCAGCTCTAGCGACCTTATTATTTTTTGCACCATCAAAGTTGATGTGTCATCCCATTTCGACTAGTTCTTTAAAAGTAGATTCGTTCAACTTCTGTATTATGTCTTTTTCTACCCAAGGTTGTTATGCGCTAGTTGGTGTGTCGAGGAAGGTGCATTCAATGATGAAGTCTGCTAAGTCTTGCGCCTTTATGGCAGGTCTTGAATCATACTTGAGACGGTACTGACTGAGTTCGACATTCCAAAGTAGTATTCATCCTGAACGGTCTAGGTTGCGCAAGATGATGCGTATAGGAAAATCTGTGAGAATAGTACTGGCACGATCATAAAAATACGTGGGCATCTTTCTTTCGGCGATGATTAAGGAATAAACTCCTTTCTCAATAGGGGAGTATCGTGTCTCTAAATCTCGTAGAATTTTACTGATAAAGTTGATAGGATGATTAATACGGACCCGAACCTTAGTAGTGCAGCGAGCCCATATAATGTAAACTCTAGCGCATCGTAGGCACAGACGCGCACATATGGAAACCCTAATTTAGAGCATACGCACGCGCCAGTCGTGCCCTTGCCACCCATCGGACCTATGACCCGCGCGAGAGCAAAGAAGCTGCAAGTGATGTTATCCTCACTCACATACAAGGAGCTTAAGCATGAGAACCTCATCGAGGAAGCTTTCTTACGAGAGAAGACTCCGAGACTCGGGACACTACTCAAGGCGCCCCCAACGAGCCCGAGAGAGTGACGTCCAAACCATCTTGGACATATGAAGACTTCCACGAGCCCTGACATAAATACAATACCGATTGGGATGTGAGGAGGTTGTTGGTCAAGTTTCATGCCAATCGCACGAGGGATTTGAAAGATGGATCGAGTCGACCTTGTGACGCGTATGATAGACACATAGGAGATGCGACTTGGAGGGTTAGAGCCAAAATGCATGTTGACCATGCGTTTCCATGTTTTATTTCTTAGGAGACTTTTATTTTAATTGTTTAATTAGTTGGATGATAATTAGAGTAATTACTCGAATAGAATTCCTAATTCTAATTCGACTAAGTTTAGGCTATGCCTACTTAAGGAGCCGCTTGGCTCATTGTAACATTTTTTTAGACTCCGACTTTGATAATTTTAAGACTATATCTTGCGAGATGTTTCTCCAAACCGTTCATGCATGAACCTTGGCATCAATTGAGTCCGAACGCTCGGCTGGTTTTCAAGTAAAACTTGAAAGTTCAAACACGTGTCGTTTCACCTAGGTTGATATTCATAGGTTGAATATAGGTCTAGAACTTGATCAAGAACCCTCACTTGTATTGATTAGGTTGCTTAGCACAGGTTGCTAAGAGGTCTATGCTCGTCAAGTTGAGCTTATCTCATTTCGCATTCGAAATTCAAGCTTGAACTAGATCAAACACTCGAAGGCACATTCTAGGCAACTAGGATTGTATCAACGATAGATGCCATTATCATTTCCCACGAGAACAGAACTGACTACTTCATCTGCTATGCCAAGGTAAAGATACAATTCTTCTTTATTGACTGGGCTAGTAAGTAAGGGTTTAGACTGTAGATATTCTTTCAACTGTTCAAATGATGTTTGGCAATCATCCGTCTAACCAAACATAACTTTCTTTCTAATGACTTTGAAGAACGATAGACACTTTCTCCAAGTTTGGAATTGACTTAAGGATATCGTTCTGTCAATCAGTTTCTGAATTTCTTCCTTGCTCTGTGAGCGCGCATGTTATGGATTGCCAGAATTTTAGTCGGGTTAGGCTCAATTCTTTTACTGCTCACAATGTATCCTAAGAATGTTGCCTTTTGAAAGGCGAATGAACACTTCTTGGGATTCAGTTTCATCTGGTATCATTTCATGACTACAAAGACTTCATTTAATCACGTAAATGTTGTTCAAAAGAATAACTTTTCACTAGATTTCATCTACATATACTTCTATATTCCACTCAATCATGTCTTTGAACATCATATTCATTAGGCGTTGGTATGTAGCTCCTGCATTCTTGAGGCCAGATGATCATTGTGGTTGCTTGACTGGTTTGAATGTAGGATCAATCCCCAATTAGTGCTCTGCAACCATTCGAGAGATGTATGGCATGTCAGTTATTTTTAAATAGAACTTAGCTTTTGACTTGTGTAATAAACTGGTCAATTGTTCTCGTTCTTCTTATGAAATATTTTCCCCAATCTTAAAATGAGCCTCTAAAACACCTTGAACTAGAATTGGGACCAATTTGTCCACTGATTGTGTTTGTTTCTCATTTTCTAGTGAGAGTTGTTCTACCATGGCAACATACCTATTATTTTCTCCTTTGATCATGCTGGCATAACATTCTCTGGCCATGCTTTGATTACCACAGAGTGTGACAACTACATCATTTGAGATAAACTTAATTTTCATATGTTGTTGTGAAATTACTACACCAAAGAGATTCAGGAAGGGTCTTCCCAGCACTTTTGTCAGGAGTATTGAGATTTTTACCATGAATAGTAGTTTAGTGAGTTTTTCCAAAATATCTTCACAAAAGCGAACATGGATTATTAAACAACTATAGACTTCCACCGGGACCCCATCTACACCAACTATTGGAAATAGGAATAGTTTTAGGCATTCCTCATTTATTACCATTTTACGAAATGTACTGAGGGAGAGTATTTTTACAGAACTATCAATATCGATCAAGGTTTACCTATCCTGCAATTGTCGATGATGACTGAGATGGAATGAAATCATTGTGGGGATATAGAAGACCAATGTTGTCTTCTGCCGAGAAAATAATTGGAATATCATCTTCTACAGACTGCATAACAGCAAACATGGTGCATATCTCTTGATGTTGTCTTTTATCACTTGAGTCGTTCAAGCAGAGAGAGATCATGCCACCTGCAACCATGAGAACTCTAAACGCGTGCCCATTTTTGCTAGAGGAAGGGTTAGTTCTTGGCTATTGTCGTTCCCCCCTATCCATTCTGCTTGTAACTTGAATTAGTCTGGCGATAATCAGAATGATTATTGTTGGAACAGTTGTTATTGTTATTGTATTCATTGGTGTTACAGTTGTTCCCAACATTGTTATTGTAAGAACCGTGTTGTCCTTGTCTGTTCTCGTCACAATCATCCTGTTTGTATGGCTTATACTAGCAATTATTGGACTCTTGTTCTACCCGTTTTTCTACCATTTCTCCCAAATGGCCTTCTTCCAATAGTTTGACTAGAGTGCATGCTAAATTTCTTCAAAGACTGCACTGTGACCATGACCTGTATGAAATTTACAATAGTACTGTGGGGCAGGACCCTCGTTCTTTAGTTTATGAGGATAGGCGATAGGTATGTATTTTTGTTCAAAAAACTCTAGTACTTCTTCTTTGAGGCCTAAGGAGATGTATTCCTTTGGCTAATAATGGGTTGTTCAGTGGCTTAGAAAGGTTCTCTAGTGTGCTTGAACTCAAGGTCCTTGGTTCCATACGAGATGGGAGCTGTGAGACTAATTTTTTTGTCTTTTTCATCCTCCATGGTCACATATTTGTTTAACCTGATGCAAAATTTGCCCATGGTTATGGTGGGTTTTCCAATAAATGAGCAGATTAGTCGTTCATGGTCACAGTTTTGCTTCATGGCTTAGATAGCCGTCTCGAGATTGATGTTTGAGATCTCCGAGACCTCAGTATTGAAGCGATCAATATATTGTCTCAAAGACCCGTTTGGCTTTCTAGCCATGGTGAATAGAGAGGTAGAGTTTTGGCAATTGAAACGGAGGTGATAAATTGCAAATAGAAAGCGTGGCATAGTTCGTAAAAGTTTTCAATACATCCATTAGCCAATTCTTCGTAGTACCACTTTCTTGTTAGATCGGTTAGGGTTAACGAGAATAATTGGCAGAGAGCCTCATCTCGTCTACACTGATAGCACAGATAGTCTCACACCCTGTGTTCATCTAGGTCAGTGTTGCCACTATAGGTATCATGAGGAAGTTTGATGGTGTGAGGAGTTTGAAAGGCTAGAACGGCTGGTTCAAGAGGTTCTCGCAGCTTGTTTCTATTAGGTAAGGAACTGTAATTATTCATGCACACAGGTACAATATGGAACGGGTGTACTATAGGGACGAGAGTGGCCATGGTATAGATGGGAGGAATGGAGTTATTAGCGAAAGGAGGATTGAGTATTAAAGGAGGAGCTTGAGCGTGATTCAGAACATGCAATGGATTGAGATTGTGGGCTTGTAGGGCGTGAACAATCTTTGTAATAGTGATAAGAGGTATACTGGCTGTATCGTTCCTGTTATTTTCATAGGGGTGATAATGGCCAGATCGTGGGTTCAGATCGTGAGGGTATCCGCGGTGATCAAAACTGTTAACATCTTCCAAATCATCTATGTTCTGAACAACTCGAGAATTTTTTCTCTTGTTAATGAGATTCCTTAAATCTTCTAGATCTGAACGGTTATCCATATTTATGGAATGGGTGAGCTGGTTTTGTGGGGTTTAAGGTAGGCTGGCTAGAATATGAATGGTTATGGCAGGCGCTCCCTAAGTAGAGAACATGGCGTTCATGGCATTCATGAACTCTTGTAGTTTTTGTCCAACCAATGCTACTCCTAGATTGAGCGGTGGGCGAGTGGCAATGTGCAATGTGTATCATTGATGACTTGTTCAATGGGGGTAGAGGGGCTGGCTCTGTTGAACTATAGAGCTCTAGTAACACCAGTTACGATAGGTTGGGGTTGGCTCATAACGACTACGGGATAGCTAGTTGGGAGGAAATTTGATAAACCGAGTGTAGAAAATTGAGAGGTTGTTTGATGGTTGTTGTTTTATTGAGGGGGTGGGGGTGGAGTATTGTTATTCATCGCGCTAAGGTTAACAAGGGACAAGAGATATCCAAAATTAGGTACTCACTATTTTTTTCTGAATTGCTCTCAATGAAAGCACCAAATAATAACTTTATTACCTAGGAGATGGCTCAGGAGAGTTGAATTTAAGGTAGATCTTGATGATAGTGTGTCTTAATTGGAGGTTTTTCCCCTTAGTTTTGGCCTTTTCGAGGGCATGATACTTCTGATTTGCCCTTATTCCAACTGTTTTGGCAGATCGACGCTTTAAGGGAGAAAAGAGTGAAAGCGAGCAATTTTGAAGGATTTCTGGAGTCTTGAAGCTTCGAGGCCTAGAAGAGCAGAATGTCATCGCGCCCTCGATGCTAGCCAGACCCCTGAACAGTCTTGTGCCCTTGATACCTGCATCGGATCAAAGATCAAAAGCCAAAGGAAAGCATCTTCGAAGATCCGCACGGATTCCATGCGTTTCCAAGAGCTGTCCGACATTCCAGAAGATTCCAGAATATTTCCTGCAGAGGAAGCGTCCTTTCTATGTGTTGTCGCCTCCTAATGCGCTGACGCCCTCTCTCATTGAGCTGTATTTTGTCCCTTAGATAGTTTTTAGGCTATATAAGCTTAGCTTTAGGGTTTTTGTAAGGACAACTGCCCTAAGACATTCTCTCTCTTTTACCTAATTTTTAGGGATTCTCTCTTCCTCTTTCTGAGCACCGCCGTCAGCTTGTAAAAGGGAAAGCTTGATTTCCTTCATCGATTTTTATTCTAATATACTTCTCCTTTATTTCCTTTTAATATAGTTCATGATGTTCTCTACATCCATCTGCTGTTTATATTTAATTATGAGTAGCTAAATACTTTCCTCTTGGTAAAGGGTGTTTCAAGGGTTGTAAGGTTCATTTAAGAGGCTTAATGCATGCTTAATATATTCTCATGTCATATTCGGTTGTTTATCGTTTTATCTCCATGCTCATCTAGAAGTGTTGAGGGCTTGATCAACTGTTGATATTTCTGTTTGAGTGATTTTCATCCTAGCAGCGATAGCGTCATTGCGAGGTTGTTAGGAGTAGTAGACACCTAGTGGGGACATCGCGAGAGGTCCTTCGTCTAGGGGTAAATAGTCGTTTAGGTTATGTGACGCGAGCTTGACAAACTGAGACGTCACGCCCTAGATCTATCTTCCCTCCACTTCATGGGCATTTTGAGTATTGCCTCCTCGCATTCGTGCCTGGGAGGATGGCGAAACGTCAAGGCCACCTTATTAACAGTGAAAACGGGGGGTGGCTCTTAACTAAGAAGGCAAGTAGGGGATTTTTAGTGAGAACTTGGTTCCTATAGCAGATCTGTGCATGAGATTGGAATATTTTTGTGCCAATGATTAACTGACCTAGAAAGCAACCCAAGAACACCTTTTGCTAAGATCTCTTCCCATCTGATTAATATTATCTCTCTTATTGTTTGTCTTGCCCTCGAATTGCTTTAGGATATCTTGCCCTGGATTGTGTTTTACTTTCATGCCCCGGATAACTGTTTTAATTACTTGCCTTGTTAACTCCCTCATATGAGTTGATTAATTCATTAATCGACATAACCCCCCTTAGTATTACTTGTTTGTGTTCTGTTGCAATTGTTCTCTGTCATACATCTTTACTAACATTTTATTCCTTCAATCTCTGTGGTTCGACGCTGTCTTGCCCTGTACACATTTATTTGTGCATTTAGGCATTAGGATAAATATTAAGTACATTTGGCTGACGATCAAATTTTGGCGCCGTTGTCGGGGATTGAACGATACTAATTTTGTTTCTATTTTTGTATGACCAGAAGATCTGCTCCAGATTTACTCCCTCTAGATCTCGAATTGACTAGAGCAGAAAGAGGACTTCGAAGGCAAGCCAAAGGTTCATCTACTCAGCGAAGAGTAATCCCACATCCTGCCCTCGACGAACTTCCTTCCAATCTGGCCGATCAAGACCATCAGTTTTTCCTAGACCTAGCTTATCTCCATCGTACCCTCAAAAATCCAGTAGCCGCCCATTTTGATTTTCCAGCAATGGAAGACCACGACAACCATGTCCGACGTGAAGACCCGCCACCACCACCTCCTTTGAATCAACAAACCATATACCATTTCAATGCCACTACTGACATGTCGACAAGTTGCATCGACTGGCCTAATGTGTCCCCATGACTGGACCTTGAAGTCAGCCGTGCTGCATCACCTTCCCATCTTTCGAGGTGTCGCCAAACAGAATGCCCTTCGCTACCTTCAACAACTCCATTCTATCTGCGAGGCCATGAAACCTCCTAATGTCAGTATCGAGCAAGCCAAGCTACGTGCCTTCCAGTGGTCTCTTAAGGATGATGCCCTCGACTAGTACTATGACCTTCCACCAAGATCTATTCGCTCTTGGGCAGACATGTCCAAAACCTTCACCGAGAAGTATTATCTGACCTCTATCGCCAACACCACGCGCAAACAACTTGTCTCCATAGTCTAGAAGAAGGAAGAAGATCTAGCCCAGTATTATAAAAGGTTTCAGAAGATGCAATCTTTATGCTCATCCCACAATCTCACAGAGTATGCCCTTGTTCAGTATTTTTGCGAAGGCCTTAAGGCCCATGATAAAGCCCTCCTCAACGCTGCAACCGCTGGCTCTTTAACTGATCTCACTCCAGTTGCTGCCAAAGCAACCATAAAGCTCATGGCCAAGAATGCCTCGTCTGATGCCGCTAACAGTGGAAGTCAGGACGCTCAACTAGTTGCCTTGCAGAATCAGCTATCTTCTCTCACGGAGATGTTTCAGAATTTTATGGCAGGACAATCCACCCCTATCAAGGCCTACCAGATCTGCAATTTTGTGGACCACCCCACTGATGCATGCCCCCATATTCCCGACGAAATCCAAGTTAATGCTGCTGGCCAGTATATCCAGGCCCCATATGGTCAGAATTGTAACCAGGGCTGGAAACCACAGAATCTCGGATAGGTTCAAAACCCTCAGCCGTCGGGACCTAACCATCAACAGCACCAACAAAATCCCTATGGAAATCATCCTCCCCCTCTCAATATGCAGAATTTCAGACCTCGACCCACGTACCATCAGAATCAGTACCAACGTCAGCCTCCTCAGGATCAGACTTTTGTCATGCCCCCGAATCTAGAACTACCTCGGAACCCCGAACAACAGAAAGAAATTGAGGATCTTAAAAAGCACGTGAATACTTTGATGGCAGAGATGAAGGAAGTAAAGAATCAAGGGAGATTTCCACCCCAAACTGAAAAAAATCCAAAACACAATGTCTGTTCAGTGACTCTGCGAAGTGGAACGACCTTGACACCCTAGGGAATCCAGCCCAAGATATTGGAAACTCTCCAGAATTTAAACTTAAGCTGAAACCCAAGGCCAAGAATCCGAAAGTGCCCAGATTCATCGAGGTCATGGAAGACAGAATCCGCTCTCCCAGAGGTTCACCAAGGAATGACCCCAATCTACCTAAATTCACTCAGGAATACATTCACAAGAATCTTGAGCCCCCATTTCCCTAAAGGCTAGTTAAGTCAAAGAAGGAAAAAGAAAAAGAGGACCGCGATATCTTTGACATGTTTAGTAAAGTGGTTGTCAACATCCCTCTCCTCCAAGCTGTAAAGAATGTTCCTCGCTACGCCAAGTTGCTAAAACAATTGTGCACCAACAAGAGTAAATTGGCGGAAGTTAGCAAGATTAGTGTAGGAGCTAACACTTCTGACCATATCCAGAGGAAGATTCCTCCGAAATGCAAGGACCAAGGAATGTTCATCATTCCATGCAGAATTGGTACGGTCGACATCGGGAAAGCTATGTGCGATTTGGGGGCAGGAATTAACGTCACGGCCTTGATCATCTACAACTGTCTCGGGCTCGAACCCCTTCGACCTACCAATCTTTCCATTCAGCTTGCTAACCGTTCTATCATCTACCCCGAGGGGATCATCAAGGACGTCTTGGTCCAAGTGGGTGAGTTCTTATTCCCAGCCGATTTCTATATTATTGCAATGGAAAATGAGGATTCTACTAAGTCTACTGATGTTCTTCTAGGACGACCATTTCTAGCCACTGCCCGAGCAAAGATTGGTGTTCATGATGCAACCATCTCCCTCGAGTTCGACAGAGAGATCATCAAATTCAATATGCTAGAAGCCATGCTATACCCCTCTGAATTCTCTAGTGTTAACTATATTGATGTTGTTGATCTCTCTATTGATGAAGTTACTGAAATTCATTCTACTGACCCTTTATAGTATGCCATTGACATGAGTCTCACGCCAGTTCTTCTAGATGTCGTGACCTCGACACTTTCCACACCACAAGAGCTCCATTCTGTCGTTGCTGCCCTAGAAGAGTGCGCTGTTGTCTAGTATGAGCCCCCAATGGTGTCTCCTACTTGCCCAGACCATGTCAAGCTATCTCCTTCTATCGATCAGGCTCCAGCCCTCGATCTGAAACCATTGCCCGACCATCTGAAATATGCTTATCTTGGTCCTGATGACTCTCTGCCTGTCATTATCTCCAACAAACTCAACAATCCTAACAAGTCTAAGTTGATTTCCTTGTTGAAGGAATTCAGACAGGAAATAGGGTGGACCATCGCAGATATCAAGGGCCTGTCACCAGCTCTATGTACTCATCGAATCCACTTGGAAGATGCTAGCAAGACCATACGTCAGCCTCAGCGCCGATTGAATCCACCCATGATGGAGGTGGTCAGGAAAGAAGTTCTGAAGTTACTAAATGCAGGAGTTATCTACCCCATCTCTAATAGCGTATGGGTCAGCCCTATATAGGTCGTGCCAAAGAAAATGGGTATCACCATTACCATTGGGCAAGACGGAGAATCCATTCCCACCCGAATCCAGAATGGGTGGCGTGTGTGCATTGACTACCGCTGCTTAAACGCTGCCATCAAGAAAGACCACTTTCCTCTTCCCTTCATTGATCAAATGCTGGAACGTCTCGCGGGTAAGACCCACTACTGCTGTCTAGATGGTTACTCAGGTTTCCATCAGATACCAGTTGCCCCCGAAGACCAAGAGAAGATAACCTTCATATGCCCTTTCAGCACCTTTGTATATAGGCGTATGCCCTTCGATTTGCGTAATGCCCCCGCTACTTTTCAGCGCTACATGGTGAGCATTTTCTCTGAACTGGTTGAAAAGGGAATCGAGGTCTTTATGGATGACTTCACTGTTTATGGGAATTCCTTTCCCGAGTGTCTGAGCAAATTAAAGTAGTGTCTAGAGCGCTGCATAGAGACCAACCTTGTCCTAAATTTCAAGAAATACCACTTCATGGTAGATCGAGCCCTTGTTCTAGGTCATATCGTCTCGGCCAAGGGAATCGAAGTCGACAAGGCCAAGATTGAAGTGATTGAATCTTTGCCCTATCCAGCATACGTTCGCGATGTGCGATCATTTCTAGGGCACGCCGACTTCTACAGACGGTTTATCAGGGACTTCTCTAAAACAACTCAACCTATGTGCCGACTGCTCCAAAAGGAAGTCACCTTTGACTTTGATGAAAATTGCAAAGCTGCCTTTGAACTTCTAAAAAACAAGCTAATCTAGGCCCCGATCATTCATGCCCCTGATTGGTCTTTACCCTTCGTGGTCATGTGCGATGCTAGCAACCAAGCCCTAGGCGCCGTTTTGGGCCAGAAGAAGGACAAGGAAACCTATGTCATCTACTACGCTTCCAAGCTATTAGATCCAACTCAGCAGAACTACATGACCACCGAAAAAGAGCTCTTGGCAGTAGTTTATGCCCTCAACAAGTTCCGACAGTACCTTTTGGGCACTCATGTTCTCATCTACTCAGATCACTCAGCCCTTAGGTGCTTGTTGACAAAGGCAGATGCCAAGCCTCGACTCATTCGATGGATCTTGTCGCTACAGGAATTTAACATCTTGATCAAGGACAAGGCAGGGAGAGAAAATCTTGTGGCCGACCATTTAAGTAGACTTCCAGCCCAAGAAGATAACTCGCTAGTACCTATTCGCGACACCTTTCCAGATGAACAATTATATCTTGCCCACGCTATCCAGTTTCCATAGTTCTCCGACATCGCAAATTTATGTGCTACCGGTACCTACCCTGCCGATGCCTCCCCATCTGAATGCAACCGAATCAGAAGACAAGCCAAATATTATATTTGGGATAACCCATATCTGTGGAAACACTATTTAGACCAGATCATCCGCCGTTGTGTGACCATGGACGAGGTGCCCTCGATCCTTAAATTCTGTCATTCTAAAGGAGGACACTTCGCGGCCAAGAAAACCGCTCTTAAAGTCCTAGAGGCTGGACTATATTGACCATCAATCTTCAAGGACAGTTATCTCTTCTGTGCTTCATGCCCTCGATGTCAAGTCACGGGCAATATTGGAGCAAGGAACCAGATGCCTCTTACCAGCATCATTGTGTGTGAGATCTTTGATATATGGGGCATAGACTTCATGGGACCCTTTCCAAACTCGTTCGGAAACATATACATCCTTCTTGCCGTTGACTATGTTTCCAAATGGATTGAAGCGAAAGCTACTCAGACTGATGATGCCAAAGTGGTAGTTACTTTCCTCCGGACCCACATCTTCAACCGATTCAGTACACCTCGTGCCCTCATAAGTGATCGAGGTACCCACTTCTGCAACCGTGTCGTGGCCTCGCTCTTGAACAAATATGGGGTTCATCACCAAACTTCTACAGCCTATCATCCACAGATGAACGGACAAGCAGAGGTCTCAAACCGCGAAATCAAGTCTATCCTCGAGAAAAAGGTCAACCAGTCCCGAAAGGACTGGACTTTGAAGTTAGATGATGAACTTTGGGTATATCGCACTGCTTTCAAGACCCCAATAGGGATGACACTCTATAGACTTGTTTATGGGAAGCCATGCCATCTGCCTGTCGAGTTAGAGAACAAAGCTTTCTAGGCAATCCGAAAAGTTAATACAGATTTTGGGCATGCTAGCCAAAACCGACGTCTTCAAATTCAAGAGTTGGAAGAGCTAAGGGATGATGCCTACGAAAACGCTCTGATTTACAAGGGCAAAACAAAAGCCCACCACGATAAGCATCTCCGTCCCAAATCTTTTACACTTGGTCAGAAAGTATTATTATACAACTCTCGCCTTCGTCTTTTTGCAGGAAAGCTTAAATCTAAATGGACAGGACCCTACGTGGTCAAGAAAAGTTTTGACTATGGAGCTTTTGAAATAGATCACCTTGAAACAGGAGATGTTTTCAAGGTGAACGGTCACAGTTTAAAGCCTTTCTACGAAGGATTCATGCCCTCGACAGTGTAAGAGATGAAGGTGGAGAACCCACCAATTGTGCCCTAAATGCGCAGATCACGTCGAGGCCTCGACGAGTAAAAAGGCCGCACTAGAAGGCATCTCGAATGTCGTTCTATTCTTTCCTCTCCCCTTTTACTTTTTGCTCTTAATTTATTCTCCTTTATTTCACCAGATTTCTTTTCCTTATTTTTATCCTCTAATCTCCCTCCTTTCCCTTTCCTAGGTGATTTTATTCTCTGTCACATATTATCTTTCCACTTATTCCACCTTCTTGCCTTTATCTTCTCTAACAGCTCTTTTTAAATTTCAAAAAGGCAGGCGGTTGGGATACTTGGTCCCGCTCTCTCTCTCCGAGTCCCAAGGTGCCAACTCAGCCCAGGAGATAAAAAAGTAGCCCTAATTAATGTGATGTCAGACGCTAGCCGCTTTTCCCTACATGCTCACCCTCGTTCCTTTCCTCTCTCATCCAGCTATAACCCATATCCATCTCACAAAACCTTTCCTTCTCTCACAAACACACAATCACTTCACCACTGACCTGTCACAATCACAAGCAAATCTCTCTCTCTCCAATCTCACCAAACTCACTTTTCCCCATGGGTACCAAACAAGTAGCCAGAAAACTCAAAAACCTAGAACCCTCTTCCTCCTCCTCCACTCAAAATTCCATTCCCAAATCCCTCAGCCTCGGCCCCCACGAGGACAATCCCCTATCTCCGGTCACCCCTCCAACCACCGAACCAGTCGCAAGTCCCGCCACTGCAGACCAGTCAGGCGACTAATTAGAGGTCACCGGCTTCATCCCAGCAACCTCAATGATGACCAGATCTGGTCGAGTTTCTAGAAAACTACCCACCTCTACTGTCACACCCAAGAAACCCAAGGTGGAAAAGCCCTCGCCTGTGGCCAAGAAAAAACTAACGGTAGACAAAGTGCTGAAGGACATTCTGGTGTCCGAATCTGAAGCTGAGAATCAGACGCCGACCGGAGCTGAGGAAGAAGAAATCGAACAGACCGCCGCTGACGCTGGTGAAGAAGAAGGTTCCGGCGAGAATGAAGCCGAGGAAGAGGAGAGCGAGGAAGAAGCTGAGAAGGAGAAGGCTGAGAGAGAAGCAACCTAGAGAGCTGAAGCCGAGAAAAGGGCTAAGGAGAAGGAGGACGCGGTCAAGAGAGTGGCCGCAAAAGGAAAATCCAAGGCGCCACCTAGAGCAGAGCAGCCAGAGGAGCCGGAGACGCCGCTGGAGAGGAAGAGAAAAGAAGCGTCTTCCTCAGTTTCAGAGCAAGCCCACTGTAACGAAGAAAGCACATCGTGCCCAAGACGACGACTCCGACGTCAAGGGCTCGACGCTTGTACCTACCTCTGCACCACGCGGGTCTTCAATCCAGGTTGTCTCTGACCTCTCTAATCCCCATGCCTGGCTGTCATTTGATGATAAACCCTCTTTGGATAAATTGTATGCCATGAACTCTAGAGGCGTTAGCCCATGTACGCGCCTAGATGTGGAATTTTTAGGAAAGATGGGCCAAGAAACTCGAGTCCGAGAGCTTGTGCGTAACATTGGTTGGGACTCTTTGTTCTTTTTAGAACACCCAACCTATGTTGAGCTCTCGTTGGAGTTCTTCACTACCTTTTGGGTTGGTTCAGACCATGTCAAGCCTAAGGGCAAGCATGGGCCGAACCCTTCGACCCCTGAACTAATTAATTTTCGCCTAGCGAACAAGTGGGTCAAGCTTTCATTAAATGAGTTCAATTGAATGCTCAATTTTGTCTCCCCTGATGGTTTAAAATCTGTTGCCTATAAAAACGCTTTGACTGTAATCCCTCCTGTGTTTGACCCTAATGTGGCCTTTTGTGAATTAATTGAGAATCCCAGTGTTGTCTTCAACCCTAAATCCTCTAAAGCGCATGAAATTATGGATCCTACCCTTAGAATTCTGCATTGTTTTCTTGCCCTCATTTTTGCTGCTAGATTCCAATCTTCAGGGCAGTTATCTTTGCAAGAACTTTTTCTTCTTTGGTGCATGAAAAATAAGCGTAGGGTGAATTTAGGATTCTGGATTGCCTCTGCTATTTTACATGTTCAGAACGACTCTCATGGCCCCATTCTAGGATCTCTGATTGATTTGCTTGCTGTGAATGCGCGTAAAATTGATTTAGCCTCTTCCGGCCTTAGTGAGCCAATTGCATTTAAGGATTTAGATCCCCGTACCCTAGATGGTATGGGGCATTTATGTATCTCACATGGCATCTTGAGATTTTCTACAGTTAGCACGCCCTCGGGAGAGAAGGTCTTCGACACGAAGCATGGAGGGGATTTTGCCTACCCCAACCTTTCGACGCCTCAAGCCGCTGTAGCTCCTCGTGCCCCCGATGGAGATTCAAATCGCGCCCCAAAGCCAATCAAGGAAGTCATTCATCCAATCCATCCTCCCAGCCGATCCTCAGAATCGAGCGTCTTCTCCAAGCAGTGCTCAGGGAACTTCAAGCTTTGACGGCTGAAGTGGCCAGGAGCAAGCTTCCACCCTCTTGATCCCCCCCGAACAATTAATCATTATGCCCTCGATCAGGGCCAAAAACATTTCCACCCTTTGTTTTAATTTGTACTTCAATTTATTTTTCGTTGAACTTATTTGTGTGCCCTTCCCGAATTGATGACAATGCGCTGCCTAAGTGTGGGGAGGGATTTATTTGTGTGTTTTTTTGCATGTTTAATTTTCCGCTTGTTGCATGTTTTACGAATTTTTCTTTTTTCGGATTTTTAATCTTTAGACTTTGTTAATATTTTTGTGAATCTGCCACTGCCTAGTTTTTAAACCCTCATGAATGGTCACACACTTTTAAACCACCCAGCACCTTGTCTAGACCTAGTGATTCTCATTTTTACCTGTTGAACCTTATATGGCCTAGACATCAGTAGTCAAAATAGCACCTAGTGAGCACTTTGAGCCTCTATGCCTATTTCTTTTCTTGTGTGATTAGAATGCTTTAGCTAGGCACTGGTTGGGCTTGCATGATATCCCTAGGTATAGGTACCATTAGACATGGGAAAGCATCAATTTGACGAAAAAGCTTCGCATCACTATCTTTTCCCTTTTTTTCTCTCTCCCTCCTTTCTTTTTTTTCATGCCCACGACATTCCCCTTCTTTTCATTCTTTCCTGACCATTTGTCTCTTTTCTTGATCTTTTTCCTTGGCAGGTGAGGTAGCAATCATAGAGGGTAACGTCGAGGGCTAGACACCCGAAGGACGCGCAGAAAAGTTCAAGTGTGAGGAAGCAGATAAAAGCTAAAAGACTTCAGACTTCAGAGCAGAAAGCAGAGTTCTAGGGCAAGAAAAAGCTGAATATCAAAAGTTCTTGAGCCCTAGAACATTCAACAGGAATCGAGCTCACAGAAAAGCTTAAGTGTGGGGAAGCCAAAGAAGTCAACATAGATGCTGGAAGTAGATTTAGGGCAAGTGCAAAACGAAAAAAATCAAAGGTTTCACACCCGAAAAAATCAAGAGCTTATAGTTGGTTCGTGCCCTCTCCTTTATTTCCTTTTAAAAAAAATTATTATTAAATAAAAAGAGAGGGGCAATACACGAACAAAAGATTTTCCACATCCAACGCTGCGACAATCAGAATTTCCTGCCCTCGAAGAAGAAGACCTCCGTCTAGCCCCCGAATCATTTCGTGCCCTCGATGAAAGTTGCCTCGCTCCTTCATTTTTTCCTAAGCTAAGAAATCTATCCGGGTTCTACCTTTCTTTCTTTCCTTCTTTTCTCCCTTATTTCTCTTATGCTCTTTTCCCACATCTCTCCTCCATATTTCTAGCTCACTCTACCTCCCTTTTCTTTCTTTTTGCGGATGCATTGCCTTTTTCGATTGATGATTGCATGTACATGTGTTCTACAGTACTCGGATTGATGTGCAAGTTTGACTTCGTGCTATGTTATGTGCATTTAGTTTTTAGCATTAAAACACTTAGCCCTGCTTGCGAGAGTGAGTGTAAACACGTTTCTGGTGAGGACTGCTGGTAGAGGGCTTGATTTGGGAAAGTTTGATCTTTGGGGTCGTTACCCCTCTGGTTTGATGCAGGTGCCTTCTAGGTGAGAAAGAGTCTTGTGCTAAGTCTAGCTCGGTGCCAGTTTGTATTTGTGTGTGATTAACTGTGTTGTCTATTTCTTGGGGTAGTTTTCAGTTTTGTGATTGCTCGGGGGCGAGCAATGGGCAGTGTGGGGATGTTTTATAGTGTGTCTTAATTGCAGGTTTTCCCCCTTAGTTTTGGCCTTTTCAAGGGCATGATACTTCTGATTTGCCCTTATTCCTACTGTTTTGGCAGATCGGCGCTTTAAGGGAGAAAAGAGTGAAAACGAGCAATTTTGAAGGATTTCTGGAGTCTTGAAGCTTCGAGCCCTAGAAGAGCAGAATGTCATCACGCCCTCGATGCTAGCCAGACCGCTGAGCAGTCTTATGCCCTTGATACCTGCATCGGATCAAAGATCAAAAGCCAAAGGAAAGCATCTTCGAAGATCCGCAAGAATTCCATGTGTTTCCAAGAGCTGTCCGACATTCCAGAAGATTCCAAAATATTCCCTGCAGAGGAAGCGTCCTTTCTATGTGTTGTTGCCTCCTAATGCACTGACGCCCTCTCTCCTTGAGCTGTATTTTGTCCCTTAGCTAGTTTTTAGGCTATATAAGCTTAGCTTTAGGGTTTTTGTAAGGACGACTGTCCTAAGACATTCTCTCTCTTTTACCTAATTTTTAGGGATTTTCTCTTCCTCTTTTTAAGCACCGCCGTCAGCTTGTAAAAGGGAAAGCTTGATTTCCTTCATCGGTTTTTATTCTAATATACTTCTCCTTTATTTCCTTTTAATATAGTTCATGATATTCTCTACATCCATCTGCTGTTTATATTTAATTATGAGTAGCTAAATACTTTCGTCATGGTAAAGGGTGTTTCAAGGGTTGTAAGGTTCAGTTAAGAGGCTTAATGAATGCTTAATATATTCTCATATCATATTAGGTTGTTTATCATTTTATCTCCATGCTCATCTAGAAGTGTTGAGGGGTTGATCAACTATTGATATTTCTGTTTGAGTGATTGCCATCCTAGCAGCGATAGCGTCATTGCGAGGTTGTTAGGAGTAGTAAACACCTAGTGGGGACATCGCGAGAGGTCCTTCGTCTAGGGGTAAATAGTCGTTTAGGTTATGTGACACGAGCTTGACAAACTGAGACGTCACACCCTAGATCTATCTTGCCTCCACTTCATGGGCATTTTGAGTATTGCCTCCCCGTATTCGTGCCTGGGAGGATGGCGAAACGTCAAGGCCACCTTATTAACAGTGAAAACGGGGGGTGGCTCTTAACTAAGAAGGCAAGTAGGGGATTTTTAGTGAGAACTTAGTTCCTATAGCAGATCTATGCATGAGATTGGAATATTTTTATGCCAATGATTAACTGACCTAGAAAGCAACCCGAGAACACCTTTTGCTACGATCTCTTCCCATCTGATTAATATTATCTCTCTTATTGTTTGTCTTGCCCTGGAATTGCTTTAGGATATCTTGCCCTGGATTGTGTTTTACTTTCTTGCCCTGGATTATGTTTTACTTTCATGCCCCGGATAACTATTTTAATTACTTGCCTTGTTAGCTCCCTCATCTGAGTTGATTAATTCGTTAATCGACATAACCCCCCTAGTATTACTTGTTTGTGCTCTATTGCAATTGTTCTCTGTCATACATCTTTATTAACATTTTATTCCTTCAATCTCTGTGGTTCGACCTTATCTTGCCCTGTACATATTTATTTCTGCATTTAGGCATCAGGATAAATATTAAGTATATTTGACTGACGATCACTTCACGCCAAAGGTACTTGTAAAGCGTTGGGGGTTGTCCCGGTGTAGAAGCTTTGACGATCAAGTTAGTTGAGAGAAAATGTGTGTGTAAGGGTGGTTAGGATTTTGTATTACATGCGTACCTTAGGTGCATATGCATTGTATTTATAATGGAAGTCAAGTCCTTAAATTATGGAAAGATGAATCTTGCCATAATATAGAAGTCGTATATAAGTAGAAGAATAAGAAGTCGTATGTAAGTAGAAGAATAAGAAGTCGTGTATTAGTAGGAGTATAATTAGCTCAGATATCTTTTCATATAATAGTGGAGAGATAATGATGTTTTTCTTAATAAAGGAGTAAATTGTTCAATGAATGAACTGTTCTATGATGCAATGTACATTTCATTCAGGGTTGTTTTCTTTATTAGGATTGTAGCCTAGCGAGATTTTACACCCTAATGAGTGGAACTGTCGAGGATAAATGTCTTGATCGTTCTACAAAAAGTTACCTCTAGGTATCCTTCTTACCCTTCTAATATAAAACTTAACTTTTTTTTGCATGTTTTCTACAAAGGTGGCTATAATTTTCTTAATTATGGAATTGAGAGCGGGATTAAAGGTGAACACAACTCCTACATAACAAATATTGATGTTTTATTACTTATTAGAGATATTAAAAGCCTAGAATATTTGGACAAATATTAGTAGATTACTTCTTCTTTTTTGGCTTAGAATGTGATTATTATTAGGTGCTTCCGGAATTACCTAGCATGGTGCATCCAACTCATTTTGATTAGAGCAAATTTGAATATATGAACCATACTCAATTTTTAAAAGATAAATTAACCGTGGTCCCAATGAACTAAGTGGTCCAAAGTTAAAATGGGGCCTAAGCCCAAAACAAATTCTCTCTCAAACCATGGCCATGGCCATGGCCCAACTCACTAGATCCAATTTGGCCTTTTAAGAGTACGATATACTACTACTTGGGGGGTGTGCATGGTCGGATACGGTCTCGGTTATTTTTCTTCGGATATCAAGATAGAATGGATCGTTCAGACAGTTAATTTTTGAATTCGATTAAGTCAGTTTTTTTTTATCGGATATCCGTTTGATTCGGCTCGGATCGGTTGGATATCTCCATTATTTTAAAATAAAATTTCGGTTCAAACATCAGATTAAAAAAAAAATAATGTGCAACCTCTGTTTTTTCAACAATACAACAAGTCAATAAATATTCTTTTGGATGATCAATTGAATCATGTAATGCAAAGTGTCAATTGGACATGGAGTGAGAGGGGGAGTTTTTTGCGCCAATATTTTTCATTTTCCATTTTTCAATTTCTTACATCTTTAAATAATAAAAATCTAACATAATTACTGAAATATTATTTTTTTATTATAAATTTAGTAGGTTATTGAAGCCTATAAAAAAAGTAGGTTATTGAGATATTTTTTTATTAAAATATTCTATTAGTTATTTCATTCTTACTACTATTGTAATAATTAATTTTATATTTGAGATTGTATTTTATAAATATATTGAAAATTAATAATTATATATAATAAAAAAATGAATAAATAGTATGATCAATAATTATTATAATTCAATGGAACACAATGGTAAAGTGTTCATTATAAACACATATTTGTGTTCTTTCTTTGTCACACGTTTTTGATAACATTCTTTACTAAGTGGACAATTTGTTTACTAGCTATTATGAGGGACGAAGTTAGAGATTTTATCCATTGAGGTCATTAAGTTTACTTTTAGTATGTTAAAAATAATTCGTATACTTAAAATTTGAATTAGTATAATAAAAAATTATAAACAAGATAAACACTAAAAAATAAAATTAACTAAAATTTTTAAAATTATAATTCGTGTACTAAAGTTTTTAAAAAGTTTTTAAAATTATAATTCGTATACTAAAGTTTTTTAAATTGTAACTACTATATAATAATATTATGTATGTATGTATTTAGTGTTAGTAAAAAAAACTTAATAGCATTTACTCATGCATAAGATTGTAATTATTTAGTTTTTTTTCATGTTTATTTAAAAAAATTACCTAAAATAAATTTGAAAAAATATTTTTTATACATAAATTTAAAAGATGTTTGACTTAAGATTAACTATTGAAAAGTTTAAAATTAAATTTAACTATTTAGAAACTTTCATCATCTTGAAAATACTCTATAAAGAATATAATATATCTATACAAATGATATAACTACTATATAGTAATAATATGTATGTATCTAATGTTAGTAAAAATAAATCTTAATATAATTACTCATGATTGTAATTATTTAGTCGTTTCCCATTCTTAAGTAAAAGATTTTACTTAAAATAAATTTAAAAGATATTCTTTTACCTATAAATTTAAAAAATGTTTGACTTAAAATTAACTATTAAAAAATATAAAATTAAATTTAACTACTTGGAAACTTTAATCATCTTGTAAATATTATATAAAAATATAATATATCTTAACAATAGAATTATTATATAGTACCCCTGATAAATTGGCTTTTTAAAAAAAAATCATCTGTCCAAGCCTAACTCAGCTTAAGATAGGTTGGGCCAAGCCTATGGGCTTATAGGTTGGCTCACTAGGTTTGACAAAAAAAAAAAAATTATATAAGTATTAAAGTATCGAATACGATTTACGAGCTTGATACAAAAATGTAAAGATTTTTCAAGTATTTGTTAGTTATAGGAGGATGATTAGATTTAGAGCCTCAAAAGTTTCTTGACATGGTTCTTTCTTACATGGGTTTATCATGCAAGTATAAGTATTAATGTATTACTAATTTACTCATTTCATGAGATGGTTTTTTCTTACAACAATATAATTATTTTTTTATTACGTAATATACTGAACAATGAACATATGTCAACGATATTCTTTAATAACACCATATAATGCTAATTTTACTAATATATGTTTGATATTTTTAATAACTAATAATGGTCTATGTTTATGTGTATGGTTAATTGATGACATGACTAAGGTTGTAAGAATTGTATCGAGTTCAAAACTAGTCAAGCGAAACGTTAAAGAATTAACTCAAAGTACAATTAATTTTTATACAAATATACATGAATGTTTAATTTTAGCATAAGAAAGGTGTTGGTCTAGTGGTAAACTAATATATCATATCCTTCACCTAAGAGGCATAGGTTTGAAATCCATGCTCCCCCTCTAATTGCTTTTATTTTATTTTTAAAAGGCCACATTATGAGATTATGATAAGTGCTGAAAAATTAAAGTCCAAGCTTACTGTGATTATTGTAATTATTTAGTTATTTATTATGCTTACGTAAAATATTTTACTACTAATAAATTTAAAAAAAAATTATTTAAAAAAAAATTAATATTTTTTTTACACATAAATTTAAAAGAAGTTTGTCATACGATTAACTATTGGAAAATTTAAAAGAAAATATAATCAATTTGTAAATATAATATATCTATACAAAATATAATATACATATAGCAAGATATTATTATCATTTAATTTTTGTGTCAATTTTTTCTTGCTGAAGTAAATACTTAGAGAATAATTTTTTTTTTCTAAATATTAAGTTCTACCTCAATGATTATGTTATGTTTTTATATATACAAAATAATTAAAGTCATTTTGAATTATTATTTTTTAGTTTTTCGTTCATTTTATGTAGGGGTGAACAAGACTCGAACCGACCCGAAAACCAAACCGAAACCCGCTGTTTTTTGACCCAGACTGGACCGGCCTGGTTTTTTGTTTTTTTTAGACCCGGCCTGGAAAGTTCCGGGCCGGTCCGGGCCTCCAATTGCTCAAACCCAAGAACTGGCCCAACGGCCCGGAGGACCGAATATATATATGCACTATAATATCAAAGTTTCCATTTGGTTTGATGGTTAACTCCTCATCTATCATCTTAAAAGGGAGAGGTTCAAATCCTCTTGGCTCCTACTTTTTATTTTTCTTTCTATTTTGTTTCTTTTTTTCTTCTAAACTTAATTAAAAATCCTCATTTCTTTTCTTTTTTTCTTTTAAACTTAATTAAAAGTCCTCATTTTTCCCCTTTTATTTGTTATGTTAAATAGAAAAAATTATTAAGGAAGTTATATAAGAACTATTATGAGGAAAAAATATTTTCTCCGTAGTAAGAACTAAGAAATAGAAAATTTTAATCCTTTTTTTTTCTTTTTAACTTAAGTAAAAGACCTTCTTTTTTCCTTTTTATTATTTTAAAATTATTAGGATTTGTTTTTCGTAGTAAGAAATTGAAAATTTTAATATGAGGAAGTAGTATATTATTGTAAATTGTAATAGCCATTTATATAGTTAATATATATAAGGTAAGACCATTAATTATTAATAATATGGCACATACTAGTAATATTACTATTAATCATTACTATAATATATAGTTATTGAGGTATATCGTGAATATATGTTTATTGTTTGATATTTTACTTAATAAAAATAGAATTATATTGTTGTAAGAGAGAATCATGCCAATTGTCATAAAATTTTAAAAACATGTAATTACTAATTGTTTAGAGTTTTATGCTTTTAATTTAAATTGTATTAATGTATTACGCATTACATGAGTATAAGTAATTAACTATAGTATTGTTCAATGATATTTTTTAAGCTCTAAATGTAAGTGATCTAATTTTATCATCCTATGGAGCACGATTTATTATACTTGAAAATTCTTCGTGTGTATATGTTAGGCTCGAAAAAATATATTATTGTAAAATGTAATGACCATTTATATAGTTAATATGTATAAAGTAAGACTATTGATATGCATATGTTATATAATATGTTTATTGTTCAATATTTTACTTAATAAAAAAAGAATTATATTGTTGTAAGAAAAAATCATATTAATTGTCATAAAATTAAAAAATGTAATTACTAATTGTTTAACAACTAAACAGAGTGTTTAATAAAAAAATGGCATGTTTAATGTCAAAATGACGTCGTTTAACAACTAAACGGTGTGTTTAATATCAAAACGATGTCGTTTTGATATTAAACACAATTCAAAATTGAAATCAATTGAGAGAAGAGAAGCCCTAGCTGAAAATTTCGTCTCACACTCTCTTCTTTCGTCACAGCCGCTTACCTTCTCTCATCTCTCTTCGCAGCCGCCGACCTCCTCTCCTTTCTCGTCACCTTACCTCCTCTCCTCTCTCGTCGCAGCCGCCACCCTACCTCCTCTCCTCTCTCGTCTCAGCCTACGTCCTCTCCTCTCCCGTCGCAGCCGCCACCCTACCTCCTCTTCTCTCCTACGGCCTACCTCTCTTCCGCCGGTCGTCACAACTACCTCCTCTCCTCTCCTCTCGGATCGCCGCTCTCCACCACAACAACAAAACCAGTGAATCCATCAATGTAAGGATTGGTTTTGTTGTTTCTGTTCTCAATTATTTTAATTAATTTGTTAGGTCTTGCCCTTATGTTAATGATAATTTTCGACGGTAGCTTTTGCCTACTTCTGCTTGTACGGATGAAAATTCAATTGAAAGTAATACATGAAAGATTTAATCTAAGAATGTGAGATTTATGTTCTTTTGACAAAATTTAAGATGGGTTTCCTTTAATTGCTTCATTTATAATCTGGTTTCTTGAAATATTTGTGTCGCCGTTTGTGTTTTATTTGAAATTTAAGTTCTACTCGTTTCTGTTAGTGCTTCAAATGTCAATTTGATTTCCATAATTACAATATTTTTAGCATTGCTTGTTCCAATTATTTTAATTAATTTGTTCTGTCCTTCTCTACAGAAGGATTGGTTTAATTTCTCAGTTAATAATCGCTCTATTTCTCTTATTTTTTGTATAGATAATGGAGTCGGGGTCTGAGTCTCCGTTCGTTGGAAGTGGAACTCTACAAGTAGCGACGCTGCAGACTTCATCTACATAACAAAGGGAGATACCACTGCAATCAAACGTGGGGGTCTTGCAAGGCAGTGAAGTTTCAGAAGAAGAAAGCGAGGCAAAGAAAAGAAAAGAAACGTCATTCGTTTGGGATCATGTCACGAAGTTTATGAATCGTAACAATGAGTTAAAGGTACGATGCAATTTTTGCGAGAAATCTGAGTATAAGTATGATCCTGATAAACTTGGCACAACTGCAATTAGGAGGCACTTGTTTAAATGCCCTAAAGGTCCATTTTTCAAATCAGTATCACTCCAGAGTGTTGTGTCAAAGGGTCAATCTCTGTTAAGTATTAATCCGAGTAATGAGAGTGTGTTAACTATATGAAAATTTAACCAGAACAATTGTAGGAAGGCATTGGCATACATGATTATTGTTGATGAAAAATCTTTTAAAATGGTTGAGGGTAAAGGTTTTAAGCACTTTTGTTTTGAACTGCAACCAAAATTTGTAATTCCTTCACGAGTTACTGTAGTGAGGGATTGTTATGAGATGTTTGTGGAGGAAAGATTGAAGCTAAAAAGTAGCATTGCATTTAACTGTAGGAAGGTCTATCTTACTACAAACACATGGACTTCCAA
Source organism: Viola odorata (assembly GCA_963691705.1). Taxonomy (NCBI): domain Eukaryota; kingdom Viridiplantae; phylum Streptophyta; class Magnoliopsida; order Malpighiales; family Violaceae; genus Viola; species Viola odorata. Next base: position 36,995,402 of record OY829544.1, read on the forward strand.
TCAAAGCATTAATTATTTGTGCCTGATTGCTCATTATATTGACTCAAATTGGAAGTTACAAAAAAGAATTATAATTTTTTGTCCAATTTCTAGTCATAAAGGTGAGGTCATTGGTAAATTGATTGAGAAATGTTTGTTGGGGTGGGGTATTGATAAGGTTATGACTGTAACTGTTGATAATGCTAGTTCGAATAATGTTGCGGTGGGGTATTTGCAGAAAAGAGTCAATTATTGGAAGGGTAGTGTTTTGAAGAAAGGATAGATAGTGAAGCTTTGTTGTGTCTTGATGTGTGCACCCGTTGGAACTCAACTTACTTGATGTTAGAAAAAACCCTTAAATTATAGTCTGCTTTTGATAGATATGTGGGGTTGGATTTAAATTGTAAGAGTGAAGTTGGCGAGGATGAAGCACTTAATTGTAGAAAGGAGATTCCCAAGGAAGAAGATTGGGTTCATATCAAGAACATGGTCAGCTTTTTGAAGTGTTTCTACATGTTTACTTTAAATGTTTCAGGTACTAAATACACAACTTCTAACATTTGTTTGAATAAAGTGTGTGAGATTGATTTTCGGTTGAAACAAATGTGCAATAATGTTGATTTTGAGGTGGCTGAAATGGCATTGCAAATGAAGAAAAAGTGTGACAAATATTGGGGCGATCCAAAGAAAATTAATGTGATATTGTTTATTGCGGTCGTGATAGATCCAAGGTACAACTTGGGTTACGCAAATTATGTGATTAACAATATGTATGAGTATGAAAGTGCAGTGGTGTTAACTGAAAAAGTTGGAAGGAACCTTAATGCATTGTTTGCAGAGTATGAAAGGGAGAATAGATATTCCAATGACAATGCGGTTGCAGAAGCTTCTTCTCCTTTTCATGTTGGCTCAGTGACAATGCCTATGGATTTAGATGTTGATAATTTTGATGGTGAATATGGATCAGCTTCATGTGCCTATGAATACAGGTATCGAAAAGAATTGGCTCAACGACAGGTACTACCAAAAATATCAGAGTTAGATCGTTATCTTGAGGAAGATACGATAGAGAATTCTGATTCATTTGACATTTTGGAGTGGTGGAAGGTTAACAGTGTTCGGTTTCCTACTATCTCATTGATAGCACAAGATGTGTTGGCTATTCAGACTTCTACTGTCGCATCAGAATCTGCATTTAGTTGTAGTGGTCGCATCCTTGATGATTTTCAAAGCTCTTTATCCGCAAAAATTGTAGAGGCGCTAGTTTGTACTGAATATTGATTGAGAGCACCAAGTTATGAATATCATTGTACGACAGAAGAGACGATGAAAGAAGTTGATGAGCTTGAGAAAGGTAATATTTAAGTTTAAATTTATTTAGCTATGAATTGGTTATTTACTATGTGATTAATTATAATTATCTGTAAATGGCAGCCTTCTCGAACGTTAACTTTGCACCTTCACTGATAGATATTATCTTATGAGGATTTTAATTGATGGTTGCAGGTTAGTCAAGTTCTTATTTTGTTTTCCTTCTACTTTAGGTAATGAATTTGTCAATGTGATGTTATATAGTTTGCTAATTGCTGTTCTTTTCAGATTTCTCGGTACAACTACAATACAGGATCTCGTTAAATATTTATTTCATATCAACTTTTTTAAATTTAATGTACTCTTGGTAATTGTTGATGGGTTGAATTTTAGGTACTCTTGGTTGGTAATTTTATTGCTATATGTTGAGTTTTTAATTTTATTTGCTGGAAATTGTTGATTGGTTTAATTTCATGTACTTTTGGTTGGTATTTTTATTGCTATATAAATTGTTGATTGGTTGAATTTTATGTCTATATATTGAGTTTTTAATTTTATTCCTGGAAATTGTTGATTGGTTGAATTTATCACATATATAATAGTATTTTTATTCTTCATTAGGTAACTGTTAACAGTCTGTATTAAGAATTATTATTGGAAAGTTTTAGTTTAAAAAAAAAAGCAGTGTCAGCCCCGGAACCGGCCAGGCTAGACCCGGCAAAACTAGAACCGGCTCGGCCTAGCCCGTTAATGTCAGGTCCGGTCGGGGCCTGTTGATAGAGCGTTTATTATGCATAATTCTTCCCTCTTTTATATGCCTTTTTAGATCATGATGCTACTAATGATGCTGTGTTTCTTTACTTTTCACAGATCTTGGCTATTTAAGAGGGAAATACAAAAAGTAGCGCTTTCTATCATTTTTCTGGAAGGAATGGAGCAGCTAGGTCATGCAGCTGAATGTTCGCAGAAGGCAGCGGAGTCCTAGCGAGAAAAAGAAACTGTCGCAAACAAGGAAACACGAGATCTGCTCATTAATTCCTCAGAGAATCCCAATGTCAGTAGAAGACCATTGAGGAATATAATTCCAGTCGGATTAGTAGTTTTATTTGTAATAAACTATAAATACTTTTAGTAATTAGGTTTTTTCTCTCTCTCCCGCTAGACTTTTGGCGCTACTTCTGCCTCCGACACTTTTGTTCTTTCTTTCAATAAACCGGAGCTTTGCTCCGGCCGGTAATAAATAGGACTTTTTTCTTCATCTCTTCTTCTATTTTATGCAATTTATTTATTTATTTGTTTTTACTTTTAATATGAGCGGGTAGTCTTTCTGTTCTTGGTAAGAATCGATTGAAGGTTGCAAGGGAAGCTGTGAGGTCAAATTGTGCTTCATATATTCTGGGCTAATATCTATCTTGTTTAATATTTAATTGTCAAGTTGTCTAGGATTAATTACAAGCTTGATCAACTAGTAATTAAAACTAGGGAATTATTATCATCCTTTTGGTTATACCTAACGCGAAGCGGCAGGGTAAAGTAGATAACCATTCTGGAAGTAATCGGGATCCTGGTCTCCTCCAGTTTGATTAAATGGATCGTTAGGGCAGAGCCTCGAGCGTACTGAGTGTCTCGCCCTAGACGCGTCTTACCTCCTCTTCATGGGCAGCCAAGTATTGTCTCCATAAGTGTACCTTGGAGGATGGCGGATTGTCAAGGTTACCCCATAAACGTACATTGGGGTAGCTTCTCTTACGAAGGTAAGCAGGGGACCTAAGCGTACCTGGTCCCCATAGCGTGTCTATCGGCTCGGGGTAGACGATAGTTGCACCAATGACTGGCTGACCATAATTGCAACCAGATACAGATTCTTACTGGAAACTTTCTCTCTATTGATTTCTTTCTTCCTTTGTTTTCCTTTATTACTGTCTTAGGTAATTGATAATCAAACAACCATTCAAACCCCCCCCCCTTTGTTACTTTTCTGTTGGATTTCTTTGTTTTGTGAATTGATTAGAGTGTTAACCCTTAATCTCTGTGTTCGATCCTGTTGCCACTATACACAATTTATTGTGCACTTGACTGCTGGTTTTTATTATTATTTTTGACGGCTTCGACAACCGATCAAATTTTGGCGCCGTTGCCGGGGATTGACGATATTAACTCTCTTTTCTTTTTGTATGACCAGGTCGTCTAACACAACTCTACTGCCCTACGACCCCGAAATTAGGAGATCAGAATGACTAGCTCGCAAATTGGCCAAGCAACATCAATCTGCAAAACCTACATCAAATTCACCTGAACCCCCCCTCCCCCCTGATCACTTGGAACCTCCCGCTTACATCGAACAACTCGATCTAGCCGCTGAAGATCATCTTTATCCCGAACAACCAACCATGGTTGACGACGGAGAAGTTGTCAAACCGCTGGGTGGATCGAGTGGCCTAAGTGCCATGGCATCCCTAGGGAGAGTGCACTCTGACATCTCCAGCAACTCCATACTATTTGCGAAGCCCTGAAACCCGCAAAGGTAGACATCAATCAAGCTAAGCTAAAAGCGTTTATATGGTCGCTCGAAGATGACACACGCAACTGGTTTTATGACCTGCCTGCCCTATCAATCACCAGCTGGGCCGAAATGTTCAAAGCATTCACAGAGAAGTACTATCCCACCACTATGGCCAATGTTACCAAGAAGCAGCTGGTCTCCATTGTCCAAAAAGAGAACGAGAACCTAGGACAGCACTATGACCGTTATAAAAAGATGCAAACCCTTTGCCCCTCGCACAACTTCCCTGACCACACTCTCATCCAATATTTTTATGAGGGACTGCGAGGGCGAGACAAAGAATTAATCGACGCTGCCAGCCGTGGTTCTCTACTTACCTTGACCCCTGTGGATGCCAAAGCTCTTTTGGAACTTATGGCCAAGAATGTTGTACTTTTGGATCAATTGGCCCCTGTTACCCACGACGCCCGAGCTGCTGCTATGGAAAATCAACTCTCCACCATTACTGGAATGCTTCAGAACATATCTACTGGCCAGCCCGTGTAGATCAAGGCATGTGGTTTTTGTAATTTCACCGACCACCCTACGGACGCTTGCCCACACATCCTGGATGAGATAGATGTGAATGCTATAGGGAATTACAATGGAGCCCCCAGGAAGTATGACTCATACACTCAGAATTACAATAACTGTTGGTGTCACCCAAACTTGAGCTACGACAACAACCAACAACAACAACCTGGACCGAGCCAATTACAACCATAAAATCCATTCCAGAATCAGCAGCAACCGCCTTTTAACCTCCAAAATTTCAAACCCCAGTCCAACTACTCCAACAATTAGCAATACCAGTACCAGGCTCCGCAAGGACCCATGGGGCCCACACCCCTAGTTGCTGAGGTACCAAACTTACATACTCTTGTTCTTGATAGTAAAAAACAATTGGGGATTTTATCTGTAGAGGTGAAAGAGATGAAGAATGGAGGACGATTGCCACCATAACCAGAAGCCAATCCTAAGCATGGAGCCTGTGCCATAACACTTCGTAGTGGCACGCACTTACCTGACCGCGAGCTGCTTGCCGAGAAGCTGAACTCTCGGATTCCACACCTGTGGCTGACGATGTAGAAGTCACTGCCGAAAAAGAAAAAAAGGTCTACACCTCTAGGAAATCAGGTATGCCAATTAAAATTGATGAGAAGTCCGAATTCTCTGAAGACTTCATCATTAAAGTCCTTGAGCCTCCGTTTCCACACAGGTTAGTCAAAAAGAAAAAAAAGATAAAGAGGAAAAAGAAATTTTTGACTTGTTCAGTAAAGTTCAAATTAACATTCCACTTTTGTAGGCTATTAAAAACGTTCCACGTTATGCTAAGTTTCTGAAATCTTTATGCACTAACAAAAGCAAATTGGTAGGAGTGAACAAAATTAGCGTGGGTGTTAATGTTTTCGCTGTTATTCAAAGAAAAATCCCTCCAAAATGTGCAGACCCAGGGATGTTTACCATCCCTTGCAAACTTGGGGGCACTGACATTGGAAAAGCTATGTGTGACTTAGGTGCAGGTATCAACGTCTTGCCCTTGAAGATCTTCACCAGACTAGACCTCGGACCACTGAAGCCAACTCGAGTAGTCATCCAATTAGCAGATCGGTCAGTAATCTATCCGGAGGGCATTATTGAGGACGTCCTCGTCTAAGTTGGCAGTCTCCTCTTCTCGGTCGATTTCTATGTGATCAGCATGGAAGATGAACAGGGTACCAAACCCTCCGATGTTCTTCTAGGCCGACCCTTCCTCAGGACTGCCCGTGCCAAGATCGACGTCCACGATGCGTCCATTACCCTCGAGTTTGACGGACAGATCATCCGATTCAGCATGCTTGATGCTATGCATTTCCCTTCTGAGTTTTCGAGTCTTAATTTTATTGATATTATTGATCCATATGTTGAGGAAATTGCTAACTTATTTTCTGTTGACTCTTTGCAGCTTGCCTTAGCCAATAGTGTCAATTTCGCAGCCATGGATCACTTAGACTCCAAATTCGTCACCCCACCTAACCTACGCGAGATTTTTGCTGTTTTGGAAACCACTCCTCATTCTCCTTTCAAAATGGTGGTAACCCCTCTACCTTCTAAATATGCTAGAATTCCCCCTTCCATTGTGCAGGCACCAAACTTGGAACTCAAAGTCTTGCCCACGCACCTGAAGTACGCTTACCTAGGAGGCAATGATTCTCTGCCCATGAAGAAGAGACAGCCCTCGTCACCTTATTGAAGGAATTTAAGAAAGCTATTGGGTGGACAATTGCAGACATCAAAGGATTGTCTCCAGCCTTATGCACTCATCAGATACACCTAGATGACGCTAGTATGTCCGTTCACCAACCACAACATCATCTTAACCCTCCAATGATGGAGGCCGTTAAGAAGGAAATACTGAAGCTACTCGACGCTGGTGTGATCTACCCTATCTCGGAGAGTACATGGGTCAACCCAGTTCAAGTTGTTCCAAAGAAGACATGTATCATAATCACTACGGGACATAACGACGAACAAATTCCTACTCGCATACAGAACGGATGGCGCGTTTGTATCGATTACCGTCGATTAAATGCCGCTACGTGGAAGGACCACTTCCCCCTTACTGTTCATTGACCAGATGCTAGAACTCATAGCTGGAAAGTCACACTACTATTGCCTCGATGGTTACTCAGGATTTCACCAGATACCGATTGCCCTAGACGATCAAGACAAGACAACCTTCACTTGTCCTTTCGGTACTTTCACCTACAGGAGGATGCCTTTCGGTCTTTGCAACGCTCCTGCTACTTTCTAGCGTTGCATGGTCAGTATCTTCTCAGAGCTCGTTGAACACGACGTTGAGGTATTTATGGACGATTTCACCGTTTACGGTAATTCTTTTCCCGAATGTTTACTGACTTTGCGAAAAGTTTTACAATGATATGTTGAAACTAACCTTGTCCTCAATTTTGAGAAGTGCCATTTTATGGTAGACCAGGGACTGATTTTAGGTCATATTGTATCCCACAAACGCATTGAAGTGGATAAAGCTAAAATTGAGGTAATCAAATCTCTTCCATATCCTATTTGTATACGCGAAGTACGTTCTTTCCTTGGTCATGCAGGGTTCTACAGGAGGTTTATTAAGGACTTCTCTAAGATTACGCAACCGATGTGCCAGCTGCTACAGCGAGACGTTGAGTTCATCTTCGACGATAACTGTAAAGCCGCATTCGACCTCCTCAAACAGAAGCTCATCTCGACCCCATTATTCGCGCACCAGATTGGACCATTCTGTTCGAAATTATGTGTGATGTGAGTAATAATGCCTTGGGAGCTGTGTTGGGACAAAAGAAAGACCGAGAGGTTTATGTCATCTACTACGCCTCCAAACTTATAGATCCTGCCCAATGGAACTACACAACTACCGAGAAGGAACTCCTCGCCGTGGTCTTTGCTTTAGAAAAATTCCGACAGTACCTTTTGGGAACAAAGGTGACCGTCTTTTCAGACCACACCGCCCTCCGGTGCCTCTTGACCAAGCTGGACGCTAAGCCTCGCCTTATCCGGTGGATACTCTTACTTCAGGAGTTCAATCTCGAGATCAAGGATAAAAAAGGAATTGAGAACTCAGTTGCTGATCATCTGAGCCGTTTGTCTGCCCAGAGGGATGACTCACTGATTCCTATTCGCGATACATTCCCTGATGAACAACTATGTCTTGCCCAAGCTGTTGAATACCCTTGGTTTACTGATATTGCTAATTTCTGTGCCTCAGGTCATTTTCCCGCAAATTCATCCCCCTCGGAATAGAAGCGTATTAGAAGAAAAGCTAGGTCTTATATATGGGATAACCCCTACCTTTGGAAGTTCTGCTCGGATCAAATCATACGAAGATGCGTGACCACCGATGAGGTCCTTTCCATATTCAGTTTCTGCCACTCTTCCACCAAAGGAGGTCACTTTGCAGCTAAGAAGATAGCCATGAAAGTTCTAGAAGCAGGACTTTACTGGCCCTCAATTTTCACAGACAACCACATGTTCTGTGAGGCTTGCCCGCGCTGTCAGAGTACAGGTAACATTGGCACCCTTTCTTCGCTCTCGTATTTTTAGTAGGTTTGGAACCCTACGTGCTCTTATCAGTGATCGTGGAACCCACTTCTGCAACCGAGTCATCAAGAGCTTGCTTAATAAGTATAGAGTTACACACCGTGTCTCCACAGCTTATCACCCGTAGACCAATGGCCAGGCCGAGGTGTCTAACCGCGAGATCAAGTCAATTTTGGAAAAGACTGTCAACCAATCCCGCAAGGACTGGAGCTTGAAGCTTGATGATGCTTTATAGGCCTATCGAACAACATTCAAGACTCCCATTGGCATGACCCCCTATCGACTTATCTACGGCAAACCTTGCCACTTACCCGTTGAAATCGAGCATAAAGCCGTCTGGACCATTCGAAAGGCCAATTTCAACCTTGACGAAGCTGGACAACATCACAGATTGCAAATCCAGGAGCTAGAAGAGCTTCGTGATGATGCCTACGAGAATGCCCTCATCTACAAGGGCAAGACGAATGCCTACCATGATAAACTTCTACCTCATAAATCTTTCATTATCGGATAGAAAGTCCTATTATATAACTCTCGTCTGAGGTTGTTTTCAGGGAAATTGAAGTCCAAGTGGACCGGTCCATATGTTGTCACAGCGTTTATGACCATGGCGCCGTTGAAATTCGAAGTTTGGATACTGGAGTCACTTTCAAAGTCAATGGACACCGTCTCAAGGCATTCTACGAAGGCTTCAAGCCATTCATCACTGAGGAGATGGATGTCGCTGACCCACCTGACCAACTCTGATATTGGTCACCGACGTCTAGGCCGAGACGTTAACCGCGACACTTTGTGGGAGGCAACCCACGTTTCTATCTCTTCCCCTATTTTTCTCTAAGTATCTTATCCTTCCTTACATCCCTTGATTTTCTCCATCCCTGAATCTATTCCCCCCCCCCCCCCCCCTTCATTTATTTTATTTATTTCCCCCTATTCATCAATTTTCTTATATTCTATTTTATTCCCTTTCCATATCCCACTTAATTCCAATTTTAAACTTTGAATTTCCTGATCAGGAGCGTGACAGTTGGGATTTGATGGGCCCCAATCACAAGCCGCCACATCCGCACGTGGACAACGGCTAGCAGCTGGCAACCATAAAGGGAGAACGTTTTCTCCCATTTTCTTTTCACTTTCCACTTTACCTTCCATCTTCTTCCTCTTGCTTTTCAACTTTTTATCCCCTCACAAAACCTCTGTAACTTCTCCATGGCTCGCTCCAAGAAAAGTGCTGGACGCTCCAACCTTCCATTTGGTCGTCGTTCCCAAGGTGCTCCGACCGCCACCACTCCCGTCACCCCTGCTGCAGTCGGCGTCTCTACCGTCGCTAGTACACCACCACCCACCACCACCAAAAAAATCCCCACAGAAAAAATCCACCCTCTCTCTTCACCAAAGCAATCGCAGCCGACCACCACCGTCGCTGCTACTACCCCAGTAACTCCGGCCACCGCTCTCTCATTCTGCCCACGTCAGAGGAGGCACAATCATGCCCTTTGCCTAGGTAACACCTGACCTCACTCATCTTCATGGTTGGCTGGACTTTCCTGTTAAGCCCAGTAATGATACGTTGTTAGCTTTGCATGGCATGCTTGTCTCCCCTTGTACTAAACTTGATACTGAATTTTTAGAAAAAATGGGTATAGCTGCTAGGGTGAATGTTTTGATTGATAATATTGGCTGGCGTCCTCTATTTGACTTTAAGCACCCCACATTCCCTGAATTAAGCCATGAATTTTTCACGTCTTTTTGGTTTGATAGTGCTAGGCTTAAACAAAAGGGAAAGGGTAGCATGCATTTAGGGGCTGATAAGGTGGTCAATTTTCATTTGATGGATGTTTGGGAGCACCTGCCTATTGATAAGTTTAATGTTCTGCTTGGCTTTGCCAAAGAGTCTAATTTGGGTGCCTCATAGTATCTCGGGGCATATGCTGCTTACCCCCCTGAGTTTGATGTCACCAGTGCCTTCAGGGAGCTTACTGGCAATCCTAATGCCAAGTACAGCTCCCAACGCTCAAAAGGCCATGAGTTGCGTGACCCCGCCCTTCGTATCTTACATCGTTTCCTTGCTCTCAACTTCGTGGGCAAGATGCAGTCTTCTGACACCCTCTCTATCCAGGAATTATTCTTTTTATGGTGTATGCATAACGACCATAAGGCCAACCTAGGGTACTGGATTGCTCATGAATTGCATGCTATTATCACTTGTAACCGCAATCCCATTCTTGGCTACCTTATCACTCGCTTGGCTATTGAACAACGTAATCTTGACGTGTCCAGTTGTGACCTATTTATTCTCGTTGGTTTTAAGTTACTTGATGCCCGTACCCTCGATGGTATGGGCCATTTGCACTTGACGGGTCGTGTTTTGTCTTTCAGCAAAGGTTACACTAGCGGCGCGAAGCGAGTTTGGAGCGCCCAGAATGGTGGAGCATTCGAGTGGCCTGACCTCACAGCAGCTTCTCCCCCACTTTCCCCTGTTCCACCGCCGAGCGATGAGCGTCCCGGGCGAGCAGATCCTGACATCCATACCACCGCCCCGATTGCTGCTGATATGGCTGAGAAGAATGCCCTCCTCCGGACGGTCATTTCACTCCTCCAGAACCTCCCTGATGAGCTAGCTTCGAGGCTACGTCCTCCTACTAGCCCTTGACATCTCCCCCAAACTCTTCTCCAATTGCCTTCGGGCTGTTTTTTATTTTAAATTACCCCGGTACACACTTTCCTTTCTCCCTATCTCTTTTCCTTTCATTTGAACTCCGTTGGTTGATTCCCTTCTCCACACCGAGGACGGTGTTTTGCTTTAGTGTGGGGAGGGATTTCATACTTTTGTGATATATTTTGTGTGCATATTTGTATAACTGCATGATTATTATCGTATTGCATGACTGTTTGCCTTGCATTTGTATGTTTTATCCCGATTTGGATTTTTTCCACAAATGGTTTTCAACTGATTGCACTACCCCTGTTTTTGAAATCACTTTTGATGGAATGCACAGAGTAGGCCCACTACACACAGACACTTCACCCACTGCACCAAAACCGCTTACACACCATACTGCCTGTTAGCTCTTATAACTATGTCTTGCCCTAGCTGCTTGCAATCATCGTATTCTGCCCTGTGAGCTTTCGAGCTTTCATTGCCATAATTTCTTGATGAGTGGATGCATGATTGTGTGCTGGCTGAATTTGCATGAGACCTCTTGGGTATAGGTACCATTAGACATAGGAAAGCGATGATGTGATTAGGAACTTTGCGCTTTTCCTTATTATCTTTTTTCTTGATTTTTATCTTCTTACCCTTGCTACTCAAACCCTTCATTTCACCACCTTTCTGACTACTTGAGCCATTCCTTTCTTTTCTTAGCAGGTGAGAGATGTCCTCTGGCAGTGGTAAGGTGGGGTAGAGAGAATCATCTATGTAGGGGTATCGAGCTGCTGCACCGAGACACTGAAAGCAGAAGCAGATAATAAAAATAGAAAATCATACGTCCAACTGCTAGATCGAGATGCTGAAAGTAGTAGTATGGCAAGCAATCACAGAACACAAAAAGAGAAATAAAAGCTCTAGTGTGGGGATTCCGAACGACTCGGCCTAGATATTCAAATCAAATCAAAGCATTCAAATGAGCAATTTGGAAATCAACTGCTAGGCCGAGCCGTTAACATCAAGCATGTGCTGAAAATCAGACGCCCGAGGGAAATTTTGCTGCTCCAGTTCAAAAGCTCAAAACATCATGTATGCTCCCTTTTGTTCTTCCTTAAAAATAAATAAATAAATAAATAAATAAAAATTATTTGAACAGAAAGGGAGTACAGAATCGGAACTGGAGCAGAGCATTACGATGATCAGAATACCAATGGCACTTTCTGAATGAAGAAGATACCCACACTCTTCATCAGTGCTCTCTGTCCTGCCCTTGCCATTGCCACCAGGAGGCTCTCTCACCATTTTGCCCTTTTTCCAGCTAAGAAAAAATTTCTATCCTTCCTTCTCTCTCTTTTGAACCCTCTTCTCCAACATATTTTCTTGTTTCACCCTTGCAAAGTTTGTATGATCATATGATTGCCCATGCATGTGTTCTCCATACTCGGGTCGCTATTGAAAATTTGGTTTTGTGCATTATCATTCGCATTGATGAGTGTAAACACCTAACTCTGTTTTTGAGCGTGAGTGATAAATACTTTACCCAGGGAGGATTGCTTGCAGCAAGCTGATGTAGGAAAGCCACTCTTCTGGTTTCGTTATTCCTTAAGAGTGGTGCAGAGTTCATCTAGGCTGGAGGGTGGCGTACTGCTCGGTCGAGGCGTAAGTGGAGGCGGTCAGTGTTCTTTGTGTTTGGGTTGAGGCTGTGTATTCGAGACGAGGTGACGTTTTTAAGTCTAATGCTCGAGGGCGAGCATTGGGGTAGTGTGGGGATGTTTGATAGAGCATTTATTATGCATAATTCTTCCCTCTTTTATATGCCTTTTTAGATCATGATGCTACTAATGGTGCTGTGTTTCTTTACTTTTCACAGATCTTGGCTATTTAAGAGGGAAATACAAAAAGAAGCATTTTCTATCATTTTCTGGAAGGAATGGAGCAACTAGGCCATGCAGTTGAATGTTTGCAGAAGGCAGCGGAGTCCTAGCGAGAAAAGGAAACTGTCGCAAACAAGGAAACACGAGATCTGCTCATTAATTCCTCCGAGAATCCCAATCTCAGTAGGAGACCATTGAGGAATATAATTCCAGTCGGATTCGGAGTTTTATTTGTAATAAACTATAAATACTTTTAGTAATTAGGTTTTCTCTCTCTCTCCCGCTAGACTTTTGGCGCTACTTCTGCCTCCAGTACTTTTGTTCTTTCTTTCAATAAACCGGAGCTTTGCTCCGGCCGGTAATAAATATGACTTCTTTCTTCTTCTCTTCTTCTATTTTATGCAATTTATTTATTTATTTATTTATACTTTTAATATGACCGGCTAGTCTTCCTGGTAAGAATCGATTGAAGGTTGCAAGGGAAGTCGTGAGGTCAAATTGTGCTTCATATATTCTGGGCTAATATCTATCTTGTTTAATATTTAATTGTCAAGTTGTCTAGGATTAATTACAAGCTTGATCAACTAGTAATTAAAACCAGGGAATTATTATCATCCTTGTGGTTATACCTAACGTGAAGCTGCGCAGTGTAAAGTAGATAACCATTCTGGAAGTAATCGGGATCCTGGTCTCCTCCAGTTGGATTAAACGGATTGTTAGGGCAGAGCCTTGAGCGTACTGAGTGTCTCACCCTAGACGCGTCTTACCTCCTCTTCATGGGCAACCGAGTATTGTCTCCATAAGTGTACCTTGGAGGACGATGGACTGTCAAGGTTACACCATAAGCGTACATTGGGGTAGCTTCTCTTACGAAGGTAAGCAGGGGACCTAAGCGTACCTGGTCCTCATAGCATGTCTATCAGCTCGGGGTAGATGATACTTGCACCAATGACCGACTGACCATAATTGCAACCGGATACAGATTCTTACTGGGAACTTTCTCTCTATTGATTTCTTTCTTCCTTTGTTTTCCTTTATTACTGTCTTAGGCAATTGATAATCAAACAACCATTCAAACCCCCCCTTGTTACTTTTCTGTTGGATTTCTTTGTTTTGAGAATTGATTAGAGTGTTAACCCTTAATCCCTGTGTTCGATCTTGTTGCCACTATACACAATTTATTGTGCACTTGACTGCAGGTTTTTATTATTATTTTTGACAGCTTCGACAACCGATCACCTGTCCCAAGCAAAATCAGAAATTTCCAGGACGGTCCGGGTCTATCTCAAAATCCGGCCCAAACTGGCCCATGTATACCCCTAATTTTATGGGTTTATTTTAATGAAATTGAAATAAATTTATCTTCGAATCGGTTCGGTTCGGATTAATCAGTTATTCTATACTTTTTGGATCGGATATCCGATAACCAAATAAAACATGAGTTCGTTTACGGATCAAATAAAATTTTATGTTCTCAGATCATATAACCTATTTTTCAGTGCGGTTTACTATTGATTTGGATCGGATTTTCAGATTTTGGTTTTTTTCTAACCCTACTACCATATAACCGTCTGTACCTTAAGCCTATGTATGGGAAGAAGGATTAGGATGGAAAGGAAGGGAAGGGAAAGGAAATTTTTAAAATTTCCCTTGTATGGGAAAAATAAGTACAAAGGAATCAAAGGGAATGGAAGGGAGTGCAGAGTAAATAAATTGTAAAAATTTCCTTCCGGGGCCACAAAATATTTCCTCCCATAAGTGGGAGGAAAAGGAAGGAACTAAAGGGAAATAAAAAAATATTCCATTATTATCCTTCTACACTTTTTTTCCAGCCAAATTTTCACGACAATAGGTAATACAACAAGAACAACACAGCAACTCAACCATCACCACCACCGTCCCCCATCACCAGCGGCGTCCTCCTCTCTCTTCGTCCTCCACCCCACCAGCGGCGTCCTCCTCTCTCTTCGTATCCATTCCCGGGAAACAGAAGGACGCGTTTAACTTCCTAGGTATGTTGAAAGTTTCTGCCTTTTCAATTTCTAGATGGGGGTTCATGCTATATGTTGGGTTTTAAGAGATGGGTCTTATTTGTTATTTGTGGGCTATTTCTACAATATTGCAAAAGTAGGGTTTGAAAGTGTGTAGTCTTGGTGGGTGTTTAGTAAGATTCATGATCCAGGAATTGATGTCAACCTCAGTTTATGGTCTTCACGTGGTTTTTAATGAGTTGTTTGTCTGAAATTCTGAATTGTGGGGAAATATTTTGGAGAAGTATGTGGGTATCAGATTGGTGTGAGGAATTGATGTCAACCTCTTTTTATGTTTTTTTAATCAACTCGTTATGACTTTTAGAGGATTTTACGAATTCTATAAACTTTTGTTGTGTTCCTGCATTGATCCCTGATAAATTTAGCATCGAACTTGTTGTAATTTATTGCTTCCCCTTCTTACCTTACCTTGAGAATTCTAGTGCAAGAGGTAGACAAGATTTATGGAGTGATGATGAGATTAGTTGTTTTACCTGCTTACTTAAAGATTATTGGTTCTACAATTTGCAGAATAATTTTAACTGTGGATATTATTATGAATATAATTAGCTTTGTTAGAGTTGTGGATTTTCTGTTTTACTTTTCTGATTGCTATATCTTTGTGTCAGGTGCGCAACTACTTGCCACTTCCACCTATCAATAACAACATAAAGGTCTGTGGCTTTGCTTCTTCACTGTTGCTTACTACTTTGTGGATAGCTGACATGTTAATCCACTTAATAAAAACATAGATAATACATGCTGACGCACTTTCACGTACTTTTCTTAACCCACCACCACCTCATTGCATGTAAAAAAAAATGTTTGATTCGACTTCAACATGATGGCTTCTTTTAAAGCCCATCTCATCAGGTGGTCATGATGAGGGTTGTGCATGCACACCTTAAAGTTTCCTTCGTTTCATGTAAATTGTTGAATTTGCAGTTGATTTATGTGTTATAGTTGCAAGAATATTGATAAACATCCCCATATGTTTCAATTTTACATTTGGGTGTATTATTGATGGCATAGGTTTTTTTGGTGTGAATTGATGGTGCATAGCTAATCCCTTATTAACAATATGGTGAAATTTGAAAACATAGCGGATTTTGATATCTTGATAAATCTTTTTTTAGCAAAGACTTTTTGATATTTATTTACTCCAATATTTGATAGCTTATTTATATGTCAACTCCCATTACAATGCACACTTCCATATATATAGATCCCTTATATATGAATTTTTGTACATGTTTTGCAATAGACATAATGACAATACAAGAGAAGGATGTCGGAAAAAGAGACTTAATGCGGTGGACAAAATGCATGGATGAAGTTTTAATTGACGCTCTTGTGTACGAAGATAGAAATGGTGCAAAAATTGATGGTGTTTTTACTACTCAAGGGCTGAATGATGTAGTTAAAAAAGTCCGTGAAAAAACAGGAGTTCTTGAAGTTGACAAGGAAAAAGGTGAAACATCGCATCAAGTATATCAAAAAAAAATTCACACAATTCTATGATATTTTCAAGCATACAAGTGGTTTTTCTTGGAGTCCTATAACCAAAATGTTTGATGCAGAGCCAGAAGTTTGGGAAAAATTAATCAAGGTAAAAACACATTTAAATTTTAATATGACATTTTTAGCATAACATTTATAGGAAATTGTTTAAATATTACAGGCACATCCTCATGCAAAGAAGTTCATGAATGTTGAAATTCTTCACTACGATAAGTTAATTTAGCTTTATGCGAAAGATAGAGCAACATGTGATTATGCTGAGACTGCGAAGGAGAAAGCACATCATTGGGCAAAAATGAAGGATAGTACTCCGACAATGAACAATAATATTAAAGACATTGATTGTGGAGTTGCTAGCCAAGAATTTTCTCTAGAGAATTTTGATGATTTAGATGGACATGAAAGTGAACCAGTGACTCCAAATCTAACTCTCACTCCACAAGTTAATACAGAAAGTCACTCGGTGACATCTCCAAATAAGCGAAAGCGAAAGACCAGTCAAAAGGATTATTCGAAAGTGAGCGTTGCTCTTGAAAGTGTTGCTAAACAACTTGAAAAAGGGAACTCAATTGCAGATGAGAGAAATGAAATTGCAAAAAAAAACATGGGTGTGTGTTTATTCAGAGGAAGAAGTGCATGAAGAGCTGTTGAGAATTGGAGTTGAGGCTCATGTTTGCTATAAAGCCTATGACTTTCTAACGGAAGATGCTACAAGTTGAGGATTATTTAATGCACCAAATGTTTGGTACATCAGATTGAAGTCATTGCCCAATTCTATGCTTCGAGTCAGTTTCTCAACTCTTGCTGTCCTTTTTATTCTGTTAGCTAGATTTTAACAGTGGATATTGTAGCTCTATGTTATCTTTTGAGACAATTTGTAGATTCTATCTACTAAACATTATTAGAATGAATGCTGCCTTAAGTTTTGTCTTATCTTCATTTTTGGATGATTGTTGATGTGTTTCTTACGTGGTAATGCTACTACCCTTCATGAAGCCCAATGTTTTGCACAAATTGGTAAATGTTAGAAAGAAGCAGAGAAGAGGAGAAGAAGGAGAGAATAAATTAGAAGATAATATTGATTCGTTTATAGCCCAAAAAAAGAAGATCTGATTGATGTAGGCGCACCTGCATAAACATTATTAAATAAAAAAAATGAATCATAAGGTAAAAATGAAAAATTTAGTTAGAATAATCTGAATTGACAATAAGGGTAAAGTGGTAAAAATAACTAAATTTCCTTTCCTTTCCATCCATGTTGTTATACACAAATGATAAGATTCGGGGTTCTGGAGAGGGCTAGGTGAGGAAGATTGCCGCTCAGAATCACTGTGCTTGCCGTCCAGTGTACCTGCAAAGCGCCAGAAGGGGTCTCCAGCGTAAACACTCCGATGCTTAAGTCAGTATGGTTGTTCCAAATGGCAGGGGTTCGACTAGCAATCGTAGGCTTACCTTTCGTCTTGAATGGTGGGGTATTTATAGGTAAAATATGGGTGTTACCTCTAGGGGGTGGGCATTATCTAGGGAAGATAACGCCCACGTCCCTCAAGTGACGTCATGGCTTGTTTGGGATGGGATAATGTCGTGCGTGTAGCTGGATAAGGCGCGAGACCCCCCAACCCCCCCACTGACGTCGACCATCCCAGAGTTCCTCATTGTGTGGGGGGCGATAACCTCGATGGTGTACGCCCGATAGGGGATACAGTATTCCGGCTTTAACGCTGGGTCTACGAACGAAAATGCCCCTAAAGTTACGTCCATAGTTATCCTAAGCCCAACCGAAAATTAGCCCGAGTGTTCACCAAGTGTTGTCGCTTCATTTTTGGCCTTGTCTGCTCAACGGTCTTTAAGGTAATGGGGTGGCTTGATTATCGAGAGACGCGCCCTTTTAACCGTCCTTCCTCGAGGCCTATAAATTGATTTATTCATTGCGCTAATTCTTCTCATCTGTTCTACATTTCTTCTGTCATTTCAGTCTTTCACTATGGATGAACTGACCAGAAACTTCTTGATCTCAAAGGCTCATACCCTGAAGAATCTCACTGAAGCCGATGTTGGCTTTCTGGAGACCATGCTGATTAAGACTTCTGAAGACATTCTGGAACGTCAGAGGATGATGACCCCTCTTCTGTCCAGGCAGGGTGCGGCTTCCATGGAGGATTTCAGTCATCTGGAGAGTGTATCCAAGTTGGCCACTGTTGTTTCCCGCATTCAGGTGGTTATCACTATGCTGCAGCAAAGGAAGGATCTGTTAGGGTGCTGCTTGAAGGGCATGAGGGTTTCTTCCTCTGAACTGACTTCCGTGGCAGACGCTTTGAGGGAGATTCCTTCCATGACAAATGACGACGCCGTGTCCAATGCCTGACCGCTTACAGTCGTCCTTGTGTTCCTTTGTCTTTTCTTTTGTATTTTATATGTATGTGAATGTACTTTCAGGCCGTTTAGGCCATAAATAAAATACCTTCCCGTTATCTTGCTTGTGACACTCTGCTCTTTGTGGTGTGTAAACGTCGTGTTAGTTGGGACTAACCTTAGCCCAACCAAAAATGGGCCTGCTGTTGATTGAATTCCCACAAGACTTGCCTTTCCTTATTCGCCAAATGGTGATTAAAGATTACTGCTAACCGTTTCTTGCATTAATTTCGCGCCGTCTTTTCGTTGCCAACTGATTGGGCGATTTTCTCGGTGCCTCTTGATTAGTGCAGACTTTCGACAGGCATGATCACTGGATCAGATTTTGCAATTATGATAAGTCTCCTGAAGGTGTGTTAATTGTCCTTAGAGGGTGTGCGAAAAAGTAGGAATGCCTCTTCGCCACGACTATTTAATGGGATTTTTCTTTCTTTTTCCTGTTCATCTTCCTTTTGTTTCTCTGTTAAGATTGCTTGCAATTTCATGGCCGACTCATATTCCATGGATGTGGACAAGTGTTACTCTCCACTAACTCCTCTAACTTCTCCCGATTCTGACGATCCTTCTCCGTCGTGCCGGAAAAGGCGACTCTTTAGACGTAAGGGTCGTAAGAGATCGAAAAAGGAAACTTCTGGGTCTCTCAACGTTTACTCAAATTCTTATATTCCTCCAGTAAAGAGGGGTGATGAGTTGTTTCCTCACATCAGTCGTTTCATGGAAAGAATCCCTGTTAGCGACGTTAGTTTTGAAATTACAGCTTCTGCTGTCAAAGGGGACTCGTGCCTGACTCCTTCGAAGGTGAAAAGCCTTTAGAGGACCCTCGGTCAGGGCTTGGCAAAGAGAAAAAGGCTGATGATCCTTTCCCCTTACTTGACGCAGAACTGCAGTCTTCGGATGGAGATGATTTCTACTGGCCTTCCTACTAGCTTGACGAGGATTGACTTTGCGTGTTACGCATATTGTAGATGTCGTATGGCTTTTTCATGAATAAAGTAGTGTTCCCTGTTTTCTTCCCTTTGTTGTTGTGTTCTTGCGTTAACTCTATAATCATTGGGTAGTTATCGCCAAGCGATTGGTTACTGCTCCGCGCAACCGTCTTTTTAACTTGTTGTTAACTGCCTTCTTCTTCTAAAGATATAAATGCTTGGCTTTAAATGTTCTTCTGATACCTTTCCACGTGTCATTTTCCGTCGTACGCGTGTTTCGTTCTGATTGGCCAATTGGTCGTCTTCGCAAGGTTTGGCCTTTAAAAGGAAACAACCTCTTTCTTCTCAAACTTTTACTCGTATCTCGAATTTTTCCTACTACTTTCTGCTCTTCTTCTTCTCTCGAAGAAAGTTTTCTCAACCGCTCGTCGACTCAGGCTATCCGTCTATTCCGCTGTTCTTCTTTCTAAGGTACCCTATTTCACCTTCTTCTGGTTTTCCTTTTTATTGCCTCTTCTCTATGCGTCACACGAGATCTCAGACTGGCCCTCCAGAGCCTATAGATTCTGAGATCGAGAATACAACAAGTGTTTTTACTTGTGAGACCATTCTGCGGCTCGAGCTAGAGAGTCATGGTATCTCCTTCCCCAACGGTTATACCGCTATGCTTCCAAAGAGGCATATGAGACTTCACGACGCCCTGTGGGGAACTCGCAGGATGTTGTATTTTAAGATGTTTCTTTATGGTTTCCGCCTTCCTGTTCATGCTTTCATAGAGGATATACTGTGCCAATGTAAGATTAACCCGGCACAGATAACACCCTCCTCGTGGTGTGGTATCTATGCTTTCATTCGCGCCTGCGAAATAAAGAGTATTCTTCCTCTTCTATCAATTTGTTTCGTAAATTCTTCAGCCTCACTTGCCACAATGGTCTAGTGAGTGTTATTCCAAGATGGAATGACGCATATGCCTAGTCTTTCTGACAAACTTTTCGAGAGTTTGAAGAAACCGTTGATGACTGGAAGGGTGGTTTCTTTGTTATTGAGTTGCGTTCCCACTTGTGGCATAGGGGCTTTAACGAGGGCATCACTGATACTGACTAGGTGAGACCGATCGTCTTGTCTAGAAAAGAGTTGGCTCAAGCTGATGCCTTGTTAGAGATGGAGACGCCTTTTCAGATTTGAAAGTTTGCTCTGTACAGGCCTTTATCTGAGTGTGCCGTAGGTGAGTCTTTAAATTCTAGCATTATCGCTCTTCCTTTTCATTTACTGATGTGACTTTTTGCTGGAGGCATTATCGGTCAATCGTCCGAAGGGGATGACGCTCGTTTGAGAGTCGTGCCTCCCCCAACAAGGTCTTCTTCTATTTTTTCCAGAGCTCCTTCTGACTATAGCGTCCCGTTAAAGAAAAGAAGAACTTCAGGGGCGGCCCTTCAAAGAGGGCGTGTTTGTACTCGCGCTTCTCGCTTTGTGGAGAATTGGTTGCTCGTTCGAGAGATAAGGTCTAGCTCAGGTCCGCCAATAGTCGAGATAAAGATTTTTTCATGTGATGGTGCGGGTGAGGGTGAATATATAGACACAGAGTCTTGCTTTCGTCAAGTTTCTAAGGCTCAGCGAAAGAGACTCAGGGAAGAGAAGGAAAATCAGGTGAGTGAGACTACCATGCATCCTCCTTTGCCGCCACTGATGGGTCGTGCTTTCTCTGATATTGCCACTTCTTCTGGTACCGCCAAAGATTTCCCTTCGATGAGTATTGATGTTCTACCACTAACGCCCTCTTCCTCTGCTGCTAACATTCTTTCACCGTCAACTGATGTTCCCCCGATAACGAGACCCTCCCCCATTATCGAGGTTTCTGTGGTATCAACGGAAACGTTGTTGCCAACAGGCTCTTCCCTTGCCGCTGAGGGCCCACATTCTCCTATCTCTTCTTGTATTCCTGATGTGGTGGTGCCAGCTCTGAGCTCGAGCATACTTCCTGATCTACTAGTGAGGGTTCCTCAACCGTTAGTTTTTACTTTCGTTTCCTGTGTTAGCAATTCTGTCGGCGGTTCCACTCCTTCTGTCGTCGCCAATCTTTCTTCTCAAGGGCCTCAAGGGGCTCCTTCCTATCGGTTGGATCTGTCAAACTTTGAAATTGACGGGCTTCGTGCCCTAGGGGTGTCGGACCCGTTATCGCGAGATCAACCGACATCGATTTTAGTGGGTGACATGTTTAGTCTGCCTGAAGATGAGGAAAAGTTGCTATAGCTTCTTTTTCAATCTGAACATTGATGCCATTCATTTTGTAATAATAATGCCCAAACTTCTTTTAAATAATAATAGTTAATCTTTGTTGCGTTATCTTCTTCTTTTGCGTTATCTTGGCGACTGCCGACTGAATTAATGCTGCACCGCATTATCTTGATCATCGCGTTATTGCGCCTGTCTTGGTTTGAAAATTGATTCCACTTTTTCAGAGCATTTAATGCTTGAGAATCCCTCATTAATGGGGGAGAAAAAGTCATGATAGCCCGACCACACGTGTCAATTCGCAGAAGCGCTAGGGGTTGGTGCCTCCTAGGGAATGGTAAAATCGAAGCATCTTCTCGCTTCTCTAAAAATGTACTCATTGCTCGTGTCTTTTCCTCCTGACACGTCCCACGCAACGACCGTTACAACAGTCATTTTGATTAACCGCTAGGGTTATAAAACCTGCCAAATGCTTCTTTTCCTCCTTTTGTTATTTTATTTTCTCCATAACATCTCAAGCCGACTTGCGTTTCTTCTTTCTGTGGTCTGGGCACTCTGAGTTTCTCTCTTAGAAAGGTACTTCTGTTCTTTTCTGTCACTTTCTTCATCTTTTTACTTTTGTCATGGCTAAAACTCGTCGTCGTCCTCGACCCAAATTTGTTGGGGAGGAAAAGATTGAAAACATTGTTACTACTATCACTTCTCTGACCGTGCTTCAGCGGAAGTTAACTAAACACAATGCCCACATTCTTGAGGTTTGTTCGATTGAAGTTGCCCGACAACCGTAGGCTTTTGTATGCCAAGATGTTCGGCTATGGTTTCCAGTTTCCTCTTGATCCTTTAGTAAAACAGTTATTTACCACTCTTCATTTAAATCCTGTTCAGTTGACCCGTAATGCGTACTGTTGCATTTACGCGTTCATAGAACTCTGTAAATATAAAGGGATTGCCTCTCCTTCTCTTTTACTGCTTCAATCGCTTTTTCAATTGTATAGTCATAGGGGTGTGATAGCGATATCGCCACGTTATGATGATGAATCGCTAAAACCTTTTACCTGGAAGCTTCTGCACCTTGAATCTTCCATTGATAATTGGAAAAATGAGTTCTCTATTATCGATCTGCCTGGCCCCTAGTGGAGGACCGATTTTAACTGCGATATCAGGGATGGGGCCTGGGGTCAGCGGAGGCCTCTCCCTTCGCCTGAGCAAGGCTAGTTAGACAAACTGCTCGAGCTGAACTTTAGCGTTCATACTCGCAACCTGGCGTGGATCAACATCCGAGCCTATGTTGAGAGTGAGTACTTTGCCATTTTCCTTGTTATTTCGAGCGGTACTAACGCTAACATTTTCTCGTGATTGTACAGCTCCTGAACCTGGTTGGAAGCCCGAATGCATTAGAAGACGAGAGAGAAGGGCTCACAAGAAGAAAGAGAGAGAGGAGGCTATTGTTGCTACTATTGCTGCCGCTGGTGTCGTCGTTAATCCTGTTCTATCTTCTGTTGTGACTATAAGTCCCGTTTAAGGGTCTCCTTCTCAGATTGGCGAGGAAGCTGTCACTGTTCCTATTTTTGTTCCGGCTGTATATGCCACCGTTACTCCTGTTAAGGCGTCTTCTTCCAGGGTTTCCGTCGGAAGGAAAAAGAATAAGAGAAGACGCGTTGCCGCCTTTACTCCTCCCTCTGGCGTGGTAATCTCTTCAGAGGTGCCAGTTAACGATATCACTACTGTACGCGTTTCTTCCATTTCGTCGTTATCTCGCTCATTGTGTTTTTTAATGTTTCTCATCGTTCTTTGTCATTTTCTTATCTTTCTTAACATTTCTTTTTGTAGGATACTGCTGCTGCCTCTGCTCGCTCGTCACCAGAAGATAACATGAACTTGTCTCATGTATTCCAACAGCGCCGTAAGAAACCGCGACATAACGAGGAGGGTCTCGTTATCAATCAGGAGGGGGATACTGGGGATGTTGCCGTCTTTATTTCTGATGTGCCTTCTGGGGGTCAATCTTCTGATCCTTTGAGGACTGCGGGCGTTTCCGAGCCCTTTCAGGTTTCGCCCAGTTCCTTCGGCACGTCGCCTCCTCATTCCGTTTCCCAAGTCCTGGGTTTTACTGCGGACTTAACGGAGTCCGATTTTCCACCCTTCCACTCTCATGATTCCTTTGGGCCTGTCATGGGTGCCTCTTCTCATCAACCTCTGTCCCCAACTAGTTTATTTTTTGTTCCCTCGAATGCTCCAACATGCCCACCTTCCGAGAGGGAGGTTGTTGCTCCCCATCTTATGGCTGATGTGAGTTCGCTGGGCGATTCCGGGCCTGTTACTCATCAAATAGACTTGGGTAACTTGTGTAGGACCAGGTTTGTGGTTGTAGGGGGCGATAGTTCCCCCGCGGCTTCTTCTTTCCTGGCTGCTCACGTGTTATCTCTCCAGGAAGAGGAGGAGGCATTTCTTTCTAAAACTTGTGAGGAGCAAGTGCATTCAGTGCGCTCCGATATATTTTCTGCTTTTCACAACTTTCATTACTAGGTCAGGCACATGACAAGGAAAGTTGATTCCCTCACTTCTTCTTCCAACGAGCTGCATAACGCCCATCAACAGGTTTCAGAAGAACTTGCTAAGAAATGAGAAGAAGTGGAGAAGTTATCGGGGGAGCGCGAGGATCTGGCGACAGTCCTGGCGACTGTCAAGAAAGAGATGGAAGAGGTCCGTGAACAGGCCAATGGTGTCTCCTACTTGCTGCCCTAGAAGAGTGCGCTGTTGTCCAGTATGAGCCCCCAATGGTGTCTCCTACTTGCCCAGACCATGTCAAGCTATCTCCTTCTATCGATCAGGCTCCAGCCCTCGATCTGAAACCATTGCCCGACCATCTGAAATATGCTTATCTTGGTCCTGATGACTCTCTGCCCGTCATTATCTCCAACAAACTCAACAATCCTGACAAGTCTGAGTTGATTTCCTTGTTGAAGGAATTCAGACAGGCAATAGGGTGGACAATCGCAGATATCAAGGGCCTGTCACCAGCTCTATGTACTCATCGAATCCACTTGGAAAATGCTAGCAAGACCATACGTCAGCCTCAGCGCCGATTGAATCCACCTATGATGGAGGTGGTCAAGAAAGAAGTTCTAAAGTTACTAGATGCAGGAGTTATCTACCTCATCTCTAATAGCGCATGGGTCAGTCCTATACAGGTCGTGCCAAAGAAAATGGGTATCACCATTACCATTGGGCAAGACGGAGAATCCATTCCCACCTGAATCCAGAATGGGTGGCGTGTGTGCATTGACTACCGCTACTTAAACACTGCCATCAGGAAAGACAACTTTCCTCTTCCCTTCATTGATCAAATGCTGGAACGTCTCACGGGTGAGACCCACTACTGTTGTCTAGATGGTTACTCAGGTTTCCATCAGATACCAGTTGCCCCCGAAGACCAAGAGAAGACAACCTTCATATGCCCTTTCGGCACCTTTGTATATAGGCGTATGCCCTTCGGTTTACGTAATACCCCCGCCACTTTTCAGCGCTACATGGTGAGCATTTTCTCTGAACTGGTTGAAAAGGGAATCGAGGTCTTTATGGATGACTTCACTGTTTATGGGAATTCCTTTCCCGAGTGTCTGAGAAAATTAAAGTAGTGTCTAGAGCGCTGCATAGAGACCAACCTTGTACTAAATTTCAAGAAATACCACTTCATGGTAGATCGAGCCCTTGTTCTAGGTCATATCGTCTCGGCTAAGGGAATCGAAGTCCACAAGGCCAAGATTGAAGTGATTGAATCTTTGCCCTATCCAGCATGCGTTCGCGATGTGCAATCTTTTCTAGGGCACGCCGACTTCTACAGACAGTTTATCAGGGACTTCTCTAAAACAGCTCAACCTATGTGCCAACTGCTCCAAAAGGAAGTCACCTTTGACTTTGATGAAAATTGCAAAGCTACCTTTGAACTTCTAAAAAATAAGCTAATCTCGGCCCCGATCATTCATGCCCCTGATTGGTCTTTACCCTTCGTGGTCATGTGCGACGCTAGCAACCAAGCCCTAGGCGCCGTTTTGGGCCAGAAGAAGGACAAGGAAACCTATGTCATCTACTACGCTTCCAAGCTATTAGATCCAGCTCAGTAGAACTACATGACCACTGAAAAAGAGCTCTTGGCAGTAGTTTATGCCCTCAACAAGTTCCGACAGTACCTTTTGGGCACTCATGTTCTTGTCTACTCAGATCACTCAGCCCTTAGGTGCTTGTTGACAAAGGCAGATGCCAAGCCTCGACTCATTCGATGGATCTTGTCGCTATAGGAATTTAACATCTTAATCAAGGACAAGGCAGGGAGAGAAAATCTTGTGGCCGACCATTTAAGTAGACTTCCAGCCCAAGAAGATAACTCGCTAGTGCCTATCCGCGACACCTTTCCAGACGAACAATTATGTCTTGCCCACGCTATCCAGTTTCCATAGTTCTCCGACATCGCAAATTTCTGTGCTACCGGTACCTACCCTGCCGATGCCTCCCCATCTGAATGCAACCGAATCAGAAGACAAGCCAAATATTATATTTGGGATAACCCATATCTTTGGAAACACTATTCAGACCAGATCATCCGCCGTTGTGTGACCATGGACGAGGTGCCCTCGATCCTTAAATTCTGTCATTCTAAAGGAGGACACTTCGCGGCCAAGAAAACCGCTCTTAAAGTCCTAGAGGCTGGACTATATTGGCCATCAATCTTTTACACTTGGTCAGAAAGTATTATTGTACAACTCTCGCCTTCGTCTTTTTGCAGGAAAGCTTAAATCTAAATGGACAGGACCCTACGTGGTCAAGAAAAGTTTTGACTATGGAGCTTTTGAAATAGATCACCTTGAAACAGGAGATGTTTTCAAGGTGAACGATTACAGGTTAAAGCCTTTCTACGAAGGATTCATGCCCTCGACAGTGGAAGAGATGAAGGTGGAGAACCCACCAATTGCGCCCTAAATGCAGAGATCGCGTCGAGGCCTCGACGAGTAAAAAGGCCGCACTAGAAGGCATCTCGAATGTCGTTCCATTCTTTCCTCTCCCCTTTTACTTTTTGCTCTTAATTTATTCTCCTTTATTTCACCAGATTTCTTTTCCTTATTTTTATCCTCTAATCTCCCCTCCTTTCCCTTTCCTAGGCGATTTTATTCTCTGTCACATAATATCTTTCCAGTTATTCCATCTTCTTATCTTTATCTTCTCTAACAGCTCTTTTTAAATTTCAAAAAGGCAGGCGGTTGGGATACTTGGTCCCGCTCTCTCTCTCCGAGTCCCAAGGTGCCAACTCAGCCCAGGAGATAAAAAAGTAGCCCTAATTAATGTGATGTCAGATGCCAGCCGCTTTTCCCTACATGCTCCCCCTTGTTCCTTTCCTCTCTCATCCAGCTATAACCCATATCCATCTCACAAAACCTTTCCTTCTCTCACAAACACACAATCACTTCACCACTAACCCGTCACAATCACAAGCAAATCTTTCTCTCTCTCCAAGCAAGTAGCCAGAAAACTCAAAAACCTAGAACCCTCTTCCTCCTCCTCCACTCAAAATTCCATTCCCAAATCCCACAGCCTCGGCCCCGACGAGGACAATCCCCCATCTCCGGTCGCCCCTCCAACCACCAAACCAGTCGCAAGTCCCGCCACTGCAGACCAGTCAGGCGACTAATTAGAGGTCACCGGTTTCATCCCAGCAACCTCAATGATGACCAGATCTGGTCGAGTTTCTAGAATACTACCCACCTCTACCCTCACACCCAAGAAACCTAAGGTGGAAAAGCCGTCGCCCGTGGCCAAGAAAAAACTAACGGTGGACAAAGTGCTGAAGGACATTCTGGTGTCCGAATCTGAAGTTGAGGATCAGACGCCGACCGGAGCTGAGAAAGAAGAAATCGAACAGACCGCCGCTGACGCTGGTGAAGAAGAAGGTTCCGGCGAGAATGAAGCCGAGGAAGAGGAGAGCGAGGAAGAAGCTGAGAAGGAGAAGGCTGAGAGAGAAGCAACCCAGAGAGCTGAAGCCGAGAAAAGGGCTAAGGAGAAGGAGGACGCGGTCAAGAGAGTGGCCGCAAAAGGAAAATCCAAGGCGCCACCCAGAGCAGAGCAGCCAGAGGAGCCGGAGACGCCGCTGGAGAGGAAGAGAAAAGTAGCGTCTTCCTCAAAGTTTCAGAGCAAACCCACTGTAATGAAGAAAGCACATCGTGCCCAAGACGACGACTCCGACGTCGAGGGCTCGACGCTTGTACCTACCTCTGCACCACGCGGGTCTTCAATCCAGGTTATCTCTGACCTCTCTAATCCCCATGCCTGGCTGTCATTTGATGATAAACCCTCTTTGGATAAATTGTATGCCATGAACTCTAGAGGCGTTAGCCCATGTACGCGCCTAGATGTGGAATTTTTAGGAAAGATGGGCCAAGAAACTCGAGTCCGAGAGCTTGTGCGTAACATTGGTTGGGACTCTTTGTTCTTTTTAGAACACCCAACCTATGTTGAGCTCTCGTTGGAGTTCTTCACTACCTTTTGGGTTGGTTCAGACCATGTCAAGCCTAAGGGCAAGCATGGGCCGAACCCTTCGACCCCTGAACTAATTAATTTTCGCCTAGCGAACAAGTGGGTCAAGCTTTCATTAAATGAGTTCAATTGAATGCTCAATTTTGTCTCCCCTGATGGTTTAAAATCTGTTGCCTATAAAAACGCTTTGACTGTAATCCCTCCTGTGTTTGACCCTAATGTGGCCTTTTGTGAATTAATTGAGAATCCCAGTGTTGTCTTCAACCCTAAATCCTCTAAAGCGCATGAAATTATGGATCCTACCCTTAGAATTCTGCATTGTTTTCTTGCCCTCATTTTTGCTGCTAGATTCCAATCTTCAGGGCAGTTATCTTTGCAAGAACTTTTTCTTCTTTGGTGCATGAAAAATAAGCGTAGGGTGAATTTAGGATTCTGGATTGCCTCTGCTATTTTACATGTTCAGAACGACTCTCGTGGCCCCATTCTAGGATCTCTGATTGATTTGCTTGCTGTGAATGCGCGTAAAATTGATTTAGCCTCTTCCGGCCTTAGTGAGCCAATTGCATTTAAGGATTTAGATCCCCGTACCCTAGATGGTATGGGGCATTTATGTATCTCACATGGCATCTTGAGATTTTCTACAGTTAGCACGCCCTCGGGAGAGAAGGTCTTCGACACGAAGCATGGAGGGGATTTTGCCTACCCCAACCTTTCGACGCCTCAAGCCGCTGTAGCTCCTCGTGCCCCCGATGGAGATTCAAATCGCGCCCCACAGCCAATCAAGGAAGTCATTCATCCGATCCATCCTCCCAGCCGATCCTCAGAATCGAGCGTCTTCTCCAAGTAGTGCTCAGGGAACTTCAAGCTTTGACGACTGAAGTGGCCAGGAGCAAGCTTCCACCCTCTTGATCCCCTCCGAACAATTATTCGTTATGCCCTCGATCAGGGCCAAAAACATTTCCACCCTTTGTTTTAATTTGTACTTCAATTTATTTTTCGTTGAACTTATTTGTGTGCCCTTCCCGCATTGAGGACAATGTGCTGCCTAAGTGTGGGGAGGGATTTATTTGTGTGTTTGTTTGCATGTTTAATTTTCCGCTTGTTGCATGTTTTACGGATTTTTCTTTTTTCGGATTTTTAATCTTTAGACTTTGTTAATATTTTTGTGAATCTGCCACTGCTTAGTTTTTAAACCCTCATGAATGGTCACACACTTTTAATCGCATGCGCACAAGTATAAACCACCCAGCACCTTGTCTAGACGTAGTGATTCTCATTTTTACCTGTTGAACCTTATATGGCCTAGACATTAGTAGTCAAAATAGCACCCAGTGAGCACTTTGAGCCTCCATGCCTATTTCTTTTCTTGTGTGATTAGAATGCTTTAGCTAGGCACTGGTTGGGCTTGCATGATATCCCTAGGTATAGGTACCATTAGACATGGGAAAGCATCAATTTGACGAAAAAGCTTCGCATCACTATCTTTTCCCTTCTTTTCTCTCTTTCCCTCCTTTCTTTTTTTTCATGCCCACGACATTCCTCTTCTTTTCATTCTTTCCTGACCATTTGTCTCTTTTCTTGATCTTTTTCCTTGGTAGGTGAGGTAGCAATCATAGAGGGTAACGTCGAGGGCTAGACACCCAAAGGACGCGCAGAAAAGTTCAAGTGTGAGGAAGCAGATAAAAGCTAAAAGACTTCAGACTTCAGAGCAGAAAGCAGAGTTCTAGGGCAAGAAAAAGCTGAATATCAAAAGTTCTTGAGCCCTAGAACATTCAACAGGAATCGAGCTCCCAGAAAAGCTTAAGTGTGGGGAAGCCAAAGAAGTCAACATAGATGCTGGAAGTAGATTTAGGGCAAGTGCAAAACGAAAAAAATCAAAGGTTTCACACCCGAAAAAATCAAGAGCTTATAGTTGGTTCGTGCCCTCTCCTTTATTTCCTTTTAAAAAAAATATTATTAAATAAAAAGAGAGGGGCAATACACGAACAAAAGATTTTCCACATCCAACGCTGCGACAATCAGAATTTCCTGCCCTCGAAGAAGAAGACCTCCGTCTAGCCCCTGAATCATTTCATGCCCTCGATGAAAGTTGCCTCGCTGCTTCGTTTTTTCCTAAGCTAAGAAATCCATCCGGGTTCTACCTTTCTTTCTTTCCTTCTTTTCTCCCTTATTTCTCTTATGCTCTTTTCCTACATCTCTCCTCCATATTTCTAGCTCACTCTACCTCCCTTTTCTTTCTTTTTGCGGATGCATTGCCTTTTCCGATTGATGATTGCATGTACATGTGTTCTACAGTACTCGGATTGATGTGCAAGTTTGACTTCATGCTATGTTATGTGCATTTAGTTTTTAGCATTAAAACACTTAGCCCTGCTTGCGAGAGTGAGTGTAAACACGTTTCTGGTGAGGATTGCTGGTAGAGGGCTTGATTTGGGAAAGTTTGATCTTTGGGGTCGTTACCCCTCTAGTTTGATGCAGGTGCCTTCTAGGTGAGAAAGAGTCTTGTGCGAAGTCTAGCTCGGTGTCAGTTTGTATTTGTGTGTGATTAACTGTGTTGTCTATTTCTTGGGGTAGTTTTCAGTTTTGTGATTGCTCGGGGGCGAGCAATGGGCAGTGTGGGGATGTTTGATAGTGTGTCTTAATTGCAGGTTTTCCCCCTTAGTTTTGGCCTTTTCAAGGGCATGATACTTCTGATTTGCCCTTATTCCTACTGTTTTGGCAGATCGGCGCTTTAAGGGAGAAAAGAGTGAAAGCGAGCAATTTTGAAGGATTTCTGGAGTCTTGAAGCTTCAAGCCCTAGAAGAGCAGAATGTCATCGCACCCTCGACGCTAGCCAGACCGCTGAGCAGTCTTGTGCCCTTGATACCTGCATCGGATCAAAGATCAAAAGCCAAAGGAAAGCATCTTCGAAGATCCACACGAATTCCATGCGTTTCCAAGAGCTGTCTGACATTCCAGAAGATTCCAAAATATTCCCTACAGAGGAAGCGTCCTTTCTATGTGTTGTCGCCTCCTAATGCACTGACGCCCTCTCTCCTTGAGCCGTATTTTATCCCTTAGCTAGTTTTTAGGCTATATAAGCTTAGCTTTAGGGTTTTTGTAAGGACGACTGTCCTGAGACATTCTCTCTCTTTTACCTAATTTTTAGGGATTTTCTCTTCCTCTTTTTGAGCACCGCCGTCAGCTTGTAAAAGGGAAAGCTTGATTTCCTTCATCGGTTTTTATTCTAATATACTTCTCCTTTATTTCCTTTTAATATAGTTCATGATATTCTCTACATTCATCTGCTATTTATATTTAATTATGAGTAGCTAAATACTTTCGTCTTGGTAAAGGGTGTTTCAAGGGTTGTAAGGTTCAGTTAAGAGGCTTAATGAATGCTTAATATATTCTCATATCATATTAGGTTGCTTATCGTTTTATCTCCATGCTCATCTAGAAGTGTTGAGGGGTTGATCAACTGTTGATATTTCTGTTTGAGTGATTGTCATCCTAGCAGCGATAGCGTCATTGCGAGGTTGTTAGGAGTAGTAAACACCTAGTGGGGACATCGCGAGAGGTCCTTCGTCTAGGGGTAAATAGTCGTTTAGGTTATGTGACGCGAGCTTGACAAACTGAGACGTCACGCCCTAGATCTGTCTTGCCTCCACTTCATGGGCATTTTGAGTATTGCCTCCCCGTATTCGTGCCTGGGAGGATAGCGAAACGTCAAGGCCACCTTATTAACAATGAAAACGGGGGGTGGCTCTTAACTAAGAAGGCAAGTAGGGGATTTTTAGTGAGAACTTAGTTCCTATAGCAGATCTATGCATGAGATTGGAATATTTTTATGCCAATGATTAACTGACCTAGAAAACAACCCGAGAACACCTTTTGCTACGATCTCTTCCCATCTGATTAATATTATCTCTCTTATTGTTTGTCTTGCCCTGGAATTGCTTTAGGATATCTTGCCCTGGATTGTGTTTTACTTTCTTGCCCTAGATTATGTTTTACTTTCATGCCCCAGATAACTGTTTTAATTACTTGCCTTGTTAGCTCCCTCATCTGAGTTGATTAATTCGTTAATCGACATAACTCCCCTAGTATTACTTGTTTGTGCTCTGTTGCAATTGTTCTCTGTCATACATCTTTATTAACATTTTATTCCTTCAATCTCTGTGGTTCGACCTTATCTTGCCCTGTACATATTTATTTTTGCATTTAGGCATCAGGATAAATATTAAGTATATTTGACTGACGATCACTTCACGCCAAAGGTACTTGTAAAGCGTTGGGGGTTGTCCCGGTGTAGAAGCTTTGACGATCAAGTTAGTTGAGAGAAAATGTGTGTGTAAGGGTGGTTAGGGTTTTGTATTACATGCGTACCTTAGGTGCATATGCATTGTATTTATAATGAAAGTCAAGTCCTTAAATTATGGAAAGATGAATCTTGCCATAATATAGAAGTCGTATATAAGTAGAAGAATAAAAAGTCGTATGTAAGTAGAAGAATAAGAAGTCGTGTATTAGTAGGAGTATAATTAGCTCAGATATCGTTTCATATAATAGTGGAGAGATAATGATGTTTTTCTTAATAAAGGAGTAAATTGTTCAATGAATGAACTGTTCTATGATGCAATGTACATTTCATTCAGGGTTGTTTTCTTTATTAGGATTGTAGCCTAGCGAGATTTTACACCCTAATGAGTGAAACTGTCGAGGATAAATGTCTTAATCGTTCTACAAAATGTTATCACTAGGTATCCTTCTTACCCTTCTAATATAAAACTTAACTTTTTTTTGCATGTTTTCTACAAAGGTGGCTATAATTTTCTTAATTATGGAATTGAGAGCGGGATTAAAGGTGAACACAACTCCTACATAACAAATATTGATGTTTTATTATTTATTAGAGATATTAAAAGCCTAGAATACTTGGACAAATATTAGTAGATTACTTCTTTTTTTTTGGCTTAGAATGTGATTATTATTAGGTACTTCCAGAATTACCTAGCATGGTGCATCCAACTCATTTTGATTAGAGCAAATTTGAATATATGAACCCATACTCAAGTTTTAAAAGATAAATTAACCGTGGTCCCATATTCTTTATGGCTGGGTACACAATGAACTAAGTGGTCCAAAGTACCTAATAATTCCTCGTAAAATGGGGCCTAAGCCCAAAACAAATTCTCTCTGCCCAACTCACTAGATCCAATTTGGCTTTTTAAGAGTACGATATACTACTACTTGGGGGTGTGCATGGTCGGATACGGTCTCTGTCGGTTATTTTTCTTCGGATATCAAGATAGAATGGATAGTTCAGATAGTTAATTTTTGAATTCGATTAAGTCAGATTTTTTTTTTATCGGATATCCGTTTGATTCGGCTCGGATCGGTTGGATATCTCCATTATTTTAAAATAAAATTTCGGTTCAAACATCAGATTAAAAAAAACATAATGTGCAACCTCTGTTTTTTCAACAATACAACAAGTCAATAAATATTCTTTTGGATGATCAATTGAATCATGTAATGCAAAGTGTCAATTGGACATGGAGTGAGAGGGGGAGTTTTTTGCGCCAATATTTTTCATTTTCCATTTTTCAATTTCTTACATCTTTAAATAATAAAAATCTAACATAATTACTGAAATATTATTTTTATTATTATAAATTTAGTAGGTTATTGAGATATTTTTTTATTAAAATATTCTATTAGTTATTTCATTCTTACTACTATTGTAATAATTAATTTTATGTTTGAGATTGTATTTTATAAATATATTGAAAATTAATAATTATATATAATAAAAAAATGAATAAATAGTATGATCAATAATTATTATAATTCAATGGAACACAATGGTAAAGTGTTCATTATAAACACATATTTGTGTTCTTTCTTTGTCACACTTTTTTGATAACATTCTTTACTAAGTGCACAATTTGTTTACTAGCTATTATGAGGGAGGAAGTTAGAGATTTTATCCACTGAGGTCATTAAGTTTACTTTTAGTATGTTAAAAATAATTCGTATACTTAAAATTTGAATTAGTATAATAAAAAATTATAAACAAGATAAACACTAAAAAATAAAATTAACTAAAATTTTTAAAATTATAATTCGTGTACTAAAGTTTTTAAAAAGTTTTTAAAATTATAATTCGTATACTAAAGTTTTTAAAATTGTAACTACTATATAATAATAGTATGTATGTATGTATTTAGTGTTAGTAAAAAAAACTTAATAGCATTTACTCATGCATAAGATTGTAATTATTTAGTTTTTTTCCATGTTTATTTAAAAATATTACCTAAAATAAATTTGAAAAAATATTTTTTATACACAAATTTAAAAGATGTTTGACTTAAGATTAACTATTGAAAAGTTTAAAATTAAATTTAACTATTTATAAACTTTCATCATCTTGAAAATACTCTATAAAGAATATAATATATCTATACAAATGATATAACTACTATATAGTAATAATATGTATGTATCTAATGTTAGTAAAAATAAATCTTAATATAATTACTCATGATTGTAATTATTTAGTCGTTTCCCATTCTTAAGTAAAAGATTTTACTTAAAATAAATTTAAAAGATATTCTTTTACCTATAAATTTAAAAGATGTTTGACTTAAAATTAACTATTAAAAAATATAAAATTAAATTTAACTACTTGGAAATTTTAATCATCTTGTAAATATTATATAAAAATATAATATATCTTAACAATAGAATTATTATATAGTACCCCTCATAAATTGGCTTTTTTAAAAAAAATCATCTGTCCAAGCCTAACTCAGCTTAAGATAGGTTGGGCCAAGCCTATGGGCTTATAGGTTGGCTCACTAGATTTGACAAAAAAAAAAATAATTATATAAGTATTAAAGTATCGAATACGATTTACGAGCTTGATACAAATATGTGAAGATTTTTTAAGTATTTGTTAGTTATAGGAGGATGATTAGATTTAGAGGCATAGGTTTGAAATCCATGCTCCCCCTCTAATTGCTTTAATTTTATTTTTAAAAGGCCACATTATGAGATTATGATAAGTGCTGAAAAATTAAAGTCCAAGCTTACTGTGATTATTGTAATTATTTAGTTATTTATTATGCTTACGTAAAATATTTTACTACTAATAAATTTAAAAGATTTTTTATTTAAAAAAAATTAATATTTATTTTACACATAAATTTAAAAGAAGTTTGTCATATGATTAACTATTGGAAAATTTAAAAGAAAATTTAATCAATTTGTAAATATAATATATCTATACAAAATATAATATACATATAGCAAGATATTATTATCACTTAATTTTTGTGTCAATTTTTTCTTGCTGAAGTAAATACTTAGAGAATAATTATTATTTTTCTAAATATTAAGTTCTACCTCAATGATTATGTTATTTTTTTTATATATACAAAATAATTAAAGTCATTTTGAATTATTTTTTTTTAGTTTTTCGTTCATTTTATGTAGGGGTGAACAAGACTCGGACCGACCCGAAAACCAAACTGAAACCCGCTGTTTTTTGACCCGGACTGGACCAGCCTGGTTTTTTTTTTTTTTGAGACCCGGCCTGGAAAGTTCCGAGCCGGTCCGGTCCTCCAATTGCTCAAACCCAGGAACTGGCCCGACGGCCCGGTGGACCGAATATATATATGCACTATAATATCAAAGTTTCCATTTGGTTTGATGGTTAACTCCTCATCTATCATCTTAAAAGGGAGAGGTTCAAATCCTCTTGGCTCCTACTTTTTATTTTTCTTTCTATTTTGTTTCTTTTTTTCTTCTAAACTTAATTAAAAATCCTCATTTCTTTTCTTTTTTTCTTTTAAACTTAATTAAAAGTCCTCATTTTTTCCCTTTTATTTGTTATGTTAAATAGAAAAAAATATTAAGGAAGTTATATAAGAACTATTATGAGGAAAAAATATTTTCTCCGTAGTAAGAACTAAGAAATAGAAAATTTTAATCCTTTTTTTTTTCTTTTTAACTTAAGTAAAAGACTTTTTTTTTTCCTTTTTATTATTTTAAAATTATTAGGATTTGTTTTTCGTAGTAAGAAATTGAAATTTTAATATGAGGAAGTAGTATATTATTGTAAATTGTAATAGCCATTTATATAGTTAATATGTATAAGGTAAGACCATTAATTATTAATAATATGGCACATACTAGTAATATTACTATTAATCATTACTATAATATATAGTTATTGAGGTATATCGTGAATATATGTTTATTGTTCGATATTTTACTTAATAAAAATAGAATTATATTGTTGTAAGAGAATCATGCCAATTGTCATAAAATTTTAAAAAAATGTAATTACTAATTGTTTAGAGTTTTATGCTTTTAATTTAAATTGTATTAATGTATTACGCATTACATGAGTATAAGTAATTAACTATAGTATTGTTCAATGATATTTTTTAAGCTCTAAATGTAAGTGATCTAATTTTATCATCCTATGGAGCACGATTTATTATACTTGAAAATTCTTCGTGTGTATATGTTAGGCTCGAAAAAATATATTATTGTAAATTGTAATGACCATTTATATAGTTAATATGTATAAAGTAAGACTATTGATATGCATATGTTATATAATATGTTTATTGTTCAATATTTTACTTAATAAAAAAAGAATTATATTGTTGTAAGAAAAAATCATATTAATTGTCATAAAATTAAAAAATGTAATTACTAATTGTTTAACAACTAAACAGAGTGTTTAACAAAAAAATGGCATGTTTAATGTCAAAACGACGTCGTTTAACAACTAAACGGTGTGTTTAATATCAAAACGATGTCGTTTTGATATTAAACACAATTCAAAATTGAAATCAATTGAGAGAAGAGAAGCCCTAGCTGAAAATTTCGTCTCACACTCTCTTCTTTCGTCACAGCCGCTTACCTTCTCTCATCTCTCTTCGCAGCCGCCGACCTCCTCTCCTTTCTCGTCACCCTACCTCCTCTCCTCTCTCGTCGCAGCCGCCACCCTACCTCCTCTCCTCTCCTACGGCCTACCTCTCTTCCGCCGGTCGTCACAACTACCTCCTCTCCTCTCCTCTCGGATCGCCGCTCTCCACCACAACAACAAAACCAGTGAATCCATTAATGTAGGGATTGGTTTAGTTGTTTCTGTTCTCAGTTATTTTAATTAATTTGTTAGGTCTTGCCCTTATGTTAATGATAATTTTCGACGGTAGCTTTTGCCTACTTCTGCTTGTACGGATGAAAATTCAATTGAAAGTAATACATGAAAGATTTAATCTAAGAATGTGAGATTTATGTTCTTTTGACAAAATTTAAGATGGGTTTCCTTTAATTGCTTCATTTATAATCTGGTTTCTTGAAATATTTGTGTCGCCGTTTGTGTTTTATTTAAAATTTAAGTTCTACTCGTTTCTGTAAGTGCTTCAAATGTCAATTTGATTATAGGGACCGCGTTTCCACACCGCATCCCCTACTTACCTTCTTAGATAAAAGTCACCCCCCCTTTCTACATATGAGGTGGCCTTGACGTTTCGCCGTCCTCCCAGGCACGAATACGGGGAGCCACTACTTAGAACTCCCATGAAAGGGAGGCAAGACAGATCTAGGGTGCGATAGCTCAGCTTGTCAGACTCGTATCGCATACCCTAAATAACCGTTTACCTCTAGACAGAGGTGTCTCGCGCTGCCTCCACTAGGTGTCTACTCTAACTCAAGGATTCACGTCAGTTATAACCAAGAGAATGACAGTACTCATACAGAAATATCAACAGTTGATCAGGCCCTTAACATTCCTAAATGAGCATGGGATTAAAGCGGTAAACAATTATATGTCACAAGAGAATATATTAAGCATGCATTAGGCCTCCTAACCGAACCCTACAACCCTTGAAACACCCTTTACTAAGAGGATGGAACTTAGCTACTCATAATAGAATATGAACAGTGGATAATAAAAATACAATAAATAAAAGAGAAGGGTTAGAAGAAACCGAAAGGATGAAATAGTATTAATCAAAAGCTTCCCATTTACAAAGTTGGCGGCTGCTCCAAAATGCTAAGAGGAGATGATCCCCAGAAATTAGGATAAAAGAGTGTGATGTATTAATGTCCTAGGTCAGCCGTCCTTACACAAAACCCTAAAACTTAGTTTATATAGGCTAAAACTAGCTAGGGGACAAAAACAGCTAAGGGGAAGGAGGATCAATAAGGGCGTGACAACACATGTCCTTCAGGGAATATCCTGGAATCCTGGCGCACCTGACATCTTCTGGAAGAGCACGGAATCCCGTGCGGATCTTTGAAGATGCTTCTATTTGGTTTCGATTGAGAGAAGATGCAGATTTGTCGTGGCCGAGACACTACTCACTGGTCTGGTTCGCGTCTAGGCGTCGACGACAATCTGGACTTCTAGGCCTTGAAGTGGGAAATCCTCAGGAATACTCCAAAAATGCTTCTTTTTTATCTTTCCCTTCTATTGACTCTGATCTGCAATAAAGATAGAAATAAGGGCCAATTAGCAGAATCATGCCCCCGAAAAGGGCTAGAAAAGAAGGTAAAATCATGCACATGAGACATGCTATCAAACATCCCCACACTGCCCCAATGCTTACCCTTGAGCATTAACAAAATTGGAAAACTTCCTCATGTATTGACAAGCATCTTCAAGCCCCAACACCGAGAATAGACATGACATCCGACAAACTACACCTAATCAACAAATCTAGCCCTAGAAAAGCACCTGCATCTGGCTAATAGAATAACGACCCTACTAACCAGACTTTCCCAGACCAAGCCTATTCACCAGCAATCCTCACCTAGATATGTGTTTGCACTCACACTCAAAACAAAATATATGTTTAGGCTATCACTCAAGAGTGCAAATAACACAACACAGGCAGAGTTTGCACGTCAATCCGAGTACTGTAGGTCACATGCGAGGGCATTCTAACGATTAGAGTCGACTTTGCAGAAAATAAAAATAAAAATAAAAATAAAATAAAATAAAATAAAAATAAAAAAGAAAGAAAGAAAGAAGAAGGGCAGAAAGGGAGGAGGAGTGGAGCGAGATGAAGGAAACAGAGGTGAAGGGAAAAGATAAAAAAGAATGAAAAGAGAAGAGAAAAGTAAATCTGGGGAGAGTCCCTTGGCTGAGAAGAAGGCGAGACGGTGAGCAACACTCGCTGAAGAAGGCTGATGGAGAGGGCTAGACGATGACTTCGGCTTTCGTCAATGGAGGAGGTCTGTGTTGTGCTTCGGGGGCTCGATTGGCTGCCTTTTGGATTGCCTGGTCTGCTTTTATTTGGAAATATAATTAATAAATATTTTTTTTATTTTTTTATTTTTTTATTTTTTTATTTTTGAAACCGAAATAAAAGCATGCAGACTAGGCATTTACTTTTCTTCTTTTTCAGCTTGAAACTTGCATCCGCATTTAATTTTCTCTTTTTCTGAACTAGAGCTGGGCTGGCAGAGCTTTAAATACTGCTTTGGGGCGCTTGATTCCGAGGCCTTGGGAATTGACTTTTACTTCCCCACACTTAAATTCTAGAGTGGTGAGGAAGTAATACTGAGGTGCTGTCATGGCCTCAAATCTTGATTTCTGCTCTAGCTCTTTCATGCCCTTGATAATATCTTCTCCCCACACTTATCTTCTTCGGAATCTAGCCCTTGCCTTTGTGATGAAGAGTGTTACTCACCTACCAAGGAAAGGACAATGAAAAGGAGAAAATGGTTAGAAGAGAATGGAGAATGGGAATCGAGGGCATGAAAAGGAAAAAGAGAGATAAAATTCAGAGAGAAAAGAAAGAAAGAGAGACATTTAAAAATTTGCAAAGTTTCCTCGTCATTTCGCTGCTTTCCCTTGTCTAATGGTGCCTATACCCAGGGATATTATGCAAATCTAGACAGTGCCTAGTCAA
Source organism: Viola odorata (assembly GCA_963691705.1). NCBI lineage: Eukaryota > Viridiplantae > Streptophyta > Magnoliopsida > Malpighiales > Violaceae > Viola > Viola odorata. The sequence goes on from OY829544.1 coordinate 37,035,414, forward strand.
GAATTTTCACTCAGAAATAAATAGGCATGAAGCTCAAAAATGCTCACGGGTTCAAATAGTGATTATTGGTGTCTAGGGCAAGATTGGATATAAGGGCTAGCAGGTCTAGAAATGCATGCTTAGGCATAGATGCGATGAATGTCATGTTTCTCCTATGCATCAAAAATAAAAAATACATGCCAACAATGAGGGTTTTAAAACGGGGAGTGGCAAAATTTCCTAGCCAAGACTAAAAGAAAAAATCCAAAAAAGTTTGAAAAATCCGTAAACACGCAGTCATGCAACAAACAAAAATTTAAACATGCAAACAAACATTCAAAACACACAATAAATCCCTCCCCATACTTAGGCAGCGTATTGTCCTCAATCCAGGAAGGGCACTCAAAGGAGTTCAAAAAAAGTACAGTAAATCTAAAATAAAAGCGGTAAAAATAATTGTTTAGAACCCTCCTAGAGGGCAAGAAGTGTAAAATTGTTCGGGGGCGAGATCATTGCGGTGGGAGGTTGCGCCGGGCAACTTCAGCCATCAAAGCCTGAAGTTCCCTGAGAATGGCCTGGAGGAGTCGCGTCTATGCAGGATCGTAGACAAGAGCTGGAGTCGGGGTCTAGACTGCGGTAGATGCATTCTGGGCTTGGCGAGATGTCTCAGCTTGGGCTAGAGGAACGGAAGAAGATCGGGGTCTGGAAGGGTCGGGATAGTCGAAACGGCCACCGATCTTGGTCTCGAAAACCTTATCTCCTGGCTGTGTATACCCTGCAGAGAAACTCAACAAACCTTGTGAAATACATAAGTGGCCCATAACATATAAGGTACGGACATCTAAATCTTTGAATGCAAGGGGTTCAGAAAGGTTGCTGGCATACAGGTTGATTTTATGCAGTTTTACGGCAATCAGAGAGATGAGGGATCCTAAAATAGGACCTCGGGAGCCATTTAAAACATGAAGGATACCCGAGGTGACCCAAAAACCAAGATTAACCCTACGCTTATGCTTCATGCACCATAAAAAGAAGAAGTCCTGCACAGATAACTATCCCGAGGATCCAAACCGACCCGAGAAGGTGAGGGCTAGATATCTATGCAGGATGCGCAATGCAGGGTCAACAATTTCATGGGCTTTACTAAACTTAGGGTCAAATTTAGCTTCAGAAGCATAAAAAACATGGGGTATAACAGTCAGAGCATTTTTATAAGCAACATAATCTAACTCATCAGGTTGCACAAAACCAAGCAGACAATTAAATTCATTAAGGGACAAATGCTCCCACTTGTTTACCAGTCTGAAATTGATGAGACCAGGGGTAGAGAGATTTGGACCAAACTTGCCTTTAGGTTTGAAGTCATTAGAGGCAACCCAAAAGGTAGTAAAGAACTCGAGCGAGAGTTCAATAAAGGCTGGGTGTTCTAAATAGAACAGAGCTTCCCAACCGATATTAGCCACAAACTCTCATACTCGAGATTGTATGCCCATTTTGGCCAAAAAATCCATGTCGAGGCGCACACAAGAGCTAATGCCTTTATGGTTCAACTGGTGCAATTTATCAAGCGAGGGTTTATCATTAAATCTCAACCATGCATGCAACACAGATAGGTTAGAAGTCACCTTGGTAGCAGTTGCTCGAGAGGCAGAAGAGGGGACTGGTGTCATGGTCTCGACATCTGAAGTGTCTTCGGGGCTTCGAGACTTTTTAGAAGTCGAGGGCTTTCCCTTGCTGGAAGAAGGAAGCTTCCGCTTCTGGCCCACCGGCGTTTTGGTTACAGCTGGCTGCTGCACTCTGGCTGGAGTCTTGGATTTCCCTTTCCTTGCCGCCAATTTGGCTGCGGCTTCTTTCTCCTTGGCCTGCTTCTCGGCCTCCGCTTCTTCCGCAACCTTCTCTATCTTAGCAGCTGCATCTACATCTTCTCCCTCCTCATCGGCGTCATTCTCGCCGGATCCTTCTTCACCACCAGCGGTGGTTTGTTCGACCTCCTCCTCCTCTTCGATGTCGGCCAGCTCCTAATCCTCAGCTTCATCGGCTGGCTCCTCCTTTTCAGACTCCGATTCGGATACAAGGATGTCTTTGAGGACTTCCTCCACTATGAGGTGCTTTGCGCCTTGGCTTTGGGCTTGGCCATCACAGATCCGGGAGGGAGCTTGACTGTACGGCCAGACCTGGTGGTTGTGGAGGTAGGAGGGTGGGAGCCAGTAATTTCCAGGTCGTCTTCGACCGGAGTGAATTCTCGTTCTTGTTCCGCGGACGTCAGTGAGACAACTGGAGGAGAGGGAATGGGGATTGGCTGGACAGAGGGTGGAGTGCCTGTTTTGACGAGCCGGAGTGTAGGGATGTTTAAGATCTGGACCGCGAAGGAACTGGGCTAGCAGGGTCGTCCACTGGGTGGGGCCCTGAAGTGTTTTTACGGATGGGTTTCTTTGTTTTCGCTATGGCTGATAGTGATGTGAAGAGAACAATGGTGAATATGGAGACGTTTTGGGAGAGAGATGGTGTTTGGTTGCTGGTGAGAGGATGATAGTGATGTGTTTTGTATTGTGAGGAGAGTGAGGACGAAGTAGGAGCATGGGAAAGAGAAGAGGAGCTGATTGTTGGCAATAAATGGCGCAACTTTTTCATTAATTAGGGCTGCGTTTCTGCCCCCTCTATCAGACGACGTGGCACCTTGGGCTTGAAGCACAACGGCCCGTGCTTATCCCAACCACCTAAAAAGGAGAAAATATTTTCAAATTTCAAAAAGGGGTAGTTAAATAGGATAATGACAAAAAGTGAGAATAAAGGTTAATGATTACTAATAAAAAGGAATAAAATCTCCTGGGAAAAGGAAAGGACAGAGTTTAAGGGAGATAAAAAGGGATATAAACAAGGGATTCAAAAAGATTCGGAAAAGATAAGGGAGAGAAAAAGGATGGACGACACATTAAATGCCTCCGTTGTGGTCTGTTTACTCGTCGGGACCTCGACGTGCTGTGTCAATTTAGGCTTGGATAGGTGGAGGTTCCACCATGGCCTCCTCAACGGCCGAGGGCATGAATCCTTCATAAAAGGGTTTCAGCCTGTGGCCATTGACCTTGAATATTGTTCCTATTTCGGGGTTCTGAATCTCGACCGCTCCATGGTCATAGAGTGTCATGACCACGAAAGGTCCAGACCATTTGGACTTGAGTTTTCCTGCAAACAGTCGCAAGCGTGAGTTATACAATAATACTCTTTATCCAACTGAAAAAACTTTGGGGCGAAGGTGCCTGTCGTGATAAGCCTTGGTCTTGCCCTTGTAGAGCATGACATTCTCATAAGCATTGTCCCTCAGCTCTTCGAGCTCCTGAATTTGTAAATGCCTATTTTGGCCAGCGGGCCCTAGATATGTATTCACTTTTCTGATGGCCCAAAAGGCCTTGTGCTCTATCTCCACTAGGAGATGGCATAACTTGCCATATACGAGTCTGTAGGGCATCATACCAATCGGGGTCTTGAAAGAAGTCTGATAAGCCCAGAGTGCGTCATCCAACTTCAGACTCCAATCCTTTCGGGGCTGGTTCACTGTTTTCTCAAGAATGGACTTAATCTCACGGTTTGACACTTCAGCTTGGCCATTTGTCTGCGGATGATAGGCTGTAGATGTCCTGTGATGAACGCCATACTTGGTCAAAAGTGAGGCCACGACAAGGTTGCAGAAGTGTGTACCCCTATCGCTGATGAGAGCTCGAGGTGTACCAAACCAATTAAAAATATTGGTGCGTAGAAAGTTTACTACCACCTTGGAGTCGTCAGTCCGAGTGGCCTTGGCCTCGACCCATTTGGAAACATAGTCGACTGTGAGGAGGATGTAGATATTACTAAAGGAATTGGGGAACGGGCCCATGAAATCTATGCCCCAGATATCGAAGATCTCACATGGGATAACATTCGTTAAGGGCATCTGATTCCTGGCCCCGATATTTCCAGTGACTTGGCATCACGGGCACGAAGGGCAGTACATGTAGTTGTCTTTGAAAATGGTGGGCCAGTAGAGACCGGCTTCTAGAACTCTGAGAGCAATTTTCTTGGTCGCGAAGTGTCCTCCTTCAGAATGGCAAAATTTGAGGATCGAGGGCACTTCATCCATAGTTACACAACGGCGAATTATCTGGTCCGAGCAATGCTTCCAAAGATAAGGGCTATCCCAAATATAGTATTTGGATTGCCGTCTGGTTTTATTGCATTCAGATGGGGAAGCATCAGCGGGGAAGGTGCCAGTAGCACAAAAATTCTCAATATCTGTAAACCATGGGGAATAAACAGCCTGGACTAGACACAAATGTTCGTCTGGAAAGGTATCTCGGATAGGCATGAGTGAGTCATTTTCTTAGGCTGGAAGTATGCTCAGATGCTCTGCCACCAAATTTTCTCTTCCTGCTTTGTTCTTGATCGAGATGTTAAATTCCTGTAGCAACAATATCCACCGAATAAGCCGAGGTTTGGCATCTGTCTTTGTCAACAAGCATCTAAGGGCTGAGTGATCCGAGTAGACGAGAACATGAGTGCCCAAAATGTATTGCCTGACCTTGTCTAGGGCATAAACCACTACCAAGAGTTCTTTTTCAGTGGTTGTATAGTTCTGCTGGGCTGGATCTAATAGCTTGGAAGCATAATAGATGACGTAGGTTTCTTTGTCTTTCTTCTGGCCCAGAAGGGTGCCTAGGGCTTGATTGCTGGCATCGCACATGACCTCGAAAGGCAATGTCCAATCGGGGGCACGAATGATCGGTGTTGAGATAAGCTTATTTTTTAGGAGTTCAAAGGTAGCTTTGCAGCTTTCATCGAAATCAAATGGTACTTCCTTCTGGAGCAAATGACATATAGGTTGAGCATTTTTGGAAAAATATTTAATGAACTGTCTATAGAAACCGGCGTGCCCTAGAAAAGATCGCACATCGTGAGTACACGTTGGATAGGGTAGGGACGCTATCACCTCAATCTTGGCCTTGTCGACTTTGATTCCCCTGACCGAGATGATATGACCGAGAACGAGGGCTCGATCCACCATGAAGTGACATTTCTTGAAATTCAGGACAAGATTTGTCTCTATACAGCTCTCTAAACATTTCTTCAAGTTGCCCATGCATTTTTGAAAGGAATTCCCATAAACCGTGAAGTCATCCATGAAGACCTCGATTCTATTTTCAACCAATTCGGAGAAAATACTCACCATACAGCGCTGAAAGGTGGTGGGGGCATTACACAAACCGAAGGGCATGCGTCTATAAGCAAAGGTACCAAAAGGGCACATGAAGGTGGTCTTCTCCTGGTCTTCGGGGGCAACTGGGATCTGATGAAAACCGGAGTAACCATCTAGACAGCAATAGTGAGTCTTGCCCGTGAGACGTTCCAACATCTTATCAATGAAGGGCAGGGGAAAGTGGTCTTTCCTGGTTGCAGCATTCAGTCGGCGGTAGTCAATGCACACTCGCCACCCATTCTGGATTCGGGTGGGAATGGATTCGCTGTCTTGCCCAATGGTGATGGCGATACCAGTTTTCTTGGGCACGACCTGTATAGGGCTAATCCATGGGCTATCGGAGATGGGGTAAATAACTCCTGCATCTAACAAGTTCAGAATTTCTTTCCTGACCACTTCTATCATGGGTGGGTTCAATCGGCGCTGGGGCTGGAGTATAGTTTTGCTAGCATCTTCCAAGTGGATACGATGGGTGCATAGGGCTGGTGACAAGCCCTTGATATCTGCGATGGTCCACCCTATGGCTTGTCTAAATTCCTTCAACAAGGAAATCAGCTCAGACTCTTCAAGAGGTTTGAGCTTGTTGGAGATAATGACTGGCAGGGAGTCGTTGGGGCCTAGATAAGCATATTTCAAGTGGGGAGGCAGAGGCTTCAGATCGAGGGCTAGAGCCTGATCAATAGAGGGAAACAACTTAACATGGCCTGGACAGTCAGGAGACATCTTTGGGGATTCATACTGGGCAACAACGCATTCTTCTAGGTCAACGACGACGGAGCGTAGTTCAAGGGGTACGGAGAGCGTCGAGGCCACGACATCTAAAAGAGCTGGTGTTATACTCCTATCAAGGGCAAACTACAAAGGGTCAGTAAAATTAATTTCAGCGACTTCTTCTATAACAGGATCAATAACATCAATATAGTTAACACTCGAGAATTCGGATGGGTATCGCATGGCTTCCAACATATTGAATTTGATGATTTCCCCATCGAATTCGAGGGAGATTGTCGCATCATGAACATCGATCTTTGCCCGGGCGGTGGCCAGAAATGGACGGCCTAGAAGAACATCAGTAGACTTGGTAGAATCTTCATTCTCCATTGCATTAACATAAAAGTCTGCTGGGAATAAGAATTCTCCCACTTGGACCAAGACATCTTTGATGATCCCCTCGGGGTAGATGATGGAGCGATCCGCTAGCTGAATGGCAAGGTCTGTAGGCACGAGAGGCTCGAGGCCTAGACAGTTATAGATGATCAATGACATGACATTTATTCCTGCCCCTATATCACACATGGCTTTCCCGATGTCAACTGTACCAATCCGGCAGGGAATGATGAACATTCCTTGGTCTTTGCACTTTGTAGGGATCCTCTGCTGGATATGGGTAGAAGCGTTAGCTCCTACACTAATCTTGTTAACTTCAGCGAACTTGCTCTTGTTTGTGCATAGCTGTTTTAGAAATTTGGCATAGCGAGGGACATTCTTTACTGCCTGGAGAAGGGGGATATTGACGACCACTTTGCTGAACATCTCAAAGATATCGCGGTCCTCCTTATCTTTCTTGGTCTTAACCAATCTGTGAGGGAACGGGGGCTCGAGAATCTTATGAATGTACTCTTGGGTGAATTCAGGTGGATTGGGGTCATTCCTTGGGGAGCCTCTGGGAGAGCGAACTCTGTCTTCCATGACCTCGACAAATCTGGGAACCTTTGGAAGTTTTGCTCTAGGTTTCGGCCTAATTTCAGACTCTGGAGAGTTCTCTATGTCGGGGGCCGGATATACAGGAGGTTTCAAGGTCGTACCACTTCGCAGAGTTACTGCGCAGACATTGTGTTTTGGATTTGTTTCGGTCTGAGGTGGAAATCTTCCTTAGTTTGTTAACTCTTTCACTTGACCCATCATGGTGCTCATTTGTTTCTTAAGCTCCTCGATTTCCTTCTGTTGCTCGGGATTTCGAGGTATTTCAGTATTTGGGGGCACGATAAATGTCTGATCCTAGGGAGGCTGACGTTGATACTGATTCTGATGAAAAGTGGGTCGAGGTCTGTAGTTCTGCATGTTGGGAGGTGGAGGGTGATTCCCATATGGATTCTATTGATGCTGTTGATGGCTAGGTCCCGAAGGTTGAGGGTTTGGAACCCATCCTGGATTTGGCTGTTTCCAGCCCTGATTGTAGTTTTGGCCATATCGGGCTGGGACATACTGACCAGCAGCATGAACTTGGATTTCATCCGAAATGTGGGGGCATGCATCAGTAGGATGGTCTACAAAATTACAGATTTGGCAGGCCTTGACAGGAGCGGGTTGTCCTGTCATGAAATTCTCAAACATCCCCGTGAGGAAGGATAGCTGATTTTGCAAGACGGCCACTTGGACATCTTAGCCTTGATAGTTGGCAGGGTCAGACGAAGCATTTTTGGCCATGAGTTCTATTGTTTCCTTAGCGGCTGATGGGGTAAGAGTAGTTAGAGATCCGCCGACAGCAGCGTTGACTAAGGCCTTATCGTGGGCTTTGAGGCCTTCACAAAAATACTGAACAAGGGCATGCTACGTGAGGTTATGGGAGAGACAGCTAGACTGCATCTTCTGGAACCTCTCATAATACTGGGCTAGGGTCTCCTCCTTTTTCTGGACTATGGAGACAAGTTTTTTGCGCATGGTGTTGGAGATGGAAGTCGGATAATACTTCTCGATGAAGATCTTAGACATATCCGCCCAAGAGTGAATTGATCTTGGCGGGAGGTCGTAATACCAGTCGAGAGCATCATCCTTTAGAGACCACTAGAAGGCGCGCAACTTGGCTTGGTCGATACTGACGTTGTCAAGTTTCATGGCCTCGCAGATAGAGTGGAGTTGTTGAAGGTGACAGAGTGCATTTTCCTTGGCAACCCCTTGAAAGGTTGGAAGGTGATGCATAATGGCAGACTTCAAGGTCCAGTCATGAAGGACAACGGGCCAGACATTACAGCTACTCGACATATCGGGGGTTGCATGGAAATTCTCGATGGTTTGTTGTGCTGGAGGAGGTGGTGGTGGATCCTCGTGACGTTCATTGTTCTCATGGTCTTCCATTGCTGGGAAATAGAATTGGGCTGCTACTAGATTTTTGAGACTACGGTGGAGATAGGCTAGATCTAGGAAAAACTGACTGTCCTGGCCGGCCAGATTGGAAGGAGATCCGGTGAGGGCTGGATGTGGGATCACTCTACGCTGGGTAGGTGTTCCTCTGGCTTGCCTTCGCAGTGCTCTCTCTGTTCTGGTCAATTCGAGGTCTATAGGGAATAGATCTGGAGCAGATCTCCTAGTCATACAAAAAAAATAAAAACAAAATTAGTACCGTTCAATCCTTGGCAACGGCGCCAAAATTTGATCGTCAGTCAAATATACTTAAAATTTATCCTGATGCCTAAATGCACAAATAAATGTGTACAGGGTAAGACAGGGTCGAACCACAGAGATTGAAGGATTAATATGTTAATAATAATGTATGACAGGGAGAAAGTGCAACAGAGAAGGAACAAGTGACACAGGGGGAGGGGTTTATGTTGATTAGTAAACTAATCAACTCAGGATCTAGAGCTAACAAGACAAATAAGTAAAATCATTATCTAGGGCACGAAATGAAATCACAGTCCAGGGCTAGATAACAAAATGCAATCGGGAGCAAGAAAAGCAAGAAAAGAGATATAAATAAGATATGGAGTAATCTTAGCAAAAGGTGTTTTCGGGTTGCTTTTCTAGGTCAGTTAGTCATTGGCACAGAAATATTCCGGACTCAAGTACAGACCTGCCATAGGGACCGCATTTCCACACTACATCCTCTACTTACCTTCTTAGATAAAAGTCACCCCCTGTTTCCACATATGAGGTGGCCTTGATGTTCCGCTGTCCTTCCAGGCACGAATGCGGGAAGACACTACTCAGAACTCCCATTAAGGGGAGGCAAGACAGATCTAGGGCGCGATAGCTCAGCTTGTCAGACTCGTATCGTATACCCTAAATAACCGTTTACCCCTAGACAGAGGCCTCTCGCGCTGCCTCCACTAGGTGTCTACTCTAACTCAAGGATTCGCGTCAGTTATAACCAAGAGAATGACAATACTCATACAGAAATATCAACAGTTGATCAGGCCCTTAACATTCCTAAATGAGCATGGGATTAAAACGGTAAACAATTATATGTCAGAAGAGAATATATTAAGCATGCATTAGGCCTCCTAACTGAACCCTACAACCCTCGAAACACCCTTTACTAAGAGGATGGAACTTAGCTACTCATAGTAGAATATGAATAGTGGATAATAAACATACAATAAATAAAAGAGAAGGGTTAGAAGAAATCGAAAGGATGAAATAGTATTAATCAAAAGCTTCCCCTTTACAAAGTTGGTGGCTGCTCCAAAATGCTAAGAGGAGATGATCCCTAGAAATTAGGGTAAAAGAGTGTGATGTATTAATGTCCTAGGTCAGCCGTCCTTACAAAAAACCCTAAAACTTAGTTTATATAGGCTAAAACTAGCTAGGGGACAAAAACAGCTAAGGGGAAGGAGGATCAATAGGGGCGTGACAGCACATGTCCTTCAGGGGAATATCCTGGAATCCTGGCCCGTCTAGAATCCCTTACGGACTTTGAAGATGCTTCTCTTTGGTTTCGATTGAGAGAAGATGCAGATTTGTCATGGCCGAGAGACTGCTCACTAGTCTGGTTCGCCTCGAGGCCTCGACGACAATCTGGACTTCTAGGCCTTGAAGCGGGAAATCCTCATGAATACTCCAAAAATGCTTTTTTTCGATCTTTCCCTTCTATTGACTCTGATCTGCAATAAAGATAGAAATAATGGCCAATTAGTAGAGTCATGCCCCCGAAAAGGGCTAGAAAAGAAGGTAAAATTATGCACATGAGACATGCTATCAGCAAGAAAGCCCCTTTTGGGTGGACAACGGAATGTGAAGAGGCTTTTACAAGCCTGAAAGCCTATTTATCGTCCGACCTGGTGTTGGCCAGGCCAGAACCGTGCGATACCCTATTCTCATACCTCGGCGTCGCCGACGAAGTGGTTAGTGTCGTCCTCGTTCACGACGGCAAACATCTACACAGCCCTGTCTATTTCGCAAGTCATGTTTTGAAAGATGCCGAGTTGCGGTATGCTCGCATTGAGAAAATAGCGTTTGCGCTAATACAGGCCACGCGAAAAATGGACAGATACTTCCAATCCCATCCCATCATCGTACTTACTGATCAACCTTTGAAAATGATATTTCGAAAACCTGAGTCTTCCGGAAGAATGTTGATTTGGGCCATCGAACTTGAGCAATACGGGTTGTGGTATAAAAACCGACCCTCTGTGAAAGCCCAAGTCATAGCAAACTTCATAGCCGAGTGCACCTTCACAGAGGACCCATTAACGGACCTACTGGAAGAGGAAAAAGATGACTTGGATCTCCCGTTCCCTGAAACCTACACTGACTTGTGGGTCATTCACGTGGATGGAGCCAAGAATCAAGAACTAGCCGGAGCCAGAATCTTCGTCATTGGGCTGCACGACATACAGATACGATACGCCATCAGAATACTGCAGCCGTTATCCAATAACACAGCGGAGTATGAGGCGTTATTGGCTGGACTCAGGATAGGAAGAAGCTTTTCCACCAAGGGCATACATGATACAGGAATGATGGGAGACTTATGACTAAAGATCTGTGGAGATTCCAAATTGATAATAGACCAAGTCTTGGGACACTCCTAAGCCAGAGATCCTATCATGGTTCGATACCTCGCTAAAGTGAAATGCGAGTTGTTAGAAATAAGGAAATGCGGCATGCAGGTCAGCTTTGAGCACATCCCTCGAGAGGATAACGCTGAGGTAGACAGCCTGGCCAAACTCGCTGCAAATCTGGAAGAGTCCATACCTAAGGGCATATACTACCGAGAAATATCGGTACCTTCCTTCATGGAAGAGCAAGCGTCGCTTTGCATGAAAGAAATCAAAAACGACTGGCGAATCCCCGTAATAAAATACTTGAAATATGAGGAGTTACCTGCGGATAACGCCGAGAAAAAGAAAGTACTGAAACAAGCGGCACGGTGTACATACTATGATGGGGAACTGGTTTGGAGATGTTTTTCTCACCCAGCCGCCATGTGTATAACAGAACAAGAAGGTCTTCATACTTTGCGAGAAATCCATGAAGGAATATGCGGCATACACGCATCAGGTGGCACCTTGGCCGTACAAGTTTTCAGGTCAGGATTCTATTGTCCTGCTATTCGAAGAGATTACCACAATTATGTACGGACTTGTCAGAAGTGTCAGGAGTTTTCTAAGATTCCTCGACAGCCCGCCACGGAAATCTATAAAATTGTGGCCCCTTATCCTTTCGCATAATGGGGGATCAATATCCTGGGACCGTTTCCAAAGGCAAGGTCTCAACTAAAATTTATGGTCGTGGCGGTAGATTACTTCACAAAATGGGCAGAAGCAGAAATGGTTGCCAACATCCCAACGGAGAAAATTTGGCGTTTCTTTAAACACCAAGTTATCATGCGGTTTGGTGTACCCCGTGTGTTAGTCAACAACAACGGGACACAATTCACCAGCCAATTCTTTAAAGACCAATGCACGGAATTCCAGATCGAACAAAGGTTCTCTTTCGTGGCTCATCCGCAGACTAATGGTCAAGCGGAGGTGACAAATCGAAGCATTCTCATGGGCATTAAGAAAAACTTGGGAGGATCCAAAAACAAATGGGCAGACGAGCTACCATATGTGATGTGGGTGTACCGTATGACCGTTAAAATCAGCACTGGAGAAACGCCTTTCGCATTGGCCTTCGGCACTAAGGCCGTCACACCGGTAGAGATCGGCACTATGAGCCTACGAGTGGCGTACTTTAGGGAGGAACTGAATGAGGAGAGGTTGCGAGTAAACCTCGACGTGTTACCAGAATGACATGAGGAAGTTCTTCTAAAAACACTCCATTATAAACAAAAAATGGCGCGTTATCACAATAGGCGCGTCAAAGAACGACTGCTAAAAGTAGGCAATTTGGTACTTAGAGACAAACAAGCCGCCAGACAGCGCATGGGGAAACTCAGTCCGAACTGGGATGGGCCATACCGCGTTACCCACGTTATCGGAAAGGGAGCGTACCACCTGGAAACACTTGACGGTACTCCCTTACCTAACTCTTGGAATATTGCTCGTTTGAAATTATACCATACTAGATTTTGATATATCTCTGCACCTTTTTACTAACGCGAGCCCTAACGTGTGCTAACACTTGAATATAGAATATTCTTGTTTGTTTTGTGGCTGTTGACTATGTGTAGACGATAAATGAAGAAGGGTGCCAGGAGTGAAAAGTCCTATCCTTGTGACGGCCGGTCCTGATCAGACGGCTTGGCATACCTAAAAATAAGTGTCGGAAGTGAAAAGTCCTATCCTTGGGGGTAGTCGCTCTAACACAGGCGGGCCGCTAAAACGAGGCAAGTTCCGACACCCCTGGGAGTGCAAAGTCCTATCCTTGTGGCAACTGTGCTAACACAGGCGACCCACCAAGATGAGGCACGTCTCGGCTTCTCTGGGAGTGAAAAGTCCTATCCTTGTAACCGGGCTAACACAGACGATTCACAAAGACGTGGCATGCCCCAGAGAGATAGTAACTCCATCTTGTAAGTGAAAAGTCCTATCCTTGTGATGACCGGGCTATACAGACGACTCACTGAGACTCCGAGATGCGAGGTCAACGCTTGGATGTGAAAAGTCCTATCCTTGTGATGGCTGGTCTTGATCAGACAAGTTCATTAAGACGAGGCACTATCTGGACCGACCGTGGAAATTTAGAAACGCGGAAAGAAATCGCGAAATCCCAGCAAGTAACCAGATGGGAAATCCCTAGTGAAGATGGCTGGTTGAGAAAGCGATATGTCGCAAAATCCCAGCGAGTAACCAGATGGGCAATGCTTGGTGAAGATGGCTGGTTGAGAAAGCGACACGGATAATTCTAACGACACTAGGATACGGAGGCGCGACGGCTCCTAAACGGTAATTAACATCTAATTATCGCATAATATTTTGACTAATGCCCTAATGCATCGACTGAGAACGTGCAGGACATTATGGAAACGAGGGGGAGATTGAAGCCTGCGCAAGCGATAGCGTCATGTGGCCTGTCATTGTGACGAGTACATGATCAATGGCAAACATTCTTATCGCCTCGGTTCGGGAAATACAGTCAAAGGAACGCACGCGTTTGGTCCCCCCTTGGATATCTATTCTTGCGTAAAGGGATAAGTCCGCGTTTATCTATATAGAATTCTTCATCTATATGGAATTGTTCGTCGCTGGTCAAGAATATCTGCGTCAGCATGATATCGTTATAAAAATACTTATCCTAGACGAAGTCTTATCGATTGAGTTATCTCGTCAGTAGTGTAACGCCTCTGGAAGGATATTGCCGCTTCGAAGGCGCGCACGGGTATATGCTACGCGTCCTGGATAATATCGATTATAAGTCATTCCTATGAGTTCTACTTCTGAAGCTATCTACTAAGCAGCGTTATTCTACACCGACATTGAAATACACATGATTAAGTCATGTCGCGTTGTCCGGCGTGGTATTCGTTATCAGCGTTTGTGATCCTACAGATTATATGGCGATACCATGGTTATCTCATTTTCTGGCGGAATTGTGTTATCCCGCCTCGGCAACTATCTTATTATAGGAGCTCAGAGAAAAGGAGATGGTGGGAAAGGGATCAGTCACGAAAAGAAATAATATATATATATATATATATGCGATAGCTGTTCAAAAAACCCGCAAGGGGCTACAAAAGGCAAAAAACCCTCAAGAGTGAACAATAAAAACGGGTGGTACCCGATATCCAAAAAAAGGCGATAAAAGCGCCTATCGCGCAGCAACCTCGCTGTCCCCTTGCCCTTCGTTACCCCCATCCTCTCTCAGCAAAAGAGGTCATCTGTAAGATCCCCCGATCCCTTCCAAAAAGCCTCAGCGTCATACACATCCTCCCCGTGAATATCCACGAAGCAGTCGAACATGATGCAGGTCGTATTCTCAATGTACCACTTGCCCTTCTCGGATGACTCTTTCTCTAGCACGACTTTTTTCCTCTTGTAATGCCGCCTTTGCAGCTCTCTCTGCCGTTAGAGCAGCCTCAAGATCAGATACCTTAACGGCCTCTTGCTGCCTAGCCACCTTTAGATCTTTCTTGGCCATCGCTAAGGCCATCACCAACCTTTGACATTCCCCTGACAGTTTCTTCCTTTCTTCTCGCTCCCTAGCGAGCTCGTCGGAAAGCTCACGGTGAGTGGCAGTAAGCCCATCTAAGGTGGAAGTAAGAGAGGAGACCTTCTGTGACATATACTGGGACCAGTAATGAAACTGGGATAAACCAGAGAACAAGGTGGAACGCAGAAAGGCCACCTGCTCGTCAACAGGCTAAGAAAGGAGCGCCCCCCTCTCCTCGGGGGACGTTAATGCATGAGCAGCCAGGAAAGAGAAACTATCTCCCCCAACAGCCGCGAACCCAACTCTGCGCAAGTTGCTCAAGTCAACCTGATGGGTAACGGGACCAGACTCGCCCAACGAACTTAAATTGGCCGTGAGATGGGGCGTGGTATCGCCACCAGGACGATACATCGAAGCACTGGAAGGAACAAAGTGCAGGGTAGGTGGAGATGGAGGTTGATTGGAAGAAGTGCCACCGTGAAGCCCAAAAGAACCGTGAGGTTGAAAGGGCAGAAAACTGACCCCCGTAAAGTCCTCAGTGAAGCCCAAGACAGTGGAATAGGAAGGAGGAAGGGAGGAGCTAAGAGAATTGGGCGAAGCATCAAAAGAACCAGAAACACCCATAGTCCCTAAAGGGTCAGAAGACTGACCGTAAAGATGCGACATCGAAGCAAAAAGGGTAGCATTGTCCCCTTCATTGACGACGGGATCCGCTGGCAAGCTCGTGTTTTCTCCATCAAGCTGCTGCCTCTTGCCAGAACGTCGAAGTATATGACCTAGGTCCATGTTGTCCGGCAGCGGTAACTGGCTAGCGGCAACAACGGTATCCTGCTGAGAGAAAACATTAAGAAGAATAAGAAAACAAAAGAAAAAGCCAGAGAGCGTTAAGAAGCAATGATTGAGATAACACGGTTATAAAAGAAACACATACAGTAACAGTGTCATTAACCGGTACCTCAACTGAAGTTGCCGTGTCTGAAGAAAAAGTAAGGGCGGCAACGCGTACTGTCTTCTTCTTTTTCCTCTTTGGGGGAGCCCGGGAAGAAGACGCTTGAACAGAAGCGACGGCAACGGATACAACCGGAATAGAAACCCAAATGGTAGCAGCCCCCTCACCAACCGAAGTAGAAGGTGTTTGGAAGGGATTCGCAGCCACAGTAAGCGATACAACTGGGTTGACGGCCTCAGCGACAGCAGTCTCCTCTTGCTCTCTTCTCCTTTGAGCCCTTCTTTCCTGCCTCCTAACGCTTTCAGGCTTCCAACCAGGATTAGGAGCTGCACAATCATGATATAACATCAGCGTTAGTATCATCTGAAATAACGAAGAAAATGACATAACACTCACTATTAACACAGGCTCGAATATCGGTCCCGCATGCGAGATTGTGAGTGTAGACATGGACCTCCAACTCAAGAAGCTTGTCCAACCAGCTTTGCTCAGGCGGAGGAAGAATCCCCCGTTGGCCTCAAGCACTATCCCTGATATCGTGATTAAAACCAGTCCGCCACTAGGGGCTTGGCAATTCAACGACAAAAAATTCTTCTTTCCAATCTTCAATGGAAGACTCAAGATGCAAGAGCTTCCAAGTGAAGGGTTTGAGCGAGTCATCGTCATAACTGGGCGATATCGCTAACACACCCCTAAGGCTATACAGTTAAAAAAGTGACTTGAGCAACAAAAGGGAAGGAGAGTTAATCCCTCTGTAACTACAGAGTTGGAGAAACGCATAAACGCAACAGTACGCGTTGGGAGCAAACTGAACGAGATTCACATCCAGAGCAACAAAAAGCCTTCTAATGAAAGGATCAAGAGGAAATTTGAAGCCATAGCCAAACATCTTGGCATACAAGAGCTTGTTGTTGCCAGACATCACACTATTAAGGCGAAGCGAATTGGGAGCAACAGAAACCTTATAATCCTCAGGGATATGGGCATTGTGTTTAGATAAATGATCTTGAAGTATGGATGAGGAGGTGATGGCAGTGGCAGTACTCTCAATTTTTTCCTCATCAACAGATTTGGTTTGAGAACGACGAGTTCTAGCTACAAGACAGGCATTATCAGTTATTACAAGCCGAATGGGATCAATGTTCGGAATAAGAAAGATATAGTAATTAACGGAGATGAGAGGAGCTCTTGACGTCCTTCGCGGCATCAGCACCGTCCAATTATAGGAGCACCCCGGCATCGGCCCCGTCGCCTCCCTCCTCCTCTCTCGAAGAAAGAAAACCTTATTCACTTACGTCTATTTCGTTCATTTTTTCAGAGGCATAATCTGCTATCTTAGCAGGATCGAAAGACCCACTGCGATAGTAGTCCACGAATCCAGCGGTAAAGGCCCCCACGACTCTCTTCTTCCACTAGTTTATCTTTGAGGGCACCTTGGCCAGATCCGTGTTACAAGCCAACATCTCTTCACGAAGAAGAGAATTTTTCTTGTCAGCCGACACCAGCTCTGCCTCCAACAACCCAACTTTGGCCTTCCCCGTAACCAACTCTGCCTTTAGTAATTCAACTTCGGCTTTCCCCTTAGACTTCTCCCTTGCAAGTTCGGCTCGTCAACTCCTTCACTTTAATCAAGGCGGCATCCAACTGCCCCTTCGAGTCAGGCGAACCTCGAAGCTTGTCACCATGAGCCTCAAGAAAGTAATGCACATGGCGGAAGCCGGCCAGTGCGTCATTCAGAACACGTGCGTGCTGAATATCAGGGGGAAGCCGCAACAACTCTTCTCTATCCTTAGGCGAGCTAAATATTTCACCTACCAGGAAGGCCGACGACTGGTCTCGCGACAACGGCTCCGATATCCCTAAGGCACGAAGCCCGTTGGTGCCCAAGGTTGATAAATCCAATCGATAAGAAAGAACCCCTTGAGGACCCCGAGGAGAAAGGTTGGCGATAAAAGAGGCAGCGGGACCCTTGATAGAATCGTTGACGCCTGAAATAGAAGTAAAGAATAATGGTTGTGGACCCCAGTCGCTGGGTCAGGAAGTGTGCTTGGGCCAAGAGCTGGCGTTACCACGTCAGGAATGCAAGAAGAAATAGGAGAGTCATGTATGTCAGTCGGTGGAAGTGAATCTACCGCTACTGGAGCTTCAGTAACCTTAGGAGGGAAGACAATTGATGCCTCAGTAACTCTTGTTGACGCCTCAGTCACTCTTGTCGTTTGAGATGTGCTCGCCGTTGTAGACACATCAACCCCCATGATAGGGACCTCTTCAACCTTTTTTGAAGAAATCCCAGCGACCAGATTGTCTTTCTCCACTCTGAGTTTCTTTCGTTGAGACGAGGAAGCATGATGAAGCTCTGTCTCGATATCCATATCCTCGCTGTCACTGTCAGTTATCCTAGTAACGAGTCGACTCAAATTTATTCCTCTGCCCCGAACCGGTATCCAATTGTCAAGGAAACGAGAGGCTCAAGTAGAGATACCGCACCCTCCCCCTACGACTGTCTTAGTTCTCCTTTTCTTCGGCGGAGCACTTTGGGCTCTCTGATTGCTGGGACCCTCGGGTGGTGGAGAAGCTAGTAGTGTTTGGAGCGGTACCACGTTCAAAGGAGCGTCATTCCCCCCAGATGATTGACCCTCAGTGTTTTCTGCCAAGGAAAGGTGTTAGAACAACAAGCGAATCGAAGCAATAACGCGGAAAGAGGAAAACTCACCTATAACACACTCTTCCAAACGCTTGTACAAAGTGAATTCTCAAATTCGGAAAGAGGTGTTTATCTCTAGCAAGGCGTTAGCATGAGGCAACTCACCCCTAGACAACACTACTAGATTTGCCCAGGCGGCACTAGTAATTTCTCGATTGAAGCCGCCACGCCACAAACGAGAAGGCAGTTCGAGAGCGAAGAAACCGCTCTTCCAGTCAGTCACAGTCTCCTCAAAGCCCTGAAATATCTACCAGAACGACTGCACTAACTCGTCATTCCACACCGGGGCGATATCGATCAGACAATTATGACAACTCAGGCTAAAGAACTTGCAAATTAAATTGACGGATGGAGTGAAGATACCTTTCATCTCGCAAGCACGAAGGAAAACATAAATCCCGCACCAAGAAGAAGGAGTTAGCTGGGCGGGATTAAGATCATATTGGTGCAGGAATTTCTCTACAGAGGTATGAATTGGGAGACGAAATCCATAAAGGAACATCTTAAAGTAAACCATTCTATACTTTCCCCATAACGGATTGTGAAGCCGCTGACCATCCTCGGGAATGAAAGGGAAATAGTTAGGAGGAAAGAAGACACCGTGACCCTCTAATTCAGCCTTGAGAACCGTCGAACACGAGAAAATACTAGGTGTTCTTTTGATTTCTGGATCTAAAGGTCTTTGAAGACCCATGGTAGCTCTAGTATGGTGCATGGAGAACCAGTAAAACAAAAATCAAAATGAAAGGAGCAAAATACCTTGAAGAAGAAGCCGATGAATAGACCGCCGACGCCGACGAACAGTTGAAGGAATTTCCCTTGAGTAAAAGAAGAAGTAGAAAGAAAGAATAGTGGAGAAAAATTCAAAGCGCGAGTAAAAGTGTAAGAAGAAAGCAATTATTTCCTTTTAAAGGTCAAAACTCAGTGACTGAGCGACCTGTGAGAACAAGACACGCGCAAAGTAGAAAACGACACGTGGAACGGCCTTAGAAGAATACTTATGGCTAAGCATTTATATCTTTGAAGGAAGGCGGTTAGCGATTAGAAAGTGAAGAACGGTTGCCTCGAGTGATAACTCATTGCTCAGCGTTAACTGTCTAAAGGTTGTAGAAGTTAACGCGGGGTACAACAGCAAGAAAACAAGAACTAAAAATGTTATTTTATTCATGATAAGTCATACGGCATCTACAATGTGCATGGCGTGTAAAGATTAATCCTCGTCGGGCCAGTAGGAGTTGTCTCCATCCGAAGACGGAAGTACCTCGTCAGTGAAAGGGAAAGGCTCGTCACCCCTTTTCTCTCGACCGAGCTTTGGCGGACTTGACTCCCTCTTAGTGGCAGGAGCCGCTACCTTGACACCGATATCGCTGGAGGAACCCCCTTCTATGAAATAACTGATGTGAGGAAACAGTTCATCGCCCCTCCGAACAGTAGGGACATAGAGATCAAAAGGCACGTTGGCTGCCTCGAAGGCCTTCCTCTTCGGCCTCTTACGACATTTGCGCCGGGCAGGTCACCTTTTCAGACATGGTGAAGGAGGATCGTCGGAATCTGGCAAAGTCGGAGGAGTCGGTGGAGACTCGCACTCAATGACATCCATGAAATACGAATCAACCATGGAATCTTAAGCAATCTCAATGGAGAAATGCGAAGAAGAAGATGAACAGGAAAAAGAAGAAAAACTCCCATTAAATAGTCGAAGCGAAGAGGTCTTCTCCCCCATTCTTGCACAATCTTTGAGAGAAATCAATGCACTTCGAGAAGAACGATCTTAATTACAGAATCGGATCCTGTGATCATGCCTGTCGGAATTTCTCACTGATCAAGAGACACCAAAAAACTGCCCAATCAGTTGGTATTGAGGAGGCTACGCGAAATTAAAGCAGAACGGTTCGCGAGAGTAACCTTCACCACCTGGCGAACAAGGAAAAATAAGCGCTACAGAAGTCCAACCAATGGCGGACTCGTTTTCAGTTGGGCTGATGTGGCACTCAACTGAAACGTCAACTGGCATGTTGGGAAAAGAAAGAAGAAAACGCCGGATAATGAAAAGACATTTTATTTATTGATGGCCTAACGGCCCGAGCATACATCCGCTTACATATTGAGAACATACAAAAGAAAATAAAGGGAAGCGACGACAGCAGCGAGTGGTCAAGCCTGGGACCCAGCATCATCATCCTCTGGCAGAGTGGGGACATCCCTCAAGGCATCCGCCATGGAGGTCAGCTCGGAGGAGGAAACCCTCACGCCCTTCAAGCAGCAGTTCAGCAGGTCCTTCCTCTGCTGCAGCATGGTGATCACCACCTCGATACGGGAGACAATAGCAACCAACTTTGACACATTCTCCAAAGGACTGAAATCCTCCAGAGATGCCGCACCAAGCCTGGACCGAAGAGGAGTCAGCATCCCTTGAAGCTCTAGGACATCCTCAGAAGTCTTGATCAACACATTTTCCTGAAAGCCGACGTCACCGTTGTTGAGGTTCTTCAGAGTGTGGGTTTTGGAAATCAAGAAGTTCTTGGTGAGACTGTCCATGATGAAAATGCTAAGAAAAAGTGCTAAAAAGATGTGAAATTTGCGCGATGGAAGTTCAAATTTATAGGCCTCGAGAAAAAGTAGTGAAAAGATGTGCTCCTCGATGACTGAGCCACCCGTTATCTCGAGGACCAGCAAGCACGACATGGAGGCAAGCTGAAGTGATAGCCCTTGGTAAACACTTGGGCTCTTTTTCAGTTGGGCTTGGGATAACAATGGAGGCAATTCCAGGGATATTGTCGTCCCTATCTCAGCGTTAAGGTCGGAACACTGTAGCCCCTATCGGGCGTCTGCCGCCAAGGTTGCCGCCCCTTATCCAGCGAGGAACCCTAGGATGGTCGACATCAGCGGGGGGGGGGGGGGGGGGGGGGGGGAGTCTCACGCGTCCTCAACCCACACGCACGGCTTTATCCCATCCCAGGTCAGCCATGACGTCACTCTAGGCGCTATCTTTCCTAGATAACGCCTACCCCCTAGAGGTAACGCCCTCCTCAGCGCCTATAAATACCCCCTCATTCAAGTTGAGAGGTAAGCCTAAGATCGCTACTCGAACCTCTGCCATTTTGGAACAGCCTTACTAACTTAAGCATCGGAGTGTCTACGCCGAAGCCCCCCCTCCGGCGCTTTGCAGGTATACCCGACCACGACTACAGTAACTCCGAGCGGCCATAATCCTCACCCCCGATTCCCAGAAGTCTGAATCTTATCACTAAGCGAATCATAAATATGTTATCAGAAGCCCAACAAACAACGAGTCTAGGTGTTTACCAAAGACTTGCCTTTACCAAGTGGACATTAATGAGAATTTAGGTGGGACTCGTGTATTGATGTCATTGGGGATGATGGCTTTGTTGTTTGCAAGCATTTTGGTGACTTCGTTAGCCTCGGTGTTCTCCTCCCTAGGTATGTGCTCTATCTCCACTTCAATTCTCTTTTCTCTCATAGCTTATAGTTGCTTGGTGACATTTCGCAAGTATCACTACATTACTGGATCTCTAGCTTGGTATTGCCCTTTGACTTGATCGACAATCAACTTCGAGTCTCCCTTTAGTAAGATTTTATTGGGTTTCATGATCTCTCCTATTTTCAATCCTGCCAGCAAAGCTTCATATTCTGCGACATTATTAGTTGCGGGCTTTAAGATTTTTATTGCATACCTGAGAGTATGGTTTTCTGGGCTCTTGAGGACGACATCTCCGCCCGCTCTGTTGTTGCTAGCTCCATCTATGAAGATGGTCTAGCTCTCATTTTCTTCCTTTTCTTCCTCTTCTTCTTCTTCAATGAAGTTAGGTTAGGTGTCGAATCCACAAAAAATAAATACAACTTATCAATACCTACAAAAGATTACAAATAGTGGTAAGATGATCGATCCATAGAGAATGGTTAGACTTTAAACAAAATAAAAGAGCATAATAAATCACTTAGGTGAATGGGGGTTTGTTTTTAAACTAAAGACAAAAAAATAAATAAAGCAAATAAACAGTCTTGGCCAAGATTGGGATTCTTGGTCAAGACATAAATCCAGAAACGACAAATATATGAGGCAAATTCCTAGTAGATGCTTGGCAAGTGATGAGATATGAGTTGCAATCATGGAGACAAGGATATTCATCTTCAATCAACAGAGTTGCTATAGGATCAAGGTACGCTTATGACCCCTGCTTCCCTCTTGCATCAACACCACCTCAGGTACGCTTAGAGATGATGCCTTACCAACTAGAACCTTGTTGGTTAAAGGGTTTACTAAGTTGGCAGATGAACGACTAGGGGAAGACAACTCCAGACTAGTATCCTCGGGCGTCAATCGAGACTGGATCTGATTAACCTTTTCCCCTACGGTTTCCTGATCCTACCGGTAGTGCGTAGGTATCTGCTTTGATCCTCTTGGTCAATAATCCACAACCAAGAAGAATGATGGTTGCATTATCTATTCAATTATAGATTAACTAGGTCTAAAATTAATCATAAAACACGTTAAGAATAATCGCGAGATCAACTAAATGCAGATTTAAAGAATAATAAGATCGATTAGGTCCCATGCAAACTCATACTCATGCTTTAAACGCCTCTACTAAGAACAAGAAAGATTAGTTAGAATGAAACAAGGAAGGTAAAGAAAGCGATAGAAATATTAAATATAAAATTCTTGGAGAAACAAGTTCAAAACTAGAGAAAAGAGAAGAAGAGATGATTAGATGAGATCATCCGATGTCATCAGATAACATCCCCTTAAGGGAAAATAAGGGAGAGTATTTATAATGTTCTTCCTCCATTAAAATACTCTAACAAATCCCTAAAAATCCTCTAACAAATCCTAGCCTTAAAGATTGTGATTTGATTCTGAATTTAAATTCTAAATCACCAACCAAATTAAATCAAATAACAAATCCCTAATCTTCCTCCATGCTTTGAATTTCAAAGATATGTCCAGCCACTTCATCTAGAAGCAGCAGTGCAAGCAAGCGTCCTCTGCCAAGTGGCCCAAGCCTAAGCCCGCTACTAGCTAAGAAGGATCGTCTTGGCCAAGAAAGGTGTCTGCTCCATTTTGTCCAGATTTTGCTCTTTTCTGCCCTCTTTGCTTACTTCCTCTCCAGATTTATTTCCTGCGATAATCGAGTGATTCACACCAAAATCAATAGCATACCATTCAAAATTTCAAGAGAATAGGTTGGAAAACCACTACAATTAAGGCTCAATCAAATCACCCCACACTTAAGCTAATGCTTGCCCTCAAGCATTTCCATCACAAAAATGAACAAAAAAAAAATAGAAATTCCAAAATTTCTTGTTTCAATCATGCACCTCACCATTAGAATTACCAAGGCACTTCAATCACCAAATCCATGCTAGACTATCAAGGACCAATCAATACCCTAAACATATCTCATCCAAATAGCACCATGACGTCTAGCTATGCATTTTAAGCAATAATTGCAAGAACAAAATATCACTATGAAGACTTGAACGTGTGTAATTGCTAGTTTCCATACAAGTGTGCATTCAAAATAGTCATCCATTCAATTGCGATTTCTAAACATGGCAGAAATTTAAATTTTCTTCGGCCTTTGGCCACTGCCAATTTTCTTTTTCTTTTTCTTTTTGTAGATAGATCTAGGCACACCAACTCCTAGAACTTTCACTTTTTGTTTACTTTTGCTATACTGTCTTGACATTTTTGTTCTTTTTGGGCACACCAACTCCCAACATGCACATACGGCTGAATGGGATACACTCAAGTGAAGACTAAACAATCACATATTCAAGGCAGAACAATGGTATTTATGCTCACAATTATATATCAAAGTCTAAGCTAGATGGTCATGTGACTATAAGGATAAGTAATGTTCTAAGCATTGGTCATGTTAAGGTCATTCACTCCCTTGGTACTAGAGCATGGATTTAATGATAGAAGTGTCAAATTGTATTTCTAATGGTGAAGCATATGACTGAATTTGAAATCATGGGTTTTGAAAAACAAAACACACAATCATGCATACTACCTAGAAACACACAAAAATCAAAAGGAAAAATCATGAAAATATTAAAAATTAAACCTAAAACTAGAAAATTAGTTAACACGTGCAAAAATTTCTAAAACACACAAAAAAACACAATAGATTCCAGAGGGAAAGTATTATTTATTCAAAACAAAACAAACTAAAGTAAAAATATAGGTTGCCTCCCAAGCAACGTCTTTGTTTATAGTCTTAGACTCGACTTTTAGAGCAACACTCATCAACCGATCCTACTGAATGCTCTCCATGAACTTAATTTGATGTGAATGATCGGGTGTAGTGCATGGTCTTCCAGTAGAGCACTTTGCAGATAACCATTATATGATTCACATTTTATTTCGAGTTTCTGCAAAATAAATGGAAAAAGTTGGTTGTGAGTGTAGGGAGATTCAATAAAAGGATCAATAAAATCAAAAGGTTTCAGAACTTCCCTTTCACACACAACCGTCTGAGGTTTCATGACTATTTCTATCTCTTTCTTAATATTCCTCACGTTCTCCTCTCGCTCAATGCAATGACAATCCTCTAAAACCTTCAGCTCCTACTCTAGTGATGTTTTAGAATGATTTTGGAGTTAATCTGGCTAGTCTGGATGGATAATAATTTATGTCTCTGAATCTGGACGATTGGCCAAGAGTCGTGTTAAGACTATCTGACAGATTTGTCTCACTAGACAAGTTAACGCTATCTTTGGATGTCATGTTTGGCTTTGTTGTATGAACAACTCTTTGTACTTCCTCACACATAGGAAGGTATGGAACCTGTTTCAATTTATATTCTCGAGTTCTGCTCATAAGAAATAAAATTCTTGAAATGATTACATCTGCATTGTTAGTTGCACTCAAATAATCTTTATCACTATGGCAACATGCTCTCATAAATATAGCAAAATGAGGTTCAAATCTTAAAATTTTAGGGTGAGATTTAATCATACGAAAAAGATCCAAAAGATACTCCCTTTCTTCCTTGGTAATCATATAAGCTACTGGAAAGGGTGGTAGCATATTCTCTTCCCCGTAACAGGGTTTGCAAGATCTGAGTTATTCATGCGGGAGTGCTAATGCCGCCATAAGTTCCTGGCATCTATGATCAACATCTGGAGCTTGATAGCCTTCGAAATTACCTGCATTGAATCATTAAGGAGCAGAGTTAAATTGAGAGACTGGAAAGAGAGGAAAGAAAGAAAAAAAATAAAATGGGTAGACAAAAATCTAGGCCTCTGTCTTGGTTAAGACTAAACCAATCCCCGACAACGGCGCCAAAATTTGGTTGGGTGTCGAATCCACCAAAAATAAATACAACTTATCAATACCTACAAAAGATTACAAATAGTGGTAAGATGATAGATCCATAGAGAATGTTTAGACTTTAAACAAGATAAAAGAGCATAATAAATCACTTAGGTGAATGGGGTTTGTTTTTAAACTAAAGACAGAAAAATAAATAAATCAAATAAACAGTCTTGGCCAAGATTGGGATTCTTAGTCAAGACACAAATCTAGAAACGGGAATCAAATATATGAGGCAAATTTCTAGTAGAGGCTTGAAAAGCGATGAGATATGAGTTGCAATCATGGACACAAGGGTATTCATCTTCAATCAACAGAGTTGCTATAGGATCAAGGTACGCTTATGACCCCTGCTTCCCTCCTGCATCAACACCACCTCAGGTATGCTTAGAAATGATGCCTTACCAACTAGCACCTTGCTGGTTAAAGGGTTTACTAAGTTGGCAGATGAACGACTAAGGGAATACAACTTGAGACTAGTATCCTCGGGCGTCAATCGAGACTGGATCTGATTAACCTTTCCCCCTACCGTTTCTCGATCCTACCGGTAGCGCGTAGGTGTCTACTTCGATCCACTTGGTCGATAATCCACAACCAAGAAGAATGACAGTTGCGTTATCTGTTCAATTCTAGATTAGCTAGGTCTAAAATTAATCATAAAACACGTTAAGAATAATCGCTAGATCAATTAAATGCAGATTTAAAGAATAATAAGATCGATTAGGTCTCATGCAAACTCACACTCATGCTTTAAACGCCTCTACTAAGAACAAGAAAGATTAGTTAGAATGAAACAAGAAAGGTAAAGAAAATGATAGAACTATTAAATATAAAATTCTTAGAGAAACAAGTTTAAAACTAGAGAAAAAAGAAAAAGAGATGATTAGATGAGATCATCCGATGCCATTAGATAACATCCCCTTAGAGCATCAGCAGCAGGGGTGCAAATGGAGAGCAAATGAGGAGTAAATGAGTAGTTGATGGTGCAGCAGGGGTGCAAATGGAGAGCAAATGAGGAGCAAATAAGTAGCTGATGGTGCAGCAGGGGTGCAAATTCCAGCGTGGATAGTCCGGGGACCAAATTTTGGTCCCGGACTAAACTGACACTGGGACCCCACTGTCAGTTATTTTATTAAAAAAAAAATTAACAGTCATCCAATGGCAGTGCGCCACGCACGCGCTGCCATTGGATGAGGCTGTTAGTTTTTCCCCCCCTCATTTTTTAAATCGATTTTTTTATAATAAATACTGAAAATTATTTTATAAAAAATATACCATTATTTTTAATTTTTTGAGATCTATAAATTGAGACTAGGTTTGTATTATTTGGACACTAAAAGAATTCGAGTTTTTTACATTTTTTTCCTTTTTTAAATGCTTCTTTTCATAATAATTACTCAAAATAATTTTATACCATTATTTTTACACTTATTTTTAATTTTTTGAGATCTATAAATTTGGACACTAAAAAAGATCAGAGTTTTTTACACTTTTTTTTCATTTTCTTTTTTAAATGATTTTTTTCATAATAATTACTCAAAATATTTTAAAAGTAAAACATATTTGAAAATAAAAACACACAATTTGAAAATAAAACACACAATTCGAAAATAAAACACACAATTTGAAAGTAAAACATACAATAACAAACTAGTTCTCAAACAACTCCTTCAGTAGCATCTTATACATATTTTCATCTACAGCATCACGATCTTCTTTGTTCTTCAAGGCCAAGAACGTCTCCATCTTCCTAACACGTGCATACTCCAACATAGCTGATGCAGTACTAGCCCTGGATTGTTCAAGGTTTTCACGAGCATGGGCTAAATTAGATAACTCCTCCTCAATAGCAACCTTTGATTTTCTAGAAGTCGATGATTTGCTCGATGAAGCTCTAGCTTTCTTCTTTGTTGCATCCCTACCTTCTGGACGTACAATTGAAGGAGCTGAGGAATCAACATCATCGCCACCACTTTTTCTCTTCGATCCGCTACTTGCAGATTCATTTGCTCCTGGCATATATCTGGGTTGCTCGCGAACCAACTTCCACTCTTCCAGCAAGGAAAACCTTTTACCTTCGCACTCTTGATACAACTCTAGACCCTTGGCTATGTAGTCATCATCGGACCAACCACTACACCTCACTCTACATGCTCTACTGCAATAACCAATAAAACTACATATTTTTTTATTGATTGTACGAAAATGACTTTTGCACTGTACCCCTTACCTCTTTTTTCCACCTTGGAAGTTTTCATTCACATAGTCTACAATTTTTCCCCAGAAAGTATCACCCTTTTGATTCATCCCCAATTCACTATCATTACTAACGTGGAAATAACCAGTTAATAAAGATTTGTTCTTTTCCATGCTCCAAGCGTCGTAACCTGATCTCTGGGCTGATTGTTGGGTTGGAGCAAGAAAACTAAGAGGGGTATCCTTATCAACATTTCCCATAGATATTTGAGTGGAAAATTCTGGGAAATCACTTGATCCACTACTGAAACGGGGTGTGTTTGGCTCATTAGTTTGTTCACTATTTGGATAGTGCACAGGAGCGGGAACATAGCTATTTCTAGGAACAAGTTGATAGCCATAAGGCATATAAGGATGATTATACGGGTATTGCATGGCAAAATTTGGGGGCATCATATACTGCGATCCAAAATTAGGCTGCATCCCCGTATTCTGAGGATTTTATGGGCATTGAATGTTTGGGTTCGGAGGTCGCATATTTGGATTTTGAGCTTGGTTAGGGAAGTTGTAATTTGGAAAAATATTATAATTTTGTGAAGGATTCATGAAAGAGCTTGAAGATTGTAAAAGACTCAAAAAAAATTTGGTGTCCAAATGACACAAACACAAGCTCTATTTATAGATCTCAAAAAATAAAAATAATGGTATATTTTTTTTGGGTGTCCTAATGACCTCCACTACCTTCAGATTTTATCATGACAAAATAATACACGTGATGGCTCATCTTTCTATATCTTATCTTCAGATTAGATTATTGAGAAAACACAACACTCCAGATTCTGAAGAGATCAGAACGTCCCCACCTCCACTACCTTCTGATTTTATCATGAAAAAACACCACATGTGATGGCTCATCTTTCTATATCTTATCTTCAGATTGAATTATTGAGAAAACACAACACCCCAGATTCTGAAGAGATAAGAACGTCCCCACCTCCACTACCTTCTGATTTTATCATGACAAAACACCACATGTGATGGCTCATCTTTCTATATCTTATCTTCAGATTGAATTATTGTGAAAACACAACACCCCAGATTCTGAAGAGATAAGAACGTCCCCACCTCCACTACCTTCTGATTTTATCATGACAAAACACCACATGTGATGGCTCATCTTTCTATATCTTATCTTCAGATTGAATTATTGTGAAAACACAACACCCCAGATTCTGAAGAGATAAGAACGTCCCCACCTCCACTACCTTCTGATTTTATCATGACAAAACACCACATGTGATGACTCATCTTTCTATATCTTATCTTCAGATTGAATTATTGAGAAAACACAACACCCTAGATTCTGAAGAGATAAGAACGTCCCCACCTCCACTACCTTCTGATTTTATCATGACAAAACACCACATGTGATGGCTCATCTTTCTATATCTTATCTTCAGATTGAATTATTGACAAAATGAATTGATTGGAGTTCGAAGACCATTCATTATAAAAATGGTATTGCACATCATATGAATACCACTTAAAACTTTTCAGTTCAAATCTTTTTCTTCATATCATCCAATGGATCTACCCACAGATACCTTCAGTCTCGAAGAGATCCAACGACAATGGGAGTTGGAAGAATCAATACTCGATAGGCAACAAGAACTTCTTGAAGAGCTGCAGAGGCAAACAATCGATCACATAAGAGAAAATCTATAAGCAGGGATCATGCAGCTGCCCATCAAAGGCTCATGACCGACTATTTCGACGACCCATGCACTTAGACTGAAATGCAATTTAGAAGAAGATTTCGAATGAGAAGGTCACTATTTCTTCGAATTGTAGAAGCTTTATCAAACTAAGACAACTACTTCACTCAAAGGCTTAATAATATGGGAAAGCTTGGTTTGACGCCTATCCAGAAGTGTACAGCTGCCATGCGTATGCTCGCATATGGAGTCGCCGGGGATGCTTGTGATGAGTATGTGAAGATTGGAGAAACCAATGCACTTGAGTGCACTCATAATTTTTGCGAAGGAATAATTGCCTTGTTTCAAGATGAATACTTAAGACGGCCAAATGTGGAAGACGTGCAAAGGTTACTCTGAGTTGGTCAGGAGCGTGTTTTCCCCGGAATGATTAGAAGTATCGATTGCATGCACTGGCAGTGGAAGAATTGTCCTAAGGCTTGGCAAGGGCAGTTTACTAGTGGACACAAGGGCACGACAACAGTTATCCTCGAGGCAGTGGGGTCCTATGATTTGTGGATATGGCATGCTTTTTTTGGCTTGCCCGGAACATTGAACGACATCAATGTACTAGATAGGTCACCAGTTTTTGACGACATTGAGTCTGGTGAAGCTCCAAGGGTGGACTACATTGTGAATGGCCGACAGTACAATCTTGCATACTATCTTGCCGACGGAATCTACCCTAAATGGCCTGTCTTCGTCCAGTCGATTCAATTACCCCAAGGAAACAAAGTGCAATTTTTTGCCAAACAACAAGAATCATGTAGGAAGGATGTGGAACGTGCATTCGGGGTACTCCAAGCATGCTTCTCCATTATTCGTCAACCAGCCAGGATGTGGGATATCGATGTCTTAGGTAAAACAATGAGGCCGTGCATTATTTTACATAACATGATTGTGGAGGATGAACGAGATACATATTCACGAAATTAGGAAAATATCTTTGTTCAATGTCCAAACGCAAGTGCTGCCTCAATATGAAGTGCATGTCCAAGGCCGATCCGAATCATATATTCATACTAGAGCCAAGCTACGTGATAGAGCACAATATATTCAGTTGAAAAAGGATCTCGTCGAGCACATTTGGAATAAATTTGGAACAACCCTCGATTAGATTTTAAAAAATTATTTCTCACGTTTACCAGTTTATTTTGTGTGTTTCTCAAGTTTACGAGTTTATTTTGTGTGTATTTTCTTGTTCGATTGCAATAATCTAAGTCGATGTTTGATTTACTAAGTGATAAATAATATCGTGTGTTACTCTTAAAAAATATTATATTATTTATTTTATTAAAAAAGTATAGATTTTTTGAAATCTGAAAAGAAATTAAGAAATTTAATTAATTTATATTAAAAAAATATTATTTATTATTTATTATATTATAAAAAGTAATTATTATAGTAATTATAAATTTAATAAGAAAAAGAAATGAAAAATATGGTGGGGTATATGATAAATGATGTGGAAGGGAGAGAAAGTTTTTAACACCATGAATAATCCCCTGTTGTGAGCGCGTGGGTGTTAAATGCTTTTTGCTTGGGTGCTAAGCTGATGTAGTAGTGAGAAAAAGTGAATAACACCCTAAATTTAACACCCGCTGCTGTGGATGGTCTTAAGGGAAAATAAGGAGAGTATTTATAATGTTCTTCTTTCCTTAAAATCCTCTAACAAATCCCTAAAAATCCTCTAACAAATCCTAGTCTTAAAGATTGTGATTTGATTCTGAATTTAAATTCTAAATCACCAACCAAATCAAATCAAATAACAAATCCCTAATCTTCCTCCACGCTTTGAATTTCAAAGATATGTCCAGCCACTTCTAGAAGCAGCAGTGCAAGCAAGCGTCCTCTGCCAAGCGGCCCAAGCCCAAGCCCGCTGCTAGTCAAGAAGGATCGTCTTGGCCAAGAAAGGTGTCTGCTCCATTTTGTCTAGATTTTGCTCTTTTCTGCCCCTCTTTGCTTACTTTCTCTCTAGATCTGTTTCCTGCGATAATCGAGTGATTCACACCAAAATCAATAACATACCATTCAAAATTGCAAGAGAACAGGTGCTGAAAACTACTACAATTAAGGCTCAATCAAAGTTTTACAACTCGCCCTTGGCATCTTCGCTTTTTCCGTGAACATGCACTCCGCCAAGGAGTCAACTAGCGTCTGAGTTTTAATCACCATTCTTGGTGAGTACATGATTTTGTGCTGCTCCAACTCCATGCTCTAAACTACCATTCTCCCTGAGGTGGTAGGTCTTTTCAGGATCCTCTTTGGTGGGAGGTCTATCAAAATTATTACCTACTGTGATTGGAAGTACCTCGTCATCTTCCTTGTTGCATTGATGAGGGTGAATTTTGCTTTCTCCATTTTGTTGTATCTTAGCTTCACTCCTCTCAATACTTTGCTTATGAAGAAGACGGGTTTGTGTGCACCGTCCTTTTCTTTCATTAGAACTGAGCTAACCACTTCGCTAGATACTCCCAAATATAAGTAAAGCTTGTCGCCCTCGCTAGTTTTGGTGATGATCAAATCGCTGGCTAGATAGCTCTTGAGAGTAGTGAAAGTTACTTCACATTCCTCACTCCAACCAAAATGAGCCTTAAGTCTGATCGTCTTAAAGAAAGGGAGGCATTTTTCCCCTTACTTTGAGTTGAAGCAACTTAAGGCTATCACTCGGTCGTTTAGTCGTTGGACTTCCTTCTTGGTGCTGGGGGAGATAATGTCTTGAATGGCTTGCACTTTCTCTAGGTTGGGCCGAATTTCGTCCTTGCTGAGAATGTATCCCAAAAGCTTTCCTGTCTTGAAAGGGAAAGAGAATTTGTTGGGATTCATCTTCATCCCACATTTTCTCATCTCCCCGAAGACCTCTTCCAAGTTCAATAAATGTTGCTCAAAGCTACTGCTCTTTACTAGCATGTCGTCTACGTACACTTCCAAGTTTTGCCCAATCTATTTCTTAAAGATCTTATTCACCATTCGATGATAGGTTACCCTAGGGTTCTTCAGGCCAAAAGGCATGACGGTGTAGTAGGAGGTCACTTTCGGAGTGATGAACACATTCTTCTCTTCACCCTTCTTTGACATTGTAATTTGGTGGTACCCCGAGTTAGCATCCAAGAAACTAATGAAGTCATACCCTGCGGTGGAGTCCACCAACTGATCAATCATGGGGAACGAGTAGCAATCCTTAGGACAAATTTCATTTAGATTTGTGAAATCTATGCACATTCGCCATTTATCGTAGGGTTTGGGGATCAAAACGGGATTGGATAGCCATTTTGGATAGTGCACTTTGCGAATGAAACCCGCATCTAAAAGCTTTTCCACTTACTCATCTACGACCTTCTTCTTCTCATTTGAAATGGGCCTTATCTTTTGTTTCACTGGTTTGGCCTCGGGGTCTACTTGCAACTAGTGCTCAACGATATCTCGTGGGATCCTTAGCATATCTAATGGTTTCTACGTGAACTCTGTCTTGCATTTGTTTAGTAGACCCACTAGCTACTTGATTGAGCGCTTATTTGGTATGAAATCATTATCTATGATAACTATAATGTAACGTCAGGGGTATTTTTGTCCTTATACCCAACGTTAAAGCCGAAAAATGGTAGCTCCCCCTAGGCGACCGCCTCTCACCCACACTAGCGATAGACCCTGGGATGGTCGACATCAGTGGGGGGGTCTCACGCGTTATCTAGCCATACGCACGGCGTTATCCCATCCCAGGCAGGCCATGACGTCACTTGAGGTACTTAGGCGTTATCTTCCCTAGATAACACCCACCCCCTAGAGATAGCGCTCGTATTTTGCCTATAAACCCCAGCATGCAAGATTTGAGGTAAGCCTAAGATTGCTAGAAAAAACTCTACTATTTTCACCACCCTCACTGACTTAAGCATCGAAGTGTCTACGCCGGAGACCTCCTTTGGCGCTTTGTAGGAACATCGGACGGCGGTGAACAGGAACTTCAAGAAGCCATTTTCCCCTTCTGCCCTCCAACAAGAGAGTTCATATCTTATCAAATTGGTGCTTTCATTGAGAGCTTTGGTTCTATTAAATGAGCGTCCTTAATAACCAAGCTCTGTTTTTTCTTGGAGATTGAAGGATTATAGCTTCTGATTCAGATTCTATACCACCTCAGTCTTTTGGTCTTTCTTTTGCTACCCACAGAGAGCTTTTTCCTTTTGCTACAACTGCTGTTTCTACCGCGATGCAGGAAACTCCTCAGGGAACGTCAGATTTCTCCTTCGGGCAAACAACGGGAACATCTTTTTCCCAAATGCATATTCCTTTTTCTCAGATGGTAGGATCTAGCTATTCCACTCCTCTTTCAAGGGGATCCTTGATGGATTGTGCAAGCCATAGTTTTGACACCCAGATCGACCCGATGGTCGGACCGGTGAACCGGTGACCCAAGGACAATTTCGGGAAGGTTAAGCTTTCTGACCGACCAGTTTTCATAAAACCGGTGACCCGACCGACCCAGAATCAAACTGGCTGGTTCAACTCCAATGATGATACGGCGTCGTTTTGATCCAATGACGATACGACGTTGTTTTGATTCAATGCCAGGAAAAATTAAAAAGAAGGAGAAGAGCTGATTTGAACCCAAGACCTTTTGCTAGTGAAGGTGCACACACAACCACTACGATAACATTGTCTTTCAATGACAATTTCGCGGTAGTTAAAATATGTATTAATATAGACATTAAAAATAAGACGCCTAATAATCACACCAAAATTACTTTGTTTCCAATGGAGATTAACTCAAGAAAATGGCTTAATTTGATTTAAATATTTATTATATAATGCACTAAAAAGATGAAAATTAAAATAGGCCTATAAAACCAACTAAAAAGATAATAGTAAAACAACATCAATAATAATAATACAGTGACATGATGATGATAATAATAATAAAAAAAATTAAAAATAATAATAATAATAATAACAACATTAGTAGTAGTAGTAAATTAATAATGATCAACCGCATAATTATTAGATTGGGTTAAAATTGCTACAATCATACAAAATATGCGGAGTAGATTACAAATAAATTTACACAATGACTAAATTGTGAATTCTGGAAAAATAGCCAAATTATTATTTTGAAATATTATAATGATCTTTTTTGTTAGTTTAAAAGGAAACCACCTAAGATTTTTTAATCTCTCATGTATTATTTTCTAAGATATTATCATGTATTGGCATATGACAATAGTTAAAAAATTTGAAGCACGTTTACGCAAGTGCTAGCAGACTTCATAGCGGAATGCACGTTTGCGCAAGATCCATTGATGGACCTACCAGAAGATGAAAAGAAGGACTTGGATCTTCCATTCCCAGAAACCTACACTGACCTATGGGTTATCCATGTGGATGGGGCCCAAAATCAAGAGCTAGCCAGAGCCGGAATTTTTATGACAGGGCCACATGGCATAGAGATACGATACGTCATTCGAATCTTACAACCGTTATCTAACAATGTGGCAAAGTATGAGGCGTTGCTAGCTGGACTCAAAATAGGAAGAAGTTTCTCTACCAAATCCATACATGACACTGGAATGATGGGAGACTTGCGACTGAAGATATGTGGAGATTCCAAATTAATAATAGACCAAGTCTTGGGAAACTCTCAAGCCAGAGAGCCCAGCATGGTTCAATATCTCTCTAAAGTGAAACTTGAGTTGATAGAAATAAAGAAAAGTGGCATGCAGATCAGCTTTGAGCACTTCCCTAGAGAGGATAGCACTGAGGCGGACAACCTCGCCAAAATCGCAGCAAACCCGAAAGCATCCATACCTAAGGGCGTGTACTACGGAGAGATATATGTGCCTTATTTCATGGAAGAACAAGTGTCGCTCTGCATGGAAGAAATTGAAAATGATTGGCGAGTCCCCGTGATAAAATACTTGAAGCATGACGAGTTACCTGCGGATAATGTCGAAAAGAGAAATGTCTTGAAGCAAGCGGCAAGATGCACATATTGTGATGGAGAACTGATTCGGAAATGCTTCTCTCATCCAGCCGCCAAGTGCATAATGGAGCAAGAAGGCCTCCACACATTGTGAGAAATCCACGAAGGAATAGGCGGCATATATGTGTCTAGTGGCACTATAGCCGCGCAAGTTTTTCGGACGGGATTCTATTGGCCCACCATTCGTAGGGACTGCGATACCTTCGTACGAACTTGTCAGAAATGTCAGGAATTTGCTAAGATTCCCCGTCGACCTGCCACGGAAATTTCTGAAATCGTTGCCCCTTCCCCGTTTGCTAAATGGGGAATTGACATTTTAGGCCCGTTTCCAAAAGCCAGGTCTCGGCTAAAATTTATGGTCGTGGCGGTGGACTACTTCATGAAATGGGCAGAAGCGGAAGCAGTAGCTAACATCACCATGAAAAAGATTTGGCGTTTCTTCAAACACCAAGTCATTATGCGATTCGGTGTACCTCACGTATTAGTCAGCGATAACGGAACACAATTTACGAGTCAGTTTTTCAAAGATCAATACGCGGAATTTTAGATCAAACAAAGGTTCCCTTCCATAGAACACCCGCAGACTAATGGTCAAGCGGAGGTAACCAACCGCAGCATCCTTAGCGGCATCAAAAATAATTTAGAAGGTTCTAAGAAGAAATGGGCAGATGAGCTACCATACGTGATGTGGGCATACCGCATGACCATCAAAACCAGCACAGGAGAAACCCCCTTCGCGTTAGCTTTCGGCATCGAGGCCGTCACGCCAGTAGAGATTGGCACCTTGAGCTTGAGGGTGGCATACTTCAAAGAAGA
The DNA here is from genome assembly GCA_963691705.1 of Viola odorata. Taxonomy (NCBI): domain Eukaryota; kingdom Viridiplantae; phylum Streptophyta; class Magnoliopsida; order Malpighiales; family Violaceae; genus Viola; species Viola odorata. The sequence goes on from OY829544.1 coordinate 37,071,607, forward strand.
GATGAATGAAGAGAGGTTACGGGCAAACCTCGACACGTTACCAGAATTACAAGAGGAAACTCTTCTGAAACGCTGCATTATAAGAGAAAAATGGCACGTTATCACAATAGACGAGTCAGAGAATGACTACTCAAAGCAGGAGATCTGATGCTCAGGGATAAATGAGCGGCTGGACAACGCATGGGGAAACTCAGTCCAAACTGGGATGGCCCATACCGCGTTAGCTGCGTTATCGGAAAGGGAGCATATCACTTGGAAATACTTAACGGTACTCCCTTACCAAATTCTTAGAACATAGCTCATTTGAAATTATATCATGCTAGAGTCTAATACTTCCTCTATGCGGTAATATTAATAACATGCTTTAACAAGCGAATCGAGAATATTTCTTGTACACTCTGTGGTTGATAACGTGCAGATAATGAAGGGTGCCAGGAGTGAAAATTCTATCCTTGTGACAACCGCTCCTGATCAGACGGCTCACTAAGACGAGGCACGCTCTAGGCCGATCGCTGACACTTGAAACAACAACGGATATCCCAGCCAGTAACTTGACAGCAAATACCCGGTGAAGTGGGGCTGGGCAGATATCCCTATGAAAAAAGCAATGCCCCGGCAAGTCCGGATCCAACGAGCTTCGAAGGAAAGTAACATAAAGTAATGCCCCGGCGAGGCCGGATTCAGTAAAGTTGAATGATAAAGTAATGCCCTGGCAATGCCATATTCAGCGAGGTTGAATGATCCCCCTAACAACAAAGGGCGGAGTTAATGTGATCCCCCTAGCAACAAAGGGCAGTGTTAATGTGATCCCCCTAGCAACAAAGGGCGGTGTTAATGTGATCCCCCTAACAACAAAGGGCGGTGTTAATGTGATTCCCCTAGCAACAAAGGGCGGAGTTAATGTGATCTCCCTAGCAACACCAAAGGGATGACATTAATCTATCTGGCATTAAAGGAGCGTCAGCCATATGAGATGCAAAAATCAACTCCTAGTTCTCGCTAGAGAGAAATGCAAAGAAAGATATTGCGAAGAATCCCACCTCTGCAAACACTGTATGATTTGGTGAAAGATATCTGTTTCCAACCAGGCGTTGGGACATATACATGAACTCATCAAATTTTTATATCTTCCTCAAAAGGAGACGATATCAAGACCCATTATTATATGGTTCGTGAATGAGGCCCATCTATTGCAATGGGTATTCACTATGGTGAAGTTATGGTCAGCATAGAGACGTGTCCATTGGAATGTCCCCTCTTTTTAGCGACATGTCGTCAAAGGGATATTATCTTATCATATCTGCGTATCTTCAAAGGCAGAAATATCTTAACATCTCCCTACACGGCACGTCATCTTGAAACTATGTCACTAAAGCCGCAATGATTAAACTCTTCGAATAAGGTATGATAATTATAATATTGTGGTCTTAATAATGTTACTAATTATATTGTGACAGAAGTGTCGCGGAATAAAATTAACAAGTAAAATTCTGAGAAAATGAGCAATAACTGTTCAGGGCAATCTTGGCATTATTAATACTACAAAACATCCGCAAGGGACGAGCAAAAGGGGTGCCAACAACAAAAAACAAGAATTGAAACATAATGCTCATGAAGGAGCTATCGCGTCATTTCTCTCCTGCTCCGGGGCCCTATCCCTATGGAAATCCTCGTCGGTTACGTTTTGGGCCTTCTCCAAGTAGTACTCAGAAAGGTCGTTGACTCGGAGGGCGTCTGCCCCGTAAAATTTCAGGAAAGCATCTGTCATGAGTCTCGCTCCCTCTCGCATATACCAACGGCACTTCTCTGCAGAAAGATTGAGCTCCGCAGACAACTCCGTATTTTTACGCCTCTCCACCTCTAGCTCAGCGTTAAGGGTAACGTTTCTAGCCTCTTCCTCAGAAAGGCGTGTATTCAGAGTAACTCTTTTCTATTTCTCATTATCCAGCGCGAGTCGGGCATCCTCTGCTTCCTTCCTGGCAGCTGCCACAGCGTCTAATAGCCCCTGACGCTCATTCATCAGTTTGTCTATTTCTCCTTATTTCTCAGCTACTACCTTTGCGTTATCCTCATCCCAATAATGAAGATTGCAAAATGAATAAAATAGGCGAGAACGAAGGAAGCTTATACGCTCCTGACGATTCTTGGCCAAAAACACATCTCTTTCTCCACGAGCCGCCAAAAGAGAGGAAGAGGTGAGAGAATTGTTATCACCTTCCGCCCCTGAAATCTAGAAGGCTCCCTCCCGAAGGCCACCCAAATTAACTTGATGAGTGACAGGCCCAGAGGAAGCGAACGTACTCAAACTGACCATCACATCAGAAGCAGCGTTGCCCCTTTCCTCGGGAGGTAGAGATACAGGAACAAGAAACAAAGTAGCCAGAGAAGGAGGGCGATAAGAAGAACCTCCCATTTCAGACACAAAAGACCCAGGTGCAGTGCACATTTCAAAATCGAGGCCCATCACATCTAAAGAAAAACCCATGGGAATAGAGGAAGAGTGAAGAGGAGAGGACTCAGCAAAAGGGTAAAAATCATCATCAACGTTAGCACCCCGGGATGATTCAGGAAGCGGACCGCCTTCCACAGAAACTCTAGGGAAGAGTTAACACCGGACGATGTTTGACCGACTAGGCTACTCAGAAAGTCATGACGGGCCTTCTTTTTAAGTCTCTAGAGAAAATCGGCGAAGGACATATTCTTACTAGGAAGGGAATGAGCGGAAGCGGTACTGGTTTCCTAAAGGAACAAAAATGATAGGGACAATGAGTCAAAGTACCTAAATAGATGTGGAAACTAGAGGAATTCTTGTGAGAACTGCGTCGGCAACTGTCACTTCTGAGGCGGTAGCACCCTGAGAAAGAGTAGAACGTACGCCGCCTATGTTTCTAGTTCTCTTTTTCCTCACAACACGTACTTGTGAGGAAGACGCTTGGGCAGTGTCAAGAGTAACGACAGCCTCCTAAGAAGATGGTGGGACCGAAGTAACAGTAGTAGCCCCTCCCTCAGAAGGCGCAGCACCGGTAGCCGCGGCAGCAGCAGTGGCTTTTTCTCTTTGCTTCTGGGCCCGTCTCTTTTTTCTTCTTATGTATTTTGGTTCCCAACTGGGCGGAGGCACTGCATATTCATGAAATAAGGTTAGTGTTAGTACTCCTCTGAAATATAAAGAAAGTGGGCTAAATACTCACCAACTTTACACGCTTAAATATCCACCCCGTTGGCCACATCACGGGTATCGACACTAAATTCCAGCTGGAGTAGTTTCTGTAGCCAGCTGTCCTCTGGAGAAGAAAGTGGTTTTCTACTATCCCAGGCACCGTCTTTAATCGTATGATTAAAACCCATCCTCCACTAGGGACTGTGATAGGATCCTTCGATGTTGAATTGCAAGGAACTAGTCTCGATTGGGGATGGCTCGGATGATTGATGGATGAAGGATTGATGACTTCAGGAGTTAGGCGCAGCGGGAATTTGTATTGGAAAGATGTATGAATTTTAGAAAGGTGTATGGAAAAATAAGGGAATTTTAATTCAAGATTAATGGTTCTTGAATCGGGAATTTTAGAAGTGAAATATGGATGATAATATGAACAAGTAAATTCAAGAAAACCCTCTCGTTAACGAAGAACGAGCAACCTTTCTATATTGAATATACTTGAAATATCGAACTCAAACTTGCAATGAATTTGCTAGCTTAAGATCGAAAGTTTACAAGAAATTTAGGGAAAGAAAGCAAGAAATTACAAGAATTAATTAAACTAAAATTGGCTTAAAGCATGATAATTATCAATGATCAAAAAGCGAGTGTTAAAGTAAACTAAACATATCTATTTATAGCTACCAAATTCCAAGCCTTGGAATTAATTCAGCCCTCACTACCGGATTGTGTGGATGACGTGGGCGCTGGACGTGTGGAGCAAGGCCTGGTCTTGTGACATCGTGGGCTGGGACGTGTGGAAGCAGCGTTGGTGGGCGCAGGAGTGGGCTGCTGCTGGAACGACGCCGTGTGTTGCTGCTGCGTGCGTTGATGGGCTGCTGCTTGCTTGCTGCTTGTTGTTGCTAGTCTTGGGCTGAATGGAGTTTGTGCATACATTCTCCTTTGATCCTTGGATTTGTATGCATGAACTCCATTGATCCTTAGACTTTGGGTGCTCCTCCTCGTAGCATAAATGTTGGAGAATAAGTGCTACGAGATTTTGACGTTGGCTTCGAGTACGCGATGCGATCGGCGCGATCGTACCATCCCCTCCCCCTTCAAGTGGATTCGACCTAGAATCCAAAGTCTGCACGTCCTCAGGGTCATCGTCATCTGAATCCTCTACAAAATATGGAGATAAATCAGTAATGTTGAAAGTAGTAGAGGAGACAGCAAAAGATGTAGGAATGTCTAAAACATAAGCATTATCGTTAATCTTGTTAACAATAAGGAAAGGACCAGCCCCTTTATGGCTCAATTTGGACTTCCGAAGGTGAGGGAAACGCTCCTTGCGTAGATGCACCCAAACCCAATCTCCAACTTCAAAGGATTTGACTCGTTTGCCGGCATTGCGCTTCTCCTCGAGTTTGGCGTTCACGTTTTCCATTCTTTGCTTCGCCTTAGCATGTAACTCCTTCACTTTGGCTGCTCGTTCTTCTCCATCTAAGCTGGATATATGAGAAACAGGTAGCGGGAGCAAGTCTATGGGGGTGAGTGGGTTGAACCCATAAACGAGCTCAAATGGAGAATATAAAGTAGTAGAATGCATGGTACGATTATATGCAAATTCAATAAAGGGAAGACATTGATCCCAATTCTTCGAATAGTTTGGTACCATGATTCGAAGTAAGTTACCCAGAGTTCGATTGACTACCTCTGTCTGGCCATCTGTTTGGGGGTGGTAAGATGTAGAAAACAGGAGCTTGGTCCCCAACTTGGCCCATAGGACACGCCAAAAATGACTCAAGAATTTTGAGTCTCGATCACTGACAATGGTACGTGGTATGCCGTGGAGGCGAACAACCTCTCGGAAAAATAGGTTAGCTATATGAGAAGCATCAACAGTGGATTTGCAAGGAATAAAATGTGCCATCTTAGAAAATCGATCAACAACAACAAAGATAGCGTCTTTTCCATTACTAGTTTTGGGCAATCCTAGTACAAAATCCATGGAAATATCGCACCAAGGGTGCGAAGCAACAGGTAATGGCACGTAACGACCATGATCATGAGATGTAGATTTAGCACGATGACATTCAATGCATGCATTAACAATACGAGTTATCATAGGACGCATATGCGGCCAATAAAAATGTTCTTTTAAAGTGCTCAAAGTTTTGTTAATACCGAAGTGACTGCTAAGTCCACCACCGTGAGCCTCTTTAATGAGAAGCTCACGCATGCTACATTTGGGCACACATAATCGACCTTTACAAAATAGGAATCCATTATGCAAAGAATAATTCTCAAAAGGTCCATTCGAGCATGCATCATACGCAACATGAAAATCATCATCATTTTCATACAGTTCAATGATATGCGAAAATCCCAATAATTTAGATTGCAAAGAAGTAATGAGTGCATACCTTCGGGAAAGGGCGTCGGCGATCGTGTTCTCCTTTCCTTTCAGATATTTGATCACATATGGGAATCGCTCAATGAACTCTAGCCAAACAGCATGACGACGATTCAACTTACCTTGTCCTTTGAGGTAGCGAAGTGATAGATGGTCGGTGTGAACAACGAATTCCTTCAGGACGAGGTAGTGCTCCCAAACAGTGAGGGTTCGAATTAGGGCGTACAGTTCCCGATCATAGGTGCAGTAATTGAGCTGGGCGTCCTTTAGCTTCTCACTGAAATAAGCGATTGGTCGCCCTCCTTGTAACAGTACAGCTCCAATCCCTACTCCACTTGCATCGCATTGGACCTCAAACGTCTTGTCAAAATCCGGTAGGGCGAGAACCGGGCTGGACACAAGGCATTCCTTAAGGGTCTTAAAGGCCTCATCTTGCTCGGGCCCCCATACAAACGGAACGTTCTTCTTGGTGAGTGCGTTGAGGGGCGCGTCAATCGTTGAGAAATCCTTCACGAACCGTCGATAGAAATCGGCTAAACCATGGAATGAGCGCACCTCACTCACATTTTGCAGAGTTGGCCAATCCGCAATTGCTTTGATCTTGGCTTGATCAACTTTGAGTCCGTCAGCACCTACAAGAAAGCCAAGAAAGTGGACTTCGTCTAAACAAAACTCGCACTTTGTGAGTTTAGCATAAAGCTTATGCTCGCGAAGGGTTAGAAATACAAGTCGTAAATGCTCGAAATGGGAATCATGCGTGGAACTATATATCAAGATGTCATTGAAATAAACAACAACAAACTTACCAATAAAGTCACGCAACACATGATTCATTAAACGCATAAATGTGCTAGGAGCATTTGTTAATCCGAAAGGCATAACTAACCATTCATAAAGACCAAATTTAGTTTTGAAAGCAGTTTTCCATTGGTCTCCTTCATGCATACGGATTTGATGATATCCACTAGCCAAATCAATTTTAGAAAATATTGTAGCATGGCTGAGTTCATCTAGTATATCATCAAGTCTAGGTATGGGGTGCGAGTATTTAATGGTTACCTTATTGACGGCTCGACAATCCATGCACATGCGCCACGAACCGTCTTTCTTTGGAATGAGGATCACCGGAACGGCACACGGGGAAAGGCTTTCTCGAACATAACCTTTAGCGAGCAGCGCCTCGACTTGAGTCTCCAACTCCTTAGTTTCCATCGGGTTGCACCGATAAGCTGGGCGATTAGGCATAGGTGCACCGGGGATCTAATCGATCTTGTGCTCGATCCCTCGGATGGGTGGTAGCCCTTCGGGTAACTCGTCAGGAAACACGTCTTGAAAATCTGCCATTAAAGACACAAAAATAGGAGAAGAGGAAACAGGGTTAGTGTTAGATGTTTCCGCACTCAAGGCACGAAAATGGAGAAAAACAATGGGTTTTTGCGCAACAAGCGCATGCCTCACATCCCGAGATCTTCCCATGAGACTCACTTTTCTCTCTTCTCTCCTTCCCCTCGGAACCTCGCTAGCTAGCTCATTTTTTTCTAGCTGTGTGTTTCCACTCTTTCCTTCCTTTTTCTCTCCTCTTTTCGCAAGCTCATTTTTTTCTTGCGGGCTATTTTGAATACTCTCACCGCTTATATTTTTCACTCCACTCCTTCCTTCTTTTTTAAGCAAAGAAATTGAAATATCGAAGACCGCACTCGCTTTTTCAAGCTTGATTTGGTCTTCGTATACCTGACTAGGTGCGAGTGGTGGTATCATAAATTTGCGGTCGCCGTGAGTGAGCCGGTAGGTGTTGCGGAAACCGTCATGAATGGCGTGGCGATCAAACTACCACAGTCGGCCAAGCAGCAGGTGGCTGGCTTGCATAGGAGCGACGTCACACACTCGCTCGTCCATGTACTCTCCAATCTGCAACTTGACTCTTACTTGCTTGACTACCTTGATCGAACTTCCATCGTTGAACCAGTTCAACACATAAGGGTGTGGGTGCTTGGTCGTCGATATTCCAAGCGAATGAACTAGCAAGGTGCTAGCCACATCAGCACAGCTCCCACTATCAATAATGATCGACATAACCATTCCGTCAGCTACACCCCTTGTATGGAACAAGTTCTCTCTCTGTTCCAAGACCTCATCATCTGCCCGGGCTTGCATACTCAAAGTCCGTCGGACAACCAGACTTCGGGGAATCTCTAAAAGGGCATACTCAGCTTCTTCCTCAAATTCGGCTTCTTCTTCCCTCTCAGATTCCTCGTCTTCACTTACTATCTCCCCTCCTTCTCGAACCAAGATGATGCGACGGTTTGGACATTCGGCTCTCATGTGTCCTTTACCGCCACATTTGAAACACTCAATTGATTGGCTTGGGGTTCTTTGGGTTGTGTTTGGTGTTGTGGAGGTATTTTGGGACGTGTATGGCTTGGGGTCGGGTGATTTAGTGTCGTTTGGTCGGGAGTCAGTTGATTTTGGGTAGTTCGTTTTAGAGGTGTTTGTTTGCCAAGGCTTTTTAGTATTTTTCACAGAGTGTGGAGTAGTAGTATTGACAAAGTTTCGGGGTTTAGAGCTTACTTGGCGTTCTAGTTTTAGGGTTAGGTGATACATCTTCTCGAGTGTATTGTAGGGAAGGAAGTCCAACTGTTGGGAGATTTCCTTGCGAAGACCACCAAGAAATCGGGCCATGGTTGCCTCACTACCCTCTCGTACATCCAATCGCGTCAACATGGACAACATCTCATGGTAAAACTCCGTGACACTTTTACTTCCTTGATATAATCGTTGGAGTTTCTGATGTAAATCTCAGAGGTAGAAGACTGGCACAAACCGTCGCCGCATCTCTTCTACCAGTTCAGTCCAAGTCGTTATTGGTGGTTCACCATCTAATCTCCGGTTGACCAAGACTCTCTCCCACCATTGTATCGCTAAACCTGTGAACTCAACAACAGCCAGACGACACTTCTTTTCTTCCGAATATGGGTAACAGGTAAATATCCTTTCCATCTTACTTTCCCATTCATAATAAACATCGGGGTCTTCTTTACCCTCAAAATATGGTATAAATAATTTAATATTGGCAGTATTATCATACCGTTCCTCATGTCGAGGTGCCCTTCGAGCCTCCCTTAGAGGTTCGTGCCGTGGTGTGTCAAAGAAAGGTGTTTGACGTGATGGAATGTATGGGTTGGACACGGCTGGATGTATTGGTGGTGGCGCGTAGGAGTTCTCCTGGTGAAGTGGGATACTGGGTCCTCGGTTAGACGTGTTATTCTGATGTCGGTTTAGGACAGGTGGCGCTAGTGGCTGGGATGCGTGAGGCATGTTAAAGGGTTGGCGGTTGTGTGATTGGCGATCCTCCTCATTGTCACTACTATCAGTATGGGCATAGATACCTTCAGTGTTGCTATTGACGGGAGGACTATATAGGAGTTGATTCCTTGGGTCGGTGGATCGGGTTCTTTGTTGGAAGTGGGGAAATGTAGGGGTTCTTTGTAGTAGTGGTGTTGTAGTGGTGGGGGTGTTTGGGCTTGTCGAGTTTCGATGGCCTCGAGTCTAGCCATCATTTTCTCCAATATGGAGCTAATGTGGCTCATGTTTGGATCGGGTGGTGGGGTTGGTACTTCCGAATGTTCTTCGGTAATGGTAGGGTCGTTGGACATGATGTGTACCTGCACAAAGAAAATAAACACAAAGGAAAACTAAAAGTTGTTTGTTAGTACCCTCCCTCACGTGTTTACACTCTTCTCTCTATTGTTCTCACCAAAATCACACAAAAATAAACAAATACACTTAAAGCCAATTTTAGTGTTAAAAAAATATGACTCAAAGAATGATGAGCACTTTGGTGACACACAATGAAAACTGGGTACACAAAGAAGGTATGGAAAAATTAAGGTAAATAACACGAAAGAAATGAGATTGTGCAATTACCTTAATTTGGAATGGAAGAGATATGAGGAACAATAATGAAAACTTACAAAGACACGAATGAAGAATGGCACAAAAGGATTTGTGTTTCGGAAGCTGAAAGAAAGCTTGACTCGTCCAATGGTAGTCCACGTCAAGTGTCGAAAAGCTTACCTAGCGATCTTGTCCCTTGCTTTTGACTTGTGTTGATCGTTCTTTTCTTTTCTTTTCTTTTCTTTTTTTTATATATATATATATATTTTTTTTATCTCTCTTTTTTTTTTTATATCACAAGTGAAAGGACGCTCGGATCGCAAATAGATAACAAAGAAAATAAAATTTGTGTTAGTAGACAAATTTATACAATGGACAAGACGAAGGAGTAATGAATTCGAAAAAATGAAAAAAGGAATTGATTTGCGATTTTAATGTTTACCAACCTTCGAGACAGCCGAGCTCCGCTACCACGTGTTAGGATCCTTCGATGTTGAATTGCAAGGAACTAGTCTCGATTGGGGATGGCTCGGATGATTGATGGATGAAGGATTGATGACTTCAGGAGTTAGGCGCAGCGGGAATTTGTAATGGAAAGATGTATGAATTTTAGAAAGGTGTATGGAAAAATAAGGGAATTTTAATTCAAGATTAATGGTTCTTGAATCGGGAATTTTAGAAGTGAAATATGGATGATAATATGAACAAGTAAATTCAAGAAAACCCTCTCGTTAACGAAGAACGAGCAACCTTTCTATATTGAATATACTTGAAATATCGAACTCAAACTTGCAATGAATTTGCTAGCTTAAGATCGAAAGTTTACAAGAAATTTAGGGAAAGAAAGCAAGAAATTACAAAAATTAATTAAACTAAAATTGGCTTAAAGCATGATAATTATCAATGATCAAAAAGCGAGTGTTAAAGTAAACTAAACATATCTATTTATAGCTGCCAAATTCCAAGCCTTGGAATTAATTCAGCCCTCACTACCGGATTGTGTGGACGACGTGGGCGCTGGACGTGTGGAGCAAGGCCTGCTCTTGTGGCATCGTGGGCTGGGACGTGTGGAAGCAGCGTTGGTGGGCGCAGGAGTGGGCTGCTGCTGGAACGACACCGTGTGTTTCTGCTGCGTGCATTGATGGGCTGCTGCTTGCTTGCTGCGTGCTGGGCTGGGCTGGACAGTAGGCCCTGGCTAGCGTCTGGGCTGCTGCTGCTGGTCTTGGGCTGAATGGAGTTTGTGCATACATTCTCCTTTGGTCCTTGGATTTGTATGCATGAACTCCATTGATCCTTAGACTTTGGGTGCTCCTCCTCATAGCGTAAATGTTGGAGAATAAGCGCTACGAGATTTTGACATTGGCTTCGAGTACGCGATGCGATCGGCGCGATCGTATCAGACTGGGTAGGTCTACAACAAAAAATCCCTCCTTCCAACCAGCAATGGAAGACTCGAGGTGCATGAGTTTCAAGGTGAACGGTTTTAAGGACTCATCGTCCTAACGGGGTGCTATCGCTATTACCCCTCTACGGGAATACAGTTGGAAAAGGTTTTGAAGCAGCAAAATAGAAGGGGACTCAATTCCCTTAAATCTACATAATGCTATAAAAGCATAAACAACGCAGAACGCGTTGGGACTCAATTGGGCAGGGTTCAAGTCAAATTCAGTTAATAACTATTCTATTAATGGGTCAAGAGGAAGCCAAAACCCATAATTGAACATTTTGGCATATAATATTCTACTATTATCGGGTAATTTGTTGTTAAGGCGAAAAGATTCAGAAGCAACCCGAAGCGAGCAACCAGCAAGAAATCGTGCATTAAATTCATCTAACCCCTGCTGGAGCATGGGCAAGGAATAAAGAGAAGTTGGGGTGTTTTCAATCTTTTCTTCCCCAATGGCTTTTTTAGAACGACGAGACTTTGCCATGATTAAACACATACAAGAAATTAGAAGGAGAAGAAGGAATAAGTGTACCTTTGTCAAGAAATGCCAGATATCCCAGATGTAGGAGAGAGAGCAATGTAAGTTATTTTTGAAAATGGTATTGTGTAGGAAAGGAGATAAAAAAGAAAAGAGGAGGCGCGACGAATGTTATATATAACCCTAAAGGGGTCAAGAGAAGCGACCAGTGAGCAATCGACACATGGCAAGGTGGTGTGTTAGAAAGACACAACGCGCGCTAAGGATATAACCTTTGAAAAGAAGAAGACGTTTTAGTTCTTGTTACTCCCTAGGGGGTGCTTGCTTCAAATGCCTCCCAAAAGGAAAGACACTTGTCCTTTCTCATCATGACTTCTTCAAATCACATTAATAAGGGGATTTCTAGCATTTATTGCTCTGAAAAGCAGCGTTAGCTTTTAGCACGTGATCTCTGAGAAAGCCCGAGATAACGCCAACGATAACGCTATAAGAGCGAGCATGCATTAGTAGACATGATCAACGTTAACAACAAAATAAACCAAGACTCAAGATCTACGAGAAGAAAATAACAATTTCGCAGAATGCGCGTTATTACAAATAAATAGCGTTAAATTATTTTACGTTACAACCTATGAAAAATAAAGAACAAGTGAGGATTAAATCAAGCGTCAAGCACCATTGCTATCACCAGCGTCTTCCTCCTCTGAAGAAAGTTGACCTTCTTTGCTTCCGTCAATTTTATCCATTGATAACAATTGGATTGCTCCTGGCGGCAATATTGTAGCTACGGCATCTATCCTTGACGAGTTTCTATACGCTTCCCTGAAAAACCAACCTATCGCCCGGGCCGGCGGACGTTTCCTAGGATGGTCGACTTCAGCGGGGGGGGGATCTCATGCATCTTTACGCGCACGGCGTCATTCCATCCTAGGGGAACAGAGAGGATGTCGCTCCTGATAGGCCTTACGTGATTATCGCCCGCGATGGCTTACCTATTATCGCTGGAAGCGATATCTTCGGACGATGCTTATCGCTGCACCCTTATCGCTGTCAGGTATCGCCAACTTCGGCCTATAAATACCCCCATCTTTCCAAACAGAAGGTAAGATCGAGATCATCTTGGAGAACCTCTACCATTCTAAAAACCCAAACTGACTTAAGCATCGGAGTGTCTACGCCGGAGTCCCCCTCCGGCGCTTTGCAGGTACCTCCGACGCCGATCGCTTCCCCTCCGACTAGTTGTAGCAACCGTTTCCGACCCGAAGAGATCTCGGATCTTATCAAATGGTGCTCTCGTTGAGAGCTTTGGTGTATTAAGTGAGCGTCCTTAATAGCCAAGCTCTGTTTAGTTGGGAGATCGGAACGGTTATGACAGCCAGATCGGAGCCAGACCGGTCTACATTTTCCAATATTCCTTTCTCAACTTGCAGGCGGTTATTTCCTTTTGCTACTGCTGACCTCTCTATGACGACACAATCGACTATCTCGGGACCTCTGGACCTCTCGGTCGGGATCGCCGGAGGATCTATCTCCTCACAGACGGTCATTTCTTCATCACAGACGGTGGGATCTGATCTTTATACTCCTCTTTTGGAAGGGTCTGTGCTTAACAATGAAAATCCCTTTGCTATGGAAATAGCGGCCCTTCGTTCCCGCTTGGAATATTTGACTGAAATGGCCACTAGAGTCACGCCTGGTGCTTCTGGATCTAGCGTTCCTCCTCGCATCATGTTCACACCATCTATTGTTGCTGATCGACCTTTGCCCCCGTTGTTTCCAGAGAACCCCCAAGTGCCTTTATCCGCAGGAAATCCCCCGGTTGGTCACGTACAGCTCACTCAAGGAGGAGTAGAGGCTTATGTACCACAAATGCCGTAAAGACTTCTTCTGCAGGAAGACAGGCAGCTTGAGGCGTTGAGGAACCGTTGGGCCGGACGGAGGGAAGGAACAAACAGGAGTTTATCTCCCGTATACAGTGAAAGATCCAGTAGCAGAAGATATCGAAGTCGTTCTCCCAGGAGTCGCAGTCGGTCTCCCAGGCGACATCATATACCTGAACCAAGGGAAGGAGGGCGACAAGGAGACATATCTCCCCCACGTCATGCGCGTGAGATTCTTGATGATACCTCAGGTCACCCTTTCAGTCGTCGTATAAGACGTCATAGGGTCAGCAGGCGAGTGAAGCTTCCCGCTGATACTTATGATGGTACTAAAGATCCTATTTCGCACATCAACAAAGTGAAGGATTTCGTCCAGTTTCAAACCCACAGTGATGCGGCTTTATGTCAGATATTTGTTATGACCTTATCGGGAGTTGCTCGTCTTTGGTTTGAAGGTCTTCCTGGCGGATCCATTAGTAACTTCGAACAGTTGGAATCCAAATTTCGGAGCAGATTTAGTACAGCAATTCCAATTCGGAAATCTGCCGCAGCGTTATTTGACATACAGCGGAAGCCCCAAGAGATATTGAAAGAATTCCTCAGCCGATTCGATCTGGAAATGTCATTAACGCCGGGCGTTACCGTTGATTTCGCCATAGAAGCTCTGAAAAGAAACTGCCATTATGGAAAACTGAAAGATGCATTGATGGTGGATCCTCCAATATCCTTGGACGCACTAAGACTTAAAGCCCATAATTATGCGAAAATGGAAGAAGAAGAAAATAGAAATAGAACATTTAATATGCCGCCTGGGGCACCTCACATCCCTGCCGCTTCCGCAAATCCTCTGGTTGACGATCATTACACTGATGATTACGCTCGACGGAAAGATTACATCCCAAAGACCTACGATAAGCAAAAAGGAAATTCCTCAAAAGGAAAACAAGGTAGTTCCCCTCATCAGCGTCAAGGGAACGCTAACAAAAATCGGGCGTATGATCCGGATTTTCCCTCCTTGAATGTACCAAGAGCGGAGATCTTGGCGATAGCGGAACAGCGAGATCTTCCTATCCGTTATCCTGCACCCACGAAACCTGGAGTGCTTTTAGGCAGAAGAGAAAACGCTTACTGTAAATTCCATAAAGCCAGAGGACATTCCACAGAGGCTTGCAGAGAATTAAAGTGGGCGATAGAACGCTTGGTGGAGGAAGGATATCTGGGAGAATTTGCGACTCAAGTAAGGGAAGATGCCCGAAACAATCCGATAAGAAGAGCGGCAGACGAACGACCAAGACCCCCTCCAGTCCCACAGCCGGATAACGCTCCCAAAGGAAAGGGTGTGGAAACCTTCGCGATAGATGGCGACGACATCCCCATAATCAATATCATAGCGGGAGGGATCCCCTACGCAGATGAATCAGAACAGTCGATGGTGGCAAAAGGGGAAAAGCGTAAGCGAGACGGCATGACAAAGAAAGGTGGAGCGATAGACATACTTGATCGCATGATCTTATCCTTTTCAGAAGAGGATGAAAAAGGCGTTATCTACCCCCATAATGACGCCTTGGTAGTCACACCTGTCATCGCCAGTCATGGTATAAGAAGGACTCTTGTGGACAACGGGAGTACCGTGAACCTTTTTTCGCTGGAAGCTTACAACCTCATGAAACGCCCCCACGATGAGTTAACGCCTAGTAAGAGACCCATAGTCGGAGTGGATGGGACCCCTATCCCTGTTACGGGAGTAATCACCTTACCCGTATACTTCCGAGAAGACACTTACAAACGGTCAGAGAATTTGTTGTTCCTTGTTGTGGATCTGAATCTGCCCTATAACGTCATACTCGGACGGCCTTTCCTCAATCGCTTTGGAGCGGCGATATCACAAAAACATCTAAAGATGAAATACCCCTCCTGGGACGGAGTGGTATCGATAAAAGGTGATCAGAAACTGGCGGCAGAATGCTATTCGCTCATGACCCAGACAAGCTGCGATAGATACGTGTGTATAGCGGCAGACCCCTACGAGCAGGATGATGAAAAGCGCGCTCAACCCCTTGACAAGATGGTACCCGTATCAGTGATAGGCAAAGAGGGAGCCAGCTTCCTGGTCAGCGATAAGCTCAGCCCAGCGGAAAATCTTCAACTGGCACGGCTGTTGAACAAATGCCAAGGAAATTTCGCATGGAAGCCCGCCGATATGCCAGGTATATCACGAGAAATAGCCGAGCACAGGCTTAACGTTGACCCTGACGTCAAGCCAGTTCAGCAAAAACGACGGGCGTTCTCCACCGAAAAAGCGTCGGCTATGGAAAAGGAGGTTGTAAAGCTCCTTGACGCGGGTTTCATTCGCGAAGTACAGTATCCCACTTGGTTAGCCAACCCGGTTCTTGTTCCTAAACCCAATAGAGACTGGCGTATGTGCATTGACTTCACCGACTTGAACGACGCTTGTCCTAAGGATTGCTACCCGCTTCCTCGCATAGATCAGTTGGTTGATCAAACCGCTGGATACGCATATCTAAGCTCATTGGACGCCAATTCCGGATATCATCAAATCCCTATGGCCCTAGAGGATGAGGAGAAGACCGCCTTCCTTACTCCTAAAGCCACGTATTGCTACACAGCGATGCCATTTGGACTAAAGAACGCGGGGGCCACGTTTCAGCGAATGGCAAATAAGATTTTTGAGGAACAAATAGGGAGAAATATGGAAGCATATGTTGACGACATACTGGTGAAGAGTGCGAATTTTCATGATCACCTGCAGGATCTAAAGGAAGTTTTTGATGTGATGAAAAGGTATCGCATGAAGCTAAACCCCCGGAAGTGCATGTTTGCATTCCAGACGGGTAAGTTCTTGGGCTACGTAGTTAGCCAGAAAGGTATCCAGCCTAATCCTTCCAAGGTTAAAGCTATACATGATATGATATCGCCGAGAACCGTTAAGGAAGTGCAAAGGCTAACGGGGCGCGTTATCGCTCTGGGACGATTCTTCTCCAAGCAAGGAGAAAAGTGCCTCCCTTTTTTCAAAGTCATACGACAGAAAGCCACGTTTGGGTGGACCCCAGAATGTGAGCAAGCATTTGTGGACTTAAAGGACTATTTATCATCTGATTTATTATTGACAAGGCCCGAGTCCGGCGATACCCTATACTTATACTTGAGCGCGGCGGACGAAGTGGTCAGCGCCGTCCTTGTTCGTGACGATAACCACACTCATCGCCCAGTTTACTTCGTGAGTCATGTCTTAAAGGACGCGGAACTGCGATATGCTCGTATTGAGAAAATAGCGTTCGCCCTTATACAAGCCGCCCGCAAGATGGACCGATACTTCCAGTCTTATCCTATCGTTGTACTTACAGACCAACCCTTGAAGAGGATATTTTGAAAGCCTGAATCTTCAGGAAGAATGCTGATCTGGGCCCTAGAACTCGAACAATATGGTTTGAGGTACCAGTCCCGGCCATCCGTAAAGGCTCAGGTCCTTGCTGATTTTATAGCAGAGTGTACTTTCACAGAGGACCCTTTGAGTGGTGTACCTGAAGCGGAATGGAACGATATGGATCTCCCATTCCCAGAAACATATACGGATCTTTGGATCGTTCATGTGGACGGAGCCAAAAACCAAGAACTGGCGGGGGCCGGAGTCTTCATAAACGGGCCGCACGATATGCATATACGGTATGCTATTCGAATCTTGCAGCCTTTGTCCAATAACGCAGCCGAATATGAGGCGTTGCTAGCTGGACTCAGAATAGGAAGAGAGTTTTCTTCAAAGGGAAGGCGCGATACCGGCCAAACAGGAGATCTGCGTCTAAAAATTTATGGAGACTCCAAACTGATAATTGACCAGGTCTCAGGACACTCTCAGGCTCGAGAACCTATTATGGTGCAATACCTCTCTAAGGTAACGCGAGAACTAGTGGAAATAGAGAAAGAGGGCATGCAAGTCAGCTTCGAGCACGTTCCCCGAGAGGAAAACGCTGAAGCCGATTACCTTGCCAAGCTGGCCGCGAATCCTGAAGCATCCATACCTAAAGATGTGTATTATCGTGAGCTATCGGTGCCGTCCTTCATGGAGGAACAAGCCTCTTTGTGTGTGAATGAGGTCGAGAATGATTGGCGAATTCCAGTAATAAAATACCTGATGCACGAAGAGCTGACTGACGGTAACGCTGAAAAGATGAAAGTGTTAAGACAGGCTGCTCGTTGCACGTACTATAACGGGGATCTAATTCGAAGATGTTTTTCTCACCCCGGCGTCAAATGTATAACCGAACAAGAGGGCCTTCACACCTTACGCGAAATCCACGAAGGGATATGCGGAATGCACGCGTCAGGCGGCACCATGGCGGCACAAGTTTTCAGATCAGGATTCTACTGGCCCACCATACGAAGGGATTGCCACAATTATGTACAAGCTTGCCCCAAATGTCAGGAATTTGCTAAAATTCCTCGACGTCCGGCCACGGAAATATCGGAAATCATCGCCCCTTGCCCTTTTGCCAAATGGGGGATTGACATCCTGGGTCCATTTCCAAAGGCAAGGTCCCAACTGAAATTTGTGATAGTGGCTGTGGACTATTTTACAAAGTGGGCGGAAGCTGAAGCGGTTGCCACAATCACGGCAGAAAAAACATGGCGTTTTTTCAAACATCAAGTTATCATGAGATTCGGGGTGCCTCGTATCCTTGTCAGCGATAACGGGACCCAGTTCACCAGCCAATTCTTCAAAGACCAATGTTCAGAATTCGGGATTGAGCAGAGATTCTCTTCCGTGGCTCACCCACAAACCAACGGACAGGCAGAGGTAACTAATAGGAGCATCCTCAGCGGTATTAAGAAAAACATAGAGGGGTCTAAGAAGAAGTGGGCTGATGAATTGCCATACGTGATGTGGGCATACCGCATGACCGAAAAAGTTAGCACTGGAGAAACGCCTTTCGCGTTGGCTTTTGGAACTGAAGCCGTTACGCCAGTGGAAATTGGGGCCATGAGCCTACGGGTGGCTCACTTTCGTGAGGAACGAAATGAGGAACGGTTACATGCTAACCTGGACGCGTTACCAGAGGTTCGAGAAGAAGTCCTACTGAAAACGCAACACTACAAAAGAAAAATGGCCCGTTATCATAACAGGCAGGTCAAAGAGCGATTGTTGAAAAACGGTGACCTGGTGCTCCGAGACAGGCGAGCAACCGGACAACGTATGGGAAAGCTTAGTCCTAACTGGGAAGGACCGTATCGCGTAACCCACGTTGTCGGAAGAGGGGCCTATCGCCTGGAGACACTTGACGGTACGCCCTTATCCAACTCCTGGAATATCGCTCGTTTGAAGTTATATTATCCTAGAGTTTAATTTTATCTGCACTATTTGAATTATAACGACCCTAACCGTGGCTAACGCTCAATAGGAGAGTTTTCGTGGGTTTGTGGTTGCTTTTGTGCAGATAAAAAGGGGGGTACCCTGGGAGTGAAAAGTCCTATCCTTGTGATGGTCGGTCTTGATCAGATGACCCACTAAGTGAGGGCACGACCCCAGTGTATCCTTGATTAGCGTCGGATTGAAAGATCCTTGACGCCCCCGGGGGTGAAAAGTCCTATCCTTGTGATGACCGATCTTGATCAGATGGCTGCACTGCCCGGTATCTTTGGGAGTGAAAAGTTCTTTAATGATAACCGATCTCGTGGAGACGGTACATCAAAACAAGACACGCCCCAAAGAGTTAGAAACTCTGTTTAGAAACAAGAATCCTATCTTAAGGGTCGGGCTGGTGCAGCTAAACCATTAAGTAAGGACACGGTTCTAAACGAGAGGACAACGCCTATAAAAGTGAAAATTCCCTAGCCTTGTGATAGCCGTCTAGATCTGACAGCTCACGAGATGAGGCACTTAGAAAGGCCGAACGAGAGATAAGGGAAACGTGAAGGATCGCGTAATTCCAGCTAGTAACCGGATGAGTAATCCCTGGCGAAGTATAGAGCCGAGGGACAACGCGATTCGAAACGGGTTCCGTGATAAAGCCCAATGATGGCAGCAAACAGGTTCCTACGGGTAATCACTGTCTCTCAAATCTCGTTTTGTTATTGACGATCTACAATTAGAAATGTGCAGAATACTTCTGAGCAGCGGAAGGAGCAGTGGTCATGATACCGATAGGCTTATCGAAAGGCCAAACCGACATAGATCTTGGTCATCTTGGTATAAATACCAAGGATCTGCTCAAGAAAGTAAACGCACCGTGGGGATAAGGCAACCTCAGTGACGAGAGAAGTCTCGCGATGAGAAAAATAAAAGAGGAACACCGATAAAGGGATTGTCTAGAAATATTAAAGGCATCTCAAGGATTTACAAAGATTCACTGTTCAAAATATTTATGCTGCAAAGGCAAAAGACAAAAGCCAAGCGATATTTGATTGCTGGAGGGAACGGCAAAATATCGCGACACATCAGCTCTCGGGGTCTTTTCGTTTCCAGCCCGCTGCCTTGGCTTGGCGATAGCCTGCCTCGTTGATATGGGCAGAACTTTGTAGAAAGGCTTTCGCGACATCTTCGCCCTTGTACGCATCCACCCCATGAATTTCTTCGAAACACTTAACTAGAACACGGGCGGTCTGTTCAGCATGCCACCAGCCCATATCGACTGACTCTTCCGCCAAAGCTGCCTTCTCCTTTTCTAAAGAGGACTTCTCACTCTCCAAAGCAGTCACTTTGGCCTGTTCCTCTGACAAAGCCGTTTCCAGAGCGGAATGCTGTTTCTGTAACTCGTGGTGAGCCAGCAGTATCTTGGAATGATCTGCCAACACCTTTTTCTTTTCATCTTGCTCCTTGGACAGCTCCGCCAAAACAGAACAGAGGGAAACAGTCCGATGCTTCACCTCCTCCGCCCAGTAGTGAAATTTCATCATATTGGAGAAAAGGCTAGCACGGAAAGAGTTCACTTGGTCATCTTCCGCCAGGGAAAGGAAAGCTTCCCGTTCTGCAGATGAGGCCAGAATTTGAGAAGCCAGCAGCGCAGAAACCTCATCTGAACCATCGCCCCCGATGGCTGCCAAACCACGGGTACGGAAGTCGAACAACTCAACCTGATGGGTCACTTCGCCGAGCCCGTTTAATGGACAAAGATCCGCCGCAAAATTGAAAGAGGTTCCGGCTTCATTATAGCGTTGCCGCCAAGGAACGTTAGAGGGAACGAAAGCCAGAGGACCAGGGGCGCGAACCTGTGAAGAAGAACTGCCCGGGGGCAGGAAGGTACCATGAGGCTGATAGCCCGAAAGGTCCTGCAAGACGTCTTGATAGCCTAAAGAAGAGGAATAATGATGCACAGGCCCACCAAAGGAACTGGGCGAAGCACCAAAGGGGTCCGCACCTCCTAGGTCCCCCAAAACTTCCGCGGAATGTCCACCTGGAGGAACCACTGCGGAATTAGGAACGTTAACGGAACCACCTTCCCCCGCGATGTTAGAGGAGGGTATGTTCTCATCCTCGCCTTCTATCCGGGCCCTCTTCGCGGAACCCCTCAGCACATAAGAGAGATTCATATCGCCTGAAGGAGTGGAAGCAGTAACTACAACGGCCTCCTGCAAGGAGTACAAATTGAGAAAAAAGGAAAATAGATCAAATGACGAAAGATATTGAGGCACAACACGCTTACGGTAGCGGTGTTGAGGGAAGGTAGTGCCTCAGAAGAACCCGCAGCGTCGGGAGAAGGAGTAAGAGTGGCGATACTCCGTGTTCTTTTCTTCTTTTTTCCTCTGGCAATGGCCTTAGGAGCCTGAGAAGACGAGGGAGCAGCAACGGTCATGATGGGAACACCTTCAGGGATGTCGGTATCCCCTTCGCCAACTGAGGAGGAGGATACTTGAGCGAGATTCGCGGAAGTAGCCGGAAGCTCAGAAGGATTATCAGTGGCCTCTGAATCGAGCTTTTCCCTTTCTTCTCTATTATGAGATCTCCTTAAGCGTCTTCTTACGCTTTCCGGTTTATAATCAGGATCCGTCGCTGCAAAATCACAAAATAACGTCAGCGTTAGTATCAGTGATGAAAGGGAAAGGTAGCGCGATACTCACTTCTAACGCACTCCTGAATGGCCATTCTGCAGGCCGTGAGTCGAATATGAACGCCGATCTCCAGTTGGAGTAAGGTGTTTAACCATCCTTGTTCACGAGCGGGAAGTGTCCCTGGTCGACTCCAAACGCCATCTTGGACGTCTTGATTGAACCCAGAACGCCACTCGGGACCAGGAGCGTCAGGAAAATTTATCAGAAAGAACTCCTTTTTCCAAGCCTCAACAGAAGACTCAATATGGAGCAACTTCCAAGTAAAAGACTTGAGAGAATCATCGTCAAAGCGAGGCGATATGGTTATCACACCCCGGCACTTCATCAATTTAAAAAGGGATCTAAGCATCAAAAGAGAAGGGGAAGTGATCCCCTTATATCTACAGAGTTCCAAAAAAGCATAAACACAGCAATATGCATTTGGGGCTAACTGGGCAGGATTGAAATTGCCAGCAATAAGCAAACCCTTGACGAAAGAATCGATAGGGAGCCGGAAACCGTAGCAAAACATCTGGGCATATAACACCCTTTGATTGCCGGTCAGAACGCTGTTTAAACGAACTGACCTAGGGGCAACAACAACTTGGCAACCGTCAGGAATAACGGCACCGTGAGTAGCCAAATGCTCCTGGAGAATGGCCTCCGTGGTAATAACACTGACCGTGGTATCCATTTTCTTCTCATCGATGGATTTTGACTCAGAACGGCGAGTCTTTGCCATGGCAGGACTAAGGAAATAGAAATGAAGAAGACGAGGGAAAGGAAGGGAAGTACCTTTGAAAGGAAAGAACTTTGAAAGCCTTGAATGGAGGTGAGAAGGGCAAGACGGCCGAGAGATAATATGAAAAAGTGGAGTGAAAAAGAAAAGGGAAGAAATAAAGAGGGTTTATAACCCTAGCAATTAAAAGGAAACGACGGATGCTGCAGTCGTTGTGTCGAAGCGGCATGAGGGATAAGACTCAAGCAATGAGTACGACTCTAGAAGAAGCGCGACAAGCGCTTCGATCTTGTTAAAATTTCTAAACACAGCTAAGGTGGAGAGGCAGAAGAAACGAACACGTGTGTCTGCACCATCATGACTTTTCCCGCGCACCGACGGAAGGGTCGCGAGCATTAAATGCTCTGGAAAGTAGATGTGACTTTTTGATAAAAAGCAAAAGCGATATCACAAGAAAGGAAATGATACAAATCGGCGTTGAATAAAAGAACAGTTCTCAAGACAGTACAAGAGAGCGAAATAAAATAAGATATCGCCCGAAGAGCAAGGTACCGATATCGCCGTGAGATAGGACGTTATTACAAGACATGGAAAACAAATAGCAATGTTCTTCAATGGATCAATTAAGAGTCATCGCATGCCTCGCCGTCATCATTCCCTTGCTTTTCCCCAGAAGAAGGAAAACCCCTTTCGCCTTCACTAAGATCTTTAATTTTTTGGGAAGCGTAATCGGCCAGCATGGATGAATCGACGGCGCCTCGGATATGGAGATCCACAAATCCTGCGATACAAACCTCGATGGTCTTATTCTTCCACCAGGCTATCCTCGAAGGAACTTTGGCCAAATCGGCATCACGAGATGACAACTCTTCACGAAGGAAGACGTTCTTTTTATCAGCCACCACCAGTTCCGCCTCCATTAGCTTTGCTCTCGCTTTCCCCTTCGACTTCTCCCGAGAAAGTTCAGCGCGACAATCCTCCAACTCCGCCCGAGTTCGTTCTTGCAACTGCGATAGCTCCTTCGCCTTCGCCAAGGCCGCGTCTAATTGATCCTGCAAATCCGAAGAGGGTCGAGTTTTGTTACGCTGGTCTTCAAGAAAATAATGAAATTTCCGAAAGCTAGCCAGCATGTCGTTCATGAGGTGTGATTGTCGTGTCTCGGGAGCATGCTGTAAAAACTCTTCCCTGTCCTTGGAAGAAGTAAACATCTGTCCCACTATGGGACCCACGGGCTCTTCTCGCGATAACGGATTCGATATTCCTAAGGCACGAAGCCCGTCAGTGCCGAAAGAGGACAAATCCAGCTGATATCCAGTGGGGCCCTGGGACCTCTGAGGAGAAAGGTTGGCGATATAAGGAGGGGAACAACTTTTTGCGCAATCACCAACGCCCGAAATTGAAGACAGAAACAAAAGGGGAGGCTTCCGTGGGAGAAGTTCAGGAGGAACGCTTAAATTCGAAACCGGTAGGGTTGCCTCTGGGATAAAAGAACCTATCGGGGAAGCAGGATGGCCCGATGACAAAGGAGAGGTCGCGGCTGCTGAGGTCTCATTGTTTTCGATAGAAACGGCGGAAGGTACCCTGATAGCTTTGATATTTTTCACCACTTGCGAAGTACTCGCGGCATGAGAAGCGTTAATATTCTCGGGGGGGACCGCGTTAACTCCCTTCAAAGGGGGAACTGGGGGGTTAGTTTTCTCTGTGCGAACCTTCTTTACGAGACGCTCCGTCTCTTCTGCAATTTCTTCGCTATCGTCCTCAGCCGATTCCGCCGTGTCATCATTCCTCCGCGACCTAAGTTTCATCCTTTGAGCAATAGTAGCATGACATAATTCAGGACCAGTGTCCATGCTCTCGCTATCGCTGTCGATTTTCTCAAACACAGGATCGCCTTGAGCTACCCTCTTGCCACGGGACGGAAGCCAATTTTCAAGGAAACAAGAAGGTCGAGTGGAGGCTCTGCGAGTTGTGACGGTTTTAGTCCTTTCCCTTCCAGGCGGAATGGGTGGGCGGCGGGAATTTTCAGGCGGAGGAGAAGGAGGCAGCGACTGGAGAGGTGTTACGTTCAAAGGGGCGTCACTTTCCCCAGAAGAACTACTCTCAGCGTTACCTGCCAACAAAACATATTAGCAAATTAAGAAGATTGAAGCGATAAAGAAGAAAAAGGAAACTCACCCACAACGCACTCTGACAAGGGCCTGAACCGAGCAAACTCCCGGATACGGAAAGACCCTTCTATTTCTAACAAGGCGCTAATGTTGGAAACATCCTGGCTTGACAGCGCTTCTGGTCTTTTCCAAACGCCACTATTGATTTTTTGATTGAAACCCCCGCGCCAGAGTCGTGACGGCAAACGAAGGGTGAAAAAGCCAGACTTCCAGTCATCTACGTGTTCCTCAAAACCTTGAAAGTTCCGCCAGAACAGTTGCACAATGACATCATCCCATCTGGGGGTAATATCTACCAGGCAGTCGCGACAACTCAAGACAAAGAACGTGCGGAATAGATCAAGCGATGGAGCAAATATACGCTTCATCTCGCATGAACGAAGGAAAGCGTAAATACCACACCAAGAGGGTGGAGTAATCTAGACGGGATTAAGGTCGTAATGATCTAGCAGTTTCAACAGAGAAGTATGGAGTGGGAAACGGAATCCGTAAGTAAACATCTTGAAATAAACTAACCGGAATGTTCCCCACATGGCGTCAGGCAGCCGAGTGTCCTTCAAAGAGACAAAAGGGCGATAGCCCGTGGGAAAAGTAATACCACTCTCCTCTAATTCAACCCTCAAAACCTCATTACAATTGAATATGCTGCGAGTTCTCCTAGCTTCAGGATCTATGGGGTTTTCAACAGTTGAAGACATAAGGGACAGGGAAAGTAAATCTACGGCGGTAGAAGGAGTAAATACCTGGAGCAAAAAGCCTGTGAGCCGGTCGCCGGCACCAGTGAGCGGTCGCAGTAAAACCTCTCGAAGAAAAGAAGTGCAGAAGAGAGAGAAAATGTGCAGAAACTCAAAATATTTGCAAAAGCAGTAAAAGAGAGAGATGATTTCCTTATAAAGGAAAGCCTAAAGAAGAGACAGCCTGTAAAAATGAAACACGTACAGAACAGAAAAAGACACGTGGATAGTCATTTGTGCCTTCCGAAAGAAGACAGTTACCGATTAGAAGTTGAAGGCAGTTACCCGTAGCGAAAGGGACGCTTCCGCGATAACCCGGAACGCTCAGAAAGAAACAATAAGTAAGCGATGAGAAGCGAAAAGGAAGTAAAACCATCATTCATTATTATGAGGAAGGCCATACGGCATCTACAAAAAGAAGGATTAGGCCCTACTCTTCACCGTCGGACCAAGTAATGTCGTAGCAATAGACTACGTCCTCTTCGTCATCGCCACCCCAGAAGGGTGAATCCACAACAGCAGGGGGAGAAGACTCACCGACCCTCTTTCTAGCGGCAGTAGTCGACCCGGTTGTTTTCTCCTTAACGCTTGGCGATACTGCATCAACGGCTGAACCAGCAGAAGGAACCCACGGAGGCGAATCACTCAAAAGAGGAAACGATTTTTTCTCCTCCCTAGCCAGAGAAGCCAGAGAGTCGAAAAATGACTTAGAGGCCTTGGCAGCCTCCTTCCTTCGTTGTTCAACTTCCTTCCTCCGCCTCTTGTGACCTCGCCGGCGGACAACCGGCCTCCAAGGAGGCGATGGGGAAGGATTATCTGTGTCAGGGGTAGTCGGAGGAGATGACGGTGAATTCCCTGAAGCCGTACCTAGCAAATAAGAATCAGCCATGAGACTCGCAGAGGATCTATAACGAAGAAAAATAAAGGAGAAAGAAATGGATAAGAATGAAGGAGGAAAAGCCTCATTAAATAGCCGGGAAGAGAAGAAAAGAGACTCTTCGATCCTCCAACCCGACTCTTGAAGATTGGCACGTGTACAGTCTGAAGTGCAAATGTAGATTTGCAGTCATGCCTGTTGAAATCTCGCGCAAATCAAGAATAATGCTAATATCTGCTGATCAGTTGTTATAATGAGGACGGCGCGGAGTTAAGGCAGAACGATCAACCGAAAAACCGCCCAATGGCAAGACAGTTTTCAGTTGGGCTAAGAATATTCCTTGGAACATGACAAAGAGCGCAGTAAAGAAGAAGAACAGTTACAAGGTGGACTGATTGAAACGATTTATTTATTATGGCCTACCGGCCGAAAGACACAATTACAAGGCAAGAGGAAAAGAAAAAGGCCCAAAGGGAGCCACCGTTATCAGGTGTCAGAACCAGTATCCTCGGGCACCTCAGGAAGGTCCCTCAAGGAATCCATGACCAGGACAAGATCATGGGAAGTGGCCCTCATCCCCTTCAGGCAGCACCCCAACATGTCCTTACGCTGCTGCAGCATGGCGATTACTACCTGAATCCGAGCGATGGAGGCGGACAGCTTTGATACGCTCTCCAAAGGACTGAAGTCCTCCAGGGAAATGGCCCCCAGCTGGGAATAAAGCGGAGTCAGCATTCCTTGCAGCTCCAGAATATCCTCAGAAGTCTTGACCAGCATGTTCTCCAAGAAACCGACGTCACCGTCGTTGAGGTTCCTGAGTGAATGACCCTTGGAGAGAAGAAAATTCTTAGTCAAATGATCCATGATGCTAGCTGATAAAGATGAGGAGAACGTGGGTGGAGAAAGCTCTCCGATTTATAGGCTCTAGTGAAGGGAGGCCTTGGGAAAAGAAATTGAGGTCCTCAAAAGACGAGCCACCCCGATAACCTCGAGGATTGATAAGCGTAGAACGAAAGGGACGGGTGACGTTCACGATACAGATACTGGAAGGAGTACGAGGCAGAGTCTGAAAAATGTTGAGAGGCACGGTGTCACTGGTAGCCCTGACGCTAAAACCATAAGGTTACCGGTATCCACAGTGTAAGGCCGCGTTGATGTCGCAGGTGGCCCTGGATGCGTAAAACCGCGATGACATCACAGGCGTCTGGTGGTATGAAGCCGCGCTAATCATAAGGTAGCTAATGGTATAAAGCCACGCTGATACCGCTGTTTTCTCGAGCGTAAAAGAAAAATTGGGCTCGTGTAACCTCGAACCTCTGTAAGTATAAAGTTTGCTAACTTCTATATAAGTTTCTATCTCCTCTGTGTCTTTGCAGAACACTTGGAGGGACGATAGACCCGAAATATATGCCAGCCCATGGTACGGCCTGGTTGAATATACACGACGATATCGCAAGCGACCTATTAACGGTCCTTCCATGACTCGAACAAAGCTGAGACTTCATAAGTCCTATTGAAAGGCCAAATGGGCCAGTATCGCTGAATAAAAGTAAAGCATTCAGAATCACGAGCGCCCCAGCGGCCTCCTAGTAGAATTCTTAATGTCTCGAGGAGACAGGTCTTTTTGACAAGAAACAAGGACGAACTTGACCGAGTTAGTGGAAAGTTGTGGATCTAAGCCCTCGTTCCACATTGGGATTGATCAGCCTTTGAACAATAAAGAAAGCTCAAGCCCTCTGTGGAAATATCGCCTCATGACAGAGCAAACCCCTATCTAAAGATATCAGACATGGATAGCCCTTGGTGAACACTCGGGCTAGTTTTCAGTTGGGCTTATGATAACAATTGGATTGCTCCTGACGGCAATATTGTAGCTACGGCATCTATCCTTGACGAGTTTCTATACGCTTCCCTGAAAAACCAACCTATCGCCCGGGCCGGCGGACGTTTCCTAGGATGGTCGACTTCAGCGGGGGGGGGATCTCATGCATCTTTACGCGCAGGGCGTCATCCCATCCTAGGGGAACGGAGAGGATGTCGCTCCTGATAGGCCTTACGTGATTATCGCCCGCGATGGCTTACCTATTATCACTGGAAGCGATATCTTCGGACGATGCTTATCGCTGCACCCTTATCGCTGTCAGGTATCGCCAACTTCGGCCTATAAATACCCCCATCTTTCCAAACAGAAGGTAAGATCGAGATCATCTTGGAGAACCTCTACCATTCTAAAAACCCGAACTGACTTAAGCATCGGAGTGTCTACGCTGGAGTCCCCCTCCGGCGCTTTGCAGGTACCTCCGACGTCGATCGCTTCCCCTCCGACTAGCTGTAGCAACCGTTTCCGACCCGAAGAGATCTCGGATCTTATCATCCATCGTTGCGGAGGTATAATAGGCAATCTTGGCTGGATCGAAAGAATTACTCCTATGGTAATCTGCAAAGCTAGAGTTAAAGGCCAGCATGACCTTTTTCTTCCACCACTCTATCTTTAATGGAACCCTGGCAAGCTCCTCGTCTTGAGCTAGTATTTCTTCATGAAGAAGAAGGTTCTTCTTCCTTTCGGTCACTAACTCTGCCTCCAAAACCTCGACCTTTGCTTTCCCTTTGGATTTTTCTCTACTCAACTCCTTGTGCGTTTCGTTTTGAAGTTGCGTTATCATTTTCACCTGGCTCAATGCTCGGTAAGCTGCGCTTTTTGAGCACACATCGCGTTGGAAAAATCCTACAATTGGCTCTCATAAGCCTCGACAGCATAGTCCAGATAGCGGAAGGCGTCTAAAGAATCATTCATAACGCGCGCATATCGAGCCTTTTGAGAAAGTTGTAGAAACTTTTCTCTTTCTTCAGAAAGGCTCATCATCTTGCCTATCAAACATGGCGTTAATTCATCTCCTGAAAAAGGGTCTGACACCCCTGCGGCACGAAGACCATCGAAGCCAAGTCCTACCAAATTTAGACGATAGGACGGGACTCCTTTAGGGCCTTGAGAAGAGAGATTGACCATTAGGGCCGAAGAAGAATCTTTATCACCTGCTCCAGTAACAGAACTGAAAAACAACCGTTGAGGGGCCTTGGGCGATGACTCGAAAAGCAGACTCACATGGGAAGTCAACGTCGCCACGTCTGGAATACAACAAGAAATAGAAGAGTCAGGGGGGTTAACCGGCGGAGGTGAATTTGCCGCCAGCGGAACTTCAGTGGCAGTTGGAGGAACGACAGTCGACGCCTCAGCAACCTTGGTCATCTGAGAAGTACTTGCAATAGTAGGAATGTCAGCCGCCACTGTAGGGACCTCGTCAGCATTTCTGGAAGAAATTCCGGTAGCCTGCCCATCTTTCTCTACACTGAGTTTCTTTCAATGAGCTGAGGAAGCATGACGAAGATCTGTTTTGGTATCCATATCCTCACTATCACTGTCGATTATCGTAGTTATGGGTCGGCCCAAATTTACTCCTATGCCCTGAATTTGTAACTAATTGTCAAGAAAATGAGAGGCTTAAGTAGAAATACCCCGCCCTCTTCCGGCGACTGTCTTAGTTCTCCTCTTCCTTAACGGGACATCCTGATGACTGGAGCTCCCAGATGGTGGAGAAGCTGGCAGCGTTTGGAGTGGCACCACATTCAAGGGAGCGTTATTCCCACCAGACGGTTGACCCTCAGTGTTTTCTGCCAAGGAACTATGTTAGAATGACAAGCAAACCAAAGCGATAACGTGAAAAGAGAAAAACTCACCTATAACGCACTCTTCCAAGAGTTTGTACAAAGCGAACTCCCGAATATGGAAGGACGTATCTATCTCTAGCAGAGCGTTAACCTGAGCTAACTCGTTTCTAGTCAACACTACTAGTTCTATCCAGACGGCACTAGTAATCTCCCGGTTAAAACCCCCGCGCCACAAATGCGAAGGCAGCTCGATAATGAAGAAATTGCTCTTTCAATCAGCCACAGTCTCCTCAAAGCCCTGAAACTTCTGCCAAAATGATTGTACGAACGCGTCATCCCACCTCGGGGTAATATCGACCAAACAGTGACGACATTTTAAACTAAAAAATTTACAGAATAAACCGATGGACGGAGTAAAGATGCCCTTCATCTCACAAGCACGAAGAAAGGCATAAATTCCACACCAGGAAGAAGAAGTTATCTGAGCCGGATTAATATTATATTGGCGCAACAATTTCTCTACAAAAGTATGAACTGGGAAACGAAAGCCATAAAGAAACATCTTAAAGTACACCATTCTATAGTTTCTCCATAATGGATCGTGAAGCCGCAGACCATCCTCATGAGCAGTAACGGAATAACCAGAGGGAAACGAGATACCATGACTCTCTAATTCAGCCTTCAGGATCGTGTCACAGGAAAAAATACTGGGTGTTTTATCGACTTCTGGATCTAAAGGTCTCTAAAGACCCCTAGGAGATCTTATCATACGCATAATGAACCAGCGAAAAGAGAATCTGAAAAAGATGAAGTGAAATACCTCGAAAGAAAAGAGTCACGAGCAAGCCAGTGGTGGACGGCGGACGAGCAAGAAATTCTTCATGATAAAGCAGAAGGAAGAGAAAAAAGGAAAATTGAAATGAGGGCAAAAAGAGTAAGGAAGAGAAAAAAGTCTCCTCTTAAAGGGCTAAGTGCCACCACATTATTTGAACAGCTAATCATACGAAGACACGTAGTAGCCACATGGAATCATATTAAAGAAGAATTTAAGACCAAGCAGTTATTCGTCACACCTTTTCAAAGGGCGGTTACTTTTGACCGAGGCAGACGGTTATAGGACAGTTACTTCAAAATGACTGATTCGTTCGTGTTAACTACTAAAGAAAGTCGGGAGAAAATGCGAAAATAGTAACAAAGGATAGTTTCAAATAATTCATAAAGCCATATGGCATCTACAAGGCGCATAACGCAAAGTCAGTCCTCATCAAGCTAGTAAGAAGGCCAGTAGAAGTCATCTCCATCCGAAGACGGCAGCTCTGCATCAAGGAAAGGAAAAGGATCGTCAGACTTTTTCTCTTTGCCTCGCTCTAGCCTAGGACCTTCTGGAGCCTCTTACACCTTTGGAGGAATCATACCCGGATTCCCCTTGACGGTAGAGGTCGTAATGCTAGAGCCGATATCACTAGTAGAATCTCGTTCCAAGAAACGGCTAATGTGAGGAAATAGTTCATCACCCTTTCGTACAGAAGGGACGTAGAAGTCAGAAGGCATGTCAACAGCCTCGGAGATCTTCTTCTTCGACCTCTTGTGATTCTTACGACGAGAGAACCGCCTTTTCAGGCACGGGAGAGGAGGATCGTCAGAATCTAGAGAACTTGGAGGAGTTGGTGGAGATTCACGTTCGGCAGCATCCATGGAATATGAGTCAGCCATGAAATGGCAAGTAATTTCGACAGTGAAATGAAAGCAAAGATGAATAGAGAAAAGAAAGGAAAACCCCATTAAATAGTTATGGCGAAGGGATTTTCCTGCCTCTTCGCACCAGGATAATTAATGCATTTCGGGAAGAATTATCATAATTA
The DNA here is from genome assembly GCA_963691705.1 of Viola odorata. NCBI lineage: Eukaryota > Viridiplantae > Streptophyta > Magnoliopsida > Malpighiales > Violaceae > Viola > Viola odorata. The sequence goes on from OY829544.1 coordinate 37,102,944, forward strand.
CAGAATCTGATCTTGCGTGATCGCACCTGCTGAAAAGTTGTGCTAATCAAGAGGAGCCGAAAAACCGCCCAATCATTCACCATCGAGAGTGCAGCATAAAGTCAAATACAAGAAATGGTTGAGTAAAATATTTATTGTCCATATGGCGGATAAGGAACGTGAGTATTACGAGAATACGTCTCGCAGAGGACTCATTTTCGGTTGGGCTTGCAACCGCCCCAACCGGCCTGACAATTCATACGATACCAGAAACAGAAGACAGCAAAGGAGATAACAAAAGGCATTTTTATTTATTTCATGGCCTAAATGGCCTAAGCGCCTAAGTGCGTACAGTGCAAGCATAAAAAGAAAAAACAAAATGACAACGGTCTGCGGTCAAGCATGGGACCCAGCATCGTCATCCTCGAGAGCAGTGGGAATCTTCCTTAGAGTATCTGCCACTGAGGTCAGTTCAGCGGAAGAAACCCTCATGCCCTTCAAACAGCACACCAGCAGGTCCTTTCTGTGCTGCAGCATAGTAATGGTCACCTCGATATGAGAGACTGCAGCGGCCAGCTTAGACATGTTCTCTATGGGACTGAAATCCTCCATAGAAGCAGCTCCTTGCCTGGACGGTAGAGGGGTCATCATCCCCTGAAGCTCCAGGATGTCCTCAGAGGTCTTGGTCAGCATGCTCTCCAGAAAACTAACGTCACCCTCAGTGAGGTTCTTCAGGGTGTGAGCTTTGGAAATCAAGAAATTTTTGGTCAAAGTATCCATGATGTAAATGGCAGAAGAAATGAGAAGAATTAGGGCAATGGAAAATCCAATTTATAAGCCCAAGGGAGTGGCAGTTTGAAAAGACATGCCTCTCGACAATCGCGCCGCCCCGTTACCTTATAGAACATGGAACAGACAAGGCTGAAAATGGAGCGGTAGTCCTTAGTGAACACTCGGGCTCATTTTCGGTTAGGCTTGTGATAACTATAATGTAATGTCAGGGGCATTTTTATCCTTATACCCAGCGTTAAAGCCAGAAAACGGTAGCTCCCCCTAGGCGACCGCCTCTATGGCTACCGCCTCTCACCCACACTAGCGATAGTCCCTGGGATGGTCGACATCAGCGGGGGGGGGGGGTCTCACGCGTTATCTAGCCATATGCACGGCGTTATCCCATCCCAGGCAGACCATGACGTCACTTGAGGTACTTAGGAGTTATCTTCCCTAGATAATGCCCACCCCCTAGAGATAACGCTCGTATTTTGCCTATAAATACCCCAACATGTAAGATTTGAGGTAAGCCTAAGATTGCCAGCAAAAACTCTACTATTTTCACCACCCTCATTGACTTAAGCATTGGAGTGTCTACGCCGGAGACCCCCTCCGGCGCTTTGCAGGAACATCGGACGGCGGTGAATAGTAACTTCAAGAAGCCATTTTCCCCTTCTGCCCTCCAACAAGAGTCCAGGTCTTATCAATCTATTTTGTCATTTTTAAATAATGATATTGCTGATATTTGGTGGATTTCCTTCCTTTTTGCAGAAATGAGTTAAAAGAACCAAACAAGAAGGAAATAAACAAAAACGCCAAGAAAAAGAGCAAAAAAGAAGGTAGTGGAGAAAAGAACCCGCTGAAAGTGAATGTGTCTCTTCCCTAGGCCTAGGGAGAGTTTATCAGCACCAAGAGGCAACACGGCGCTCCTAGGACTAGGAAGCGAATCACTCAACGTCAATGGAAAATGTCTCTTTCCTAGGCCTAGGACGACTCCCCTTGGACGATTTCCCTAGGCCTAGGATGATTTCAGCTGAGCCTAGGAATCTACACAGTGGGTCTGGACCGCCAGTCAGGAAGAGTCATCAGCCCTTCTGCTTCTAGAAAAAGACTCACAACACAACAATACCTTTGCATTCAGTAGACAATTATCCAAAAGAGTCTCAATTTTGTAAAACTTCTTAGGGGATATGAACAATTAGTTTTCTATTTTATCTGGGACTCTAGGAATTTAATTTTTCCCAAGCTATTTACAGGGCAGAACAGTAGAGATTGAGATTGAGATCGATCTCTTCTTCTCCTCTTCTATTTTTGTTCTTCTCTGTAACTGTAGTAGACAGAAACTTGTTTGTTTCTCTGCTCTCCTCGTCTTCTTCCTTGAGACGAGGAGATTTTTGATTTATGCAATTGTTTTGATTTTATTTTATTATATTTTTCTCTAGCTAAGTAAATCATTCTTGGTAAAGACTTCAAGGTTTCATAATTCCAGTATTGTGAGGTCTAAATGAACTTAATCAAATCTGAATTTCGCATTTCTTCTCTTTCTGATTTCTTATCAATTTATTTTTGTTTGATTTAAGTGTGATCAACTTAAGTTTTAAACCTAAATAATTACAATTTTTTCTAATAATTTTGGGTCTACATTGTTAGACGAAATTTGTAGGCAACTAGCTTGTGGCCAGCCGGGACTCAGTTAGAGAATAAGAAGAATTAAGCTTATAGGGGCGAGAGGTCTCTTCCCTAGGTCTAGGAACGGTCTCTCCCTATTTCTATCAATCTACTAGTTAAATTCTATAAGTGAACCTTATGATTGCTAGAAGATTAGGGTTCTTAATAGAGGGTCTCTTTAAGTAACTTGATTAGGAGGAGAGTAGGAAGTCAAAGTGAACCTGACTTCTATAGCCGCCCTATGGAACTCACTTTTAAACATCCTTGAATCAATGATCAATGCATGTGAATTATGACCTTGCTTATGTCTTTACTTGGAATTCTCTCATCATTTGATTTTATTCATCACTTGTTTATTTACTATTATTACTGCATTCTATTTTGTTTATTAGTTCCAACAAAAACCCCCCATTAATTGGTTATTATTGTTTTCATCTGGTCTTCTTCTTGTTTTAAGTCTACCCATTCTCTATGGATCGAACCTCTTACCATTATTTGAAAATCTTTGTAGTTAATGATAAGTTGAATTTATTTTTGACGGATTCGACACCCATCACTGCTCGCTCTCCTCTTCAGCCAGGTGCTCGCCAAATAGAAAATGTCCTCCCGTGTTATCCTTGATGGGGACTTTCTTCATCTCTTCTAAAGCTTGAGTTCTCCTATTCGGGATCTCCTCACATACTTCCGCGATGCAAATGTATCTATCTTTCTCTTGAGTCACCATTGCTAAGTAAAACTTCTCTGTTTGCTTTTGGTTTCCCTTAACCGTGACGACTCCTTCCCATGAAGGGAACTTCATCTTTAAGTTCTTCTGTGAGATTGTCATCCCAAACTTGTTTAGGAATGGTCTTCCTAACATAGAGTTGTATGGTAGGTTCAAATCTACCGCTAGGTATAGTAGATCTTCAGTTTACCGATCCGGGTACTCCTTAAAGCTCACTGGTAATCAAACACATCCCTTCACCGGCATGAGCTTGCATCAACCCTAATGATTGGCAAATTGCATAGGATTAAGTCTTTGATTCCCAAACAATTTTTTCTAAATGTTGTGGTCGAGATGAGATTCATGATGCTTCCATTGTCCACCAGCGTTCGCTAGATGTCGCAATCATTAATCACCACTTTTACTACTAGCGCATCATTGTGCGGGTAGCTTACCCCTTGCTCGTCCTCTATTGAAAAGGAGACGCTCAACATGTCAAAAGGCAAAGGCTCGTGGCGTGCATGGTGTGTCTCCTCCACTCTTCTCTTCTCGCCTACTATAGTTTCTCCCACTTGCAATGTACCCCCTGCAATGATCAAGACTTGCCTTCTTGCCATTACAGCGGCAATCTCTTTCCCTTTAGAGCTCTCCCTCGGGTGGTTCACTAGTAGTGGTCTCTCTAGTAGAGGGCCTTCTCCTTTATTCACTTCTCTCCTAGGGAATGGTGGTCCATTCGCTTGCTGGCTTTCCTTTCTTGCCCATAGCGTAATCTCCTAGGTATCCTTCTCTGACTAGATTCTCAATAACGATCATGAGATGTTTGCACTCATCTTTAGTATAACCTCCTCCCTCAAGGAACTCACAGTATTTGCTCGAGTTTGTGTAGTCCATTTTTAACTTTAGGGGATACTTAATTGGATAATTTCTAGCTCGCGTGACGGCTAGAATTTCCACTCTTGAAACTAATAGAGGTGTGACGTCAATCTCCTTGATGTCTAGGTTGAACTCCTTAAACTAGAAATCATCAAAAGGTCCCGTTTTGTTTAGCGATTGTCAATCCACGACCACTTTTGCCACAAATTTTCCCTTCCTTCATCTCTCTTCTGAAAATTCTTTTTCGCCAATGGGGGGGTGGCTGGCGGTAAGGTTGTACAAAAAACCGACCCAACCCGTCTTACCCGTATAACCGACCTGACCCAACCCATCAAAAGAATATAACCATCATAACCGCGGGTAACGTTTATATAACCGACCCGTTATAGTTGGGTTGGGTCAAATAGCAGGTCGAGTTTTTAAAACCCGCTTATAACCGACCCGCCCCACCTATTAACTTTAACTATATAACATGTGAGGCTAACTTAATATTCTACCTTTGCAATTGCAAAACACAAGTGGGCTCCCAACCCAACCAATAACGGCAATTTCCTGGGTTTCCTTAATGTGGTTGCTTGTTACTATTTCCAAGGATGGAACTCTTCATGTCTGGAAAATAGGAGTGATTCTCAACCCTAATAGACCTCCAATGCAAGAATTTTTTTTTTTGAGTCTACTGGTTAACTTCTTTCTACTTCAGTCCCAGGAAAATTTGCGCCATGAATTGTCAAATTTGGTGGATCATGGAATGGTTTTTATAAATTTTGATGCTGGCTTGATTGTATTTTAGATTTTTTTTTTCATGGAATGGTATTTGAAAATTTCCCCATTATTACTCTAAGTTTGGGAGACAGGTTAGAAGAGTGGAGGATTGATTTTAATCTACATTGTGTTTGCTTTAAGATGTGTTTAGTTCTTAGAAGTGGGACTGAAATTGGAAAATTCCTATAACCGCCAACCCGCGGTTAACCGCCTATAACCGCTCAACCCATAACCGCTCAACCCGTCAACCTGCGGTTATAGGTGGATAACCGACCCAACCCGGCTTGCTAAATATTAGGCAGGTTGGTGCTGGTTATGAGCCATAACCGGCCCAACCTGACCCATGTACAACCCTAGCTGGCGATGGTGCAGCTTACATTTCTTTGTCTCGCTTCCTCTTGACACTTGCCTCCTTAATCTTGATAAACACACTGAGCTTTAGCCTCAGCTCCTCCAAGTTATCAATTGGGTCCATAAGTAGCGCATCATCAAGCTTCTCATAAGCGCAATTTCTCTTCATGGCTTCCACGACCATGTCAATGTTCACTCGTGGAGTCAGCGAGACCTCATTGAAGAGATCTACATAAGCTCGAAGGGTTTCTCTTAATTTTTTATGTAAATCGAACAGCGAGGCAGTCGATTTCCTCATAGGAATGTAAGTGACAAAACGAGCCTTGAAAGCTACTTCTAGCTAGCGAAAGATGTCTATTGATCATGGGGCAACTTAGAACCAATCTCTCACCGCTCTAGTAAGAGTTAAGACAAAAGTTTGGCAGAGCGCTTCTTCATCTTGAGTCTGTTGACATGCAATCGCAGCTGAGGGGAGCGTAGTGTGGGAGATCGTTGCATGGGCGATTGTTGCGACTGTGATTCGACTTTGTGGTTTTCTCCCCACGCGGGGGATCTCTTCTTGCATTCTCTCCTAGTTCTGAGACGTTGCCAGTCTATCTCTCTCGCTTTGATTTGGAACGGCAGCCTATTTTATCTCGCTAGTATCAGTGAGCCAGTTGGTCTTCTCGAAGATCTTTGAGGTGGGTGGCCTCGATTTCTATCCAGGGTCATCGTGTTGCTCGTATCGCCCACGTCTTCTCTTGCGATGGCATTTTGGATCCTAAGTTGAGAGCAATGGACAGAGGGGGGGCGAAGTTGGTAACCATGTGAGGAGGCGATACCAATCCTGGTTGAGGTTGGGGACTCGGCGCTGTCATTTGGCCTGCATGCGCCTAGTGTTGCATGGCGGATCTAATGAGCACTAGTCTCTTAGCTCACAATGACCATGTATAAGAGTTGAGCCATTTTGTCTTAACGGGTGCTAAGAGCAACGAGAGTGGGATCTAGGGTAACGAAACCTGATTGTCCTCCCGAAGTGAACAATTTTTTTTGGTTTATATGTGTACACGGGCCGGTTCGGTCCGGTTATTGGGAGAAAACCGGACACAACCGGAAATTTATGGGTCCAAATATTAAAGAATCTAACTAAACCGTTTCCATACGGTTCGATTTTGAATTTAATTGTCTAGTTCGGGTCGGTTCTTGATCTGACCCGTATATGTTTTTGTCTTTATTTTTATTTTATTAAAAAAAAATGAGGTGAGTAATAGGTTTTGAACCATGACCTCAAGGGAAAAGGCTAACTTTATAGCCAACAGAACCAAAGTTGTTTATTGATATAAGAATTAATAAGTATTATATATATATATATATATATATATATATATATGAAACAGGTTCTCGGTTTTTCAGTTCAATTTTCAGTTTTTAGAGATGGAGAACCGGACTGAACCGTTTATTTTCAGTTCGGTTTGATTCTCCACTTTACAATTTTTAAAAATAATGAATCGGACTGAGCTTGACCGAACTGATGGTTTCGATTCAGTTTCCGATTCAGTCCGATTTTTATACACCCCTACGTGTCATCAAGGGATTGATGAAATTAGGCCTTAGAGGGGGACCTGAGTGGGACCTAGGGGGTGTTACGAAATTTGGGGGCATGTCATAGACAAGAGGATTGATATGGTGGTTAGGCTTGGTTGATGAGATTTTAGCGAATGTGTTTAGGCTAAAAAGTAAGTAATTTTGTGTAAGTTTTAGAGAGTCTTAAGCACAGAAGATCTTACTCAAAATCATTCAATACTTTCAATGAAAGCACCAAATGATAAAATTTAACGTTGGGGTGTGTGTTTAAGGGGTGTAAGGTGTGATTAATGGCTTAATCTCCTTTTGATTCTTGATGTGTAGGTCTCTTTCTTGATCTTGGAATGACCTGTGAGGTCACAAGGGTTTCCTCTTGTGATAAACACTCCAAAGCTCACGTTAGAATGGTAGGTGAAGTGTTTAATGACTCTAAAAAAATGTGATTAAAGAGGTGATGATTGTGTGATTAAGATAATGATTGAAAGGTAGTAAATTCGGAAAGAATATTGTAGTTGTGTATTTTTATGATAGCATTCAATTGGTTGTGCCTAAAAAATGTGAGGTTTATATAGCCCTCAAAACCTTGCCTTTGGGGATATGAAAGCCATTTTTTTAAGGTGTCCACTGATTAGGATCATCAGGAAAGGGAGTACCCGCTAGGTGGTTATTCCTCTTTTGGTAAAAAAGGAATGTCTGCTTTTCAAGCACATTTAATGAGCACCGACTCTTTTTTGCGGTGGTCTTAAATGACCTTGTACTTGATCTACAAGAGTGGTCGGAGAGTTAGTGTAGAAGTCTGACACTACACTGAAATCGTGGCGCGTCTTGAATCGTTGGGTGAGGGGTTAAGCGACTTCTTTTACTCGCTTCCCCTACACCCAAGCCTTTGGTTTACTACTCGCTTTCTAGCTCTTGGTATGTACTTGAGCTCGCTTTTGAGAGGCAGGGCGAGTGAACTGGGTTCGCTTCCCTCCTACGTCATGAAGCGACTAGACTTTCTCTTGGCTATCATTGAGAAATGCATAATCAAACCATGTGCACTGTGGAAATGCAGAAGTAAAACAGCAATTACCAGCGCTGGAAACAGAGAAAATTGCATTTTGTATTGTCCTTATCAAATATAAGAAGCAACTGTGACCAAACTTCAGTATTTTTTAATCTATACGCAAGCATGACCAAGAACATTAGCAAAGAAGAAGGAAAAGGAAAGAGAGACAGCACCGTTTTCAGCTGCCCAAGAAATCTCTCATCTGATGAGTTCTAGGAACATGAACCCACATTTTACCATCCAGGTGCACTCCATTTTTCCTCACAAGCCTCCAAACTTTGATCAAAATCCCAAACATTAAGCCCCACCGGCTTCTCCAGCAAGATATAATAGATATTATACATGCTTCTTCTTCTGGGGGGCCAAGCAAGCCATGCATGGTGATCGGAAGAGGGGGCGGCGTCGACTTCTGGGTCGTCTAGGAGGGAGTTGCAGGAGTGCTAGATCTTGGCGTCCGCCGGAAAAAATTTGGCTTTGGCAAAAGTCTTGCCTTTATCCATGGAGTCGCTGGCGACGGCCGATTTGGGCGTTTGGAGATGAAGAGCCATTGTTTTTCCTTTTTTTCCTTGTATTTCGGAATAATTTTTTTTCTTCTACACAAGACGGGCTAACTTCATCCTTGAAATTTTAAGGCCAATACTGGTTTGCATGGGCAAGGCCTTATCCTTAAAACTGTAAAATATTTATTTAATATATACTTAAATTATTTTAATTTAATACCTAATTTTTTAAACTTTAGGTCGTTAACAGATAGGTTATTGATTCGAATTCTTATTAAAAAAAACATAATAAAATGATTTTTTCAGTAAACTAGTTACTCATTTTCTTTACAAATCCTATTGTTTTATATTATGTAGAGAGATTTCATGTACAGTCATTATACTTTTTTTCTTCTCTATAAATAATATAGAAGTTTTGTAACACGAGGGATCCAGCATTTCTATATTTTACCAGAAATTGAGAAATTTATTTCAATTGATTTTGGCCATTAAAAGAAATCGATAGCTAGGAGTACTATTTTATTACTATTTAATTGCAAAACTAATTTTTTTAATGGTCAAAATCAATTGAAATGAACCTCTCAATTTCTTGTAAAATTAAGAGGAGCTACGAGTAATCAAGTCCATCCTACCTACACGACTTTAAGGCATGAAAAAAGAAGAGCTTCTACTCGTGGGTGCCTCCCTTCGTCCATGCATCAACGACAATTGACAAAGCATAGAAATATCGTAATAGTTTGTAGCTACTTCCACCATTAATTACTTTTGCGTCCCTACTTCGACCAACTACTTAACGCCAAAACTAACATGACTTTTATTATTCCTTGGACTTCCACATCTTCTTTACTCGTTTAGATAACTTCCAAAAAATTTGATACGATCCTAGTTCCTTAGGATGCGTAGTACATAATTCTGATCGTTGTTCAAGGATGGATTTCAATGCGGAAATAATGAACTCAACAAGTACGAGCTTAGACCACTTAGTTAACCTGTGCTAAGAGCCCTAATCGATTTCAAGTCAAGGATCTTGAATCAGATTCCTAGGACTAGACTCAACAATGTGAGAATCACACTAAGAGAAACGAAACAATGGGTTGCAATTTCAGTTTTACTTGTAAACGACTCGAGTATTGCGGACTTGAGAAGGAACAAGGTTCAATTGATGAACAATGGGCAGAGATTTGAAGAGAAAAGTCTCAATTTTATCAAAATAACACTCAACTCAATAATGGAGCTAAACGGCTCCTTATAAAGAGTTTACAAGCAAACCCTAATAGGAATAGAAGTAGGAGTTCTAATTAAGGAAATTAACTTAATTAACTAATTAATCAATTAACCAATTAACTAATTAACTAATTAACTAATTAAAGTAAATATAAATATATTTAAATACATTCCAGTAGTCCATGTCAAGTTCTCCATCATCGGGCCAAGGTTTGGGCCGAAACCTCAAGTCGTATGTTGTCTCGCGTACACACTGCGCACCATAATGTCGACTTCTATAACTTTCAAACCACTGGGCCAAATGGGCTGAAACTTATCCCAAACGAAAGCTAACATCCAGACGTTTCCAAAACGTAGTCGATAGCATGATTAGGACTTGTACAGCGCAGTCTAGGTTCAGACAAAGTTGCCTGATGCGTCTTGAAATCCTTGTCTGCGTAGGATTACAGTCAACGAGAATGTTGGCTTGATCTTTTGCACGCTCCACTCATCCAAACATCCTGAAATTTAGACACAATAAGCAAAATACATAGTGGTTTCCATCAAGCCTTTCTGATCCCTGATCGGACTCCATCTGCTCCATCATGTCTTAATGCTTTTGTCCATGTAGTCGCGTGATACATCTTGGGATCGTATCATTCCTTCCCTCTTCGGAAAGATTCGTCCTCGAATCTTGCTCAGCATAATCTGCCCACCAAAGCTTCACAATTATATGCTCAAAGCATACTCGCCATCTCTTGTGCTTCCTTAGTTGCCATCTCTTGAGCTTCAAGGGTATGATGCTTGATGTGTTAAGGTATGTGTGAGGATTCGCATCATTCCCTCTCCCTTCGAAAAGATTTGACCTCGAATCTGTACCTAGACCTGCACGACAATACCTTAAGTTAGTAATATAAAAGTAAGAACAAATCGAACCATACCAACCTTGTAAATTCAACTTGGCAGCAACGTCTCTAAACATGTCAATGCGTCAAGTAAGACTATTGCTCCAAGCCGCTACTCTTGCTTGAACTTGGTTTAGGGACCGTCTTCGGCGTAAGCGCTGCCAAACCCAAGCTCTTATCTTGAAGGATTCACTCATCCTGTGAGCATAATAATAATAATAATAATAATAATTTACACTTTTAACAAATTAACCTAGTGGAGATTTACTGTGGTAATTGTTGCCTTTCTGCCTAATGCAATATGGAGCACGAAATTAACCAATGAGCTTGAATCATTGGTTAATATCTATTATGAAGCATGAAGAGTAAGATTTCAAATTTGGTATCGAGACTTATTCTAATTTTACCGGATGTCTTATTTTGAAACTCATGAGAAATAATTTTATTTTCTTTTGAGATTGTCCTCGGCTCGTAATTAGAATAGACGACAATTAATGTGGTGACAAAAAATCAGATAGTCTCGGGGGAAAAAGGAAGAAGCATATTGGGCACTAATGTGATACATACATACATGCATACATATAATTCATGCCATAAATGCAAATGTGATGAGAAAAAAATGGGGTTTGGAAGCAAAGAAGCGAAATGGGCATGCGGTATGATGACGCATGGCAATGGTATGGTGGTCCTATAGGTCATGTAGGTACACATGATTGTGGTAGGAGAAGGTGATAGGAAACGGTAATAGTAGATTGGGGACTTTATTATTGAAAGGGAGATAGAAAATAAGGTGTCCTTAAATCCTTATAATATAGTGGTAAGATGGTCCAAAAAAGTAGTGACCCACAAGCAACTTTTGCAAGAAAATAATCTAAAAGCAACAGGGACAAAAGAGGAGGGAGGTCATAGTCGTGGTCTGTTGTAGACTTGTAGTACTGTAGTACAAGAAGAGGTAAAAAAAAGAAGAGAAAAATGAAGGACCATATCAGTAGTCGGTTGATGTCAGCTTCCATTTTTTCTCTCTCTGTTATTGAATTTATCTGCTTATCGTATTATGTCAGCTGGATCCAAGGTGATAAGATTTTTTGTTGTTTGTAGATGAAGTTGTCTTGTTAAAAAAAATATTTGTTTTTATCAAAGGAATGGGCCAAGTTGTAAGAAATTGGGCCTTAACCAAACTGAAGTAACAAAATGGAGCCCATGTAAGTAAGCGTGGGCTCAATATGACAAGATACCACTAAAGATTAGTTATGGTTGGAGTTGTTGCCTTATGAGAGAGAAATGGATGCCCAAACAGAATTAGTCTTCCCGTCGAAAAGGGTAAAGAAGATGTTCGACGAGTCTGACAAAGAGGGAAAAAGTGAAAAGATTCTCTAAAATTATAATCGTGGAATATGCAATGTATTCTAAAACAAAAATTCAACAACAGGAGACAAAATGCACTTTTTCGTATAACAAGTACGAGACCTAAATTGCCATTGAGTATTGAATCAAAAGTAGCAAACACTTACTAATCTTTTTCTAATCATCTCAAGCTACCATATATCCAAGCAAAATGACCATTATGAATGTAAATATAACAGAAGTACGAAAACATATAGGAACCAACAAGAACAATGATGAGCTCTAATTGAGCGCATAATTTGATGTTAAACATTATCTATTTTTTTACAGTTTAGATGTTGATTTTACTGAAAAGAGCCAATTTTATTCATTTTTGCAGAAAATGACATTTAAGAAGCATTTGGAGAAAAAAAGCTAAAAGAAGCAGTTATGGAGCAGAATTCTAGTTCTCAAACAAGAACTAGGTTGACTGCACAGGATAAATTTATAGAGAGAAAGAAGATGCATTTTCACAGCTAAGGAAGACTATAATCTCGGGATTTACTCAATCTTATACCCATGAGATAAAATATAACCGCAAGAGTGATTTTAGAGATTTTTAGAAGGAAGAAGAACTCTATTTAATATCTTCCTCACTTTAGAAGGATAATTCTTTTGAACCCAATTTTAAATTCTTTTAGGGTTTTGAATTCTGCAGTTTTCTTTACTGGTTTTCTCTTTTCTTTTCTTCTTTCCCCTTGAGAAGATAGAGATGAGGAGTTCATCTTTTACTATTTTTATTATGTCTTTTATTTATATCTAATTTCTTTCATTCCTAGCAAAAGCAATAAAAGTTTATGATATGTTTATTTTGTGAGATCTAATTTGTTCATATTTTATTGATCTTTATTTTATGGTTATTATTATTCTTGATACGAGCATGACCACCCCCTCTTTTGTACCCAATCCACCATGGTCACTTGGGGGTCAAATGGCACGTGTCCCTAAGGTATGAAACCAAGAACGCAACCTTTTGAAGGACTTGAAGCAACTTTTTGAAGGAAAAGTCCTTAACGGTATGCCGCCAAGCCACTAGCAGCATACCGTCAGTCTCGACCATCAATTGCCAAAATTGACACAACAATTGTTGAGACTAGCGGCATGACGCCAAGCCCTTAGCGGCATACCGTTAGTCCCGGTTTTCAAGAAGAAGCCGACCATTTTGAAGCATTGTATAAGCATTGTATAAATAGCTCTTTCCTTTCATTTTGTAAACTCAACTTGTATTTTGATGAAACTTAGTTGAGTGTTTTAGCCTCCTAACTCTCATTATAATCTCTCTTGGTGCTTATCTATTTGGTTTGGAAAGCCATTGATTTGAGTCAAATAAAAAATCAAAAGTTTCTACTTTGTTGTGTCATATTTATATTGCACATTTATTTGTGAATTTCAACATCAAAAGGCCAAGAACAAGAACCTTAATCCTCACGATTAAGTTACTCTTTCCGCATTTGTGTGTGTCGATATTTATGTGATTGTGCCTTCCCTTTCTCCTTGTGTTAAGCGTGCCCATCTTCCATCTTGAACTATATCCTTCTCAAGAGAACAATCTCTCACGGATCTCTCACCATCAATCCCCCCTACTCGCTACGCCAACTCCATCATCATTTTAAGGGAGAACCGTTACCGTATCAGGTGGTAGCAAAACTTCAGCTGTTCAAGGATTGGTATATTTTTCTGTATTTCGTCCAGCCATATTTTCCTTTCTCCTTGTCTGATTGTTGTTCCTCTGTGTCTTGTGAACATTTTGAGCTATTTTTGAGAATTTATTTCAAAGGAAATCCTTATCAAAATAATTTTCTCGTAAAGTCGTGCAAAGTTGTCTTCTTGAGGATGTTCATCGTGTTCTTGAGTGTCACAGTCTCTACCCTAAATTTCTTGCTATTTTCTTTCTTGAATATTTTTAGTCAGTGTCTTTTAAGTCTCTAGAGTCATTTTTGTGAGTTATATATAAGTATTTTCAAGTTAAAGTGTCAAACAAAAATTTATGTTCATGATGCTCTTGAGCTGTTCTTGAACACTCAAGTTGTGTTCTTAATTAACCCATTGTTTGATCCATTTTTCATGTGATTCCTAAATAAAAATTTTAATAGCTGTGTTCTTAATTAACCCATTGTTTGATCCATTTTTCTTATGATTCCTAAATAAAATTTGTGTTTAATATTGTTTAATATTGTTTAATCTTGTGGTAGTTGAGACTAAGATAACAACCCTCTCATCACTCCAGCTTTCTTTCCCCTAGAAACAACCACCAAGTCAGTTCATTGTCCAACTTTTACCATTTTTGGTATAAAGCAAAGAGGACTTCCAAAACCCCAAGCTAAATGTCTTAAACTCAAATATCCAAGTGACACCCAAGTCCTAAACCAAAAACACACCAAAAGTTAGCAGCAAAGAGCAAAAAAAGTGGGAGCGTTAAACAAGTGTAAGAGCTGCCTTTCTTTGTTCTAAAATTAACTTTTAGTCTTCTATTTTTCTGTCCTTGAGTCATAAGTCAAGTGTCAAGTTTAAAACTCTTAAGTCTCTTCCCTTCTTCCTCTTCGAAGTCTTTTCCGAAGCTTACCTAGCGTAGCTTATCTTGAGTGGCTGTTTGGGCTTGCTCTTTCCTTGCTTCCTTGAGTCTTTTACTTGAGTAATCATTGTGCTATCTTTACCTTACCTTGTGCTAAGTGAGTTGAAGAATTCGGAGGTATGAGTTGAGTGATGGTGAGCGCAATAGAGATGAGCGCAAACACTCGAGTGAAACACGTGAGGGAGTGTTGTTTTAACTAACCCTTTGTGTGTGTGTTTTAACATATATATATGTTATTTTGTAGGTACAATGTCACAAGATTGTAATTGTGAATCTTGTGACCAAGGAGTCTATGATGATGATAGCTACCAATGTAATGGTGATGATAGCTATAATCCCTATGGTGAAGCTTGCTCCGAACCATATGGTGATAATGACTACCATTCTCATGCCTATGATAGTTATCAATTTCATATTGATGAAGCATAGAATCCTTACGATGAGTATGGCTATGAGTGTAGTATTGATAGTGTGTACAAATATCAAGGTCAAGATAACCAAAGTTGTAGCGAGTATGATGACTACGAAGAGCCTCAAAGTCTTCATGTCTCAAGTTATGGCCTAGGTTCCTCTTCCAATCAAAGCCTTAGCCATGTCCCCAATTCTAGACAACGCGCCAACTACTCAAATACAAAAGTCCATTATCGAAGCATACCCCCTCCACCTAGCCACAAGCCTCACCAAGTTCAAAATGATCATATGATAGAACTCAGGGCCGAGCACCGCCTCTTCCTCCTCCTAGGATTCGACCTCACCAAGGTCGAGATGGCCAAAAATTTCAACGAAGCTGACGGGCTATTCCAAGGCATATCTGAGCAGGCTCTAACTCCATGTCCTTTTCTCCCGCTCCTCCCAAGCGAACAAGAGACATATTTTGCACCAAATGTACAGGGCGAGAGTATTTATATTGCCAGAATATTGATCATTATTATATTGGCAGCAAAAGCAAACGGTCCCATAAAGAGTATCGGTTTAACGAGATTTATTGCCCACCGAATATATTTTACTATCTATGATATATTCTAACAACATAAATTGCACAACTGATTTTGCTTGTGTTTTTTATGTGATTGAAACTCATATTCCAAAAAAGGAACAGTGACATAAAATGCGGAAGCTCGACCCTAATTGGGAAGGACCCTACCGAGTAACAAGAATCATCGGTAAAAGAGCATATCACTTAGAGGAACTCAACGGTACTCCGATACCTAACTCTTAGAATATTGCTAATTTAAAGTTGTTTCATTACGGATCACGTGCTTTTTATATCCTCTATACAATTAATAATACCGTGGACGTAGGCTTTTATGCCGAACCACAGTAAAAAAGTTCTTTTCTTTTTCCCTCTTTTATGCAAGACATAGGATACAACAAATTTTCAACACTGTGGATGTAAGTAACCACTCCGAACCACATTAAAAAAATCCTATCAACTGTGGACGTAGGTAACCACTCTGAACCACATTAAAAAATCTTATTACTGTAGACATAGGTTAGCCACAAATCACCACATTAAAAAATATGGTGGCCCGCCATTCTAAGCCACAAATCACCACGATTAATAAATGCTACATGGAAAGCCTGCAAAAAGAGCCTGCAAAAAGATATCGCAAGTCCTAGACGTAACGATAAAATCACAGAACAAGCAGAAAATAATTGTGAATCTGACCGGACCATAAGATTATCAAGAAAGCTACAAAGCAGACGGGAACAGAAAGAAAAATAATCAGGAAAAAGGAATATGCGAAAGAAAGCAGATTTATTAAAAGAAGGCCATACAACATCTATAGGAAAAGGAACCTCATACCGACAACAACAAATCTTGACTATATAAGAGTGGGGACCACTTTTGGACCACATCACCTTTCTAGAAGCCTCCTCACTCTAGCCACCGGAAATGATCCAACCACAGTAGGCCATACCGACAGCTCATTCTGGAGTCCACAAAATGCCATACCAGACAACTCATTTTGGGGTCCATCATACTTTGATAACCCGTCAAATCATAACAGGTCTAACGATTCCTTGCTCCCTGTCAGCACTTGCTGACTAAGCAGCCCCCACACTTGAGTATAATTATCATCTGGGTATACCAGACAAACGTGTGGCACACACTTCCACGCACGCTAGCACAGTACCCACGTGCCTAAAAGTACTGTGCCGTGCACGCTTCCTTGCGCGCGAGCACAAAATCTATGTGTCCAGGGCACTTTATACAGACTTGACTGACATCTTTTGTAGCCCCCCCCCCCCCCCCCCCAAACTCGTCATTGGCTTTCAGGCTATTAATACGCCCCATCTATCCCAAAGGAGGGCATGTATACAGACACACCCAAAATACTACAGCTACAATCCGGTAACCTCTCCGACTCTATATAGACTTGTTTATCATCCTTTTCGATCTAACTTGATCGTCGAAGACTCTACGCCGGAGCACACCTCCGACGCTTTGCAGGTACACCCCGTCACTGGATGGAAACTTAAATTCATAACTCGGTTACCCTACAACATCAATTAATGAATTCTTCACCATCAAACTTCCAAATTGTCTCTATATTGAGAACAAGAGATGACTACATAAGAAGTTTCTAAACTGAGCAACATGCAACATTTATTCAGAAAAAAAAGAAAAACATCTAAAGTTTCTAAGCGGAGCCAACAAGTAATGTTTATTCAAAACGATTTCATATCATTAAAGGACAGCTAAGCAAGTTCCAAGTCCCAAAATTTCCCAAGACTCTACAAAAAAAGAGTCACAACTATCATAAGGAAATTAAAACAGAGTTGAGAGAGCAAAGCAAGAAACAACATATGAAGTTCCACCTTTTCCAGGCTAAAAATGTCTAGTGGTAGAGTAGTTTAAGCTGAAAATCCAAGATTCCCAAGCCAATCAAATTTAGAACATATATTAACAATCATAAAACATCAGCAGAACTGCCAATATCAATTGAATAACTAACAACTGACTCCACACCATATAGTCAATTAACATCAATCAACTAACCAGCTCATAACCAATCATGCATCACTATCATGACGAGCATCGACTGGGCTTTCTCTTTGTTACGAGCCATGGCAAATTTATTTTTAAGGTTTCAAGTTTTCTGATACTTAAAAAAGGAATGAAACTGAAACGTGATTGAAAGAGGGCAAGTGATACTGATGGCATATTTGGAGCTGAGGAGTAGGGGTGTACAAAAACCGGACTGAACCGGAACTAGAGCATTTTGCACCAAACCGGACCGAATTGAAAAGTTCTGGTTCAGTCCGGTTTTGTCCCAAGAAGAACCGAAAATTTCTGGTTCTGTCCGGTTCTGCCACTGTCAAAACCCGTAAACCGAACCATAGAACTGGGAGAACCGGAAATTTTTATATATATTTATTTATATAAATATTTGTATAGGCATATTTATACCAAGTTAACGCTTTGGCTTAGTGGCAAAAGGTTAAGTTCCCTCACTAAAGCGAAGGGGTTCGAATCCCCTTCCTCTCAAAATTATTTTTCCTTTTGTGTTGGGCTGGGTTGGCCTTCATTTCTTTATACTTTTTATTTTTTTAAAAAAAAATTATATATCTCCACAAAATAAATGGTATATATTTTAAATTGGATACAAAAAGGTGTAAATAGTTTAATTTCACAAACACCAAGTATGACTAAAGGATAAATCTCATTATTTATTAACTTTTTATGAAGTAAGACTTAAAATATTTAATTATTTAATTATTTGTTTGTAATATTTAGCTAATAATTTTTTAATTTATAATTAATTTAATGACTTTTTATACAATACTTGACTGATATTTTCATGTGAAATTTAATATTTATGTTTTATTCAATAAATTTATATATAAACTATTCAATAATATAATCAATGAATTTTATTATTAAATATATATAATAATGATTCCATGCAAATAAAAAGTAAAATAGAAATTTACTTTCATTTTCTCAATCTTTGTCATTCATACCAAATTAAAATAACGAGTCATTCAAACTTGTTTATTCTCATTTCTAGTGGTAGGGTACTAAACACACTAAGACATACTCCATAATTCTCACTCCCTACTTCCATTGAATCCATTCACATTTCTTGCGGTTCATTACGGGCAACCAAATAAGTCGTAAAAGTATCAAATGAAACATGTGTTTTGTATAATTGGATTTTAAAAAAAATAATAAGATATTTAATTAAAAGAAAAAAAACTCTTAAGGAGTCGTGGTTTTATATATTTGACTATAGATCAATTGAAAATAGTTAATTGAAAGATGATATTAATCTTGACACATCGTACAAAAAATTAAAAACTAACTCTAGCTTCCACAAGTTATTTATTCTTGATAAATAACGTTATGAATAAATCTAGAAATGTAACTTATATTCTTGTAATATTTAATGACAATTAATGATATATAGTGTGATTTTTAAAAATATTAATTTGTTATGTTTTTTAATAAATTAAATATGGTTCAAATTCGAATCTTGTAAATAGAAAAAAATATATTATAAGAGTTTCATTTATAAATTCATGACAAACTCTTATTATTGATATGTTGTTAAAAACTTAGCTATCTAACTATTAATATAATTAACAATAATATTATCATTTTAAAAAATATATTATTATCATTATAACACAATTTCAATTCCAATAAACCACTTGAAAGAAAATGAAAACATATAAATTCCGTATAATAAAACTAAGAAATGAAAAAAATTCTTTATTTCCTTATATTTTCTTTCAAAACGTCGCCGTTTTGAACAAAAACACATCATTTTAGTGTTTAATGAAAACCCATATTCTAACTCCTATATATATATATATATATATATATATATATATATCAAAAGTTTCCTTTGCTTCAATGGTTAAAAGCTTTAGTTCTAAGCTATCCCCTCCCACGCATTCCTTTACAAAATGTTTTGAGTTGGGTTGCTGGAGGTTGTGATGGGCTGAGAAGGCTGCTGGGTTGGCCCATTGGGCTGGAGTATAATATAATTTTTAATTAATTATATTTATAAAAATCCGAAACCGGACCAAACTGTCCGGTTCCAGGACGGACAGAACCGAAAATTTTCGGTTCAGTCCGGTTTTAAGCCCAAAACCAGACCGAACCAGACCAGTTACACCCCTACTGAAGAGATGGGTCGCAAGATGAGACGCTAAAAATTATGGGCCGACTCTTGGCCCAGTAACAAATATTACGGTATGATATCTTCGAGAAAAGCCCATAAAAACCCAAAAGGCTCTAATTCTAGCTAGTAATAAGAATGCAAGGCCAAATAGTGCTTGGTGATTAAAAACGAATTGGCCTTTTAGTCAATAAATTTGGGAATTTGATTCAATTTTCTTTTGGTAGGTTTCCTTGTTTTCTCACTTCTTTGTTGTATGTTATTAAATTTTGTATGGAAATTCTTGCTTTGGTGCCTTGGTTATGTCCCTGTTGTACTTGTTCTTTGTATTCAAACGTAGAGAGAGAGAAGCATGCTGCATCTGTAAGTTCATAGAATCCAGAAATGTCCAGTCTTATTCTCACAATATGGGATTTAGTTTGTAGTTTGTACTTACATTCCTGTTAAAAGTGCAATTATCTTAAAATATGTTGAAGTATAAGCTTGGGTGGCTATTCAATTTTGTAACAGCTTCTGTGAGTGGAGAAATATCGACGCTTTGATTTGTTTGGAGTGCGGAAACATAGTAGAGTGACAATCTCAACCTGTCCAAAGTTATTTTATGACCCCGGGCCAGTGAAAGCTCTGAGTTTATTGATGCCTCCCAGCTCTACATTGGGAATGGAACTGAAATTGCAGCAACGCTGGGAGTTTAGGAGGAAGGGTAATGACTCTGATTCATCCAGCAACAATTCAAAATCAAATGACAGTAGTGAGTCACCTCTCAAGAAACACATACTGGTATCCAACTTGGTCTCGCACAATAATGCTGAAACTAGCGAAACTAGTAAGTTTCAACTGAACGGGGACTGCAACGCGGGTGTTTCTAGTGAAATCAATTTTGGTAAAGTTGAGAAAGGAAAAAGAGGAAGAAGGAAACCAAATAATTTAGGTTGTAGCAAGGTACCGAAGGCCCCTCGCAAAGTTGTATTGTAATATATATTTTCATGACAATCTTGTATTAGAACTTTCATCGAGTGTTATGTTAGAACTTTCGTATGAGTGTTATGTTAGAATTTTCAAGAGTGTTATGAATTGATATGATATTGGTTCAATTTTCGTATGAGGTAAATGTTAGCCCAAAGGGTATTTTAAACCTATTTTGATGATGCAAAGACACATAAATTAATTAGATTGCTAATTCATTTTATATATGAATATGTAATTTAAGTGTGCGATCGAGACCTTAATTGAGGAACAATTCGATAAATCGCGAACGTGAAGATCAAGTATAAATGGACTTAAAAATGTAAGTATGATACATTATAATACTTGATTTTTGTTCAATTACCTTAAGAAAAAGTGTCAAAAAGTTTTTATGCAAAAACGAGCATTGAAAAATGTATTTTAAAAATCGTATGGAAATCAAAAACAGTAGCTAGCGTGAATTACGCCAAGAGCTTAGCGTCCATATGGCTAAGGATTTTTAGTGCTCAACCATATGGCTAAGGATCATCTTTCTCATTCGGGTACCATCGTTCACTTTTCCTATCCTCATCTAGTAATGGATATTTTGGATGGTATTAATAGGGTTTTATATGCAAATGATGTTAATCATATAGCAAATAACTCAAATTTTTAATGGTATTAATAAATTTATATTTATTTATGATTATAAAAAGTTTAATTTATTTATGATATTAGATAAATATTAGGTGGTATATGTTAGATTATAAATAAATTGATTAAAAACATATATAAAGATACTAAAAAAAATTAATTCTAACACTTGAAATGAATTTATGCCCTTTATGGTCATTTTACATTCCAACCATAGTTTTAAAACAGTTTTTACCAAACACCAAAAACAACTTCTGGTTTCCCCACGTAACTTTTAACAAACATTTACCAAACAGCATACTCCGTTCTACAAAAGTCTGAAACTGACTTTTACAGACTGAACTTTTTTCTACTGAACTTTTCCAGCTAGAACCGGAACGCCAAACAGACCCTTAGAACTCCACAGATAACCAATGTCCTGGAGAATTGTGTAAAGCTCCTAATCTGGGTAAACTCCGGGCTTATTGATTTGGGAAATAACCAATTGGGCGTCACTCTCAAAAGTTATCTCGCTCCAATTCTCATCCTTCCCTAACCTACAAGTTCTCGAAGCGCTTGAGCTTCTGCTACTAAAATGGAAGAGGCCTTCACGTTGCTGCACAAGACATCCAGGATATTTCCGTTGACATCTCTGACGGCAATTCCCAAGCCAAAGTGCTCACCAATTGGAGAAAAACTTGCATCAATATTGACCTTTAGCCGACTAGGAGGAGGAGGGGACCAAGAAAGATCATGTCTAGCTGCTGCAGATTTGGAAGGTACTATAACGGAGCATGCCGTTTCATTTGCACATGCAAGACACCAACGGACCACGTCCTGGGGATTCCTATAGATCTAAAAAAAGCCTCATTATGGGCTTTCCACAATCCCCAGAAAAACCTAACCATAAACTCCAACGGACCACGTCCCGGAGAATCGTATGTTTGGTTCCGCACAAGCACAAATGCAACCTTCACACTAACACATCCTCTTTATGCATTTCAAAGCAACCGAACCTATGAAAGACTTGCCAACTATAGGAGACAAACGCCCCTAAAGATGAGTACATAAGGAATCTAGAGGTCGGTAGAAGACCATAGAGAAGGTCTTGAATCTGGTGCAACCTTTAGGTGAAACTTGAAAACAAACATTTGACTCGAACGTACTAAACTCGGATTGATTCATGACGCTCAACCGAAAGAGACAGAAGTCGCTTACAGCTACAGTCGAAGTATATATGATGATGCAAGTATGGTCATCATTCTGCTAGACTACTAAGGATATAAATTTCCATGCATCTTGCTGCGTGTAATATGCTGCAAATGTGAGTGAGGCTAAAACAACATCGTTGATTTTTGAACAGGAAACATGCATCCAATTTCGCAGTTAGTAATAGAAATCGTCAAGGTCTCAGCAGTCAATCAGAAGCTACACAGATGAGTCACCTAGAAGCTATAAGAACAATGATAAATCCAAGTCAAACAACGAGACAATCATAATGCCACAAACAAGCCAATGTACAAGAAACAAAAGATACTAGTTGGCTCCTTCTCAGTATTGAAGCTAGGTATAAATCAACACAAAAAATGCAATAGAAAACTGATAAGCATCGATTGACTAGTACATGCAAGCACACTTCAATTTGGGTACCCCTTGAGGGCATTGGCATGTCATGCGGTACCCAAGTTAACACGCATCAACTGACTAAACATGCAAATACACTTTCGTTTGACAAGTAGAAGATCCATATCCTGGAAGAGTCCACTGAGTCTGGTCTTGAAGTTTTGTTTCGAAACATGAACTAGAAAAAAATTCATTACCGCTGTCCTAATGTGATTTCCCTGCCCAGCACATAACCCCAAACCTTTTGTTGAGAGATGCTACTACATGAGAATGCTCCAGTAGGAAACATGTTCAATAACTAAAAACCCTCAAGCCTCTCTCTAATAAAGATTTAAAGTTATATCATGAGTGTACTCATAACTTACTTCACTCCTACCCCAAACCTAGGCAGGCAGAAGAGTTCAAAGGGGAAGCATGTGTAACATTAAGACACACAAACACCCCACCTAGCCAATCTGATATCGTAATTTACAGGTCATTAACAAGGATTACTACATAAACACATGCACACACCTTTGCCACTCTACAGCTAAACCCGGGACAGATACGTTCAAAGCAGAGACATGTACAGAGTCATAGTTTCTTTTTACCTCTTATAGTCCTAACAACTTCCACTGGATAAAGACTTACATTCGCAACTCAGATTCCCTACGCATCAGTTAATGAACTTTTCACCAACAAATTTCCAAACAGTTACAAAATTGAACATCTAGAGATGTCCATGTCTGAAGGTTCTAAACTGAGCAACGAGAAGCCATTTTCACAAACCACAAAAGGAAAACATCTGAAGTTTCTAAGCTAAACCAAACAGGCAATGTTTATTCAAAATGATTACATAACATGTGTTAACAGGTTGAGAAACCTAAGCTAGTTTGTTGTCCCGAACATGGCCAAAGACTCCATAAGAAAGAGTCAAAACCCTCAAATAAGGCAATCGAAACAGAATGAGAAAGCATAGCAATGAACAGCACCATTTCGAATCTAAAAGATTGTGGTGGATAATAGTTTAAGCTGCGAATTCAAGATTCCCAAGTTGACCAAAGTCACAACATGCGTTAACAATCAGAAAAACATCAGTAAAACAGCTAATACCGTTCCTAAATTAACCTTAATCAACTAACCTTCTCATAGCGAATCACTCATCACTATCATGGCTATCATCATCATCATCATCATCATTGGCAAGGTGCTCATTCGCTATATAAGCCCCAGGATTCACCACACGCCTTCGCGTCCTTGATGGCAAAATATTATCCAAATCAACCTCAGCCAAAGGATCATCCTCCAAATCACTCTCATCTTCGCCACCCTCCATTCCACTCCCATCATCACTGTCGTCACTATCATCATCACTGCCGTCCTCATCTTCTTCTTCTTCTATCATTATCCCCTTCCCTTTCCTATCCACCACCACTTCCTCCTCCGCATCACCGTCAACATCATGATCACTGACCTCTCCTTCTTCTACAACGTCGTTTTCTTCTCCAACTACGCCGTCGCTTTTAGCTTGATGTTGGGGTTGTTGTTGAGTATGGTTTTCTGTGGATAGAACCTTTTGGGATTTGTTTGGGTGAATTCGTTCTCCATTTTCATCTTTGCCTTCACATGATGGATCTGGATTCGGATTCGGATCCGGTTTGCGCTTCGCGGGTAATGGAGGTTCCTCCTGGGTTTTCGTCTCCGCCATTGATTGCAACCAAAGTTTAGGGTTTTTCCAGGACACACCAACCGGGCCACTACTACTACAATCAGTCAAGTAGTGGACAGTGGCGAATGGGCGAATACCGAAGGTTTAAATCCAAAAAAAAACACTTGTCCATGAATTGATTGACTCATTTGGCACCTCTACTCAAAAAACGGTTTAAAAGGCATCTATACTTCTTACGTATGACACATTTGGCACCTCCCACGAACGGCGTCACCGTTCCTCCGTTATCCGCCCACGTGGCATGCCGCGTCATCACTGACGCCATCACTGTTTTATGACGTGGCATGCCACGTGGGCAGATAACGGAGAAACGGTGACGCATTTTGTGGGAGGTGTCAAATGTGTCATACGTAAGAAGTATAGGTGTCAAATGAGTCAATCAATTCATGTACAGGTGCCTTTTTTGGATTTAAACCATCTCATATTTAGCATTTCAAAATTAATTGTTTGAGTAAGGTAAAATTGGTTAAATTCTAACTAGGTTGACTGGTTGGACTAGTTAATTTGACAAATTTTTTTGGTTTACTAGGAAAATAAAAGTTTTGGGCTATGAAACACACATACTTCTCTTTTTTGCTATGTCACGTGTCGAACACCGACTCGACACGTGTCAAATTCATGTCTCATTTTTTGGGGTAATAAATCTCAACAATCAAGGGTATCAAATACTCCCTCCGTCCATTTTTAATGGACGCGTACTATTCCGGGACGCATCTCAAGGAGGCCGGATGACTCACTATTTGACCCCAAAAAAATCCGTACTTTTTTTAAAACGTACGTTAATCCTTAACGTACGTCCGAGAAAAAAATCGGGGCAAAATTGTCTCAAATAGTTAGTCATTCAACCTCCTTAATATGCGTGCCAATAGTAAAAGCATCAGTTATTTATGGACAGAGGGAGTACAAATTTAGTGTAAAATATAGGTGAAACCTAACTTTTGTACATTGATATGAATGGTATTGATAATTTTTGGTTTAAATCCAAAAAAGGCACCTGTACATGAATTGATTGACTCATTTGGCACTTATACTTCTTACGTATGACACATTTAGCACCTCCCACAAACGGCGTCACCGTTCCTCCGTTAAGTGATGACATGGCATGCCACGTCATCACTGTTTATGACGTGGCATGCCACGTGGGCGGATAACAGAGGAACGGTGACGCCGTTCGTGGGAGGTGCCAAATGTGTCATACGTAAGAAGTATAGGTGCCTTTTAAACCGTTTTTTGAGTAGAGATGCCAAATGAGTCAATCAATTCATGTACAGGTGCCTTTTTTGGACTCGGAGATGGATGTATTTAGATGACCCGTCGTTAGAAGAGCGGTCCCATACCCACACCGAAATGCAACAAACCGACTAAACGTTCGTCCTTGAAAATTGAAAGTTCGATTAGCCACAAAAGTATACCATCTTTTGTGAAATTGGCCACTAAATAATATTTTTATACGTTTTCATCACCAAACGTTTTGTTGTTTATCATACATGCCACTGTCATCCTCCTTCTTTTTTCTTCTTTTTCGATATGCTGACTAGAAAAAAAAATGGATCAACAGTGGCAATTATGATAAAAATAAAATAAAAAAGTGGTAATGGAAAAAGGTATGTCAAATCCAGGAATTTAGAATACTGTAAAATCACTTGATCCAAAATATAATGTATTGCAGGTTTAAGTATAAAAACTTTGAACAGGAGAAATTAAACAACTCTATTGACCATAAATCTCAAGAATGCTACAACTAATTAAAACAATATAGAAAAAGAAGTGCTGCATTTAGTGTACAGGTAAGAAACATCTTCTGTTGTTGCATGAATGACCATCTTCTCTAACACTTCTGAATTCTTGAGCACAAATTTTAAATTTAAATTGCTTGTGTGCAATCCAAAGATCTCAATGCTCCTGGGATGTTGCAGCCGAATGTTTTCCTGCGCGCCCCAGAACGAGTCATACAGTCATAGTCGAGAAGAACTGATCACGATGAAATTGGAAATTGTAAGATACCATTTTAATTGCAAGTATACCTCGCTTTGTTCGTCCAAAAAACAGAAGCACATACCTTGACATGACACGGGTTTCATGTCGGTGACTAAGTTATACAAATTAAAAATTAAATTATATCGTGGATTTCTCTACTTAACTGAAAATAACACATTGAGTCTTTCTATTTATGTTCTTGACATATTAAGTCCCTGTATTTTTACTTTAATGACATTTGAGGTGCTCATGTTGATGTGGCAGACCACTTCATAATTAAATAATATTTTTTTCATCACCTTATATACCACGTCATTTGTCACATTGTAATTAAATTTTTACAAAAATCACTTTTTATTTTTGCCTAATACTCAGAAGAAAAAAAAAATGATGACTCCATGTCACTTGAAACTTCAGTATGTTGGATGAAATTCATCCAATGTTATTTTTTATCAAATTAAACTTAATTGAGAGATTATTTGAGAGACTTGGTAATGGGTTTTTACATGGTCCATTATTAAAAAGTTAGACAAAAATAAAATAAAAATTTTTTTTCGAGAATTTTAAATTTCAATGTGGCAAATGATGTGGTATATAAGGTGACAAAAAAAATTATTTAATGGTAAGGTGATCCCGCCACATCAACATTAAAGACCTTAAGCGTCACTAGAGTAAGAGTAGAAAGACCCAATGCGTCAGAGATGTAAGTAGAGAGACTCAATGTGTCGGAGACGTAAGTAGAAAGACTAAATATGTCATTTCAGGTAAAGTAGAGGGACCCACAGTATAATTTAACCCAAATTAGGCGCTCCTCTTAACAAGAGACCCCTGATACTGATAAAACCTTCGCAAGGATCCGAAGAGCATAAGTATGCTAAGACACTTGATTTGAATGTACAAGGAGAGGTAGAAGTTAGCCTAAAGAAGCAAAGAATTTTATTTCATGCTCATTGCCTAGTGGACGAAAAGGTGTGCTTATTGGTTATCGACAATGAGAGTTTGGCGAATTATGCAAGCAATTTGCTTGTACACAAGTTGAAACTTCCAACTATTGAGCATCCAAAACCCTACTTGCTGCAATACATGATCAACGGTAGAAAACTAAAGGTAACAAGGCAAGTTTTAATTTTGTTTTCTATTGGGAGATATAATGATGAAGTCCTTTGTGACGTGATACCGATGCGGTTCAGCCATATCGCTCTTGGTCAACCATGACAACAAGATAGAGAAGAAAATCACATTGGAGAGAGTGGTCCCTACAAGGTAGTGAATAATGGACGAAAGTTCTCCTTGTCTTCATTAACGCCTACTCAAATCCTTAAAGATCAACAATACTTAGAGAAATCTCATGTCGAAAGGGAAGTTGCTAGAAATATTAAAAGAGAAAGAGGAAATTTGAGAGATAAAAAGAAAGGAGATAGTAAACAAAACAACCCCCATGAAAAGAGTGAGCATGGGTTGACAAAAAGAGATGATAGAGCTCTTGGAGCCATGAGCTATTCATTGGTGTGCAAGTTTATCTTTGCTAGCCAATTTTTGCTTATCTTTGCTTGTAACCGATTTGCTTATGGTTTTGTGCTTATGGTTTTGTGCTTATGGTACCACTAAACCGTTGGTCTATGGAGTACTTGGGAAGATTAGAGGTGGGCAAGGAGTTGATGAACGTACAAGTACCACTTGAGCAAGCCGTAGCTCACATGGAGCGATTGAGTGTTCCTTATTTGGCTAAGGAATACCATGAAGAATTGAAGCGTTTCATTGTAATTGTTGATAGAGGAAGGATGTTCTTACACCAACCTTAGTTGCCTACTCAAGTCAACAAGTCAGACGCGAAGAGAGACGTTGGTTTGACCCAAACCATCGCCGCACACAAAGACACCACCATCGAGTTGGATGTCTTGGGTAATCCCTTTCCTTCTTGTGTTTCTTTTGTTGATTCTAACTTGGATAGAATTGTTTTCTTAAAAGAATCAGATTCGAGGGTTTTTTCGAATGGGAAGGGTATGATATGATCCTAGCCCCATGGCTAACCCCATCGCACGCACAACGCGCACATGCCTTGCGGCCAAGGCCAATCAAATGAAATACTTCGAGCCAAGGACATTTCAAAGAAGCTAGTGAGGTTATTACAACATCTAGACATGGATGCGAGGCAAGAGACGCTGCTTGATCAAGTCATTAGGCGAAGGATGACATGGAAGGTGGCTTGAAAGCTCCTATCACAAGACTTCACATCTGACCAAGCCAAGATATGGAAGCAAGGCTTCAATCGGGAAATCAAAGTAAATACAAGAAAGATTGGTGTCTTGGGAAGATCGTGGTCAAGTTTGAGCCAATTTGCATGAGTAAATTGCAAGATGGTTCATGGTGACATTCTCGCATGCAGGAGTTCTAGGTGTAAAAGCAACAGGCGATTTTGTCCAAACCTGTTCGGACCAATACAAGTCAGAATCATACGATCGACCTTGTTTCTGAAACCTCAGGATGTTAACTCAATTTTGACCAAGTTTAAGCTCAAACTCACTATCCGTTTGCGTTTTATTCAAAGATACATTTTCGCTGATAGTAGTCCTACACAGACAAGGGCTTCCAAACGCGTCAGTCAACACTTCACGAGATATTTCCGACCTGTTCATCCCGGACCAAGAGGCGAGTACCCTGTCTATTATTTTTGCATGTTAGATTTTGTTTGGGATATGTTTCAGGCCAATTGGAAGAGCGGATCAAAAGTTAGCATGGGTCGACATTTTGTTACCCAGTTTGAACGTAAGATAACGTGTAACTTGAGGATTGTAGCCCATCGTGTGAATCACTCCTGGAGCTTTTAGAATATTTTTATTTTATTTATTAATTAGTTTGTACAGTTATTAGACGATTAGAAGTTCTACTTCTACTTAGATTAGGTTTTCTATTCCTAGTGTGATTAGAACTTAGAGTTAAATTGTAACTACAACTTTGTATTAAGGCTTTGCCTATTTATAGAGCTGATTGAGCTCATTAATAAATGGACTATTTTTACCCAAATTTATATTGAGACTTTATCTTGGAGAGTATTTACTCTTGTTGGTCGTGGATTCGAACCTTGTGCTTTTCCTTCAGTTTTGCAAGCTAGGGCCTAGGCAAGTAAAACTGAAGTTGCGACCATTGTTTGTTCCTTAGGGTCACAGGGCTGAGCCTAATACAAGCAAGAACCTCACTAGGATTCGTTTAGGTTAGTAGGCACAAGGCTATTTGCTAGTCTGGGCTTGTTCTCGTGAGCCTATCCACCAAATTCCGCGTCAATCTCAAACCTTCGAACTAGATCGTCATTCAAGCGCATCCTAGGCAACTTGGATTGTATCAACTATTATACACAAAAATCGATGGTTGGGATGAAGACCAGCATAATCATCAATAATGAAAGGTAGGACTGATAAATATTACTCGAAAACCGGTTTAACAATGGATACAAAACACAATATTCTTTCCGGCCGAAGAAGTCACAAACCAAGTTCAATCTTTTTATTATTATTTTTAAAGTAGGTGAGACAAACTGAAGAATTGGCAAAACAACATTCATCTATTCCACATATACACATGATTTATTGCTAATTGTAGGTCAAGTGCACAAAGTATATATTGCTCAATAATGGCTCTACTTTAGCACAAAAAACAGAAAAGGTCTGCTATAATTTTCGTCAAAAACTTCTTTGGGTATACTTGTAAGGCTGTAACCTAAAACTTTCATATTTCCAATAAAGCTCCATGATTAAATTTCCTGACGAACAATTTGATATCAGTAAATCACTTCATATTAGCAAACTACTCAGTACAATCTTTTAAGTTTTGAGCCAGCAGTTATAGATTTTATTTTTCATTCCTAGCTTAATTATTCATCAACCAAAGCTATTGGCACAAGCATGATATCAAATATAACCTAACATGCCATTGTATCTCAAAAACACAAATCCGACCCACCTATGATACGTCTATCTATTTGAAAAAATTAGAGTAGACTGAGACGCGTAATCACTATTCTAAAAGATTTTATCTCCCAAGATATAACAGTCTCTTCTGATATACAATCAGGAACCAAAACAGCTAGAAGAAAATTAGTAACCTAGGATAAACATGCGAATATTATTTTCGATGATCTTTGTCGATAAGCTAAATTTATAGGCCAATAGTAACTTTGATAACTTTTGTAACTTGTTGTAACTCTTGTAACCTTAGTGGCTTCTTGTAACCTTGTAAGTAACTTTTGAAACATATGCTACCTTTGTAATACACTTTTTACAACAATCCTCCGCATATTACAAAGGTTTGAGAAATGAATTCTTGGGTTAATAATTAGAGTGTAACTTTTCGAATAAGGTATCTTTTGGACTATGAAATAAACCTAGATAAGTAGACTTTATCATCACAAAGTTAATGGTGAAGTTTAAAACTTCAGTGAACCAGCAACTCTTTTGCAAGGTAGGGAATCTATCTATCACATTACACCCTCACAATTTCTTATTGTTAACATTATTATGCGCGTTTTGGCCATGCGCGTGCCTGGTATTTAATGAATGCTCTAGAGATTTTGCCACAATCTCATAGGAGCGGCCCCACTCAACATTCATAAAGGTGATCTCATCAAGTGTACCGCAGTTAATACACCACCCATAAGAGATATAAAAATTATTAAGAGTTTAAAACTCATCATCTCAATCAATGCAGTCTAAAATTTCTTACAACATAGGAAGAATAACAAACTTAGTGTTAACAGAACTAACAAGTGACTTGTTACTACCCATATGAACCTTTTTCATGGGATCTCCAATCACAAAGGTTGGGTTTCCATCACTGTTAATTTCTTAACATGGCTTTAAGTTCCATTCCTCTCGATGTTTCTGATTGGTTGTCGAACCCATAAAAAATAATAACAAAAAACCTACAGTCAAGTGCATAATAAATTGTGTACAGTGGCAACAGGATCGAACACAGGGATTAAGGGTTAACACTCTAATCAATTCGTAAAACAAAGGAATCCAACAACAAAGTAACAAAGGGGGTTTTTTGAATATCAATTACCTAAAATAGTAATAAAGGAAAACAAGGGAAGAAAGAAATCAATAGAGAGAAAGTTCCCAGTAAGAATCCGTATCTGGTTGCAATTATGGTCAGCCGGTCATTGGTGCAAGTATTGTCTACCCCGAGCCGATAGACACGCTATGGGGACCAGGTACGCTTAGGTCCCCTACTTACCTTCGTAAGAGAAGCTACCCCAAGGTACGCTTATGGACTAACCTTGACAGTCCGCCGTCCTCCAAGGTACGCTTATGGAGACAATACTCGACTGTCTATGAAGAGGAGGTAAGACGCGTCTAAGGCGAGACACTCAGTACGCTTGAGGCTCTGCCCTAACGATCCGTTTAATCCAACTGGAGGAGACCAGGATCCCGATTACTTCCAGAATGGTTATCTACTTTACCCTGCAGCTTCGCGTTAGGTATAACCACAAGGATGATAATAATTCCCTAGTTTTAATTACTAGTTGATCAAGCTTATAATTAATCCTAGACTACTTTACAATTAAATATTAAACAAGATAGATATTAGCCCAGAATATATGAAGCACAATTTGACCTCACGGCTTCCCTTGCAACCTTCAATTGATTCTTACCAAGAACAGGAAGACTAGCCGCTCATATTAAAAGTAAAAACAAACAAATAAATAAATTATATAATTAAATAGAAGAAGGGAAGAAGGAAGAAGTCATATTTATTACCAGCCGGAGCAAAGCTCTGATTTATTGAAGGAAAGAACAAAACGTGCCGGAGGCAGAAGTAGCGCCAAAAGTCTAGCGAAAGAGAGCGAGAGAAAACCTAATTACTGAAAGTATTTATAATCTATTACAAATAAAACTCCTAATCCGTTTGGAATAATATTCCTCAATGGTCTTCTACTAAGATTGGGATTCTCAGAGGAATTTATGAGCAGATCCCGTGTTTCCTTGTTTGCGATAGTTTCCTTTTCTCGCTAAGACTCCGCTGCCTTCTGCGAACATTCAGCTGCATGGCCTAGCTGCTCTATTCCTTCAAAAAATTGATAGAAAACGCTTCTTTTTATATTTCCCTCTTAAATAGCCAAGATCTGTGAAAAGTAAAGAAACACAGCACCATTAGTAGCATCATGATCTAAAAAGGCATATAAAAGAGGGAAGAATTATGCATAATAAACGCTCTATCAGTTTCTTCTATTAATTTCCTGCCAAGAGGCTTAGTGAGAGGATCGGCTAAATTCACTTCTGACCTCACATAATCTATGAAAAAAATTTCATCTTTTTACACCTGTTTAATCATATTATGCCTCAATCGAATGTGTCTACTTTTAGCATTGTAAGTCTTATTCTTAGTAATGATTATTGCCACTTAGCAATCACAATGCATAGGTACAAAAGGTGTTAGTTTTACACATGATGAAATATTTTCTAAGAAGTTTCTTAACCATTTAGCCTCACTACCAGCCAATTCCAGAGCTATAAACTTCGACTCCATAGTTGATCTCGTGATGATTGTTTATTTGTGCTAGGTTTCGATCACAATTTCAGCGGAAGACTGAAAACAGAAACCTAATCCAAGAACCATGTAAACAAATAAATCATATGATAAACAAAGAATCAAACCATGTGTTAGTCTTGTGCTCGAAAACTAACCAATTGGATTGAAAGAATTAATAATAATTATTTAAGGAGTTAAATAAATATTTGGTGTATTTATTTAAGGAGTTAAATAAATACTCAATGTAGTTTTAGTAGGATATTATTTGATAATATCTAACACATATCCTACATATACTAGTAGGGTACTTTGGTAACTAACCAAATTTAAAACCCTAGTATATAAAGTTAAGGATGTAAACCTAAAGGGTTAGGTGTTAGTTAGTTGTTAAGGTGTTAGCATTTTTGGATTTCTTAGAGAAGAAAACTGAACACCAACAAGAAGAGAAAAAATGCAAAGAGTTGCAGTATAGTGGATTATGAATCCTTCTTCCTTTTTCCTTCTTCCTTCGGTTCTAATAGACTATTCCTATCAAATATTCAACTCATTCGTGTAGATACCAATAGAGGGTGTTTTTCGTTACAGGCAACACCTGTTGGTTCGGTTCGTCCTCTTGCGGACGGTTCATCCATTCAGAATTCTGTGTTTCAGTTTGGTGCTAACAATTCTATTTCCAGTCTAAGGTACATGATTCAAATCCTAATCTGCATACATTATATTCCCTGACTTGGTTCTTGTCCGGGTTTGTAACAAGTCTTTCGCTGTGCTTATGACTGAAACCCTACAGTGGTAGCGGAGCCTCTTTCATTCAATTATTTTGTATGTGATTCAATTTTGGAGCATGCATATGATGTATAACCGAAATTAATTGATATATACATATGATGCATAACCAAAAGTCAATTAATTGTTCACATATATGATATATATTGTCGAATATTGATTAATATACCTATGATATGTATGCTGAATTTATATGATGCATTTTTATAATTAAACATACAAACTAATTGTGAACGTATAAAGATATATATACATGCTACTATGAGGTCGAAACAATGATCCTTAAATGGTTTAATGTATTCAGTTTTGATGATTCAATTTGATTGAATAACCTAACTAGTTGGTAATACTTAAGGGGTCGTAATCGATATATTTTAGCAATATGATTGTTGTAACACTTCAATTTAAGAGGCGTAAATGGTCTGTTTTGGCAATACGGTTGCTGAGACACTTCTATTTAAGGGTCGTAATCGCTGTACCACCTAATCCTAGCGCCTTGTAATAGTTTTGTGATTATAACCCATTTTTCAAATCATAAGTTTTATGTCATCCATGTTTGAACACTTGCTAAAGCTTTGATCACCGAAGTATAGGTTATCAAAATAGTTTTGGACCCAATATGAATTAGGTTATCTTAGTTAGGAAAATGGAAATGGTGATTCCATAAGTTAACCATGGTCATACTTATTTAGGCTATTAAAATAGTTTTAGGCCTAAGGCATGAGATGAGATTAAACATGTATGGGTATATGATATCCTACATCTCATAATATTTCTAAAAGTTACATGTGATGTAATTGGTAAATGAGTTACCTCCCTAACTAACTTGATTTTAAACATCATGCAAAAGCTGAGTTTATAATTAAGTAAAATGTGGATTTTAGCCCACTTTCTAAATGCAATAATTGACATTGCTATAATTAATCTCAAGGGTGATTAATTGAGTGAGAGTTTTATTAATTATTACTAAATATTCTTTGCATATATTGTTGTAGATCAATGGCTACTAGTAACAATTCGACACTATCTCTGTGATTAGTCCTTGAGAAGGACAAGCTGACTCGTTCCAATTTTCTTGACTGGTTAAATAACCTAAGAATTGTTCTTAGGCAAGAAAGGAAATTGTATGTCCTTGAGGAACCACCTGTTAATGTTGCAAAAGCTATAAGGGATGATTACACGAAACATTCTAGTGATGCTCTTGATGTTGCCTGTCTTATGTTAGCCACCATGAGTCCAGACCTTCAGAAGGATATGGAGCACATGGGTGCCTTAGACATGTCCAACCATTTGAGTGAAATGTTCCAACAACAGGCAAGGCAAGAAAAGTTTGACATTATCAAGACTTTGAATTCATGCAAGATGACTGAAGGTGCATCTGTGAGCACTCATGTTATGAAGATGAAAAACCACATTGATCACCTTGAGAGACTTGGATCTCCCATTAGTCAAGAGTTGGCTAAAACTTTGATTTTGAATTCCCTTATTTATAAGTATGATCAGTTTGTTATGAACTATAATGTGGGGAATATGGAGAAATCCATTTTTGAGTTGCATGGGATGCTGAAGACTACTAAACAAAATATCAAGACAGTGTCTGCCTCTATTTTGATGGTTCAGAAAGGAATAGGAATGAAATGGAATGACAATAAAGGTGACTATAGTAAGCAACCTAAGCCTATGAAGAAAACATCAAAGGTTCCAAAGGTTGGAACTTGCCATTTCTGCAATGAACCTGGTCATTGGAGAAGAAATTGCAAGTTATATTTGGAAGATCTAAATAGGAAGAAGAGTAGTGAGACTACTACTTTGGGTATTTATGTTATAGAAATTAATCTTTCTATTCCTACTTCTTGGGTATTGGATACCAATTGTGGTGCTCACATTTATATATATGTGCAGGATCAGACAAGAAGTAGACCTTTGAGAAAGGGAGATGAAGACCTATGAGCTTGTAATGGAGCAAGAGTTGTTGCCAAAGTTGTAGGAACTTATGAATTGCTTATATTTAGTAGGTTTGTTCTGGTTTTAAATGATTGTTATTTTGTTCTAGCTTTAAGAATGAAC
Source organism: Viola odorata (assembly GCA_963691705.1). Lineage (NCBI taxonomy): Eukaryota > Viridiplantae > Streptophyta > Magnoliopsida > Malpighiales > Violaceae > Viola > Viola odorata. The sequence goes on from OY829544.1 coordinate 37,138,618, forward strand.
ATAATTTCGGTTTCTTGTTTGGAACAAGATAGATTTGGTTTTATTATTAAGAATAAGAAAGTTTCAATTCTTCAAGATGCTGTACATTATGCAAATGCATATGGCATTTATATTCTAAACCTTGATGTTCCAAATGAACAACCTATTTATAACATATCTACCAAGAAGTTTAAATCCAATAATATAAACCCATCCTACCTATGGCATTATCTTTTAGGACATATAAATGAGAAACACATATCAAAACTCCATAAGGATGGATTTTTGAGTCAATTTGATTTTGAATCATATGACACAAGTGAATCTTGTTTATTGGGGAAAATGACAAAGAATCCCTTTATTGGACAAGGTGAAAAGGCTAGTGATTTGTTGATACTTATACATACTGATGTATGCGGTCCAATGAGTATTGCTGCAAGAGGTGGATATTAGTACTTCATTACGTTCACAAATGATTTCAGTAGATATGACTATATCTACTTAATGAAACATAAACATGAAAGTTTTGAAATGTTTAGGACTTTCCAGAATGAAGTGCAAAATCAATTTGGAAAGACAATTAAAACACTTCAATCAGATCGAGGTGGTGAATATTTGAGTCAGGATTTTGATGATCATCTTAGAAATTGTGGAATTGTTTCACAATTAACTCCTCCAGGAAAGCCACAATGAAATAGTGTATCTGAAAGGAGGAATCAAACTTTATTGGATATGGTCTGATCTATGATGAGTCAAACTGATCTTCCTCCTACCTTTTGGGGTTATGCGCTGGAAATAACTGCATTCATACTAAACCGTGTTCCAACTAAGGCAGTAGTACCTAGTTTGTCTTTTCTCAAGATTTGAGGATGTGAAGCTTATGTGAAGCGTCATCTCATGGCATTAATCTTAGCAAGACTGAATGTCCTAGGACAAATGATGAGCAAGAGCGCATGAGCAATATCCCTTATGCACCAGGTATAAGATCCATCATGTATGATATGATATGTACTCGACCAGATGTCTCATACGCCTTAAGCATGACTAGCAAATACTAGTCAGATCTAAGTGAGAATCATTGCAAAGCAGATAAGAACATTCTTAAGTCCTTGAGAAGAACTAAAGATGCACTCTTGCTGTACGGTGGATTGGAAGATGAGCTTGTTGTAACTAGTTACACAGATGCTAGCTTCCAAACTGACCATGATGATTCAAGATCACAATCAAGATTTATTTTACTTTTGAATAGAGGTGCTTTGAGGTGGAAAAGTTTCAAGCAAGCAATTGTGGCAGATTCTACAACCGAAGCTGAGTATATAGCAGCATCAGATGCAACTAAGGAGGCTATTTAAATTAGGAAGTTTATTGGTGATCTAGGCGTTGTTCCCAGCATTACTGATCCAATGGAAATTTATTGTGATAATAATTGTGCCATTGCTCAAGCAAAGGAACCTAGATCACATCAACGATCCAAACACATACTCAGACGTTACCATCTCATTTGAGAGATTATTGAAAGAGGTTATATCAAGATATGCAAAGTGGCAACAAATGACAATATTTCTGATCCTCTTACAAAGCCTATTCCTTAGGCAAAAAATGAACGTCATGTCAGGTCTATGATTATTGGGTATTTGTATGACTAGACCTAGTTCATGTGGAAGATTATGGATGTAATTGTTTGATGGATATTTTGGATTACTATCATAATTTAATTTTATCATCTCTATTATAATGTTTACATGTTTACTTAAAATAAAATGTCCATACTTTGTTATTATTGTACGAGCAATAATAAATTATGGCTAGTATGGTTTTGATTGATAATCATAAGATGATTATGGTATGGAGATACAAATCAAAATCATAGGTTCTTTTATGGAGACGGAGGACTGGACCGACCCGCTATGAAATTACTACATGGATTGATTTCATAAGTAATTAGCATAGTAGATGTGTTATTGAATCCTCAGACCTGAGATCATCATAGATTCCTACATAACTAATAACATGCTTTAACTTAATCAAACATTGTCTTTAATAGAACAATTATAAAGATTAACATTGTCTCTAGGCCCTTCAATAAGTAAGACTGAAGAAATGCATGGTTGTTCTCAAATGAGTTGATAAATTGATTAAGGATGGCAAGCTTCATGCCTTATGTTCAATCAAGATATCGTGTGACAAAAGGATTATAACATCAAGTTACGAGAGGTTGTGTCAAATCAATCGACCTTCATTTAACTTGGGTAATCTTAATGTCTTGCTAGAAGACGCTTACGACTTGTAGAGAAAATATTGTATTCTACTACCAATGTCAGATGAACCTACAGGGTCGCACATAAGAATGAGTTGATGACATATGCGTTAACTCATTTGATATTGGTGTACGTTTAAGGGTAAGTGAGAGATTGTTAATCTTGTGCCCAAAAACTAACCAAATGGATCAAAAGAATTAATAATAATTATTTAAGGAGTTAAATAAATACTTGGTGTATTTATTTAAGGAGTTAAATAAATACTTGGTTAGTTTATTTAAGGAGTTAAATAAATATAGGGTTTTAGTCGTAAGCACAACGGAAGAAAATCGAACTCCAACAAGAAGAGAAAAAATGCAAAGAATTGCATTCTAGTGGATTGTGAATCCTTATTCCTTTGGTTCTAACATACCATTCCTGTCAAATATTCAGCTCATTCATGTGGATACTAATAGAGAGTGTTCATCATTATAGGCAACACTTGTTGGTTCGGTTCGACCTCTTGCGGACGGTTCATCCATTCAGAAATCTGTGTTTTGGTTTGGTGCTCTAACGATTCTATTTCTGGTTCAAGGTACACGGTTCGAATCACAATCCGCATACATTATATTCAATGACTTGATTCCTGTTCGAGTTTTTTAACAAGTCTTCCGCTATGCTTATGACTGAAACCCTACACCGTGACAACAAAATTGGTTAAACAAACAAAATGAAACCCTAATTCTGATAATGAGATTCAACCACTCTACCTTGAATCAAATCAATAGATGCGACCTTGCTGAGACATACACTCTCTATTGGAATCCACACCAATGAGCTGAAATTTGATAGATTATAGTGTGCTAGCACCAAGAGAAAAGAGAGTATGTGTAACTCTTTCGCTTTTCTATATTCTATGCTATATATATATACACACACACACACACATATGCTTTAGAGTTTCACTTGTAATTAGTTATTTAAATATATATCATAATATATATTATATAACTGAAAATCCCTATAAAATATATATAAGATATTATCAAATAATATCTCAATAGAATTGCATCTAGTATTTATTTAACTCCTTAAATAATTACTATGTATTCTTTTGATCCAATTGGTTAGTTTTTAGGGTATAAGACTAACAATCTCCCACTTGCCCTCAAACTTATACCAATATGAAAAGAGTCAACGCACCTATCTTTAGCTCATTCTAATGTGTGACACTATAGGTTCATCTAACGTTGGTAGTAGAACAACACACTTTGTCTATAAGTCATAAGCGACCTCTAAAAAGATGGTATGACTTCCCAAGTTAAATGAAGGTCAATTGATTCGACTCAACCTCTCATAGCTATATGTTATAATCCTTTTGTCACACAATATCTTGATTGAACATAGGAATGGACCCTTAATCAATTCAATCATTTACACTCGATCTCCAAGTAAACTGATAAAATAAATGACATTGATCACTTTATCAATTCATTTGAGCATGGCCATGCATTTCTTCAGTCTTACTTATCAAGGGGCCTAGAGACATCTCTCCAAACAGAGGGACAAATTCCATCTTGATCATACATTTCCACTACATAGATCTTAACATGTCCAATCTTAATCTTTATAAATTGTCCGGTTAAAGACAACATTTGATTAAATTAAAGTATATTATTCATTATGTAGGAATCTATGATCTCAGGTCTGAGAATTCAATAACACATCTACTATGATAATTACTTATGACATCAACCCATGAAGTAATTTCATAACGTGTCGGTCCAGTACCCTATCTCCACAAAAGTACCCATGATTTTGATTTGTATCTTTATACACCATAATCATCTTATGATTATTAATGAAAACCATACTAGTCATAATTTATTATTGCTTGTACAATAATGACAAATTAGGGACATTTTATTATAAGTAAACATGTAAATATTATAATAAAGATATTAAAATTAAATTATGACAATAATCCACAAAACCATTTTGACAGCCTAAATACGTATGACCATGGTTAAACTTATGGAAGCACCATTTCCATCTTGCCTAACTAAGATAACCTAATGTATATTGAGCCCAAAATAGTTTTTTTTTGAAACATTATGAGATCTAGGATATCATATACCCATACATGTTTAATCTCATCTCATGCCTTAGGCCCAAAACCATTTGGACAACCTAAATAAGTATGACTATGGTTAAACTTATGGAAGCACCATTTTGATCTTGCCTAACTAAGATAACCTAATGCATATTGAGCCTACAACCATTTTGATGGCCCATACTTCGATGATCAAAACTTTGACAAGTGTTTAAATATGGATGACATAAAACTTATGATTTGAAAATGGATTATCATCACAAAGCTATTATAAGGCGCTAAGATTATATGGTATGACGATCCTGCTATTTTTATTTTCCATACTTTGTTAAGAGCAATTCCACCCTAAAATCAAAGTGTTTCAGCAATCACATCGCCGAAATAAGCCGATCTCGACCCTTAAGTATTACCACCTTGTTCGATTATTCAATCAAATTGAATCATCAAAACCGAATACATTAAATCATTTAATGATCATTATTTCAGCCTCATAGTAGCATAAATATATCTTATATATATCCACAAACAATCAGTATGCTTAATCATAAATATGTATCATATAAATTCAGTATACATATCATAGATATATCAATCAATTTTCAGCATATACATCACATGTATATCAATCAATTTTTTGCAATATATATCATACATACACAATTAATCAATTTCAGCTACACATCACATGTATATTTTAATTGATTTTGGCAATACATCATATGTATATATATTTGGCCTTATGTGATGGTGTATATGATGTATAGCCGAAATCAATTAAAATTGATTGATACATAAATCATGGGTTAATGCCAAAAATGGTACCTGCACTTTATTTGGTTGAGACATTTGATACCTCACTTTTTTCGCTTTTAAAAGGCAATTGCACTCAAAATATTGTTCACATTTAGTACCTCACATTGACACCGTCGGACACTTTCCGTCAAGTGTCCGACATGGCATGACACGTCATATGCCACGTGTAATTTTGCTGAGGTGTCATGCCACGTCAGCGGAGCTAACATTTGACCCAAAAGGAAAATCAATTGGGTTTGATGATCTGTTTAAACAAAAACAAATTTGACCAGAATTCATCATCTTCCTCAATCTCCTCTCAACTTTCTCGATCACAACTACCACCACCTCCCTCCCTTCACTAACCACCTTGACCTCTGCCACCCGCTAGCTACACCTCCACTTCTACAACACTAAACCACGCTCAAACTCTACTACGATTAAACCACTCTCAAAATCCACTATCACCAAACCACCAAACAATCTCATCTTCCTCACCAAGCCACCTCCCTCCCTTCAAAATCAATTGTCACCTCACCAAATATGTTGTCGTAGTGAAAATACCACCGCACACTCTTTAGCCATTCTTGAAAACTCTTACCTGCTGTTCCCCGGCGAGATCTGGTCGGATGCTTGACTCCATTGTTGAGCTTCCTGTGCAAAACTGGAGCCCCTTTGCTCATTAATGCGTACCCATTCTTCGCGTACAAGGTGAATCCAAAGCAGATTTCCTTAGATTTTATTCTATTCCAGCCGAATCAATGGATTATAGATCCAACCATAAATTTTCACTATGACAACATGTTGTTTGCCCATATTGATGTTGTGTATCATGCGATATCGGCAGTGGGGTACAAGAACAACATTCCAGTCCATATATCGGAGACGAGATGGCCATCGAAAGGAGATGTCGATGAGGTTGCGGTGAATGTGGTCGGATGACGGAGATTTGGTGGTGATAGTTCGGAGGGTCGGATAACGGGATTCATTTGGGAGTTGGGGATGAAGGTGGTTGGTGATGAAGGAAACAGAGGTGCTAGGTCGGGATGGGATTTAATGGAGGCAAATTGTGTGGTGTTTATGTTTGCATTTAATGGGAAGGGTAGCTGTGGGCTTCAGAAAGAAGAAGAAATGGAAAGAAAAATGGGTTGAATTAAAGGTTAGAGATTTGAAGAGGGATCTATTGACCCGACCCATTTTGGTAAAGTTCGGGTCAACTTTGCTAGCGTGGCATGACACGTCAACAACTACACACATGGCATCTGATGTGTCATGCCACGTTGGACACTTGACGAAAAGTGTCCGATGACGTTAGTGTGAGGTACCAAATGTGAACAAAATTTTGAGTGCGAGTGCCTTTTAAAAGTAAAAACAATTGAGGTACCAAATGTCTCAATCAAATAAAGTGCAGGTGTCATTTTTGGCATTAACCCCATAAATCATCATTGATTGCATAAATTAATCATACAAGATAAATGAATGCAAAAGGCTCCGCTACCACTATTAGGTTTTGATCATAATTGTAGTGGAAGACTGAAAGTAGAAACCTAATCCAGGAACCATGCAAACAAATAAATCATATGATAAAGAAGGAATTGAACCGTGTACCTTACACCAGGAAGATGAAATCGGTTAAACATACAAACCAAAAATCCTTGGTTCTGGTAATGAGATTCAGCCACTCAAGCTTGAATCGAATCAACAGATGTTGCCTCGTTGAGACGAACACCCTCTATTGGAATCCACATCAATGAGCCAAAATCTGACAGATTATAGTGTGCTAGAACCAAGAGAAAAGAGAATATGTGTAACTCTTTCACTTTTCACTATTCTGTGCATTTCTGATGTTATGTTATATTATGTTATGTTCTATGCGTTTTTATCATATATAATATACTCTAGGGTTTCACTTGTAATTAGTTATTTAATTATATATCTTAATATATATTACATAACTGAAAATCACTATATAATATATATTAGATATTATCAAATAATATCTCAATAAAAATGCATCTAGTATTTATTTAAATCCTTAAATAATTACTATATATTCTTTTAATACAATTGGTTAGTTTTTCGGGCATAAGACTAATAGTTTTGCTGATTTCCAATATATTGCACCACCTGCAAAGGTGAATACATACCCACTAGTGGATTTGACCTCATCAGAATCTGAGATCCAATTAACATCACTGTATCATTCTAATACAGCGAGAAATCCACTATACAAGATACCATAACTCATGGTACATGATCGGCCGTCGATACCATAAAAAATAATTCAACTGCAACTTGGCACTAAACTACAAATAGACTGTAGATAATGGAAGTGGATCGTTCCAGAGAGACAATGATAACTAATTCAATCTAGTCAACTAGGTGAAAGGTAATAAAGAGTGGTGCTTTCAAAACCAAGAAATTATGATTCAAGTGAATTGTAAAAGTACTTCAAGACCTAGAACTAGAAAATAAGGAATGAAAAATAAACAAAAAGGGTTGAGATAAAATATTAAGGAAAACTCCCGGTGAAGACCTAGATTGTGGTTCCAATAATAATCTGATCATCGATGCAAGGATGGTCAATACAAATTCATAAAACAACTATATAATTCAGTTTCGCTTAGAACTCCTACTATTCTCTTGTAACAAAATACCCGAAGATATTCTCTATCAGAATTCCTAACCTCTTAACAACTTTAAGGTTTTCTTATAAGATATAATTAAGAAGGTTGATTAAGTATGGAGAAAGATTGTTCTAGGGCAAGATCTGGGACACCCAACTCTTTAACCTTAATCCTTTGATTCATAACCTAGGCAAACCCGGGCATGTGTTTGCATTTCTTAAGTCAAATCGTGATTACAGATGAATTATCTAAGATGATATTACTTATCCTAACCAATTTAAGAGTAGTTAACTCATAGACCGATTAGAGATAAGATAAACAATTAAAAAAAATCAAAGGAATATGAATGTATAAATATAAAACTTAATTAGATCTCACAGAGATAAAATTGGAACCTTAAGTCTTCACCAGGAATATGGTGATTAGTTACTCACCAAGAATATAGTGATTAGTTACTCATGAAAAACATAATTCAGTTCAAAATGATAAGAAAATAAAGCATAAGCAAGATAAAAATATTGTTCTATTGCCTCTAACTAAAAACGTTCTTGGAGATCTATTTTTCTTCCTTAGAATCCTCGATGCCCTAGACTTCTATTTTGTTGAGTCTTTTAAAAGTGTTTTCTAGGTTATCGAGTCTTCCTCTCTTCTTAGAATTCTTCTTCTTGATGTGATCGACTCCTAACTGACTTTTGCTCTGCTACTTACTTATGTGGTGTGATTCTAGATGTATTTCTGATGGGACTGGGCTGATCATGGCCTAGATGAAGACTGAATCCTAGGCCTGCTACAACTCTTTACGCAGAAATAGTCATGAAGTGCTCTTTGTAGCCTTCTTTCTTCTAAATGCTTTTAGCTGCCCTTTTTCTGCAAAAAAATAAAGAGAAAAATAGTACTTTTCAGTAGCATCAGGATAGAAAATCACTAGCATTTAGATGAGAAAAAATGGCTAAAAGAGCAACTAATTAGTACCTTTCAAATATTTTATTAATCTGTCTATCGCAACCCAATACTCATAGTTGGGATTGTGCGTATATTTGCTCAACCTGCATACAACATATGTTATGTCTGGTCAAGAGAAGTTCATCAAATGCTACAAACTTCCAATAATATGTGCATACTTACTTTGAGCCACAACCTCCCCTTCCATTTTTCTTTAGATGAGAATGAGCATCTTAAGAAGTGCTCACAAGTGTGACATTGAAATGTCCATACTTCTTAAGAAGTTTATGAATATAATGTTCTTGTGATAACATTATACTATCATCTTTCCTTATAATCTTAACCCCCAAAATTACACTTGCCTTACCTATGTCTTTCATATCAAATTTTGAGACAATTAAAGATTTTGTTTCATATACTACCTCAAGAGTAGTACTAAAAATAAACATGGCATCCATATATAAGCAAATAATCACACATTCACAATTTTTAAGTTTGACAAACACACATGTATCCACTTCAATAAAAGAAAAACCATTAGATGTCAATAGTTGAGTAATTTTTTCATGTCATTGTTTAGGGTGCTTGTTTCAATCCATATAAAGATTTAACAAGTTTACAAACTTTATTTTCTTGACCATAAGTAACACACCCTTCAGGTTGCACCATATAAATTTCTTCTTCTAACTCACCATTTAGAAAAGCAGTTTTAACATCTATATGGTGAAGAAATAACTTGTGAATAGAAGTCAAGGCAATCAAAACTCTAATGGATGATATTCTAGTTACAGGTGCAAAAGTGTCGAAATAGTCCAAATTTTATTTTTGTATAAAATCTTTTGCAACCAATCTAGCTTTATACTTATCAATAAAACCATCAATTTTAAGTATTTTCTTAAAAATCCATTTACATCCAATAGGTTTTGCTCCTGGTGGTAAATCAACCAAAACCCAAGTCTTATTTTGAGAAAGAGAATCGATTTCATTTTTAATGGCTTCTCTCCAAAGTGGAGCATCTGAAGAAGAAATAGTTTCAAAAAAGGTTAAAGGATCATTATCTACTAAATAAGTGTAAAAGTCATTACCATATTTTTTTTCTTTTCTTTGCCTCTTACTCCTCCTTGAATCCTCAACATCGTTTTCAATAAGCTCATGAGAATCATCTCTAGTTTTATCAAAATTATCTTGGTTTGTTATTGGGGGGTTTGTCATGCACCAAAAGCCTTGGTTGTCATCTCCTTCGCATGTGAAGCTTTGAGCTCCTTTCTGTTGGTGTCCTCAATGATAATGTGAGTGATGAGGTCAGCTAAGGATAGTTATTTTTGCTTGTGTTTGAGTAGTTGCTTGTAATCTTTCCATGACTCTGACAATTTCTCAATCAGGATTTTAGCACTAAACTCTTAGAAAGGATAATATTTTCAGCTTTCATGTCATTCAATAACTTGTGGTATTCGTTAATTTATAACTTGATGTATTTGTCATCCACCATCTTCCATTTGTGGTAATTTCCCACTACAAATTTTTGCTTTCCAACATCCTCACCAGTGTACTTTTGAATCATAGAATTCCAAATGGACTTAGCTTCTTTTTATGGGAAGTAGGTGTCGAATAAGTTATTGGACATAGTGTTGATGATGGTATGCATGCACACTTTGTGACTTGGACCCATGATCCAATAAGTTTGGATCAGTAGTGGCTTCAAGCTTGTCTTCTGTAAAGGCAAAAGTTGACCATGCAAGTCGAGAATGGAGTAGACTCGCTCTTACAATCTTTTGAAATTTTGTCCTTCAAAAATTTTAATTTTAGAAATATCTGGAAGAGGCTTGACAGAAGCAACAACTGGAATAGAGGTAGGGATATTGGAAGTAGAGGGGTCAATTGGTGGAACGAGACTTTTGTCTCCGGTTAACATGTTGAATAATTATAAAATCTTTTAGACTGTTGAAAAAAATTCGAGTAGAGTAAGATACGTAATTATTGTCTTAAAGGATTTTATACCCTAGGATATAACAATTTCTTTTGATATACAATTAGGAACTATAACAGCTAGAAGAAAATTAGTAACTTAGAATAAACATGTGAATATTATTTTCGATGATCATTGTCTTGAAAGAATAAGCTCAATTTATAAGCCAATAGTAATTTTGATAACTTTTGTAACTTTTGTAATTTTGGTAATTTATTGTAACTCTTGTAACCCTGATAATTTTTTGTAACCTTATAAGTAATATTTGAATACCTTTGTAACACTTTTTACAACATTAACTAGGATAGAAATAAAACTAAGCACTCCTCTGCTCATTCTTAACTTAAGTAGCATGATACTTTCCAATTCAGTAGACTGTAGACATACCTAAATACAACAAGTCCCAAGTGTGAGTTTATTTATTATCATCACCTTGCAGGTTCCGAATTAGGCCCTTCATTAGCACGTACTGTTCCTCGAGATATCCATAGTAACCATAAGGTATGGCCGAAAACCAATATTAGCTTCCGACAAAGAACTATACATTCTCCAATTTACACTGCAAATCCGACCCTAATATCGTCAATGACAGAAGAATCAGACCCATTTCTGGTGGATGATTGCTTCCGGTAGATTGCTGATGCGATCAACTGAGGTTGCAGGGCGGTGGTATTGGCGCAATGTTCTGTCTTTTTTAGGGATTTAATATGGGTTTTGAAGCCGGTGAGGAGGTGAGCCATGGCTGGTTGCATTTACTGGGCTATTGCTCACTTCTTCGTCCCCCATCGTCGGACACAGGGTTTCTTCTCCTCTTCCTGTCTCCGACGGACTTCGACCTCAACTCAATCGAATTTTAAGGTTGCGGTTATATTATGTATTCAGTATTATATTATATAAAAGGCTCAATCAAATCCAGTGAGTTGGGCCCGTGGCCATCCCTGCTACTAGGCCCATTCTACACCCCGGGGAAAAAAAAATACTATTCAAAATTTCTATGCTTCCATATTTTCCAATCTCTAATAAGATAAAAATAAAGCCACAAATTATACTCGGCTAACAGCATTTAGAGGGGATATAAGTAATGACATATTTAGTATGTGTGTGTTAGTTTACTATTAATATATTAATTTGTGTTAACTTAATACATATTCTCGTTAATGCATGATCATATAGTCCGTGTATTGCTAACTCAAGTGGTTAAAAGTAAATTACATCTCAAGTCTGAAACGTTTTAATTTAGTGTTCTCATCAGAAATGTAGTTGATCTACATACACATACTTGCATTTAGCAGGAGAAAACAACTCTATGAACAAAAAAAATCAGAAATACTAAAACAAATTACAAATCACCTTGGCAAAGAAGTACTGCATCTGGTGATGGTCTTGGGAAGCTCAACAACAGGTTTAATGGAAGAAAGTTCCTCAGTTGTTCTATGCCAAGATGATTTGTAATTTGTTTTAGAATTCCTCTCCAACAAAGTCGTACGTGTCATAAAAACCCCCTTCATAGTCAAGACAGAACTGACAATGAAATTGGAAAATGTAAGATACTGTTTTAATTGATCTGTGTCATGTAGAAACCTTAGCTACATTAATGAAATGGATTTATGGAGAAAAACCCTTTTCAAGAGTCGGAATTGGCAGACATTGTATAGATGTATACCTTGTGTTCATCAAAAAGGAAAGCACGTACCTTGTCATGACACACGGGTTTCATGTCTACGGTCAAGTTTTGCAAATTAGGTGTACTTGCTAGCTTTTTGTCACACCTGTGTTTAATGCTAGAATTTTGCAGGATAATGGTAGAGAAGGGAGACCTTTCCTATCTGATATTGATAGAACCTTACCACATCAGAAAATAAGCAAAACGATTAGAGGTAAAACCTTGGAGCGCTTTTATACGTAACAATTGATGATTGGCACAAAACCACATAATCAATAATGACTACTTGACTAGTAAACAATAGCAACAAAACATGTACAACATTCTTTCCAGCTGAAGATGTCACAAACTGAGCTCCATCTTAATTTTTTTGTTTTGTTTTGTTTTGTTTCTTAGTTATTCATCTATTCCATCTATGCACAAAGTATAACATTTTGAATTACATTCTATTCTATAGTTGTTCTACTTCAGCACATAAAACAGAAAAAAAGGCTGCTATAATATTCGCCTTAAACTTCTTTTTGGGTATACCTGTAACCTAAAACTTTCATTTTTTCAATCGAGCTCCACAGATTCAAACATTTCCAATGAACAATTTGATAGCAGCAAACTACTTGGCACAATCTCTTAAGTTTTAAGCCAACAGTAATGAATTTTTCATTTTCCTACTCATCTATCAAAGATGTGGCAGAAGCATGATGAATTTAATCTATCATACCATTGTATCAAAAAAAAATCAAATTGGACCCAACTACGCTATTCCTCAGTAAACATATCTGAAGACAACAAGTCGCAACTGTGAGTTTATCAACATCCTCCAGGTTCCGAAGTATGTCCTTTGCTAGCACGTACTATTCGTGGAGAAATCCGTAGTCTGTTAGAATCGGAGGAGATTACTGTTGTTCTAAACTTTATAAACAACAATCCAGGACCGGAAAACAATTCAATTGTTGCATGAATTAAACGGAATATGGAAGCGTACCTGATGATGATGCCATGTTCTTGATGATTTCGGGATTGAAGGTCTTCTGGTGAATCGTTGACTTGGGCCGGATGGGGAACCGCTCGTTCTTCTGTCTTCAACGTTCTGTATGTTTTTCTTTTGATAAAAAAAAACTTCTTAACGTTAAAACAGAAGAACTATTCCTTAAATAGGCAACTTTCACCAGGGACCATATCCCAATTATTCAATTTATGTTAATTACTAATTGACTCATCAACAATTAGTAATTAACCCGGGATTCTGCACAATTACAGATTGTACCCCCACACTGTATTAGTTAGACAATTTGACCCCTTAACTTTATTAGATCTTTAAATTGGTCCAATAAACCTTATATTAACATTATACTATATGATTAAATACACTCAACATATGCGTCCATATGTTACGTATATATTACGGTACTAAACGCACTAGTCCCGTTGTCCAAAATCCAACAATCTCCCACTTGGACAACTCAACGATGTGCGATCCTTATAGTACCAACCTTTAGTCATATAGGTATACGTTAATTTCCCAAATGCTAGCATGATACCTGTCTAATTCAATCCGGTCCATTAATTTCATCAATGCAAGAACCAAAAGAGCAGTCGTCGTAGTTCAAGCGACTAAACTCGTGATGATTACGAGCACTAACTAATTAATGACATGGATCCAGTGTGCATGCGCAGCATGGAAATTACATGTGATGATCTATACATGTTCATTTCTAACTGATCCTCTTTACTTTATGAGATCAAAATCCAGAGCATATATTGAATAAAATCAATATCCATAAACTGTGAAATAACATAATACACAGTCATCACATATATGAGTCACAAATTGTACAAACCAAAACTCCCACTAAACTAAGACATTTAAACTAAGGACACCCATGCTAGATACATGGCAATGGAACGCAAACGGTGTCAATGCCTTTGTCAGTGGATCTGCAATCATTGTGTTTGTACCCAACAACTCAATGCTTACTTGACTGCTCTGAACTGTTTCCTTTACGGCAAGGAACTTAATGTCAATGTGCTTAGACCTTGACGAACTCCGATTACTATTGGAGTGCGACACTGCAGCGCGGTTGTCACAAAAGATCCTCAAAGGTCTCTCAATGCCAGTGACAACTCGCAGTCCCTTAACCATATTCTGCAGCCATATAGCATGACTAGATGCCTCGTAGAAAGCTACGAATTCTGCCTCAATAGTGGAAGAAGCGACGAGTGACTGTTTGGCACTCTTCCAAGAAATCGCTCCTCCAGCCAATAGAAAGACATATCCTAAAGTCGATCTTCGACTATCCTGGCATCCAGCGAAATCAGAATCAGAATACCCAATGATTTCAAGCTGATCTGATTTCCTGTATGTGAGCATGTAGTCTTTCGTTTTCATTAGATACCGAAAGACTCTTTTGGCTGCAACCCAATGGTCCCTTCAGGGATTGCTCTAGTATCTCCCCAACATACCAACTATAAATGCAAGGTCCGGATGGGTGCAAACTTGTGCATACATGATGCTACCCACAACCGAAGCATATGGAACACATCCATGAACTTACGGTCCAAATCTGTCTTAGGACACTAGTTAAGGCTGAATTTCTCACCTTTGGAGATAGGAGTATCATGTGGTCTACAATTTTGCATGCTAAACCTCTTGAGAATTTTATCGATGTAACCCTTTTGTGACAACCCGAGAATACCCCGTGAACAATCACGATGGATCTGTATTCCCAGCACAAAAGATGCTTCATCAAGGTCTTTCATCTCAAAGTTATCTGAGAGAAAAGTCTTAGTATCCTAAAGAAGCTTTACATCATTCGTAGCAAGCAGAATGTCATCCATATACAACAATAGAAATACAAACCTACTCCCACTAAACTTGTGGTACAGACAGTCCTCTACAGTGTTTACCTCAAAACCATATGAAGTAATAACGAGATGAAACTTTAGGTACCATTGACGAGAAGCTTGCTTGAGCCCATAGATAGATTTCTTTAATCTACAAACCAATTGACTATCCTCGTTAGAGGATAAACCCTCTGGTCGCTTCATGTAGATTTCTTCCTCAAGAACCCCATTGAGAAAAGCAGTCTTTACATCCATCTGATGTAGCTCAAGATCAAAATACGCCACCAAGGCCATAATAGTCCTAAAAGAGTCCTTCGATGAAACTAGAGAGAAGGTCTCTTTATAGTCTATTCATTCCTCTTGGGTGAATCCTTTCGCAACAAGACGTACTTTGTACCTCTCAATATTGCCTTGTGAATCCCGTTTGGTTTTGAAAACCCATTTACAACCTATCGGTTTCACATTCTTAGGCAATGATACGAGCTCCCAAACATCATTGTCCTTCATGGATTGAAATTCATCCGCTATGGCCCGTATCCACTCTTGAGCGTCAGAACAACTAATGGCCTCGGTGAAGGTGAGCGGGTCATCCTCCAAAGAGTCAATAGTCTCCTCATGTTCTTGTAGAAATACGATATAATCATCCGGAATCGCATTTCTTCTCACTCTAGTGGACCTCCTTAGTGGCATATCTACCTGGTTCTCAACCACTTGAGGTTGTTGAGTTTGATCTGGTTGTGGATCTTCATGGACTTCCTGACCCGCAGGAACTGCATGAAGAGGTATAATTGAATCCTCCTCAAAACCGACATTTGACCGTCTATCTTCCCCCCCAAACTCAACATCCTAAAAAAACCGGGCATTTCCCGTCTAAAAAAATATTTGGGTAGTAAGGTTGTAAAATTTATACCCCCGTGACCTCTCCGGATATCCAACAAAATAATAACTAACAGTCCTTAAATCCAATTTTCTTTCATCAGGCCTATAAGGCCTTGCCTCTGCTAGACATCCCCAAACCTTTAATAGCCTTTCCGAGTTGATTTTCCACTTCGTCTTTAAAAGACTTGAAAGCGTCTAATGCATCGGACTTTTCCTTTAAAAGGTACAAATAACCGTAATGAGAGAAGTCATCTATAAACGTGATAAAATACCATTGGCCATTCCAGGATGCCGTAGGGAATGGACCACAAATATCGGTATGTATCAGTTTTAGAGTTTCCGTACATCTCTCAGTCTCAAACCTCCTCTTATTAGTGGTTTTGCCCTTTATGCACTCAATACAAACTTGTTGGTCTGTGTGATCGAGTGCTTCAAGGATTTCATCTGACACGAGTCGGTCTATTCTCCTTGCAGAGATATGACCTAAATTTCTGTGCCATAGCCTGAATTAATCCTCAGTTGGTAATTTACGCTTAACCCCTCTGGACTCGCTAGCATAACATTCATTATTGCTGTCAACCGAATGCAATAAATACAAGTTATTGGAATCGATCAATGAATGTACCGGTTCCAACCATAGTAGAGTTAAAATAAAGGAGACTTTTATTATTCCCAAATCTGAAAACATAACCTTCTTTGTCCAACAAAGAAATAGAAATCAGATTTCGTCGAAAAGACGGTACATAAAAGGTCTCTTTTAACTCTAATATATAACCAGTACATAGAATCAGTCCAATAGTAGCGATTTCCTCAACCTGTACCGGGTCACCTGCACCCATATAGAGAAATCTCTCATTTTTCATGGGCCTCCGGTACGTTCTGCAACCCTGCAAAGAAACACTTATGTGTTTAGTGGTTCCTGTCTCTAACCACCAAGTGTTCTTAGGCACAGAAACGAGAAGGGATTCTGTACTAACAAGAGACAAGGACACACCTTTCTTTTCACGCCAAGCCTTATACTTAGCGCAGTCCTTCTTTAAGTGGCCTGCTTTCTTACAGAAGAAACATTTTGGTCCCTTACGCTCAGTATCTGAGCCCTTATGTTTCTTCTGAGAACCAGACCCTGCAGTCTCTTTGCCTTTCCTCTTCTTAAAACCAGATGAAGAGGTAGTAGCCAGGTGAGCACTGTCTAACTTAGCATGTCTCAATCTGTCTTGTTCCTGAACCAACTGAACCGTAAGCTGATCAATTGTCCTTCTTTAATTCTTTTGACAATTGTAACTCACCTCAAATTGACTATACTGAGGTGGTAGTGAAGTAAGCACATGATGCACCAGATAATCATCAGGCAAATCAACTTTAAGTGTTTTCAACTTCTCAGCTAGATTGACAATTTCTTGGACATACTCCCGTATGTCGCTATCACCCCTGTACTTTATGGTCGAGAATTTATGAATGGTATCGCTAATCTCGGCCTTCGCCGTATGGGTGTAGTGACTGGCTAAGATCTCTAAGATCTTACTGGCACTTTGTTCCTTATGTAGTGAATTTTGCATGGACATAGGGACAACACTGAGTATGACCAAACGGCAAGCTCTGTTTGATTTTTGCCAGTCCTCGAAAGCCTGGAGGTCCTTATCAGAACTTTCGAGATTTGGTTCCTCAGGGCAATCCTTATAGAGCGCCAGATCTTTATTCATACAACACAGTGTTGTCTCTACCTTTCTCTTCTATAACTTAAAGTTATGGAAGAGAACAGTGGTACACTGTTCAAATTGGGAGATACCGAGCTTGCTGAGTTCATATCTGAAGGAACACAACATTTAATCAGCTCACTTTAGCAATAAACTTAATGAATAACACATTGATTAAATCAAGAGATTAATTACATTACATTGTGTTTAATCTTTGGACTAAAAACACAACTCACAATTAATTAACCTGTCATAGTGTGAATTTTATAGCTTGATTCTGTTAAATGTTTGACCTTCCTTTAGGCCGATCAAACACTTCCAATAAATCTCTTAATAGCTATAAAGCTTGAATTCATCACTATCGTGTTTATAATTTCTGCCAAACAGTCATCTTCCTTTGGGCCGATAACTATCCGCATGAAATTATGAACACCACACTTGAAATGTATAACTCGGTAATGTCCGTAGCAGAGGTCACTTTGGTGACTTCACTACTTCTATTAATCGAGTTAGACAAACAAGCTAAGCTTAAAAGCTTCCTTAGTGTTATTCCACTTTCCTTCCTAAATCAATTAATTTTTGAACTCTAGCAAACATCTTAAACTATATGATGTTCATGTTCAAAATAATTGAATCAACTATAAATCCGACAAACTGAACCAGTACTTAGAGTCGCAAAGAAAAATAATTAAACTCTTGCAATAAAATTTTGTAAACATGAGCACAAAATTACATTAATGCAGTAATCAAACATGATCACATATTACATTAATGCAGTAATCAAACATGAGTACATATTACTGCAATGAAACTGCATGATGCAATTTGCAGTAAACATGATTGTTTGATTACTGCAATTAAACCGCATCATGCACTTTTGTAATCAAACAAATTGCACATATTACTGCAATTAAACCGCATGATGCAATTAATATTGATCCCAATTGCAGACGGTTACCTCTTTGCATATGGTTACCTCTTTATTTTATCGATAACCGTATTGTCATTTTGAACCAAGTATGCAATTGATTTTGATAACCAAAATACAAGTAATTCACAATAACCCAATTCATCCGTAATTCAAAATTCCAATTGACGAAACCAATCAGCCATGTAACATAAATTAGTGAATCCCAATATGCAATTATTCTTTCTGAATTACAGTATTTGCATCAATTATTCAACAAATTAATTGAACATGCATCATTAATCCTGCGCCACTAATCAATGAAATCAATTGATTTCAAAGCCACTCAAATGGCCCATCATAAAATAATGAAATCAATTGAAATCAATTTCAAAGCCACTGCTGGTTATTCCAGTAATCAATGAAATCAATTGATTTCATAAATTAAGCATTAACGAGGATAGTCATGCGCATCAATTCATGTGTAGAAGAATGAATTGCGCAGACGTGCAACAATGCACATCAATTCATACGCAGAAGAATGGATTGAGCAGAAGACCAAATTACACAATAAATTGCCGAAAACAATCCTATGCATCATAAAATATTTTATTCATGCAAAATCAAAATTGAGGGGCTCCGCTACCAATTGTTAAAACCGGAGGAGATTACTGTTGTTCTAAAGCTTATGAACAACAATCCAGGACCGGAAAACAATTCAATTGTTGAATGAATTAAACGAAATGCGGAAGCGTACGTAATGATGATGCCATGTTCTTAATGATTCCGGGATTGAAGGTCTTCTGGTGAATCATTGCCTTGGGCCGGATAGGGAACCGCTCGTTCTTCTGTTTTCAATGTTCTGTATGTTTTTCTTTTGATAAAAAAAAACTACTTAACGTTAAAACAGAAGAACCATTCCTTAAATAGGCAACTTCCACCAGGGACCATATCCTAATTATTCAATTTATGTTAATTACTAATTGACCCATAAACAATTAGTAATTAACTCGGGATTCTGCACAATTACAGATTGTGCCCCCACACTATATTAATTAGACAATTGGACCTCTTAACTTTATTAGATCTTTAAATTGGTCCAATAAACCTTATATTAACATTATACTATATGATTAAATACACTCAACATATGCGTCCATATATTATGTATATATTACGGTACTAAACGCATTAGTCTCGTTGTCCAAAATCCAACATAGTCACCAAGAGGTTTTGGCTGAAAACTAATCTTAGTTTCCAACAAAGAACATACACTGTCCAATTTACACTGAAAATCTGACCCTGATATTGCCAGTGACAGAAAATTAGGACCCTTGATTGTCACCATTTTTCCACCATCCAAGTAACCATCAATCACCAATTCTTTCAAACTACTACCAAACACTCTATTAATCAAACTGTAGCCTTGATCGCATGTATTTAGTGTAGGATTTTCTCCTTTATTTCGGCCTTTTCGAGGGCATGATACTTCTGATTTGCCACATTTTTCCATCTTTTTGCAGATCAGTGCCTAAAGGAAGAAAAGAGCGAAAGCATGCGATTTTGGAAGGATTTCTTGAACTTTGAATCATCAAGGCCTAGAAGATCGAAGTGTCGTCGTGCCCCCGACGCTAACCAGACCAGTGAGCAGTCTCATGCCCGCGACACTTCTGCATCAGTTCTTAATCAAAGGCCAAAGAGAAAGATTCCGCGCAGATCCCCAAGAATATTCTCTTTAGTCGTCATGCCCTCGAGGCTAATCTATCGTCATGCCCTCGAGGCTAGTCTATCGTCTTGCCCTCGACGCCGCACGCTTCCAGAATATTCCCAGAATATCCCCTTTCGGACGAAAGAGTTTTATTCCGTGTTTTTGAACTCCTTATCTGGATTTTATCTTTTTGTAATCCCCTAGCTGGCTTTTGTCTTCTTATGGGCAAGAGGGCCTAGATAAGGCTTTAGTTTTTAGGGTTTAGGGAGAACCCACCACATATTCATAGTAGATCTTTTTGTGTGCTTCTCTTCAGTTTTCTCCCCTCCTCCTTTTGGAGGAGGCAGACCAGAAAATTTCCAGTAGCCTTGTACATAAACCGGAGCTTTGCTCCGACTGGTAATATTTACTAGTTTTCTCCTTTATCTCTTCTTTACTTGTTTTGCTTTCTAGATCTAGATTTGTGTATTTTCCAGCATGAGTAGTTGATTTGTCTTGTTCTTAGCAAAGATTATTTGAAGGTTGCATGGGTAGTTAAGAGGCCTAAATGTGTTTAATATATTCTTAATGTTGTATTTGGTTGTTTATCGATTTTAATTCGTCTAGGAATATTGGAAGCTTAATTACCTACTGGTTTTCCTTTTCGATTCAATTCTTTTGGGGTTTATTGGAAGCTTAATTACCTACTGGTCAATCCCTCTAGATTACTGCCATCTTAATGGTAATAACTGACGTAAGGCCATTAAGAGTAGTAGACACCTAGTGGGGACATCGCGAGAGGTCTTTCTTCTAGGGGTAAACGGTCGATTAGGTTATGTGATCTGAGCTTGACACACTGAGATGTGATGCCCTAGATATGTCTTACCTCCACTTCATGGGCGTTTTGAGTATTGCCTCCCAGCATTCATGCCTGGGGGGACGGCGAAACGTCAAGGCCACCTCATATGTGGAAACGGGGGGTGACTTCTCTTAAGGAGGTAAGTAGGGGGCCTACGTGGAAACATGGCCCCTATAGCATGTCTATGACATAGGAATAGAATATTTCTGCGCTGATGACTTTCATGCCCTCGACGCAACCCGAGAAAAACCTTTGCTAGAAATCTTTCTTATCTGCTTCCATGTCTTTATTTATCATTCTGTTTATATGTCTTGCCCTTGATTCTTACTTTTAGTGCTTTTTACTTTTCATGCCCTAGATTACTGTTTTTATTAGTTAACTTGTTAGATCTTATCTCTCTTGGTTAACTTGTTAGCCAACCAACTCCCCCCCCCCCCCCCCCTTCCCCCATTTTTGTTGCTGTCTCGGTCTGTTTGTCTTTGTCATGCATGAAAGTTAGAGTCTTTCCCTAGTCTCCGTGGATCGACCTTATTACCACTATGCACAATTTATTATGCACTTGATAGCAGGTCTTTATTATTTGTTTGATTGTGCCCTCGACAAGCACGCATCAAGCCTATGCATCTCTGCAATTTTAGGAACTCGAGTGAAGGACTCCCTTGAAGTATAACTTCAATAATGTCATCACTCAATTTTGCAAGTGTAATAGATAAAGTATTCAAGGAGCCCACGCGAAACCACGTGCTAGTGACTAATTCAAATACCTTAAGCTCAATTTTTTGAGAGACGAAGTGGTGTACAAGCAATGAGGAAGTACGTACTGCTCCACAAAATCAGGTGTAGGATGCTTAAATTCCAAACAGATGTCCTCTGCTTCGTGTAGAATAGCAAAACGAACCCACAAATTGAGTCGATCGCTAAAACCCTTACTAAATTTGAAGTTTGCGACAGAGAATTTGCTCACCTTCGTGGAACGGTAGAGAAAGAGGGTTTTGTCAACAAAGGCTGTAAATTTAAGGGGTGCTTCAAAAATCAAACTGCCGAAGCAGTGCGCGACACTTTGTTCCAAAGAAACTCCCATCATTTGGCCAACAGACTGGTTTTACTCACATCCTTCATGGGTAAGAAGGTGAGGATGTGGTGGACGCTTCCGGTAGGTTGCTGATGCGATCTACTAGGGTTTTAGGACTGTGGTTTTGGCGCATTGTTCTCTGTTTCTTTTGAGGGGTAAAATGTGGGCTTTGAAGCCGATAAGGAGATGAGCTATGGATGGTTGCATGCACTGAGCTATTGCTCACTTCTTCTTCTTCCATCGTCGAACTTCGAGCTCAATTCAAATCGATCACTTATGCTTTGTATGGGAACTAAAGTGCATGAAGGAAAAGAGGGGAAGTTTAACTAGGGAAAGGAAAGGAAAGGAGAGGAAGGGAACTTGTAGAGAAATTCTCTTGTATGGATGCATCTTTTATATACAAGGGAAAAGGAAGGAAATTTTAATATTTGTTGATAACTATAGATGTAACTTCAGGGGCATTTTCATCCGTAGACCCAGCGTTAAGGTCGGAACACTGTAGCCCCTATCGGGCGTACACTATCGAGGTTATCGCCCCCCACACAATGAGGAACTCTAGGATGGTAGACGTTAGCGCGGGGGGGGGGGGGGGGGGGGGGGGTGGTCGGCGCGTTATCCAGCTACACGTACGACATTATCCCATCCCAAACAAGCCATGACGTCACTTGAGGGACGTGGGCATTATCTTCCCTAGATAACGCCCACCCCCTAGAGGTAACACCCATATTTTGCCTATAAATACCCCATCATTCAAGACGAAAGGTAAGCCTACGATCGCTAGTCGAACCCCTACCATTTGGAACAGCCATACTGACTTAAGCATCAGAGTGTCTACGCCGGAGACCCCCTCCGGCGCTTTGCAGGTACACCGGACAGCAAGCACAGTGATTCTGAGCGACCATCTTCCTCACCTACCCCGAATCTTATCAAATTGGTGCTTTCATTGAGAGCTTTGGTTTGATCAAGTGAGCATCCTTGATAGCCAAGCTCTATTTTTTCTAGAAAACTAAAGGATCATGGCTTCCGATTTAGAATCTACACCTCCTCAATCCCATGGTATTCTTTTCGCTCCTCGTAGAGAGCTTTTTCCTTCTACCTCTGCCGATATTTTTGCCACAGTACAGGGAACCACTTCTGGGCAAACCAATTTTCTTTTTGGGCCAACGACGGGAACATCCTTCCCCCAGATGAGCATTCCACCTTCCCAAATGGTAGGATCTAGCTATTTCACTCCCCCTCCAATGGGATCTGTAATGGATAGCGCGAACAACCCTTTGGCGAACTCTTTGTTAGCTTTGCGTGCCCACATAGACCAGTTGACCGCATTAGCTGCAGGACCGATTCCCAATGCCTCAAGACCGACTATTTCCCCTCATTTAATATTTACTTTCACCTCGTCTATCGTCACTGATCGGCCGTTATCACCTCAGCAACATGGGAGTACCCCGCTGACTTCGCCCGTGACAACGGCCCCTGTCAACTTTATGCAACTCGCACATGGGCGAGTAGAACCCTCCGTGCAACACATGTGATAAATCCCCGTTTCCCAAGAGGAACGATGGCATGATGAGTACAGAGATTGTTGGGATGGCAGGCGAGATGAAATGGTTAGGGACGTGTCCCCTAGACACAGCAAAAGATTGAGTAGCAGAAGATATCGAACCCGTTCACCAAGGAGTCTTAGGCGATCCCCTAGGCAACATCACACACCTGATCCTAGGGACCAGAGGTATCATAGGGAAGCTTCGCCACCCCGTCGTTCTCGTGAAATCCTTGATGATACTGCAGGTCATCAATTCAGCTATCGTATAAGGCATCACAGAGTCAATCGGCACGTGAAACGCCCATCGGAGTCATATGACGGCACTAAGGATCCCATCTCCCACCTCAACAAGGTGAAAGACTTCATACAATTTCAAACCCATAGTGACACGACCTTGCGTCAGATCTTTATCATGACGTTGTCAGGAGTCGCGTGCCTTTGGTTTGAAGGACTCCCGGCCAGATCCATAGATGGTTTTTCGCAGTTGAAAGCCAAGTTTCGAAGCCGGTTTAGCATGGCTGTTCCCATTAAGAAGTCCGCGGCAGCCTTGTTCGATATACACCGAGGGCCTCAGGAATCTCAGAAAAAGTTCCTTGGACGTTTCGATATGGAGATGTCGTTAACACCAGGCATCAACATCGATTTTGCTATAGAAGCCTTAAAGCAAAACTGTCGCTATGGAAAATTACGGGACACGTTAATGGTGGACCCTCCAGCGACTTTAGACGCATTAAGGTTGAAGGCTCATAATTACGCAAGGATGAAGGAAGAGGAAAATAGGGATAACATTCGAAATGTGCCATAAAATACACCCCATGCATCCGACGCACTTACCGGCACGACCCTTGATGATTACGCCCAGTGAAAAGATCACATCCCAAGAGCCTCGAACCGACAAAGAGGAAACTCTTCAAGGGGAAGATCCGGCAACTTCCCCACTTAGCGACAGGCAAACCCACCCAAGGGCCGAGGGCAGAAATTTTAGCAATTGTTCAACAACGAAATCTGTCTATCCGTTATCTAGCCCCTATGAAGCCGGGGGTAATAATGAGAGGGAGAGAGAACGCTTTTTGCAAATTCCATAAAGTGAAGGGACACTCCACAGACATGTGCAGAGAGTTAAAGTTGGTGATAGAGTGTCTAGTGGAAGAAGGATATCTCGGAGAATTCGCCACTAAGGCGAGAGAAGAAGCCAGGAATAACCTGACAAATAGGGCCCCAGACAGCAGACAAACGCCCCCTCACACCCCAGGAGACGACGCCACCCCTAGTGGGAGAGTCAAGGAAGCGTTAGCAATTCATGATGTGGACATTCCCATCATTAATATCATAGCTGGAGGCACGCCGTATCTCGACGAGTCTGCGACGTTAACGCCCACTACAGGTGATAGCGAAAAAGAGAAGGTGCGTTAATAAAAAATGAAGCGATAAGTGTGTTAGATCGAATGGTGTTATCCTTCTCTGAGGAAGACGAGAAGGGCGTTATTTTTCCACACAATGATGCATTAGTGGTCACACCCGTTATTGGCAACCATGGAGTCAGAAGGACTCTTATCGATAACAGCAACACGATAAATTTATTTTCATTGGAAGCTTACAACCTCATGAAGCATCCCGCCAGTGAGATGACACCTTGTAAAAAGCCGATAATTGGGGTGAATGGAGTTCCTATCCCAGTGACTGGAGTCACCTTACTGCCTGTGTACTTTAGAGAAGGCACGTCCAAAAGATCAGAGGAATTGTTGTTCCTGGTCGTGGATCTTACCTTGCCCTATAACGCAATACTTAGGCATTCGTTTCTCAATCATTTCGGAGCAGCAATATCCCAAAAGCATTTGAGGTTAAAGTATCCCTCTTGGGATGGAGTGGTCACAGTCAAAGGTGATCAAAAGTTGGCAGCTGAGTGTTATCTGCTCATGACTCAAAAGAGTTGTGATAAATACGTGTGCGTGACGGCGGATCCCTTCGAGTAGAAAGATGAAAAACGTACCCAACCAGTGGATAAGATGGTGCCTGTCCCTATTTATGGGGTCAGGGAGGCAAATTTCTTGGTTAGCGAGAAGCTAAGCCCTAAAGAAAACACACAGTTAGCTCGATTACTAAACAAATGTAAAGGAGAGTTTCCCTGGAAAAATGGCGAGCATTTTCTATAGAAAAAGCAACAGCTATCGACAAGCAGGTGTCAAAACTCCTAGACGCAGGTTTCATCCGAGAAGTGCAATATCCGACTTAGCTGGCTAATCCCGTTCTTGTTCTAAATCCTAACGGAGAGTGACTCATGTGCATTTACTTCACTGATTTAAACGAGGCCTGTCCCAAGGATTGTTACCCGCTCCCTCGAATCGACCAGTTAGTCGACCAGACTGCCGGGTATGCTTATTTGAGCTCTTTAAATGCCAACTCTAGATACCATCAAATTCCCATGGCTGTTGAAGACGAAGAGAAAACCGCCTTCATCACCCCAAAGGCCACTTACTGCTATACGGCGATGTCATTCGGGCTGAAAAATGCTGGGGAAATTTTTCAGCGCATGGCAAACAAGGTGTTCGAGAAACAAATCAGGAAGAAAGTAGAAGCTTACTTGGATGATTTACTAGTCAAGAGTCGAAGCTTTGAAGATCACCTAGCAGATTTGAAAGAGGTTTTCGACGTGATGAGAGAGCACCAAATGAAATTGAACCCCCATAAATGCATGTTCGCGTTTCAAACAGGCAAGTTCTTGGGTTACGTGGTTAGCCAAAAAGGCATCCAGCCTAATCCCTCGAAGGTCAAAGCCATTCACGATATGATATCCCCTCGAACTGTCAAAGAAGTGAAAAAGCTCACAGGGGTTATCACCCTAGGACGGTTTATTTTGAAGCAAGGCGAGAGATGCCTACCCTTCTTCAAGGTTATACGCAAAAAGGCTCCATTTGGATGGACAAAAGAATGCGAAGAAGCATTTACAGGCCTGAAAGCTTATCTTTCATCCGACCTGGTGTTGATACGACCCGAGCTGGGGGATACTCTATACTTGTACCTCAGAGTCGCTGATGAAGTGGTCAGTGTCGTACTCGTACAAGACGACAACCACGTCCACCACCCCGTGTATTTTGTCAGCCATGTTTTGAAAGATGCCGAGCTGCGGTATGCTCGCATAGAAAAAATAGTGTTTACGCTGATACAGGCCACGCGCAAAATGGACGATATTTCCAAGCCCACCCCGTCATCGTACTCACGGACCAACCCCTAAAAAGGATTTTCAGAAAACCTGAGTCCTCAAGAAGGATGCTGATTTAGGCCATTGAACCCGAGCAGTTTGGGCTACAGTATAAAGCCCGACCATCCATTAAAGCTCAAGTCCTAGCAGATTTTATAGTTGAGTGTATGTTCACGCAGGATCCATTGACGGACTTACCCGAGGAAGAAAGAGATGACTTGGATCTCCCGTTCCCTAAAACCTACACCGACTTGTGGGTTGTCCACGTGGATGGAGCAAAAAATGAAGAACTAGTTGGAGCCAGAATCCTAGTAATCGGACCACTAGGCCTACAGATACGATACGCCATCAGGATCCTGTAGCCGTTATCTAATAACGCGGCAGAATATGAGGCCCTGTTGGCCGGGCTCAGAATAGGAAAAAATCTGTCCACGAAAGCCATACATGATGCCAGAGTAATGGGAGACTTGCGACTAAAGATATACGGGGACTCCAAGCTAGTGATAGACTAAGTCTTGGGCAACTCTCAAGCCAAAGAACCCATCATGATTCAATATCTCTCTAAAGTGAAACACGAGTTGATAGAAATAAGAAAAAGAGGCATACAAGTCAGCATTGAGCATGTCCCTCGAGAGGATAACGCTGAAGCAGACAATCTCGCCAAAATTGCAGCCAGCCTAGAAGCATCCATACCCGCGGACGTGTATTTTGAAGAAATATCTATGCCTTCCTTCATGGAGGAACAAGTGTCACTCAATATCGAAGAAATTGAATATTACTGGCGAATCCCTGTAATAAAATACTTGAAGAACGATGAATTGCCTGAAGATAACGCCGAAAATAAAAAAGTGTTGAAACAAGCGGCACGATGTACATATTACGATGGGGAACTGGTTCGGAGATGTTTCTCTCATCCAGCGGCCAAGTGCATAACGGAACAAGAGGGCCTCCATACTTTACGGGAAATCCATGAAGGAATATGCGGTATGTATGTGTCTGGCGGCACCCTGGCCGCGCAAGTCTTTAGGTCAAGATTTTTTTGGCCTACCATTCGCAGGGATTGCAATAACTTTGTACAAACCTGTCAGAAATGTCAGGAGTTCTCCAAAATTTCCCGACGACCTGCTACGGAAATCTCCAAAATTGTGCCCCCCTGTCCTTTTGCCAAATAGGGAATTGACATCCTGGGCCCATTTCCAAAAGCAAGATCTCAGCTGAAATTTGTAGTCGTGGCAGTGTACTACTTCACGAAATGGGCGGAAGCGGAAGCAGTGGCCAATATTACAAAAAAAAATGGCATTTTTTCAAACACCAAGTTATTATGTGATTTGGTGTACCCCGTGCGCTAGTCAGTGATAACGGGACACAATTCAAAAGTCAATTCTTTAGAGACCAGTGCGCGGAATTCTAAATCGAACGAAGATTCTATTCCGTAGCTCACCCGCAGACTAACGGTCAGGCGGAGGTAACCAATCGAAATATTCTCAGTGGCATCAAGAAAAACTTAGAAGGATTGAAAAAGAAATGGGCAGACGAGTTGTCGTATGTGATGTGGGCATACCGCATGACCGTTAAAACCAGTACAGGAGAAACGCCCTTCGCCTTGGCTTTCGGCACTGAGGCCGTCACGCTGGTAGAAAACGGTACTTTAAGCCTGCGAGTGGCGTACTTCAAGGAAGAAATAAATGAAGAGAGGTTACGAGCAAACCTTGATGCATTGCCAGAACTGCATGAAGAAACCCTTCTAAAAATGCTGTATTATAAGAGGAAAATGACGCATTATCACAACAGGTGCGTTAAAGAACGATTGTTAAAAGCAGAAGACTTGGTACTCAGAGACAAACGAGCATCCGGACAACGCATGTGGAAACTCAGTCCAAACTGGGACAGACCATATCGCGTTACCCGCATTATCGAAAAAAGGAGCATACCATTTGGAAACACTTGACGATACGCCCTTACCAAACTCTTGGAACATAGCTCGTTTGAAATTATACCATGCTAGAATTTGACATATTTCTGCACGTTTGGATAACGTTAGCAATAACATGCGTTAACAAATTGGAAATATTCTTGTGCATTCTTATGATTGATTACGTGTAGATAATGAAGGGTGCTAGGAGTGAAAATCATATCCTTGTGATGGTCGCTCCTTTTCAGACGACTCACTAAGACGAGGCACGCCCTGGAATACTTAAAGATTCAGTACTGGGAGTGAAAATCCTATCCTTGTGACAACCGTGCTAACATAGGCGGCTCACTAAGACGAGGCACGCCCCAGCACCGTCGAGAGTGAAAATCCTATCCTTGTGACAACCACGCTAACATAGGCGGCTCACTAAGACGAGGCACGCCCCGGCACCTCTGGGAGTGAAAATCCTATCCTTGTGACAACCGTGCTCACATAGACGGCTCACTAAGACGAGGTATGCCTCAGGGAAGCAAAACTCCATCCTGGAAGTGAAAATCATATCCTTGTGACGACCGCACTAACACAGGCATCTCACTAAGACGAGGCACGCTCTAGGGATGCGAGGTTTCAACGCCTGGAAGTGAAAATCCTATCCTTGTGATGGTCGCTCCTGATCAGACGACTCACTAAGACGAGGCATGCTCCAGGGCGAACGTGGAAATTCGGAATAAATCGTGATATCCCAGTGAGTAACAGGACGGTAAATACCCGGTGAAGTTGACTGGTTGAGAAAGCGATGTGAGCAACACCAACAACACCCCGATATAGACGGGCGAATGCCCCTAGTGGCAACTAGTGTTTATCATTGCCTGCTATTTTACTGACATAATAGAGCTACAATTGAGAATGTGCAGGAAAATCGTGGAACCGTTGGAATAACGAAGAGACCAACGCCTGTGCAGGAGGTAATACCACACGGTCTGTCATTATGATTCGCAAGGCGAGTGTACCATTAATGGCAAATGTTCTGCCACCCTGATTCAAGAAACACTGCTAGAAAATGACACATCAACATCCATTCATATGGCATTTTTGGCCACTGGTGCGAGATATCTACATCCATATAGTGTTGTTATGGACGCTACCGCTTTGAAAGTCATCTAGCTGATTAAATTATCTCTTCAAGAGAAATGACAGTAATATTTGAGGTATTGACGCCTCTAGAATGATACTCTCGATTTAAAGACATATATGGCGATAACGTCACAATATCTTCTCTTGCAACCATAGATTACATGCTACATATCATGGGTAATGTCTGCTACGATATCTCACTCTCGTAAGATCTATTTCTAAAGCTATTTGGTATCTGCTATCTAATAAGCAGCGTTATTCTATCCTAACATGGAAATGTACATGCTTAGTCATGTCGCGATATCTTGCAAAATACCCGTTATCACATGTCTATGATCCTATAGATTACATGGCAGATCTACGGTTATACTATCTCTGCTGGAATTCTATGGTTTCACTGCGTTATGGCAGCCCTGTAGGCAATACTCAAGCCTCTTATTAACGTCATCATCTTAATATCGACATCATTATCTTATCGTGAGAGTTCAGAGAAAAGAAACAGTGTAAAGAAGATCAACCACAAAGGCAGATGGCAGGCAAAGTATATATATGAACGATCAAAAACCCGCGTAGGGGTTACAAAAGGCAAAAGCTCCAAGAGTAAGAACAAAAATGGGACGATGCCCAAATTTCAAAATGGGTAGCAAAAATTCCTACGGCGCTGCCGTCCCGATATCCCCCTGCCCCTCGCGATTCTTCGCTTTTGTCCTGTAAAAATTATCATCTGTAAGGACCACAGACTTCTCCCGAAAGACTTAAGTAAGGTCCTCATCGCGAAATGCCTCTTCCTCATAAAGCTGCACGAAGCAGTCGGACATGACACCTGCGTTCATCTCGCAATACCACTTGCATTTCTCTACCGACTCCTTCTCTAGTGCGATTTTCTCCTCTCTTAGTGCCGCCTTCTCCTCTTCCAGTGCGACATTTTAACTCTTTTCTGGCACTAATTCGGCGTTAAGCGTGACAACTTTGGTAGCTTCCTGTTCACGGACCTCTTCCATCTCTTTCTTGACAGTCGCCAGGACTGTCACCATATCCTCGCGCTCCCCCGATAACTTCTCCACTTCTTCTCATTTCTTAGCAAGTTCTTCTGAAACCTGCTGATGGGCGTTATGCAGCTCGTTGGAAGAAGAAGTGAGGGAATCAACTTTCCTTGTCATGTGCCTGACCTAGTAATGAAAGTTGTGAAAAGCAGAAAATATATCGGAGCGCACTGAATGCACTTGCTCCTCACAAGTTTTAGAAAGAAATGCCTCCTCCTCTTCCTGGAGCGATAACACGTGAGCAACCAGGAAAGAAGAAGCCGCGGGGGAACTATCTCCCCCTACAACCACAAACCCGGTCCTACACAAGTTACCCAAGTCAATTTGATGAGTAACGGGCCCAGAATCGCCCAGCGAACTCACATCAGCCATAAGATGGGGAGCAACAACCTCCCCCTCGGAAGGTGGGCATGTTGGAGCATTCGAGGGAACAAAAAATAAACTAGTTGGGGACAGAGGTTGATGAGAAGAGGCACCCATGACATGCATAAAGGAATTATGAGAGTGGAAGGGTGGAAAATCGGACTCCGTTAAGTCCACAGTAAAACCCAGGACTTGGGAAACGGAATGAGGAGGCAATGTGCCGAAGGAACTAGGCGAAACCTGAAAAGGCCTGGAAATGCTCGCAGTCCTCAAAGGATCAGAAGATTGACCCCTAGAAGGCACATCAGAAATAAAGACGGCAACATCCCCAGTATCCCCCTCCTGATCGATAACGAGACCCTCCTCGTTATGTCGCGGTTTCTTACGGCGTTGTTGGAATACATGAGACAAGTTCATGTTATCTTCTGGTGACGAGCGAGCAGAGGCAACAACAGTATCCTACAAAAAGAAATGTTGAGAAAGATAAGAAAATGACAGAGAACGTTGAGAAACATTAAAAAATACAATGAGCGAGATAACGAGGAAATGGAAGAAACGCGTACAGTAGTGATATCGTTAACTGGCACCTCTGAAGAGATTACCACGCCAGAGGGAGGAGTAAAGGCGGCAACGCGTCTTCTCTTCTTCTTTTTCCTTCCGACGGAAACCCTGGAAGAAGACGCCTGAACAGGAGTAACGGTGGCAGATACAGCCGGAACAAAAACAGGAACGGTGACAGCTTCCTCGCCAATCTGAGAAGGATACCCTTAAACGGGACTAATAGTCACAACAGAAGATAGAACAAGATTAACGACGACACCAGCGACAACAATAGTAGCAACAATAGCCTCCTCTCTCTCTTTCTTCTTTTGAGCCCTTCTCTCTCGTCTTCTAATGCATTCGGGCTTCCAACCAGGTTCAGGAGCTGCACAATCATGAGAAAACGTTAGCGTTAGTACCGCTCGAAATAACAAGGAAAATGGCAAAGTACTCACTCTCAACACAGGCTCGGATGTTGATCCTGCACGCCAGGTTGCGAGTATGAACGCTAAAGTTCAGCTCGAGTAGTTTGTCTAACTAGCCTTGCTCAGGCGAAGGGAGAGGCCTCCGCTGACCCCAGGCCCCATCCCTGATATCGCAGTTAAAACCGGTCCTCCACCAGGGACCAAGCAGATCGATAATAAAGAACTCATTTTTCCAATTATCAATGGAAGATTCAAGGTGCAGAAGCTTCCAGGTAAAAGGTTTTAGCGATTCATCATCATAATGTGGCGATATCGCTATCACACCCCTACGACTATACAATTGAAAAAGCGATTGAAGCAGTAAAAGGGAAGGAGAGGCAATCCCTTTATATTTACAGAGTTCTATGAACGCGTAAATGCAACAGTACGCATTAGGGGTCAACTGGACAGGATTTAAATGAAGAGTGGTAAATAACTGTTTTAATAAAGGATCAAAAGGAAACTGGAAACCATAGCCGAACATCTTGGCATACAAAAGCCTACGGTTGTCGGGCAACTTCAATCGAACAACCCTCAAGAATGTAGGCATTGTGTTTAGTTAACTTCCGCTGAAGCACGGCCAGAGAAGTGAGTTTTAGACATGACAAAAGTAAAAAGATGAAGAAAGTGACAGAAAAGAACAGAAGTACCTTTCTAAGAGAGAAACTTAGAGTGCCCAGACCACGGAAAGAAGAAACGCAAGTCGGCTTGAGATGTTATGGAGAAAATAAAATAACAAAAGGAGGAAAAGAAGCATGTGGTAGGTTTTATAACCCTAGTGGTTAATCAAAATGACTGTTGTAATGGTCGTTGCGTGGGACGCGTCAGGAGGAAAAGACACGAGCAATGAGTACATTTTTAGAGAAGCGAGAAGATGCTTCAATTTTACCATTCCCTAGGAGGCACCAACCCCTAGCGCTTCTGCGAATTGACACGTGTGGTCAGGCTATCATGACTTTTTCTCCCGCATTAATGAGGGATTCTCAAGCATTAAATACTCTGAAAAAGTGGAATCAATTTTCAAACCAAGACAGGCGCAATAACGTGATGATCAAGATAACGCGGTGCAACATTAATTCAGTCGGCAGTCGCCAAGATAACGCAAAAGAAGAAGATAACGCAACAAAGATTAACTATTATTATTTAAAAGAAGTTTGGGAATTATTATTACAAAATGAATGGCATCAATGTTCAGATTGAAAAAGAAACAACAATTAACGGGGACGGGTGGAGCCTCTTGCATCCTCCGTGGCATCCTAGGTATCGCCGTCGTCCCCTACTTCTTCCTCCTCTGAGGAAAGAAAAGCTTCCTTGCTCCCGTCAATCTCACTCATTTTCGCAAAGGCATAGTCGGCTATTTTACCAGGATCGAAAGTCCTACTGCGATAATAGTCCTTGAACCCGGCGGTATAGGCCCACATAGCTTTTTCTTTCACCAGCTTATCTTTGACGGAACCTTGGCTAAATCCACATCGCGGGTCAATATCTCTTCACAAAGAAGAGAGTTTCTTGTCAGCTGCCACCAGCTCCGCCTCCAAAGCCTCAATGTTAGCCTTCCCCTTGGATTTTTCCCTTGCTAAATCCACGTCGCGAGCCGATATCTCTTCACGAAGAAGAGAATTTTTCTTGCCAGCAGCCACCAATTTAGCCTCCAATGCTTCAATTTTGGCTTTTCCCATGGATTTTTCCCTCACAAGGTCAGCACGACAATCACCTAACTCCGCCTGGGTACGATTCTGAAGCCGCGCTAACTTCCTCACTTTGGCCAAGGCACGATCGAGCTGCACCTTTGAGTCGGACGAACTCTGAAGCTCGCTACCATGGGCCTTGATAAAATAATGAAATCTGCGGAAGCTAGCCAAAGAATCATTCAAAAGGCGTGCGCGTTGAACGTTGGGCGGAAGCTATAGCAACTTTTCCTCATCTTCAGGCAGACCAAACATGTCACCCACTAAAATCGATGTCGGTTGATCTCGCGATAACGGGTTCGACACCCCTAGGGCACGAAGCCCGTCAATTCTAAAGTTCGACAGATCCAACCGATAGGAAGGAGCCCCTTGAGGCCCTTGAGAAGAAAGATTGGCGATGACAGAAGGAGTGGAACCGCCGACAGAATTGCTAACACAGGAAACGAAAGTAAAAAATAACGGTTGAGGAACCCTCACTGGTAGATCAGGAAGTATGCTCGAGCTCGGAGCTGACACCACCACATCAGGAATACAAGAAGAGATAGGAGAATGCAGGGCCTCAGCGGCAAGGGAAGAGCCTGTTGGCAACAGCGTTTCCATTGATACCACAGAAACCTTGATAACGGGGGAGTGTCTCGTTATCGGGGGAACATCAGTTGACGGCGAAAGAACATTAGCAGCAGAGGAAGAGGGCGTTAGTGGTAGAACATCAATACTCATCGAAGGGAAATCTTTGGCGGTACCAGAAGAAGTGGCAATATCAGAGAAAGCACGACCCATCAGTGGCGGCAAAGGAGGATGCATGGCAGTCTCACTCACCTGATTTTCCTTCTCTTCCCTGAGTCTCTTTCGCTGAGCCTTAGAAACTTGATGAACGCAAGACTCTGTGTCCATATCTTCACCCTTACCCGCACCATCACATGAAAAAAAGATTATCTCGATTGTTGGCGGACCTGAGCTAGACCTTATCTCTCGAACGGGCAACCAATTCTCCACAAAGCGAGAAGCGCGAGTACAAACACGCCCTCTTTGAAGGGCCGCCCCTGAAGTTCTTCTTTTCTTTAATGGGACGCTATAGTCAGAAGGAGCTCTGGAAAGCATAGAAGAAGACCTTGTTGGGGGAGGCACGACTCTCAAACGAGCGTCATCCCCTTCGGACGATTGACCGATAATGCCTCCTGCAAAAATTCACATCAGTAAATGAAAAGGAAGAGCGATAATGCTAGAATTTAAAGACTCACCTACGGCACACTCAGATAAAGGCCTGTACAGAGCAAACTTTCAAATCCGAAAAGGCATCTCCATCTCTAACAAGGCATCAGCTTCAGCCAACTCTTTTCTAGACAAGGCGATCGGTCTCACCCAGTCAGTATCAGTGATGCCCCGGTTAAAGCCCTTATGCCCCAAGTGGGAACGCAACTCAATAACAAAGAAACCACCCTTCCAGTCATCAACGGTTTCTTCAAACTCTCAAAAATTTTGCCAGAAAAACTGGGCATATGCGTCATTCCATCTTGGAATAACACTCACTAGACCATTGTGGCAAGTGAGGCTGAAGAATTTACGAAACAAATTGATAGAAGGGGCAAGAATACTCTTCATTTCGCAGGCACGAATGAAAACATAGATACCACACCACGAGGAGGGTGTTATCTGTGCCGGGTTAATCTTACATTGGCACAGTATATCCTCTATGGAAGCATGAACAGGAAGGCAGAAACCATAAAGAAACATCTTAAAATACAACATCCTGCGAGTTCCCCACAGGGCGTCGTGAAGTCTCATATGCCTCTTTGGAAGCATAGCGGTATAACCGTTGGGGAAGGAGATACCATGACTCTCTAGCTCGAGCCGCAGAATGGTCTCACAAGTAAAAACACTTGCTGTATTCTCAATCTCAGAATCTATAGGCTCTGGAGGGCCAGTCTGAGATCTCGTGTGACGCATAGAGAAGAGGCAATAAAAAGGAAAACCAGAAGAAGGTGAAATAGGGTACCTTAGAAAGAAGAACAGCGGAACAGACGGATAGCCTGAGTCGACGAGCGGTTGAGAAAACTTTCTTCGAGAGAAGAAGAAGAGCAGAAAGTAGTAGGAAAAATTCGAGATACGAGTAAAAGTTTGAGAAGAAAGAGGTTGTTTCCTTTTAAAGGCCAAACCTTGCAAAGACGACCAATTGGCCAATCAGAACGAAACACGCGTAAGACAGAAAATGACACGTGGAAAGGTATCAGAAGAACATTTAAAGCCAAGCATTTATATCTTTAGAAGAAGAAGGCAGTTAACAACAAGAAGTTAAAAAGACGATTGCGCGGAGCAGTAACCAACCGCTTGGCGATAACTACCCAATGATTATAGAGTTAACGCAAGAACACAACAACAAAGGGAAGAAAATAGGGAACACTACTTTATTCATGAAAAAGCCATACGACATCTACAATATGCGTAACACGCAAAGTTAGTCCTCGTCAAGCCAGTAGGAAGGCCAGTAGAAATCATCTCTATCCGAAGACTGCAGTTCTGCGTCAAGTAAGGGGAAAGGATCATCAACCTTTTTCTCTTTTCCAAGCCCTGACCGAGGGTCCTCTAAAGGCTTTTTCACCTTCGAAGGAGTCGGGCACGAGTCCCCTTTGACGGCAGAAGCCATAATTTTAGAACTAACGTCGCTAACAGGGATTCTTTCCATGAAACGACTGATGTGAGGAAACAACTCATCATCCCTCTTTACTGGAGGAGTATAAGAATTTGAGTAAACGTCGAGAGACCCAGAAGTTTCCTTTTTCGATCTCTTACGACCCTTACGTCGAGAGAGTCACATTTTCCGGCACGACGGAGAAGGATCGTCAGAATTGGGAGAAGTTAGAGGAGTTGGTGGAGAGTCACGCTTGTCCACATCCATGGAATATGAGTCGGCCATGAAATTGCAAGCAATCTTAACAGAGAAACAAAAGGAAGATGAACAGGAAAAAGAAAGAAAAATCCCATTAAATAGTCGTGGCGAAGAGGCATTCCTACTTTTTCGCACACCCTCTGAGGACAATTAATACACCTTCAGGAGACTTATCATAATTGCAAAATCTGATCCAGTGATCATGCCTGTCGAAAGTCTGCACTAATCAAGAGGCACCGAGAAAATCGCCCAATCAGTTGGCATCAAAAAGACGGTTAGCAGTAATCTTTAATCACCATTTGGCGAATAAGGAAAGGCAAGTCTTGTGGGAATTCAATCAACAGCAGGCCCGTTTTCGGTTGGGCTAAGGTTAGTCCCAACTAACACGACGTTTACACACCACAAAGAGCAGAGTGTCACAAGCAAGATAACGGGAAGGTATTTTATTTATGGCCTAAACGGCCTGAAAGTACATTCACATACATATAAAATACAAAAGAAAAGACAAAGGAACACAAGGACGGCTACAAGCGGTCAGGCATTGGACCCGGCGTCGTCATTTGTCATGGAAGGAATCTCCCTCAGAGCGTCCGCCACGGAAGTCAGTTCGGAGGAAGAAACCCTCATGCCCTTCAAGCAGCACCCTAGCAGATCCTTCCTTTGCTACAGCATAGTGATAACCACCTGAATGCGGGAAATAGCAGCGGCCAACTTGGATACACTCTCCAGATGACTGAAATCCTCCATGGAAGCCGCACCCTACCTGGATAGAAGAGGGGTCATCATCCCCTGAAGTTCCAGAATGTCTTCAGAAGTCTTAATCAGCATGGTCTCCAGAAAGCCAACATCGGCTTCAGTGAGATTCTTCAGGGTATGAGCCTTTTAGATCAAGAAGTTTCTGGTCAGTTCATCCATAGTGAAAGACTGAAATGACAGAAGAAATGTAGAACAGATGAGAAGAATTAGCGCAATGAATAAATCAATTTATAGGCCTCAAGGAAGGACGGTTAAAAGGATGCGTCTCTCGATAATCGAGCCACCCCGTTACCTTAAAGACCGTTGAGCAGACAAGGCCAAAAATGAAGCGACAACCCTTGGTGAACACTCGGGCTAATTTTCGGTTGGGCTTATGATAACTATAGACGTAACTTTAGGGGCATTTTCGTTCGTAGACCCAGCGTTAAAGCCAGAATACTGTATCCCCTATCGGGCGTACACCATCGAGGTTATCGCCCCCCACACAACGAGGAACTCTAGGATGGTCGACGTCAGTGGGGGGTTGGGGGGGTCTCGCGCCTTATCCAGCTACACGCACGGCATTATCCCATCCCAAACAAGCCATGACGTAACTTGAGAGACGTGGGCGTTATCTTCCCTAGATAACGCCCACCCCCTAGAGGTAACACCTATATTTTACCTATAAATACCCCACCATTCAAGATGAAAGGTAAGCCTACAATTGCTAGTCGAACCCCTGCCATTTGGAACAACCATACTGACTTAAGCATCGGAGTGTCTACGCTGGAGACCCCCTCTAGCGCTTTGCAGGTACACTGGACGGCAAGCACAGTGATTCTGAGCGGCCATCTTCCTCACCTACCCCTCTCCAGAACCCCGAATCTTATCATTTGTGTATAACAACATGGATGGAAAGGAAAGGAAATTTAGTTATTTTTACCACTTTACCCTTATTGTCAATTCAGATTATTCTAACTAAATTCTTCATTTTTACCTTATGATTCATTTTTTTTATTTAATAATGTTTATGCAGGTGCGCCTACATCAATCAGATCTTCTTTTTTTGGGCTATAAACGAATCAATATTATCTTCTAATTTATTCTCTCCTTCTTCTCCTCTTCTCTGCTTCTTTCTAACATTTACCAATTTGTGCAAAACATTGGGCTTCATGAAGGGTAGTAGCATTACCACGTAAGAAACACATCAACAATCATCCAAAAATGAAGATAAGACAAAACTTAAGGCAGCATTCATTCTAATAATGTTTAGTAGATAGAATCTACAAATTGTCTCAAAAGATAAAATAGAGCTACAATATCCACTGTTAAAATCCAGCTAACAGAATAAAAAGGATAGCAAGAGTTGAGAAACTGACTCGAAGCATGGAATTGGGCAATGACTTCAATCTGATGTACCAAACATTTGGTGCATTAAATAATCTTTGCGCTCTGATATTGGACATCCAAAAAATTTCCTTACCCTTGTAGCATCTTCCGTGAGAAAGTCATAGGCTTTATAGCAAACATGAGCATCAACTCCAATTCTCAATAGCTCTTCATGCACTTCTTCCTCCGAATAAACACACACCTATTTTTTTTTTTGCAATTTCATTTCTCTCATCTGCAATTGAGTTCCCTTTTTCAAGTTGTTTAGCAACACTTTCAAGAGCAACGCTCACTTTCGAATAATCCTTTTGACTGGTCTTTCGCTTTCACTTATTTGGAGATGTCACCGAGTGACTTTCTGTATTAACTTGTGGAGTGAGAGTTAGATTTGGAGTCACTGGTTCACTTTCATGTCCATCTAAATCATCAAAATTCTCTAGAGAAAATTCTTGGCTAGCAACTCCACAATCAATGTCTTTAATATTATTGTTCATTGTCGGAGTACTATCCTTCATTTTTGCCCAATGACGTGCTTTCTCCTTCGCAGTCTCAGCATAATCACATGTTGCTCTATCTTTCGCATAAAGCGAAAGTAACTTATCGTAGTGAAGAATTTCAACATTCATGAACTTCTTTGCATGAGGATGTGCCTGTAAAAGAATAAAATGAGAAGAGGCAAATATTTAAACAATTTCCTATAAATGTTATGCTAAAAATGTCATATTAAAATTTAAATGTGTTTTTACCTTGATTAATTTTTCCCAAACTTCTGGCTCTGCATCAAACATTTTGGTTATAGGACTCCAAGAAAAACCACTTGTATGCTTGAAAATATCATAGAATTTTGTGGATTTTTTTTTTTATATACTTGATGCGGTTTTTCACCTTTTCCTTGTCAACTTCAAGAACTCCTATTTTTTCACGAACTTTTTTAACTACATCATTCAACCCTTGAGTAGTAAAAACACCATCAATTTTTGCACCATTTCTGTCTTCGTACACAAGAGCGTCAATTAAAACTTCATCCATGCATTTTGTCCACCGCATTAAGTCTCTTTTTCTGACATCCTTCTCTTGTATTGCCATTATGTCTATTGCAAAACATGTACAAAAATTCATATATAAGGGACCTATCTATATGGAAGTGTGCATTGTATTGGGAGTTGACATATAAATAAGCTATCAAATATTGGAGTAAATAAATATCAAAAAGTCTTTGCTAAAAAAAGATTTATCAAGATATCAAAATCCGCTATGTTTTCAAATTTCACCATATTGTTAATAAGGGATTAGCTAT
The DNA here is from genome assembly GCA_963691705.1 of Viola odorata. NCBI lineage: Eukaryota > Viridiplantae > Streptophyta > Magnoliopsida > Malpighiales > Violaceae > Viola > Viola odorata. The sequence continues at coordinate 37,179,070 of OY829544.1, forward strand.
GCACCATCAATTCACACCAAAAAAACCTATGCCATCAATAATACTCCAATATGTAAAATTGAAACATATGGGGATGTTTATCAATATTCTTGCAGCTATAGCACATAAATCAACTGCAAATTCAACAATTTACATGAAACGAAGGAAAAATTTAAGGTGTGCATGCACAACCCTCATCATGACCACCTGATGAGATGGGCTTTAAAAGAAGACATCATGTTGAAGTCAAATCAAACATTTTTTTTTAAATGCAATGAGGTGGTGGTGGGTTAAGAAAACTAGGTGAAAGTGCGTCAGCATGTATTATCTATGTTTTTATTAAGTGGATTAACATGTCAGCTATCCACAAAGTAGTAAGCAACAGTGAAGAAGCACAACTACAGACCTTTATGTTGTTATTGATAGGTGGAACAGGCAAGTAGTTGCGCACCTGACACAAAGATATAGCAATTAGAAAAGTAAAACAGAAAATCCAGAACTCTAACAAAGCTAATTATATTCATAATAATATCCACAGTTAAAATTATTCTGCAAATTGTAGAACCAATAATCTTTAAGTAAGCAGGTAAAACAACTAATCTCATCATCACTCCATGAATCCTGTCTACCTCTTGCACTAGAATTCTCAAGGTAAGGTAAGAAGGGGAAGCAATAAATTACAACAAGTTCGATGCTAAATTTATCAGGGATCAATGCAGGAACACAACAAAAGTTTATAGAATTCGTAAAATCCTCTAGAAGTCATAACAAGTTGATTAAAAAAATATAAAAAGAGGTTGACATCAATTCCTCACACCAATCTGATACCCACATACTTCTCCAAAATATTTCCCCACAATTCAGAATTTCAGACAAACAACTCATTAAAAACCACGTGAAGACCATAAACTGAGGTTGACATAAATTCCTGGATCATGAATCTTACTAAACACCCACCAAGACTACACACTTTCAAACCCTACTTTTGCAATATTGTAGAAATAGCCCACAAATAACAAATAAGACCCATCTCTTAAAACCCAACATATAGCATGAACCCTCCATCTGGCAATTGAAAAGGCAAAAAACTTTCAACATACCTAGGAAGTTAAACGCGTCCTTCTGTTTCCCGGGAATGGATACGAAGAGAGAGGAGGACGCCGCTGGTGGGGTGGAGGACGAAGAGAGAGGAGGACGCCGCTGGTGATGGGGGACGGTGGTGGTGATGGTTGAGTTTCTGTGTTGTTCTTGTTGTATTACCTATTGTCGTGAAAATTTGGCTGGAAAAAAAGTGTAGAAGGATAATAATGGAATATTTTTTTATTTCCCTTTAGTTCCTTCCCTTTCCTCCCACTTATGGGAGGAAATATTTTGTGGCCCCGGAAGGAAATTTTTACAATTTATTTACTCTACACTCCCTTCCATTCCCTTTGATTCCCTTGTACTTATTTTTCCCATACAAGGGAAATTTTAAAAATTTCCTTTCCCTTCCCTTCCTTTCCATCCTAATCCTTCTTCCCATACATAGGCTTAAGGTACAGACGGTTATATGGTAGTAGGGTTAGAAAAAAACCAAAATCTAAAAATCCGATCCAAATCAATAGTAAACCGCACTGAAAAATAGGTTATATGATCTGAGAACATAAAATTTTATTTGATCCGTAACCGAACTCATGTTTTATTTGGTTATCGGATATCTGATCCAAAAGGTATAGAATAACTGATTAATTCGAACCGAACCGATTCGAAGATAAATTTATTTCAATTTCATTAAAATAAACCCATAAAATTAGGGGTATACATGGGCCGGTTTGGGCCGGATTTTGAGCTAGACCCGGACCATCCCGGAAATTTCTGATTTTGCTTGGGATATGTGATCGGTTGTCGAAGCCGTAAAAAATAATAATAAAAACCTGCAGTCAAGTGCACAATAAATTGTGTATAGTGGCAACAGGATCGAACACAGGAATTAAGGGTTAACACTCTAATCAATTCGCAAAACAAAGAAATCTAACAGAAAAGTAACAAAGGGGGGGGGGGTTGAATGGTTGTTTGATTATCAATTGCCTAAGACAGTAATAAAGGAAAACAAAGGAAGAAAGAAATCAATAGAGAGAAAGTTCCCAGTAAGAATCTGTATCCGGTTGCAATTATGGTCAGTCGGTCATTGGTGCAAGTATCATCTACCCCGGGCCGATAGACATGCTATGGGGACCAGGTACGCTTACGTCCCCTGCTTACCTTCGTAAGAGAAGCTACCCCAATGTACGCTTATGGTGTAACCTTGACAGTCCGCCATCCTCCAAGGTATGCTTATGGAGACAATACTCGGCTGCCCATGAAGAGGAGGTAAGACGCGTCTAGGGTGAGACACTCAGTACGCTCGAGGCTCTGCCCTAACAATCCGTTTAATCCAACTGGAGGAGACCAGGATCCCGATTACTTCCAGAATGGTTATCTACTTTACCCTGCGCAACTTCACGTTAGGTATAACCACAAGGATGATAATAATTCCCTAGTTTTAATTACTAGTTGATCAAGCTTGTAATTAATCCTAGACAACTTGACAATTAAATATTAAACAAGATAGATATTAACCCAGAATATATGAAGCACAATTTGACCTCACGACTTCCCTTGCAACCTTCAATCGATTCTTACCAGGAAGACTAGCCGGTCATATTAAAAGTAAAAATAAATAAATAAATAAATTGCATAAAATAGAAGAAGAGAAGAAGAAAGAAGTCATATTTATTACCGGCCGGAGCAAAGCTCCGGTTTATTGAAAGAAAGAACAAAAGTGCCGGAGGCAGAAGTAGCGCCAAAAGTCTAGCGGGAGAGAGAGAGAAAACCTAATTACTAAAAGTATTTATAGTTTATTACAAATAAAACTCCTAATCCGACTAGAATTATATTCCTCAATGGTCTTCTACTGAGATTGGGATTCTCGGAGAAATTAATGAGCAGATCTCGTGTTTCCTTGTTTACGACAGTTTCCTTTTCTCGCTAGGACTCTGCTGCCTTCTGCAAACATTCAACTGCATGGCCTAGCTGCTCCATTCCATCCAGAAAATGATAGAAAGCGCTTCTTTTTGTATTTCCCTCTTAAATAGCCAAGATCTGTGAAAAGTAAAGAAACACAGCACCATTAGTAGTATCATGATCTAAAAAGGCATATAAAAGAGGGAAGAATTATGGATAATAAATGCTCTATCAAACATCCCCTCACTACCCCAATGCTCGCCCTCGAGCATTAGACTTAAAAACATCACCTCGTCTGGAATACACAGCCTCAACCCAAACACTGACCGCCTCCACTTACGCCTCGACCGAGCAGTACGCCACCCTCTAGCCTAGATGAACTCTGCACCACTCTTAAGGAATAACGAAACCACAAGAGTGGCTTTCCTACATCAGCCTGCTGCAAGCAATCCTCCCTGGGTAAAGTATTTATCACTCACGCTCAGAAACAGAGTTAGGTGTTTACACTCATCAATGCGAATGATAATGCACAAAACCAAATTTACAATAGCGACCCGAGTATGGAGAACACATGCATGGGCAATCATATGATCATAGAAAATTTGCAAGGGTGAAACAAGAAAATATGTTGGAGAAGAGGGTTCAAAAGAGAGAGAAAGAAGGATAGAGATTTTTTCTTAGCTGGAAAAAGGGCAAAATGGTGAGAGAGCCTCCTGGTGGCAATGGCAAGGGCAAGACAGAGAGCACTGATGAAGAGTGTGGGTATCTTCTTCATTCGAAAAATGTCGTTCGTCTTCTGATCTTCCTAATGCTCTGCTCCAGTTCTGATTTTGTACTCCCTTTCTGTTCAAATAATTTTTATTTATTTATTTATTTTTAAGGAAGAACAAAAGGGAGCATACATGATGTTTTGAGCTTTTGAATTGGAGCAGCAAAATTTCCCTCGGGCGTCTGATTTTCAGCACATGCTTGATGTTAACGGCTCGGCCTAGCAGTTGATTTCCAAATTGCTCATTTGAATGCTTTGATTTGATTTGAATATCTAGGCCGAGTCGTTCGGAATCCCCACGCTAGAGCTTTTATTTCTCTTTTTGCGTTCTGTGATTGCTTGCCATACTACTACTTTCAGCATCTTGATCTAGCAGTTGGACGTATGATTTTCTATTTTTATTATCTGCTTCTGCTTTCAGTGTCTCGGTGCAGCAGCTCGATACCCCCACATAGATGATTCTCTCTGCCCCACCTTACCACTGCCAGAGGACATCTCTCACCTGCTAAGAAAAGAAAGGAATGGCTCAAGTAGTCAGAAAGGTGGTGAAATGAAGGGTTTGAGCAGCAAGGGTAAGAAGATAAAAATCAAGAAAAAAGATAACAAGGAAAAGCGCAAAGTTCCTAATCACATCATCGCTTTCCTATGTCTAATGGTGCCTATACCCAAGGGGTCTCATGCAAATTCAGCCAGCACACAATCATGCATCCACTCATCAAGAAATTATGGCAATGAAAGCTCGAAAGCTCACAGGGCAGAATACGATGATTGCAAGCAGCTAGAGCAAGACGTAGTTATAAGAGCTAACAGGCAGTATGGTGTGCAAGCGGTTTTGGTGCAGTGGGTGAAGTGTCTATGTGTAGTGGGCCTACTCTGTGCATTCCATCAAAAGTGATTTCAAAAACAGGGGTAGTGCAATCAGTTGAAAACCATTTGTGGAAAAAATCCAAATCGGGATAAAACATGCAAATGCAAGGCAAACAGTCATGCAATACGATAATAATCATGCAGTTATGCAAATATGCACACAAAATATATCACAAAAGTATGAAATCCCTCCCCACACTAAAGCAAAATACCGTCCTCGGTGTGGAGAAGGGAATCAACCAACGGAGTTCAAATGAAAGGAATAGAGATAGGGAGAAAGGAAAGTGTGTACCGGGGTAATTTAAAATACAAAAACAACCCGAAGGAAATTGGAGAAGAGTTTGGGAGAGATATCAAGGGCTAGTAGGAGGACGTAGCCTCGAAGCTAGCTCATCAGGGAGGTTCTGGAGGAGTGAAATGACCGTCCGGAGGAGGGCATTCTTCTCAGCCATATCAGCAGCAATCGGGGCGGTGGTATGGATGTCAGGATCTGCTCGTCTGGGACGCTCATCGCTCGGTGGTGGAATAGGGGAAGGAGGGGGAGAAGCTGCTGTGAGGTCAGGCCACTCGAATGCTCCACCATTCTGGGCGCTCCAAACTTGCTTCTCGCCACTAGTGTAACCTTTGCTTAAAGACAAAACATGACCCGTCAAGTGCAAATGGCCCATACCATCGAGGGTACGGGCATCAAGTAACTTAAAACCAACGAGAATAAATAGGTCACAACTGGACACGTTACGATTACGCTGTTCAACAGCCAAGCGAGTGATAAGGGAGCCAAGAATGGGATTGCGGTTACAAGTGATAATAGCATGCAATTCATGAGCAATCCAGTACCCTAGGTTGGCCTTATGGTCGTTATGCATACACCATAAAAAAGAATAATTCCTGGATAGAGAGGGTGCCAGAAGACTGCATCTTGCCCGCAAAGTTGAGAGCAAGGAAACGATGTAAGATACGAAGGGCGGGGTCACGCAACTCATGGCCTTTTGAGCGTCGGGAGCTGTACTTGGCATTAGGATTGCCAGTAAGCTCCCTGAAGGCACTGGTGACATCAAACTCAGGGGGGTAAGCAGTGTATGCCCCGAGATACTATGAGGCACCCAAATTAGACTCTTTGGCAAAGCCAAGCAGAACATTAAACTTATCAATAGGCAGGTGCTCCCAAACATCCATCAAATGAAAATTGACCACCTTATCAGCCCCTAAATGCATGCTACCCTTTCCCTTTTGTTTAAGCCTAGCACTATCAAACCAAAAAGACGTGAAAAATTCATGGCTTAAGTCAAGGAATGTGGGGTGCTCAAAGTCAAACAGAGGACGCCAGCCAATATTATCAATCAAAACATTCACCCTAGCAGCTATACCCATTTTTTCTAAAAATTCAGTATCAAGTTTAGCACAAGGGGAGACAAGCATGCCATGCAAAGCTAACAACATATCATTGCTGGGCTTATCAGGAAAGTCCAGCCAACCATGAAGATGAGTGAGGTTAGGTGTTACCTAGGCAAAGGGCACGACTGTGCCTCCTCTGGCGTGGGCAGAACGAGCGGCCGGAGTAGGCATCGTCGTCTTGGTTGGGAGGAAGCAACCTGTGTAGCAGGTGATTTGCATTTCGGGCGAACGGGGGATGGTTCCTCGACTTCCATTTCCATGGAGGTGTCTTCGGTGGTTTCGGTGGTGGGAGGGACAAAAGCTTCATCCTCTGAATCGTCGTCGTGTCAATGGGAACCAGAAGCTTTACTTTCTATGGCTTACCCTCGGCGTAGCAGACGGGCTTAATCAATCGGCCCCGAGATGTCATGTCACGACCCATGGGTAAACCGCTGGGTCCGGGAACGGATCCAGTGACCTGGACATCAGCTTCAGATGTCAGAGTGGTGGTTGCGCTCTGGGTGGCTGCCGTCGCGGGCAGACCAATGGGGGTTGCATCATCCTCTTCCTCCTCTAACTCTTCTTCGGAGCCTTCTTCATCGGAACCCTCCTCAGATTCCTCCTCCTCTTCGCCAGATTCCTCCTCGCCTTAGGAATTGCCAGATGAGGTGGGCGCTTTAGGAGTGGCAGCAGCCGCCGTGCCAGAGGCACACGGCGGGGTAGCGGTCGACGGAGCGGGCTGGTCGGTGGTAGCTATCTCAATAGAGTCAGACTCGCCGATTCTGACTCGTATTCACCGGATAAGGATTCGTCGTCGGCTGCAGGGGCTTTCGGCGGAGTTACGGCGGCGGTGGGATTTGGTGATGGAGGAGTGGGTTTTTGAGGTGAGGTGAGGATGGGTCTGGACGTTGGTGTCTTAGCGACCTTTGGGGTGGACGATGGCTTCTTGGCAGTGGAAGCGGTAGTCATGACAGTGGTGGTGGCCGGAGTTACTGGGGTAGTAGCAGCGACGGTGGTGGTCGGCTGCGGTTGCTTTGGTGAAGAGAGAGGGGTGGATTATTTCTGTGGGGATTTTTTTGGTGGTGGTGGGTGGTGGTGTACTAGCGACGGTAGAGACGCCGACTGCAGCAGGGGTGACGGGAGTGGTGGTGGTCGGAGCGCCTTGGGAACGACGACTAGATGGAAGGTAGGAGCATCCAGCACTTTTCTTGGAGCGAGCCATAGAGAAGTTACAGAGGTTTTGTGAGGGGATAGAAAGTTGAAAAGCAAGAGGAAGAAGATGGAAGGTAAAGTGGAAAGTGAAAAGAAAATGGGAGAAAGCGTTCTCCTTTTATGGCTGCCAGCTGCTAGCCGTTGCCCATGTGCGGATGTGGCGGCTTGTGATTGGGGCCCATCAAATCCCAACTATCACGCTCCTGATCAGGAAATTCAAAGTTTAAAATTGGAATTAAGTGGGATATGGAAAGGGAATAAAATAGAATATAAGAAAATTGATGAATAGGGGGAAATAAATAAAATAAATGAAGGGGGGGGGGGGGGGGGGGAGAATAGATTCAGGGATGGAGAAAATCAAGGGATGTAAGGAAGGATAAGATAATTAGAGAAAAATAGGGGAAGAGATAGAAACGTGGGTTGCCTCCCACAAAGTGTCGCGGTTAAGGTCTCGGCCTAGACGTCGGTGACCAATATCAGAGTTGGTCAGGTGGGTCAGCGACATCTATCTCCTCAGTGATGAATGGCTTGAAGCCTTCGTAGAATGCCTTGAGACGGTGTCCATTGACTTTGAAAGTGACTCCAGTATCCAAACTTCGAATTTCAACGGCGCCATGGTCATAAACGGCTGTGACAACATATGGACCGGTCCACTTGGACTTCAATTTCCCTGAAAACAACCTCAGACGAGAGTTATATAATAGGACTTTCTGTCCGATAATGAAAGATTTATGAGATAGAAGTTTATCATGGTAGGCCTTCGTCTTGCCCTTGTAGATGAGGGCATTCTCGTAGGCATCATCACGAAGCTCTTCTAGCTCCTGGATTTGCAATCTGCGATGTTGTCCAGTTTCGTCAAGGTTGAAATTGGCCTTTCGAATGGTCTAGACGGCTTTATGCTCAATTTCAACGGGTAAGTGGCAAGGTTTGCCGTAGATAAATCGATAAGGGGTCATGCCAATGGGAGTCTTGAACGTTGTTCGATAGGCCTATAAAGCATCGTCAAGCTTCAAGCTCCAGTCCTTGCGGGATTGGTTGACAGTCTTTTCCAAAATTGACTTGATCTCGCGGTTAGACACCTCGGCCTGGCCATTGGTCTACGGGTGATAAGCTGTGGAGACACGGTGTGTAACTCTATACTTATTGAGCAAGCTCTTGATGACTCGGTTGCAGAAGTGGGTTCCACGATCACTGATAAGAGCACATAGGGTTCCAAACCTACTAAAAATACGAGAGCGAAGAAAGGCTGCAACCACTTTGGAATCATTAGTTCTGGTCGCCTTAGCCTTAACCCATTTAGAAACATAGTCCACCACGTGGAGGATGTATATGTTGCCAAATGAATTGGAGAAGGGACCCATAAAATCAATGCCCCAAATATCAAAAATTTCACAAGCAATAATACCTGTGAGCGGCATCTGGTTTTTGGTGCCAATGTTACCTGTACTCTGACAGCGCGGGCAAGCCGCACAGAACATGTGGTTGTCTGTGAAAATTGAGGGCCAGTAGAGTCCTGCTTCCAAAACTTTCATGGTTGTCTTCTTAGCTGCAAAGTGACCTCCTTCAGTGGAAGAGTATCAGAAACTGAATATGGAAGGGACCTCATCGGTGGTCACGCATCTTCGTATGATTTGATCCGAGCAGAACTTCCAAAGGTAGGGGTTATCCAATATATAAGACCTAGCTTTTCTTCTGATACGCTTCTGTTCCGAGGGGGATGAATTTGCGGGAAAATGACCTGAGGCATAGAAATTAGCAATATCAGTAAACCAAGGGTATTCAACGACTTGGGCAAGACATAGTTGTTCATCAGGGAATGTATCGCGAATAGGAATCAGTGAGTCATCCGTCTAGGTAGGCAAGCGGCTCAGATGATCAGCAATTGAGTTCTCAGTTCCTTTTTTATCCTTGATCTCGAGATTGAACTCCTGAAGTAAGAGTATCCACCGGATAAGGCGAGGCTTAGCGTCCAGCTTGGTCAAGAGGCACCGGAGGGCGGTGTGGTCTGAAAAGACGGTCACCTTTGTTCCCAAAAGGTACTGTCGGAATTTGTCTAAAGCAAAGACCACGGCGAGGAGTTCCTTCTCGGTAGTTGTGTAGTTCCATTGGGCAGGATCCATAAGTTTGGAGGCGTAGTAGATGACATAAACCTCTCGGTCTTTCTTTTGTCCCAACACAACTCCCAAGGCATTATTACTCGCATCACACATACATTCGAACAGAATGGTCCAATCTGGTGCGCGAATAATGGGGTCGAGATGAGCTTCTGTTTGAGGAGGTCGAATGCGGCTTTACAGTTATCGTCGAAGATGAACTCAACGTCTCGCTGTAGCAACTGGTACATCGGTTGCGTAATCTTAGAGAAGTCCTTAATAAACCTCCTGTAGAACCCTACATGACCAAGGAAAGAACGTACTTCGCGTACACAAATAGGATATGGAAGAGATTTGATTACCTCGATTTTAGCTTTATCCACTTCAATGCCTTTGTGGGATACAATATGACCTAAAATCAGTCCCTGGTCTACCATAAAATGGCACTTCTCAAAATTGAGGACAAGGTTAGTTTCAACACATCATTGTAAAACTTTTCGCAAAGTCAGTAAACATTCGGGAAAAGAATTACCGTAGACGGTGAAATCGTCCATAAATACCTCAACGTCGTGTTCAACTAGCTCGGAGAAGATACTGACCATGCAACGCTAGAAAGTAGCAGGAGCGTTGCAAAGACTGAAAGGCATCCTCCTGTAGGTGAAAATACCGAAAGGACAAGTGAAGGTTGTCTTGTCTTGATCGTCTAGGGCAATCGGTATCTGGTGAAATCCCGAGTAACCATCGAGGCAGCAGTAGTGTGACTTTCCAGCTATGAGTTCTAGCATCTGGTCAATGAATAGTAAGGGGGAAGTGGTCCTTCCTCGTAGCGGCATTTAATCAACGGTAATCGATACAAACGCGTCATCCGTTCTGTATGCGAGTAGGAATTTGTTCGTCGTTATGTCCCGTAGTGATTATGATACATGTCTTCTTTGGAACAACTTGAACTGGGTTGACCCATGTACTGTCCGAGATAGGGTAGATCACACCAGCGTCGAGTAGCTTCAGTATTTCCTTCTTAACGACCTCCATCATTGGAGGGTTAAGACGATGTTGTGGTTGGTGAACGGACATACTAGCGTCATCTAGGTGTATCTGATGAGTGCATAAGGCTGGAGACAGTCCTTTGATGTCTGCAATTGTCCACCCAATAGCTTTCTTAAATTCCTTCAATAAGGTGACGAGGGCTGTCTCTTCTTCACGGGCAGAGAATCATTGCCTCCTAGGTAAGCGTACTTCAGGTGCGTGGGCAAGACTTTGAGTTCCAAGTTTGGTGCCTGCATAATGGAAGGGGGAATTCTAGCATATTTAGAAGGTAGAGGGGTTACCACCATTTTGAAAGGAGAATGAGGAGTGGTTTCCAAAACAGCAACAATCTCGCATAGGTTAGGTGGGGTGACGAATTTGGAGTCTAAGTGATCCATGGCTGCGAAATTGACACTATTGGCTAGGGCAAGCTGCAAAGAGTCAACAGAAAATAAGTCAGCAATTTCCTCAACATCTGGATCAATAATATCAATAAAATTAAGATTCGAAAACTCAGAAGGGAAACGCATAGCATCAAGCATGCTGAATCGGATGATCTGTCCGTCAAACTCGAGGGTAATGGACGCATCGTGGACGTCGATCTTGGCACGGGCAGTCCTGAGGAAGGGTCGGCCTAGAAGAACATCGGAGGGTTTGGTACCCTGTTCATCTTCCATGCTGATCACATAGAAATCGACTGAGAAGAGAAGACTGCCAACTTAGACGAGGACATCCTCAATAATGCCCTCCGGATAGATTACTGACCGATCTGCTAATTGGATGACTACTCGAGTTGGCTTCAGTGGTCCGAGGTCTAGTCTGGTGAAGATCATCAAGGGCAAGACGTTGATACCTGCACCTAAGTCACACATAGCTTTTCCAATGTCAGTGCCCCCAAGTTTGCAAGGGATGGTAAACATCCCTGGGTCTGCACATTTTGGAGGGATTTTTCTTTGAATAACAACGAAAACTTTAACACCCACGCTAATTTTGTTCACTCCTGCCAATTTGCTTTTGTTAGTGCATAAAGATTTCAGAAACTTAGCATAACGTGGAACGTTTTTAATAGCCTACAAAAGTGGAATGTTAATTTGAACTTTACTGAACAAGTCAAAAATTTCTTATTCCTCTTTATCTTTTTTTCTTTTTGACTAACCTGTGTGGAAACGGAGGCTCAAGGACTTTAATGATGAAGTCTTCAGAGAATTCGGACTTCTCATCAATTTTAATTGGCGTACCTGATTTCCTGGAGGTGTAGACCTTTTTTTCTTTTTCGGCAGTGACTTCTACATCGTCAGCCACATGTGTGGAATCCGGGAGTTCAGCTTCTCGGCAAAGAGCTCGTGGTCAGGTAAGTGCGTGCCACTACGAAGTGTCATGGCACAAGCTCCGTGCTTAGGATTGGCTTCTGGTTATGGTGGCAATCGTCCTCCATTCTTCATCTCTTTCACCTCTACAGATAAAATCCCCAATTGTTTTTTACTATCAAGAACAAGAGTATGTAAGTTTGGTACCTCAGCAACTTGGGGTGTGGGCCCCATGGGTCATTGCAAAGCCTGGTACTGGTATTGCTAATTGTTGGAGTAGTTGGATTGGGGTTTGAAATTTTGGAGGTTAAAAGGCGGTTGCTGCTGATTCTGGAATGGATTTTATGGTTGTAATTGGCTCGGTCCAGGTTGTTGTTGTTGGTTGTTGTCCTAGCTCAAGTTTGGGTGACACCAACAGTTATTGTAATTCTGAGTGTATGAGTCATACTTCCTGGGGGCTCCATTGTAATTCCCTATAGCATTCACATCTATCTCATCCGGGATGTGTGGGCAAGCGTCCGTAGGGTGGTCGGTGAAATTACAAAAACCACATGCCTTGATCTACACGGGCTGGCCAGTAGATATGTTCTGAAGCATTCCAGTAATGGTGGAGAGTTGATTTTCCATAGCAGCAGCTCGGGCGTCGTGGGTAACAGGGGCCAATTGATCCAAAAGTACAACATTCTTGACCATAAGTTCCAAAAGAGCTTTGGCATCCATAGGGGTCAGGGCAAGTAGAGAACCACGGTTGGCAGCGTCGATTAATTCTTTGTCTCGCCCTCGCAGTCCCTCATAAAAATATTGGATGAGAGTGTGGTAAGGGATGTTGTGCGAGGGGCAAAGGGTTTGCATCTTTTTATAACGGTCATAGTGCTGTCCTAGGTTCTCGTTCTCTTTTTGGACAATGGAGACCAGCTGCTTCTTGGTAACATTGGCCATAGTGGTGGGATAGTACTTCTCTGTGAATGCTTTGAACATTTCGGCCCAGCTGGTGATTGATAGGGCAGGCAGGTCATAAAACCAGTTGCGTGCGTCATCTTCGAGCGACCACATAAATGCTTTTAGCTTAGCTTGATTGATGTCTACCTTTGCGGGTTTCAGGGCTTCGCAAATAGTATGGAGTTGCTGGAGATGTCAGAGTGCACTCTCCCTAGGGATGCCATGGCACTTAGGTAAATAATGGAGAACTGATGACTTGATTACCCAGTCGTAGGTTACAATAGGCCACTCGATACACCCAGCGGTTTGACAACTTCTCCGTCATCAACCATGGTTGGTTGTTCGGGATAAAGGTAATCTTCAGCGGCTAGATCGAGTTGTTCGATGTAAGCGGGAGGTTCCAAGTGATCAGGGGGGAGGAGGGGTTCGGTGAATTTGATGTAGGTTTTGCAGATTGATGTTGCTTGGCCAATTTGCGAGCTAGTCGTTCTGATCTCCTAATTTCGGGGTCGTAGGACAGTAGAGTTGTGTTAGACGACCTGGTCATACAAAAAGAAAAGAGAGATCGTCAATCCCCGGCAACAGCGCCAAAATTTGATCGGTTGTCGAAGCCATCAAAAATAATAATAAAAACCTGCAGTCAAGTGCACAATAAATTGTGTATAGTGGCAACAGGATCGAACACAGGGATTAAAGGTTAACACTCTAATCAATTCGCAAAACAAAGAAATCCAACAGAAAAGTAACAAAAGGGGGGGGGGGTTTGAATGGTTGTTTGATTATCAATTGCCTAAGATAGTAATAAAGGAAAACAAAGGAAGAAAGTAATCAATAGAGAGAAAGTTTCCAGTAAGAATTTGTATCTGGTTGCAATTATGGTCAGCCGGTCATTGGTGCAACTATCGTCTACCCCGAGCCGATAGACACGCTATGAGGACCAGGTACGCTTAGGTCCCCTACTTACCTTCGTAAGAGAAGCTACCCCAATGTACGCTTATGGGGTAACCTTGACAGTCCGCGATCCTCCACGGTAGCTTATGGAGACAATATTTGGCTGCCCATGAAGAGGAGGTAAGACGCGTCTAGGGCGAGACACTCAGTACGCTCGAGGCTCTACCCTAACGATCCATTTAATCCAACTGGAGGAGACCAGGATCCCGATTACTTCCAGAATGGTTATCTACTTTACCCTGCCGCTTCGCGTTAGGTATAACCAAAAGGATGATAATAATTCCCTAGTTTTAATTACTAGTTGATCAAGCTTGTAATTAATCCTAGACAACTTGACAATTAAATATTAAACAAGATAGATATTAGCCCAGAATATATGAAGCACAATTTGACCTCACAGCTTCCCTTGCAACCTTCAATCGATTCTTACCAAGAACAGAAAGACTACCCGCTCATATTAAAAGTAAAAACAAATAAATAAATAAATTGCATAAAATAGAAGAAGAGAAGAAGAAAAAAGTCCTATTTATTACCGGCCGGAGCAAAGCTCCGGTTTATTGAAAGAAAGAACAAAAGTGCCGGAGGCAGAAGTAGCGCCAAAAGTCTAGCGGGAGAGAGAGAGAGAAAACCTAATTACTAAAAGTATTTATAGTTTGTTACAAATAAAACTCCTAATCCGACTGGAATTATATTCCTCAATGGTCTTCTACTGAGATTGGGATTCTCGGAGGAATTAATGAGCAGATCTCGTGTTTCCTTGTTTGCGACAGTTTCTTTTTCTCCCTAGGACTCCGCTGCCTTCTGCGAACATTCAGCTGCATGGCCTAGCTGCTCCATTCCTTCCAGAAAAATGATAGAAAGCGCTTCTTTTTGTATTTCCCTCTTAAATAGCCAAGATCTGTGAAAAGTAAAGAAACACAGCACCATTAGTAGCATCATGATCTAAAAAGGCATATAAAAGAGGGAAGAATTATGCATAATAAACACTCTATCAACAGGCCCGGACCGGACCTGACATTAACGGGCTAGGCTGGGCCGGTTCTAGTTTTGCCGGGTCTAGCCTGGCCGGTTCCGAGCCTGACACTGCTTTGTTTTTTAAACTAAAACTTTCTAACAATAATTCTTAATACAGACTGTTAACAGTTACCTAATGAAGAATAAAAATACTATTATATATGTGATAAATTCAACCAATCAACAATTTCCAGGAATAAAATTAAAAACTCAATATATAGACATAAAATTCAACCAATCAACAATTTATATAGCAATAAAAATACCAACCAAAAGTACATGAAATTAAACCAATCAACAATTTCCAGCAAATAAAATTAAAAACTCAACATATAGCAATAAAATTACCAACCAAGAGTACATAAAATTCAAGCCATCAACAATTACCAAGAGTACATTAAATTTAAAAAAGTTGATATGAAATAAATATTTAACGAGATCCTGCATTGTAGTTGTACCGAGAAATCTGAAAAGAACAGCAATTAGCAAACTATATAACATCACATTGACAAATTCATTACCTAAAGTAGAAGGAAAACAAAATAAGAACTTGACTAACCTGCAACCATCAATTAAAATCCTCATGAGATAATATCTATCAGTGAAGGTGCAAAGTTAACGTTCGAGAAGGCTGCCATTTACAGATAATTATAATTAATCACATAGTAAATAACCAATTCATAGCTAAATAAATTTAAACTTAAATATTACCTTTCTCAAGCTCATCAACTTCTTTCATCGTCTCTTCTGTTGTACAATGATATTCATAACTTGGTGCTCTCAACCAATATTCAGTACAAACCAGCGCCTTTACAATTTTTGCGGACAAAGAGCTTTGAAAATCATCAAGGATGCGACCACTACAACTAAATGCAGATTCTGATGCGACAGTAGAAGTCTGAATAGCCAACACATCTTGTGCTATCAATGAGATAGTAGGAAACCGAACACTGTTAACCTTCCACCACTCCAAAATGTCAAATGAATCAGAATTCTCTATCGTATCTTCCTCAAGATAACGATCTAACTCTGATAGTTTTGGTAGTACCTGTCGTTGAGCCAATTCTTTTCGATACTTGTATTCATAGGCACATGAAGCTGATCCATATTCACCATCAAAATTATCAACATCTAAATCCATAGGCATTGTCACTGAGCCAACATGAAAAGGAGAAGAAGCTTCTGCAACCGCATTGTCATTGGAATTTCTATTCTCCCTTTCATACTCTGCAAACAATGCATTAAGGTTCCTTCCAACTTTTTCAATTAACACCATTGCACTTTCATACTCATACATATTGTTAATCACATAATTTGCGTAACCCAACTTGTACCTTGGATCTATCACGACCGCAATAAACAATATCACATTAATTTTCTTTGGATCGCCCCAATATTTGTCACACTTTTTCTTCATTTGCAATGCCATTTCAGCCACCTCAAAATCAACATTACTGCACATTTGTTTCAACCGAAAATCAATCTCACACACTTTATTCAAAAAAATGTTAGAAGTTGTGTATTTAGTACCTGAAACACTTAAAGTAAACATGTAGAAACACTTCAAAAAGCTGACCATGTTCTTGATATGAACCCAATCTTCTTCCTTGGGAATCCCCTTTCTACAATTAAGTGCTTCATCCTCGCCAACTTCACTCTTACAATTTAAATCCAACCCCACATATCTATCAAAAGCAGACTATAATTTAAGGGTTGTTTCTAACATCAAGTAAGTTGAGTTCCAACGGGTGCACACATCAAGACATAACAAAGCTTCACTATCTATCCTTTCTTCAAAACACTACCCTTCCAATGATTGACTCTTTTCTGCAAATACCCCACCACAACATTATTCGAACTAGCATTATCAACAGTTACAGTCATAACCTTATCAATACCCCACCACAACAAACATTTCTCAATCAATTTACCAATGACCTCACCTTTATGACTAGAAATTGGACAAAAAATTATAATTCTTTTTTGTAACTTCCAATTTGAGTCAATATAATGAGCAGTCAGGCACAAATAATTAATGCTTTGATTGGAAGTCCATGTGTCTGTAGTAAGATAGACCTTCCTACAGTTAAATGCAATGCTACTTTTTAGCTTCAATCTTTCCTCCACAAACATCTCATAACAATCTCTCACTACAGTAACTCGTGAAGGAATTACAAATTTCGGTTGCAGTTCAAAACAAAAGTGCTTAAAACCTTTACCCTCAACCATTTTAAAAGATTTTTCATCAACAATAATCATGTATGCCAATGCCTTCCTACAATTGTTCTGGTTAAATTTTCATATAGTTAACACACTCTCATTACTCGGATTAATACTTAACAGAGATTGACCCTTTGACACAACACTCTGGAGTGATACTGATTTGAAAAATGGACCTTTAGGGCATTTAAACAAGTGCCTCCTAATTGCAGTTGTGCCAAGTTTATCAGGATCATACTTATACTCAGATTTCTCGCAAAAATTGCATCGTACCTTTAACTAATTGTTACGATTCGTAAACTTCGTGACATGATCCCAAACGAATGACGTTTCTTTTCTTTTCTTTGCCTCACTTTCTTCTTCTGAAACTTCACTGCCTTGCAAGACCCCCACGTTTGATTGCAGTGGTATCTCCCTTTGTTATGTAGATGAAGTCTGCAGCGTCGCTACTTGTAGAGTTCCACTTCCAACGAACGGAGACTCAGACCCCGACTCCATTATCTATACAAAAAATAAGAGAAATAGAGCGATTATTAACTGAGAAATTAAACCAATCCTTCTGTAGAGAAGGACAGAACAAATTAATTAAAATAATTGGAACAAGCAATGCTAAAAATATTGTAATTAGTACTTGAGTCTGGAATATTTCTGTGCCAATGACTAACTGACCTAGAAAAGCAACCCGAGAACACATTTTGCTAAGATTACTCCATATCTGATTTATATCTCTTTTCTTGCTTTTCTTGCTCCTGATTGCGTTTTGTTATCCAGCCTTGGACTGTGATTTCATTTCGTGCCCTAGATAAAGATTTTACTTATTTGTCTTGTTAGCTCCAGATCTTGAGTTGATTAGTTCACTAATCAACATAAACCCCTCCCCCTGTGTTACTTGTTCCTTCTCTGTTGCACTTTCTCCCTGTCATACATTTTTATTAACATATTAATCCTTCAATCTCTGTAGTTCGACCCTGTCTTGCCTCGTACACATTTATTTGTGCATTTAGGCTTCAGGATAAATTTTAAATATATTTGACTGACGATCACTTGCGTATGACCTTGAAAAAAGGAAGGCATCTCTCGCCCTGCTTGGAGATAAATCGCCCTAGGGTGATAACACGCCCTGTTAATTTTTGTACCTCCTTGACAGTTCAAGGAGATATCATGTCCTGGATAGCTTTGACTTTCAAGGGGTTGGGTTGGATACCCTTCTGACTGACCACGTAACCCAAAAATTTGCCCGTTTGGAATGCGAACATGCATTTACGGGGGTTCAACTTCATCTAGTATTCTCTCATCACGTCAAAAACTTCTTTCAAGTTGAGCAAGTGGTCCTTGAAGCTTCGACTTTTGACCAATATGTCGTCAACGTAGGCTTCCATATTTTTTCCGATTTGCTTTCCAAATATTTTATTCGTCATACGTTGGAAAGTTGCTCTAGTGTTCTTCAGCCAAACGACATCGCCGTGTAGCAGTAAGTGGCTTTTGGAGTGATGAAGGTGGTCTTTTCTTCATCCTGGACAGCCATAGGGATTTGATGATATCCGGATTGGCGTCTAACGAGCTCAGATACGCCTACCCGGCGGTCTGATCGACTAACTGATCTATTCGAGGGAGCGGGTAACAATATTTAGGACAGGCATCGTTTAAGTCAGTGAAGTCGATGCACATACGCTAGTCTCCATTGGGCTTCGGAACAAGAACTGGGTTAGCTAACCAGGTTGGATATTGGACTTCGTGAATGAAGCCTGCGTCTAGGAGTTTCATCGCTTCCTTGTCAACTGCTAACGCCTTCTCTGTAGAGAACGCTCTTCGCTTCTGTTGGACCGGCTTGACACAGGGGTCGACATTAAGTCGGTGTTCCGCCACTTCTCGCGAAATACCAGGCATATCCGCAGGCTTCCATGCGAACTCTCCTTTACATTTGTTCAATAGTCGAGCTAATTGGAGGTTTTCCTCTGGCCTGAGCTTTTCGCTAACTAGGAAATTCACCTCGCTGATCCCGTTAACTGGTACGGGCACCATCTTGTCCACAGGCTGAGTACGTTTCTCATCGTTTTGCTCATATGGATCCACCGTGACACACATATGTCTATCACAACTCTTCTGAGTCATAAGTAGGTAAAATTCAGCCGCCAATTTCTGATCGCCTTTA
This sequence comes from Viola odorata, assembly GCA_963691705.1. Lineage (NCBI taxonomy): Eukaryota > Viridiplantae > Streptophyta > Magnoliopsida > Malpighiales > Violaceae > Viola > Viola odorata. The sequence goes on from OY829544.1 coordinate 37,197,955, forward strand.
ATTGAAACCACTCCATCCCAGGAGGGATACTTCATCCTTAAATGTTTTTGAGATATCGCTGCCCCGAAACGGTTGAGGAACGGCCGCCCAAGTATGGCATTATAGGGCAGAGTGAGGTCAACGACTAAGAATAACACCTCCTCTGACCGTTTAGACGTGTCTTCTCTAAAGTGCACTGGCAGCGTTGTAACTCCAGTCATAGGGATTGGGACCCCATCTACCCCAATTATCAGCTTCTTGCACAGTGTCAGCTCGTTATCAGGGTGTTTCATGAGGTTATAAGCCTCCAACGAAAATAGATTGACCGTGCTTCGGTTATCAACAAGAGTTCTTCTAACCCCGTGGTTACCGATGACAGGTGTAACCACTAGTGCATCGTTATGTGGGAACACGATGCCTTTCTCATCTTCCTCGGAGAAGGATAACACCATTCGATCCAACACACTTATCACTTCACTTTTTATTAATGCGCCCCCTCACTTCCGCTTGTCTCTGGCTGTAGGCGTCAACTGTGCAGGCTCATCAAGGTATGGTGTGCCCCCAGCGATAATGTTGATGATGGGAAAATCATCTTCATCAATCGCAAGCATTTCCCTACCTCTCCCAGCGGGTGTGTTATCATTTCCCGGAGCGCGAGGAGGTGGTTGTCTATTATCAGACGTCCTATTTGTCGGGTTGTTCCTGACTTCTTCTCTTGCCTTAGTGGCAAATTCCCCGAGGTATCCTTCTTCTACCAAGCGCTCTATTGCCAGCTTTAATTCTCTGCACGCGTCTGTAGAGTGCCCTTTGACTTTATGAAATTTGCAGAACGTATTTTCTCTTCCTCCCATGACTACTCTTGGCTTTACGGGAGCTGGATAACGGATGGGGAGATTCCACTGTTACGCAATTGCTAAGATTTTTGCCCTTGGCAATATAAGGGAAGGAAGGTCTGGGTCGTAAATCCGGCCCTTGGGAGGATCTGCCTGCCGCCGAGTAGGGGAGTTACTAGATCTTCCCCTTGAAGAGTTGCCTCTTTGTCTGTTGGAGGTTTTTGGGGTATGATCTTTTCGTTGGGCGTAATCATCTACAAAATGACTGATAAAGCGCTAAAATGCCATCTTTTCATCATCTTTTCACTTCTGTTTTGGGATGATAATACTGCTAAATGCTGGCTTTTCTCTCCTTTTCCACAGATATGCTGCTGAGAAGCAAAATTATTCAAAAGGAGTCAGAAGAGCCTTTATCAGAGTTGTTTTGATGGTCGCAGAGCTATTCTATCCCAGACATAGGATAAGGAAAGAAACTAGAAGCGTTGACCAGAGTCAACTGAATTAATGAGAAGTCAGACTGGGCTTGGGCCGTGAGCTGGATGCGAGCTGTCTGCTTCTAGAAGACTTATTTTGAAGAAATCACTCTCCGATTAGAACTCTTCCATTTAAAAACAATTAGATTTTATTTGATTTTATTTTATTCTATCCTTACCTAGTTTCTAGGAGATTAGAAACAGTTAGGTTATTATTTAATCAGTTGCTGGGCAGAAGAAAAAGGAGTCTTCTTCCTTATTTACGTTCTGCCATTGCTGCAGCTTAAACGCTTATTCTATTTCCTTCTTTATTTAATTTAATTCTGATTCAGTTTATGTTCATCTCTTTATTATTATTATTATTATGTCGATGCTAGGCTAAACAATCTCTTTCTGGTAAGGATACGAAGCCCATGATTTTGTGATTGTGAGATCAAATAGTACTTCACACACATCACACTTATATTCTTGTCTTTCTTGATAACATGCTAGTTTATTCTTGTTTTGAGTAAAGCTTGATCATCTTCACCTAGAACTAGAGTAATTACAGTCTTCCTCTAAGGTTTTGGAGTCTACATTATCGAAGAGGATACGAAGGCGACTAGTTGGTGACAGCTAGAAGAAGGACCAGATCTGGTTTATAGGATAGACACGATTCTCTATCCCAGGCCTGGCATAGGTCTCTCCCCGTGTTTATCAATTGCTCAATTAAATGCTATAGAGTGTCTCTTAGGATTGTTGAGTCAATTAGGGACTTTCAATAGAGTGTCTCTTTGGAAGTCTTGTGTAGGAGGAGAGTAGGAGATCTAGGTGACCTATACCTGATCTCTATAGTCGTCCTATAAGTTGGTGTTTAACACTTTTGCATCAATGATCAGTCTAAGTGAATCATGGGCTAGGTAGAATCCTTACTGGGAAGTTTCCTCCATTTGTTACACTCAATTATCTATTTATTGCTTTCTTTATTTCTGTCTTTTAATTATTGCATCCAAACAACCCTTATTAGTATTTACCACCCATCATATTTCATTACAAAGAATTGAAATTGTCCACCAAATCCCTGAGGAACGATCCTTTTACCACTTGCTGCAGTTTAATTTATATTTGTGCATGGTAAACTGTACTCTATTTGTTTTTGACGGTTTCGGCAACCATCAAATTTTGGCGCCGTTGTCGGGGATTCAACGATATTAATTTATTTTCTTTGTTTTGTTTTATGACCAGGTCCTCTTGTTAGCAATTAAACAACCTAGAGATCACCAGAGGCAGAGGACAGAAAAAGAGAAAAAAAAAAACAGATCCAGAAAATAATTCACGTAACATCAATAGCAAAGGGACTCTTTCCCAAGCCTAGGAGAGAGAACATCTGCACTCAGATGGCTGGAGCAATAGAGGTATGGTTAAAATCCATAGACAATAAAATAAATAACCTACATGTTCGTATCTCTTCTGTTGTAGATCAAGTGCAACAACTCTCATATGGAGCGTCTGGCTTCCAATCACATCCTTGGGCGGATGCCCACAACTACATTCAAGGATGGGAGTACCCCCCGAATTTCAATTGGGTACCACCACAACAACAACATCAGTACCACATGCAAGATCCCATGCTCATACACCTAGTCTCACAACAACCTATTGAAACCACTATTAATTCTCTGAGTGAAACACTTAAACAATGCATGAAATCCACCCAAGCATCCATTTCTAATATAGAAAGATAGATTTCGCAGCTGAACATTAACAACCAAGAACAGGGCAGTAGCCTACCATCTACTACAGTTGATAACTTGAAGCATAACGTCTCAGCCATGGTGTTGAGAAGTGGGACAGAAATTCCAGAAAGAACAGCCCTTTCCCAGGGCTGGGGAAGAAGCATTCTGCTACACCACCATCAGACCTAATGGAACCAGAGGCAGAGGTAATTTCAGAAAAGCAAGTCAAGGTAACCCCTACTCCTGAGGTATCCGTACCAAAGAAAGAACAGGTAATCCATCTTCCTTTCCCTGATAGGTCTGAAAAGACCAAGAAGGCAAAGGAAGAAAAAGCTATCTTGGATTTATTTCGTAAAATAGCCATAAATGTTCCCCTTCTTGACATGATTGTGCAGGTTCCTAAGTATGCAAAGTTTTTAAAAGAGTTACGTACTAACAAGAAAAAACTTACAGGGGTAGAGCGGATTAACCTGAATGAAAACGTAACTGTCGTTTTCCAGAAAAAATTACCGAACAAGTGCAAAGATGGGGGGACATTTGTAATCCCTTGTAAGATTGGGGAGCAGACTATTAAGAAGGCATTGTGTGACTTAGGGGCAGGAATAAATGTGTTGTCGTTAACTCTTTTTAAAAGTCTTAATATTGGTGAATTAAAAGAAACAAGACTTGTAATTCAACTAGCTGATAGGTCTATTATTTATCCTGTTGGGGTAATTGAAGACGTGTTAGTGCAAGTTAACGATTTTATTTTTCTTCCAGAATTTTATGTAGTCGATATGGGTAATGAACAAACTTCTAAGTCAATAGAGATATTATTGGGCAGACCTTTTTTAAGGACTGCAAGGGCAAAGATTGATGTGGCAGGAGGGAGTTTGACATTGGAATTTTGTGATGAAATTATTAAATTCAATATGTATGATGCCATGAAATTTCCAAATGACATGCATAGTGTGAATTGCATAGATGTTATTGACCCTAACGCTGATAATATTAAGAAATTAAATGCTACTAATCCTTTGGAGCATGTTCTTAGCAGGAGGGTTGATCAACAAATGCGGGGAGAATTGGAGGAAAAATTTGAAATCAAAGAAGAAATTCAAGAAACTATTTTTGAGCTTGATTATTCTAACTTTCCTTCTGATATCAATATTCTTAAGATTCTGGATGTGACAATCACTAATAACACTCTTCCCCCTTCAGTTTTGCAGGACACAAACTTGGTGATAATAATCGGAGGGATTGTACCCAGGGTAGGAAGGATCCTGGTGATCTTCTCCTCTGAGGGGGTGGTCCTCGCTGCTGGTACACCTGCAAGGCACCGAAGGGGGTCCCCGGTGCAGATACTCCGACGATCAAGTCAGTATCAGTAGGAGTAGTAGTGAGAGAGAGTAGTGAGAGAGTAGTGTCTAGTGAGAGAGAGAGAGCCCCCCCCCCCCCCCTTCTACCTAGGGGGGTATTTATAGGAGATCTAGTAGGGAGGCGTCATCTTTAATAGGTGCCGCTTGGGTGCCATGGGGTAACGCCGAGTAGATGACGCTTGTGTGCTTGTCGGGGGTGGGAATAGGTGTCATATCATGCTGGATGGGGGGGGGCCCGCTGACGTCGACCACCCCCCGGTAGCAGGACTAGTAGGAGGCTAGGCAGGCCCTACAGTAGCTGAAGATGAGGGTTCCCCTGTCAGGACTAAAATGCCCTGGGGGTTATGTCAATAGTTATCACAAGCCCAACCGAAAATGAGCCCGAGTGTTTACCAAGGGCTCCATTCTCGGTGTCTAGATGAATGCTATCTCTTCTGCGTCACGACAGGCTTGGAAAAATCTTCGAGTTCCTTTGCGTCCTTTGATGCCCACGCCGCAGATTCTTACTAAAGCTCTATAGGCGCTATCTCTGGCAGACAACGCTAAGGTCCTTTCGAGTGGCGTCCGGCATAACCTGGGATGGGATAACACCGATTGTAGAGGTAGATGTCATGTGAGAGCCCTCCCGCTGAGGTCGACCATCCCAGGGCTTGCCACTAGGCTAGGGGCGGCATGGACAGCGTCGAGTGTCCAAGGAATGAGTTGGAGATGCTGCTAGCTTGCCAGAAGTCGTTAGGTTGTCATGTCAGACTATTGCTTCGCCATTCTGGTTGGCTTGCGAGAAAATGCCAAGACATAGCCGCAACCAAAGTAGAAAATGAAGATTCGTTCTTCATGCAGAGAGAGAATATGGTGGTGATGGACCAGAGGTGACGAGAGGACAGACCTCAATACTCAGAGCCCAACCAAAAACTGTTAACGAAATCGGCAAGAACTATGTGCCCCCAGCCCAACGAAAATGGTCCTGGTATGCAATACCAATGACATGGAGGCAGCTGCTGACAAGGAGACAGCTGATAACATTGAGGCAGCCCCTAACTTTGAGGCGGCTGATAACAAGGAGGCATGCTGATAACATGACGGCACCTGACAAGGAGGTCGCTGATCACATAGAGACAAGCTGATAACATGACGGCGCCCGACAAGGAGGCCGCTGGTGACATAGAGGCACTCGCTCACATGGAGGCATCACAAATCACATAGAGCCATCACTCACATGGAGGCACTCGCTCACATAGAGGCATCACAAATCACATAGAGGCATCACTCACATGGAGGCACTCGCTCACATGGAGGCATCACAAATCACATAGACATCACTCACATGGAGGCACTCGCTCACATGGAGGCATCACAAATCACATGGAGGCATCGCTCACATGGAGGCACTCGCTCACATGGAGGCATCACAAATCACATGGAGGCATCGCTCACATGGAGGCACTCGCTCACATGGAGGCATCACAAATCACATAGAGGCATCACTCACATGGACGCACTCGCTCACATGGAGGCATCACAAATCACATAGAGGCATCGCTCACATGGACGCACTCGCTCACATGGAGGCATCACTCACATGGAGGCATCGCTCACATGGCGGCATCACAAATCACATAGAGGCATCGCTCATATGGAGGCATCAACCTCTTCACTATTTTGATATTTCATCAACTTTCCTGCACATTCTCAAATGTTGTCTTGCCATGTTAGTAAAAATAACATATAATGACAAGTATTAGTTGCCCTTAGAGGCTTTCACCCGCACATATCGGGGTGTCGTTGATGTCGCTTTTTCCATCCAAACTCGTTGGATCCGGCCTTGCTGTGAACCGCCTGCAATATTGACGCAGTTTTACGCCATAAGCTACCTATAATTTGTGCGGTTTTACGCCATAGATACCTGCAATATTGATGCGGTTTTACGCTGCTCGGACCTACCTGCAATATTAACGCGGCTTTACACTATAGGCCACCTACAAATTGTGCGGTTTTATGTCGTAGCTACCTGCAATATTGCACGCTTTCACATTCCCCAGGATTTCAATCTGTACTCCACTTGAGCACCTGCATTCTTAGCTGCACAAATACACTAACAAAGTTTGCTAACTTCGATTAGCTTCCTCTAAGAATGTTAAAAATAGAGGTAAGGGGAAAATGATAATCTTAAAGGTGATAGCGATACCTTAGGGGAATAAACAAGGAACTCGGCCGTTGTTTAATTCCCGTTCCCTTCCTTGCATTTACGAAGGAGAGTGACATGTTGTTGGAGACCTTTTTTATGATGAGAGGATGTCGACATGATATTATGAGGGCTTTCCCAGAGGGGTAGATATTCACCCGATAAATAATATAAAGATCCATCCGGGGTAGATATTCACCCACTAGATTATATTCTGAATCATCATTTATTTCACCCACCGTCGCCATAGGGGAAAACTAAATTAGTGGCGTCACTTTGCGGCTCAATCGTGCCTGCTAAACGTCGATATCTCGCTTAGATGTCTTCATGAGAATTATAGCCCTTTAAATTATCTTCAAATCGAGCTATTATCTAGAAAATTCCGAGCATGCACGAAGAAGATACGATTTTTCCGTGAAACCCGATATAGCTGGAATCACGAATCTTAAACCCAGATTTCGAATCACAATAACGCCCAGTTAACGTCAATATCTCACAGATATTCCTTGACAAGAATTGTAGCCCGTCAAATTGCCTTCGAATCGAGCTATCACACGCAAAATTCCGAGCACGTATGTAAAAGATATGATTTTCCCCGCGAAACCTGATATGATTGGCCAGCAATGCACTTTTCTGGGCGCAAACGCTGAAAGTCCTGAGACTTCTGATGACATGGCAAGAGTGACAATGGCAGGGGCGACATCTAATAACAAAGCGACACCCGATAATCATAGGGCGACATCTGATAACGAAGCGACACCCGATAACATAGGGCGACATCTGATAACGAAGCGACACCCGATAGCATAGGGCGACATCTGATAACGAAGCGACACCCGATAGCATAGGGACATCTGCTAGCAAAACGACATCTGCGAGCAAAGTGACATCTGATAGGGCGACACCCCATAACAAAGCGACATCTACTAGGGCGACACCCCATCCAAGGTCACGCATGACGTCACTCCATATGACGTCACCTCGCATGACGTCACTCCCTAGCACAGAAGCGACATCTTTCGTCTTTTTCCCAGAAGCTCAAATATCATTTTCCTCTGACACTCAATAATAACATACGCAAAAGTCTAACCCCTCTCTCTCTTTCTCTTACTTTTCCAGATCTGATCTTACAACGAAGATAATCATAGTCTCTCTCTCTCTTTTCTTTCTTTTCCCGATCCGATATTTCTCTTGAACATACTCTTGAACATATAATAATAAATTATTGGTATGGATTGAGATCATCACACACAAGCACTCTTAAATCACCACTTTCCAGATCTGCTCCCTTTTGTGCGCAACAATAACTCTCAATAATATATTGATCACATATATTCATATCATGAATAAAATCCGAGCAGCCCTTGATTCATAATATGATAAATCCCCATAAATAGAAAAACCAGCAGCAATGATGGAGATAAATATGCATACGGAAAGGAGAGCCTTTAGATCTTAAGGAACTCACTTGAAGATAAATTTTGTGGCTGTCTTGTTCAAATAAAGATCATGAAAATCAGTTTCAGAACATGCACTTCATCACACAGGAAACAAAATATGCTTGATTTCATAACTCCCTATTTTATTACTAAGGTATAATCTTTCCAATACCTATGAAACTCACTTTATTTATATAGGGTCATGATGCTTGGGCTTTATGATTGAATTTTGCGAGAGAAAACATGCAGAATTGGCATTCTTTACCCTGCTGCATTTGACACATTGACTATCAATATAGGCCTACCCCTGAAACCATTTGTAGTTAATAAAAGAGATGCTTAAAATGTTAAGTGCTCTGATATTATTGCCTCATTAAGCAAAAATAAGCAGAGAACTTTCGAAGAAAAAAATATATATAGCAGCTAAAAAAAAATTGAAAATGTTATGTTTGCTGCTTTGGTATTCATACCTCATTCAAGCAAGAATATCCAAGGAACTACAATCAGCTCTGAAAAAAAGAAAAGATGAATGTCTTGGTACCCATGCCTCATTTAAGCAAGAGTACCCAAGAAACTACAGCTGATTGAAATTAAATAAAAAAATGATAGAGAAATGATTAAGGGGTAGGCCGAAAATCTTCAATTCAGTCAATGTGGAGGGGGTAGTAGAAGGAAATGAGAATTGCTATGTGTGTTTTCAATTGCAGGGTCTGATCGCTAAGCACTCGATTATGATACTATTTCAAATAAGGTGAGTTTGGGGTCTTGGTCAAGCCTTGGTAATATAGGATGGAGCTATGAGCTTAAGTATTTGTGGATCTTATGTGATGAATTGGGTGTTCTAAAGTCGATACTGATTGGTCTTTATTTGTATGTGTCTTGCTTTTTTTTGTCTTGTTGTTGGATAGGAATGCTTGGGGGCAAGCATAAGATAGTGTGGGGGATTTGATAAAGCGCTAAAATGTCATCTTTTCATCATCTTTTCACTTTTGTTTTGGGATGATGATACTGCTAAATGCTGGCTTTTCTCTCCTTTTCCACATATATACTGCTGAGAAGCAAAATTATTCAAAAGGAGTCAAAAGAGCCTTTATCAGAGTTGTTTTGATGGTCGCAGAGCTATTCTATCCCAGACCTAGGATAAGGAAAGAAACTAGAAGCGTTGACCAGAGTCAACTGAATTAATGAGAAGTCAGACTGGGCTTGGGCCGTGAGCTGGATGCGAGCTGTCTGCTTCTAGAAGACTTATTTTGAAGAAATCACTCTCCGATTAGAACTCTTCCATTTAAAAACAATTAGATTTTATTTGATTTTATTTTATTCTATCCTTACCTAGTTTCTAGGAGATTAGAAACAGTTAGGTTATTATTTAATCAGCTGCGGGGCAGAAGAAAAAGGAGTCTTCTTCCTTATTTACGTTCTGCCATTGCTGTAGCTCAAACGCTTATTCTATTTCCTTCTTTATTTAATTTAATTCCGATTCAGTTTATGTTCATCTCTTTATTATTATTATTGTTATGTCGATGCTAGGCTAAACAATCTCTTTCTGGTAAGGATTCGAAGCCCATGATTCTGTGATTGTGAGATCAAATAGTGCTTCACACACATCACACTTATATTCTTGTCTTTCTTGATAACATGCTAGTTTATTCTTGTTTTGAGTAAAGCTTGATCATCTTCACCTAGAACTAGAGTAATTACAGTCTTCCTCTAAGGTTTTGGAGTCTACATTATCGAAGAGGATACGAAGGCGACTAGCTGGTGACAGCTAGAAGAAGGACCAGATCTGGTTTATAGGATAGACACGATTCTCTATCCCAGGCCTGGGATAGGTCTCTCCCCGTGTTTATCAATTGCTCAATTAAATGCTATAGAGTGTCTCTTAGGATTGTTGAGTCAATTAGGGACTTTCAATAGAGTGTCTCTTTGGAAGTCTTGTGTAGGAGGAGAGTAGGAGATCTAGGTGACCTATACCTGATCTCTATAGTCGTCCTATAAGTTGGTGTTTAACACTTTTGCATCAATGATCAGTCTAAGTGAATCATGGGCTAGGTAGAATCCTTACTGGGAAGTTTCCTCCATTTGTTACACTCAATTATCTGTTTATTGCTTTCTTTATTTCTATCTTTTAATTATTGCATCCAAACAACCCTTATTTGTATTTACCACCCATCATATTTCATTACAAAGAATTGAAATTGTCCACTGAATCCTTGAGGAATAATCCTTTTACCACTTGCTGCAGTTTAATTTATATTTGTGCATGGTAAATTGTACTCTATTTATTTTTTACGATTTCGGCAACCATCAATGTCCGTCAGGGATCGCGTTACTAGGAACGTTAGGAGCCTGAGGTATGCTTTGTGGCACGTTTTGGGTTTTGTCTCTATTTTCTTCTTCCTCCATTCTTGCGTAATTATGAGCTTTCAGTCTCAATGCGTCCAAAGTTACTGGGGGGTCCACCATTAACGTGTCTCGCAATTTCTCATAACGACAGTTCCGTTTCAAGGCTTCCACAGCTAAATCGATGGTAATGTCTGGCGTTAACGACATCTCCAGGTCAAAACGACTGAGAAAATCTTTCAAAGACTTCTGAGGTTTCCTGTGTATGTCGAATAACACTATAGCGGATTTTCTGATGCGGACCGTGGTACTGAACCGGCTTCAAAACTTAGACTCCAGCTGCGAGAAGTTGTTAATGGATTTTGCTGGAAGACCCTCGAACCAGATGCGTGCAACTCCGGCCATCACTGTGGTTCGGAATTGCACGAAACCTTTTACCTTGTTAAGGTGAGAAATGGGATCTTTAGTGCCGTCATAGGACTCCGTAGGGAGCTTCACATGTCGACTGACCCTGTGGCGCCTTATGCGGTGACTGAAGGGGTGGCCTGAGATGTCGTCTAGAATTTCGCGAGTGTTGCCAGACGGTGACGCCTGCGGTTCTGCGGATCGGGAGTATGATGACGCCTTGGAGATCAGCTACGACTCCTTGGCGAACGAGTTCGGTATCTTCGGCTGCTCAATCTCTCACTGCGCTCGGGGGATACGTCTCTATCCATTTCCTCCCTCCGACCATTCCAACGATCTCTGTACTCGTCAAGTCGTCACTTCTCTTGAGGGACGGGAATTTGTAGCACGTGCGGCACGTAAGGCTCTACTCGCCCATGAGCGAGTTGCATAAATCTGGCTGGTGTAGTTGTCGCGGGCAAGGTCAATGGAATGTTTCTACGTTACGGAGGCGATAAGGGTCGTTCGATGACAATAGATGATGTAAAAATAGCCTGGGAGGAACACTCGACCCAGAAACATCAGGCGGGATTCTTTCAGCCAGCTCGGTCAAGTAATCCAACCGAGAACGAAGGGAAGATATTTCACTCGCGAGGGAGTTGTTTACGCTATCCAACATGAATCCCCTCGGAGGAGGGGTGGAGAAACTGGATCCCGCCATCTGGGATAGAGGGATGTTCATCTGGGAGGAGGGCGTTCCTCCTATTGGTCTAAAAGAGAGATCTGAAGATTCCGGAGTAATCTCCTGCATCGCGGTAGAAACTTCAACAGTGGCGAAGGGAAAAAGTTATCGGCGAATCGTAAAAGGAATGCTAAAGGACGGAGGTTGTGTGGACTCCGAATCAGAAGCCATGATCCTTCCGATCTTCCAAGAAAGACAGAGCTTTGCTATTAAGGACGCTTACTTAATAAACCAAAGCTCTCAATGAAAGCACCAGTTTGATAAGATTCGGACTTCTGGGGAATCGGGGGTGAGGATTATGGCCGCTCGGAGTTACTGTAGTCGCCGTCGGGTATACCTGCAAAGTGCCTGAGGGGGGCCTCTGGTGTAGACACTCCGATGCTTAAGTTAGTAAGGCTGTTCCAAAATGCCAGAGGATCGAGTAGCGATCTTAGGCTTACCTCTCAACTTGAATGAGGGGGTATTTATAGGCGCCGAGGAGGGCGTTACCTCTAGGGGGTAGGTGTTATCTAGGAAAGATAACGCCTAGAGTCACGTCATGGCTGACCTGGGATGGGATAACGCCGTGCGTGTGGGTTGATGACGAGTGAGACTCCCCCTCCCCCCGCTGATGTCGACCATTCCAGGGTTCCTTGCTGGATAAGGGGCGGCAACCTTGGCGGCAGACGCCCGATAGGGGCTACAGTGTTCCGGCCTTAACGCTGAGATAGGGACGACAATATCCCTGGAATTGCCTCTATTGTTATCACTTAACATGAAAAATGTGTTTCGCATAAAGGAGAAGTCAACTCGCTAAGCAGAGCGAGAAGGCAAGGTTTCGTCTCCAAGGCGAACATAAGGAATCTCGCTTTCTTGTGATAACGTTCAAGAGAGGTGAGCAATCACTTAATGATAGGTAAGAGAAATTCTATTCGCTTCACGACGTAGGAGGGAAGCGAGCCCAATTCTCTCACCCTGCCTATAAAAAATGAGCTCAAGTACATACCAAGAGCCAAAAAGCAAGTAGTAAACAAAAGGTTGGGCTTAGGGAAAGCAAGTAGAAAAAGTCACTTCACCCCTCACCTAGCGATTCAAGACACGATACGATTTTCGTGTAGTGTCAGACTTCTGCACCAACTCTCTGACCACTATTGCAGACCAAGTTTAAGGACATTTAAGACCCCTACAAAATGGAGTCGGCGCTCATTAAATACGCCTGAAAAGCAGACATTCCTTCTTGACTAAGAGAGGCCCAGGTAACTAGGGGTGTCAGGGACGCATTTATTACCCCATGAGGTACAAGCTGATCAAGATATTATCAAAGAAAAAATGACTTACATGTCCCCAAAGGTAAGGTTTTGAGGGCTATATAAACCTCACATTTTTTAGGCATAACCAATTGAATGTTATCATAAAGGCACACAGCTACAATATTCTCTCTAAATTTACTACATTTCAATCATCTTAATCATACAATCATCACCTCATTAATCACATTTTTCTTAGAGTCATTAAGCACTTCACCTACCATTCTAACTTGAGATTTGGAGTGTTTATCACAAGGGGAAACCCTTGTGACCTTGCAACTTGCAAGTCATTCCAAGATCAATAGATAAACCCCTGCATCATGAATCAAAAGAAGATTAAGCCACTAATCATGCTTTACACCCTTTAAACACACACCTACGTAAAACATTATCTGTGGTTGAAAATTTTCCATAATTGAGGGGTAGAAGAAAAAAGATTGAACATTTTCTTCTTATTTGAATCTCATTTTTTTCACTTCCTTTTGTTCTTAGTCCAGATGTCTAATTGGGGTCTTGCTTGCAGCTACACAGCTACACAGCTACACAGCTACTTCAAATTTGCTGGCGATAAAGGATTTTTTCAAGAACAATGTTCGCGTAAAGCCAGATCTTGATTGTCTTGGAGCTTTGGGTGGTGCTGGGTGGTATGGCATTAGGCCAATTCTCTGGGTACGAATTTCCAAAGACTGTTCTGGCTTGCGCACAGCTGCGTGCTTTTTAACAACAATGCAAGCTGCTTAATCTTGGGGTGCATTTCTGCTCTGTGACCGGTTGAAATTGAAACAGATTAGGCATGAATTTTTTAGTTTATTTTTAATTCCTAAGATTGACTTATCAACTGTGCCTGGTCCTGCGCTCAAAGAACTTCAGTGGTGTTGTTGTGGGTTCTTCTTGAGCTGGTAGTAAACAAATCACCCTTGACATATAAAACTTCGAAAGATACCGAGGACTAGAACTTGTGATATAATCTCAATGTACTTTACAAGAAGTCCCCTATTTAGCTAGTTACTTATTTTTATTCTTTTTATTACAAGAGAAACTTATACTTAAAGCCTAAAAAATTGTCATCCTTAACGCCATCATGGATCGAATGACCTATATATCTCGTTCTCGTCTTATTGTTTATTATTTTTGCATGCCATTAATATTTTGAAAATGTGTCGCTGAACAAGAATGATGCCCTTGCTAGGTAGCTAGTCTATCAATTATTGCGAATTGCAATAAGATGAATGTAGAGAAGGGTAAGCAAGAACAGTTTGGGTGACTGAGTGAGTGAGTGGACCCAATACTTTACATTGACTTTAAGTAGGAAATACTGTGACATCTCACTCTGTCATTCTTGGTGTGGCTAGAGACTTCACCCCAAAAATAATAATTAAAATTAAAAGAAGAGTGGTTCTTTTCTTTCCCCTGTTAGTCTGTTAGCCACTGCCCCTTCATGTGTGTACTGTGTCAAGTTTAGGAATTCGCAATAAACCTACATCCCAATGCCAGAAAACCAAAACTGGCCGAAATGAAAAGAAATTGACAAAACCAAACCGAGCCAAATCGAATAAGTAAGTTCGGTTTTAATTCAGTGGGAGATGAGAAAAATCGGAGAGAAAAAACTAAAATGTACAAATTACTACATGGAAGGTGACACCAAATATAAATATCTTCTAATTAAGAAAACTACATGGAATTGAAGGTGACAGCAAATATAAATATATAATTTTTTTTTTAAATAGGCAGAAGAATTTTAATGAAATAAAAAGTCATGAAGAACATGACCAAGTACAGACCTGCAGCCGCTTCAAAACTACATGCTTACCTGCAAACTCACAACGACAACAGCAGAAATCCTAAGAAAATGAAACTGAAAGCATAAACAGACAGCTAACAGCTATCACCTAGCCAAGCAAACCAAACAGCTCAAATGTCCTCAGCATGCCACGAAAGGAGCCACGCCGGCGACTGCAGCATGTTTGCCATGCTGTACGCGAAGGAGCGATCCTGGCTCTTCAGCCACCAGTGCTAGCAAGAATATATCATGTTAACACACCTCGATTCGTTGTACTCTACATGACGAAAAACCACCGCGTTACGAGATTTCCACAAGTTCCAGATGACAGCATAGAATAAAGTGGTCCATGCTCTCCATACATTCTTGTCGTGGCAAGGCAGAAAACTCCCCCACATCCTCCATAAGGCCGCCATATTCTGAGGTTGGCACCATCTAACCCCCAGCCACCACATGATGAAGTCCCAAACTCCTCTAGCTATCTCGCAGCGCAGGAAAATGTGGGTAACATCCTCAGGCCAGCTGTTGCACATGGGACAGCCATTCGAAGTCTCCAATAGCATGTTTCGTCTCTCTAGAAATGTCCTGGTCGCTATTCTACCTCTTAGTGTTAGCCACATAAAAAATTCCACGCGATAGGGAACCAACCCCTTCCAGCAAGATCGAAGCAGAGGTATTGCCTCGTGTCTCCTTTCTTCCCAATTCTTATAGGTCGAGTGGACTGTGAACTTTCCCGTTGGGTCTAACTCCCACCGCAGCTAAGCATGTTGCTCCCCCCTGCTCGGGATTGGCAAGCAATCTCTCAAATAGTTCCATTCATCTCTCTACCACTCAAACAGCCCTCGTCTCCACTCACCTTGCCACTCCCACGTCGATCCATTCCAACCACCAAAATCCATGACAGAACCACATTGCTTACTTGAAATATGATATAGATGAGGGTGGAGTAAATCCAACGGCTTCTTGTCAGCCCACGTGTCCCACCAAAAATCAGTGTCCTTACCGTCTCCAACCTTCAGCGAGGTATGCTCGCTCCACATGTCAAAGAACTCGCCTTCTCGCCCACAAGCTCTCATGATGTCCCTCCAAATAGGAGAAAAGGTTGTCCTGTCTCTCCCTCCACAAGTCCCCAATGGACTTAACACTGTATTGTCTCCGAATAATGTCAGCCCAAATCTTCCTGCTTTCCTTCATTAAATCCCACACCCATTTGAATAAAAGCGTCATATTTCGATCCTGCATCCTGCCAATTCCTAAACCTCCACAAGATGTTGACCTCACGACCTCCTCCCACTGCACTTTCGCCAAACCTTTCTTAGATTCGCTACCACTCCAAAGAAATCCCCTCATCACCCCCTAGCACTATTGAACCACAATCTTAGGCATCCGGTATATAGACATGTTATACACGGGGAGACTCGCAAGGGCAGCCTTGATTAGAGTCACTCGTCCCCTCACCGAAAGGAGGTGCCCCTTCCACGTGGCTAACTTTTTTTCTCATTTTTTGAACTAAGAAAAGCCATCCTGCCTTACGTCTAGGATTAAATCCCACCACAGACCCTAGGTACTTAAAGGGGAGCATCTCATATTTGCATCCCGCTCGCGTAGCTAGAATATTTCCTATCTGCTGGCTCAAGTTAACCCATATCAAGGTGCTTTTATGGAAGTTTACCCAGAGCCCTGAGTAAGCATCAAATCAAACCAACTCAAAATACCCTTCACTCCATGTAGTTCTTCCTCGTTATTATTCACAAAACCAACGTATCATCTGCAAACTACAGATGACTGAGCTGTCACCCTGCTACTGGGTTGCCAATACCCCTTAGGACCCCCACCTCCTCAGCTTGGATAAATAAACGGTGAAGTCCCTCAGCCGCAATGTTAAATAAGAACGGTGACATAGAACACCCTTGCCGCAACCCTCTTCCCACACCAAATTGCCCAGATGGTGACCCATTGACAAGCACAGACACTTTATTCGTACTGACACACTGCCTAATCCACCCCGTCCACTTCTCTCCGAAACCCATATATCTCATCACATCCTCCAGATATGTCCACTCGATGGAATCGTATGCCTTCTCAAAATCCAGCTTAAAAAGCAGCCCTTGTTGTTTCGTCTCCTTCAAGTAATGAACTACCTCACTTGCTATCATGACACAGTCAAGAGTATGCCTCCCTTTAATGAATCTGTGTTGGACCTCGCTAACCACTTTCGTGATTACCTCGTTGATCCGTCTCGCCATAATCTTAGAAATAACTTTATAATAGCTACTCACTAAGCTAATGGGTCGATACTCTGTAAATCGCTTAGCCTCGGGAATCTTCAGAATGAGAGTAAGAAATGAAGTATTCATCCCTGCCGGAAACTTCCCCGACCTAAAACATTCTTGAACTAGTCTACAATAATCCTCCCCGATTATATCCCACGCCTTTTACAGAAAGCGAAGAGAAAACCCATCCGACCCAGGCGCTTTTTGCCCATCACAACCCTTCACCGCTTCCCAAAATTCTAATTGAGTGACCTCCCTTTCTAACCCATTCGCTTCATCTTCCGACAGCTTTGAGAAGCTTAAGTCCTGCATCCGAGGTCTTTCCCAACTTTCCGACTGAAAGAAAGACTCGTAGTGCTGCACGACAGCCCTCTTAATTTCCTCTAGCGTTGAGAGTCTCGTATTTTGGGTCACAATCTCTCTAATGTTGTTTCTCCTTACAACGATTTTGGCCATTCTGTGAAACAACCCCGTATTGCGATCACCCTGAACATTCCATTTTACCCTATTCTTTTGCTGCCAATACCTCTCTACTTGCTCCTGTTCAAAGCTGATTTTTTATGGTTTCCTGTTCGGTCTGCTCCTCCCGAGACAAAGCACACTCATCTGCCAGTCTCTCAAAATCCTCATATCTCCCTGCATATCTCTTAATCGGCTCTCCACATTTCTAAATACTTCCTTGTTCCAAGCTTGTATTTTCTTCTTCAAGTATTTCATCTTTTGAATGACCCTGAAATTACCTGGACATTCGGTACCTGCTTCTCTCCACCACTCCACCACCAAATCCTTGAATCCTTGAAACCCCTAGCTTCCCACCATACCGATAAGTCCCTGAATGGTTTTGGTCCCCAATCAACTCTGTCCTATCTAAGGAATAACGGCGCATGGTCGGAACCATTTCTGTCCAGCGCTGTCAATGCGCAATCATTGAAGTATCTCGACCACTCGACTTGAATAAACACTTTATCTATCCTACTTCTACTAATGGCGTTTGACCATGTAAATCTCCTTCCTACCAGCTGAATGTCCTGCAGTCCACACCTGTCTACCCACTCCTGAAAAGTGTTCATACCCCTAGTATAACCCGCACCCTGTAAGCGATCAGCTGGGACTAATACTTCATTTAAATCGCGTGCTACTAGCACTGGTATTCCTGCGGCCTCTATCTTGTTTCCCAGCACCTCCCATAAATGACCTCTCCGCTCCACATCGTTGGGAGCATAAACATTCAGGACTGCACAACGCCTGTTTCCCGCAGTTAGCAAGCCTTCTATCCATATAAAATTATCTCCCACCTCTGCATAATCCGAATTAAATCTTGTTGAATCCCACATAGAAATTAATCCCCCGGATCTCCTAATGGATGGAGTAAACTTCCATCCCGTCTCCCTCCCCCCCTAAAGCATGGATGAGAAAATCATCCACCTCTTCTTTGTTGCTTTCTTGTAACAGACAAAAAGTCACGCTATCTCCTTGCATAATCTTCTTAACAAATCGTCTCTTCCTAGCCGAACCTAACCCCCTGCAACTCTAAGAGAACAGCTGGATCATCGTGCCTTGGAATAACACGCTTATCACACTGCCCTATCAACGGGCATTACCCACTTCTACCCCAAACCGCTCCCTTTCAAAGGTTCGAATGGCTGCTTCGTTTGCCTGATTTGTGATTGATAATAGCCGCCCAAATTCCCAAATATTTGTCTCTACCATGATTACGTCGGTCAGCCTGTTCATATTCCTGATATCACTGTCATCCGCTCGAAACACATCTATTCTCGAATCCTCATTTGCATTGGTCATTTGCAATCTGCCAGTATTGTCCATGATTCTCTTGATCTTCTCCCCTCTCTTTCGTCTCGTTACTAGTGGAAACTCAGGCAAGCCAAACGCAAGGGGAGCATGTGTAGCTACTGCCGAATTGTGCACTTCATTTATCATTGTTACACTATGTTGATCATTGGCTCCAATCCCTTCTGTTTCTCCATATTCATCTTCTTCCATCCCCCTATCTGAGCCATCCTCATCCTCTTGTACCCCAATCATCCAATCAAGGTTGGAAATCACCCCCTGCATTGGTTCCTCGTGGCGGTTCACTTGAGCCAATGTATTCCCTACCTTAACCCGAATTTCCTCGTGAACGTGCATTTTATCCGTCACAATTAACAATCTTGCTACATCAAACCTTTTACGGGCAAGTGTATTGTCATCCACCGCCACAAGTTTCCCCAGCTTTTCTCCTAACTTCTCGAATGTCCCGTATTCCCGACATTGGACTAGGATTCCTGAGCATTGAATCCAGCATAGTCTGCCATCTCTAGATAACATCTCTGTCCAAGGAATCACCTTGGAGAACAGACGGTGAATGCTCTCAAGTTTATTATTAAGCGCTTCCTCTCTATCTTCCTGTCAGTCAAATTCTATCCAGACTAATCCCCGGTCTAGGATTCTGGTTTCACAAATCCACCCCACTTCGAGTACTAACTCCTGAATTTCTAGTATGTCCTCTATTTTTTGAAGTAAGATATAATCCAAGGCAAGAAATATAAAACAGTTTGATAGCAAGAAAAGCAGTAAAATAGATATTAATCAGATGGGGTGAGATCTTAGCAAAAGGTCGTTTCTTCGGGTTGTTTTCTAGGTTGGTCAGTCATTGGCGCAAAAATATTCCAGACGCATGCGCAGACCTGCTATAGGGACCGCGTTTCCACACCGCATCCCCTGCTTACCTTCTTAGATAAAAGTCACCCCCCGTTTCCACATATGAGATGACATTGACATTCCACCATCCTCCCAGTCACGGATGCGGAGAGGCCACACTCAGAACGCCCATGTAGGGGAGGTAAGACAGATCTAGGGCGTGATAGCTCAGCTTGTCAAACTCATACCACATACCCTAGATAACTGTTTACCCCTAGACAGAGGCCTCTCGCGCTGTCTCCGCTAGGTGTCTACTACTATCCCAGGGCTTCGCGTCAGGTATAACCCTGGAAATGACGTTACTCATGCAGAAATACTAACAGTTGATCAGGCCCTTAACATTTCTAGACGAGCATAGAGTTAAAGCGATAAACAATCATGTGTCACAAGAGAATATATTAAGCATGCATTAGGCCTCTTAACCGAACCCTACAACCCTTGAAACACCCTTTACTAAGAGGGTGTTTCTTAGCTACTCATACTACAATATAAACAATAGATGATAATAAATATACAATAAATAATAGAGAGATTAGAGGAAACTGAAGAGATGAAATAGTATTAATCAAAAACTTCCCCTTTTACAAAGTTCGGCTGCTCCAAAATGCTAAGAGGAGATGATCCCTTCAAATTAGGGTAAGAGAGAGTGATGTATTAATTGCCTAAGTTCAGTCGTCCTCACAAAAACCCTAAAACTTAGTTTATATAGAATAAAGCTAGCTAGGGGACAAAAATAGCTAAGGGGAAGGAGGATGAACGGGGACGTGACAGCAGATGCCCTTTCAAAGGAATATTCTAGGATCCTGGCACGCCTGATAATCTTCTAGAAACGCATGGAATCCCGTGCGGATCTTTGAAGATGCTTCTCTTTGGTTTTGATTAAGAGAAGATGCAGAGTTGTCGTGGCCGAGAGACAGCGCACTGGTCTGGTTTGCATCGGGTTTTGACAACAATCTGGTCTTCTAGGCCTTGAGGCTGGGAATCCTCAAAAATACTCCAAAAATGCTTCTTTTCGATCTTTTCCCTCTTTAAACGCTAATTTGCAATAAAGATTGAAATAAGGGTCAAATAGCGGAATCAAGCCCCCGAAAGGGCTAGAAAAGAAGGCAAAATTGAGATCATGAAACGTGCTATCAAACATATCTAAGAGCACGTGGATCGACATGAAAGGGCAGATTCTCAACGTAATATGTAATGCTCTTCATCGATTGTTGTTCATGCCCCATCTTTATTCTTCCAGCCGCCATCAGAAGTCTCTTCAAGGGAAAATTTCACCCCGACCACAGTGGGTGTACTGGTGTTTGGGTTACCTCCGGCAGCAGTGGGCTGACCGGAGAGGGCCTGTTTTAGGGTTTGTTTATGTTTTCAGTCTCTAATTGTTGTATATATTTGTCTATTAAATTAACAGATGGGATTTATAAATATATAATTATAACATAACAATTGAAGATATATACATACTGAAATAGGAACCATGTATCCAGTCTGCTAAGAGCCTAAAAAATGGGTCAAAGATAATTATTATAGTGGAGATCTATCAAGCTACGCCCGAAACCTCTTTTTTTTATAAAATAAATAAAAATAGAAATAAAAAAAGAGAATTAAAAATGAAAAAAGTGGTGATTTCCTATCTTTATAATAAATTTACTGCTCTCCATTTAAGAAATTTAAGAATTTTGGGTCACCTCAACTACTTCTCTGCAAGACTGCGACACTCATTAAGGGTATAATACAAAACTCAGCTTCTACTCCGCACAAATTGGTTGCTCCTCCGGCTAGGCCAGCTGCCCCTCAGCGAAGTGCATGTGTCATGTGCATTTCTTTTCTATTTTTTCTTCTATTCTATTCTTCTTGTTTCCTCTCCTGGCACCGGCCCAAGTACCCAAACAAACATAAATATGTACACCACATAACCACATTGCCAAAACTATATTGCTACCAAATAGTTTCACGAAAAGAGTGATGCTTGTTAAATATAGTAATAAAAATATAATACTACTCTAAATTTGAAACTCACTACTAATATATACTTCCTCCGTCCTTTTTAATAGACGTTTGGGCCGTAAATCATTGTCCACGAATAACTGACGCTTCCTCTCTTTTTTTTTTCAAAAATTACACTTTCAAATGACATGTCATTCGGCCTAGACTACACGTCATGCAAGTGATTAAACAGAAATGAGAGGGAAAGCCAAAGGCTGAAGATTTAGAGGGAAAGAAAATTTTGGGGAAGGCGCGAAACAAAGGACTTTGTCCTCTGTTCTCATTGACAGCAAAATTGAGAAGATTTCCCCGCTTCATCATTTGTCATTACTAAAAATAAAACTTAAAGTAGAATAATCAAAATTATTTCAAAGATGGATGAGAGTGTTGTGGGTGTTTATTTCGACGACTCACAGTTTAATAGCACTTATTAATTTGATGATTCAGCCAACATGTTCGTTAAGAATTCCATTGATGTTGTGGAAGAGCAACGGGCTTATGTGGCTGATGTTTCTGCTGCAAGCGTAGAATATGAGAAGGATGAAATTATGGAGCACACATATGGGAATGAAGATGTGTGGAAGAGATAGGAGGAGAAGAAAAGGTTTCGCTATTGAAGGTTGTGGATGATGAAGTGGAATGTGGGCTTTTATCTGACGGAGGCATAGCCATTATTGGGGTCAGTGATTGTGTAGGGGTCAGTGATTGTGCCTCTATTTCTGGGATTGTTCACGGGGGGTTGTCTTTCGATTTGAATGAACAACCTCCACAGATAAGTGAAGCCAAGGACTTTGATCTGAACAAGTTGTCAGCTGAAGGAAGGTGGAAGTTTGATGATCCGACCCGAGAAAGAGAGTTTATTGTGATGTTGCGATTGTTTCTTCCTGATTTCCATTAGATATGTTCTCTGCCTCTTGAACATGGTTAACATTTTGTATAATTTTGATGGGTTTTGTAACTCAACCCGGCCAGGGTTATTTAGAGTATGCACTGGCTAATTGTAGGTAGATTTATCTATTTGACCATATCCTCCAACCTAGAATCTAATCTTGGGATAGAAGAAGGTTTAGCTGATGTAATCTCGAGTGAAATGGACATAATTGTTAATTCTGCAGCTAATACAACTTTTGATGAAAAACTTAAGCTCTTCTTGCAAGTATCAACAAGTTTGTGTTAGATGTTCTTGAAAAAAATCAGTTAGGTTCTTGTTCTCCTATCCCGTTAGAGGTTGTTATAGTTAGGATATTGTTGTTTTCTTGGTTGCAGCTTATGTTAATGGACCAAAAAAATGAAAATTCTACCAACTTTGAATGTTGAAGATGAGATTAGACTTGCTTGGAATTGCAAGGAAACTTTGCATGAAAATGAAATGGTTCAAAAGTAAATTAAGTTTAAGATTGAAAGTAGAGAAACTGTTTATACTAATGATAGCAAGGAAAAAATAAAAAATAGAGAAGGGGATTGACATGAAGACGGAGGGGGAGCCTAAAGATAAGAAGAACATGGCCAAATGAAGTTAGGCATGTATTGTGTGAATGCCCACACCAAACTGTTTTGACGCCTCCCTCATTGTTATTGCCTTCAACTTGCCATCTTCACTCCTCTCCAGCAGCATTGCGTAGACATTCAGACGTTCATCGTTCGATAGCTCCTTCCGGTTAGCTAACCAAATGTCACCACCAAACACTCAAATTAAAGGTGGAAATGATTGAAAATAAATTAAATATGACAGTTGGACAAAGTGTTTAAGTACCTCGTCGCCTGTTGATGTTTGGGATGTTCCGCTGCTGTGGTTGTTCATCGTCGCCGGAGAGGGTAGAAGACAACTGGTCAAGGCCAGGATAGTTGACTTCAGGGGATTCAGGGTTCCCAATTGGGATAGTTAGGTCTGGCCTGCCTTCCGGAGAAGACCCTGAAATATGGTTTAAATCGGCTATAGGAGAAGACATCCCAGATTTTCAGAGAGATGAACACTGTTACTATTGTTGAATTGAAATGGAGGAGGGAGATGTGGAAGAAGAACCCCATGTGTAATAAATAATCGAAAATGGGGGGATGGAAATGTAATTTGAATTTGGCCAAATTTTCTAGTTAATCGAAATGCCCAAATTTAAGTGGGATCTAGGGTTTAGGGTTGGAGAGCAAAGAGAGTTGGAGGAAGAGACGAGGGTGAGGAAAGATTGATTTTTTTTTTTAATGGACTTTCGAAAATTCGAAAATTGATTTGAATTTTAAAAATGACGACCCTGGCCCATGCGTCAAACGAATGTTGGGTTGGCCCATGCGGGAAGCAGCCGGTCTTAATAACCTCGCTTATGGGCCCAACGTCTATTAATAAAAAACTTAAGGAGTACTACATAGTTACAATAATGTTTCTATAGACAAATTTAATCCGTTTTGTTTTACCTGTCACGTCTGTTTCACTTTAATTGGGATTTAGTATTCAATTTTTGGTCTCATTTAATAAACATGACGGACAATTCCAACCCACTTAAAAATATATGATAGAATCTGATAGATGTGACGTCTAACAAAAAAAAAATGAAAATCTCACGGGAAGTCTCACGATGTCTAACAAAAAATGGTCATTTGGAGTTGGCTTAACTATGATCTATGGGCGTGCAGTCATCATATAGATTATAAAAAAGTCGGTATATGAGTTGCATAATCAATATTACAAACTAATATATCATAAATTACAAGATTAATTAATATAAAGGGTCAAAAATACATCATAAGTGACTAGTCATTTTGGTAACCAAATAATTATATTTTGCAGGATCTAATTTCTCTATTGTTGATTAAAACATAACCTATAATTTTAAGTCAATCTCATCCATTCATTACAAATAGATGACTGAGATTTAATTGAATTTATTTAAAATTTAATAATTATCAAGTAATTAAATTACTTCCTTTTTTTTCACATACATAAAAAAGAAAATAGATATTACTTACCTTAAGAAAAGGCTATCACCATTTAAGAAACAAAAAAATCGTTAAATCCCAGCGTTATAAAAAAAATACCACTCAATTATATTTTTTGACAAAAAAATAGTCATTTATTTTATCGGTAGAAACTCCATCACCGTCATTCATATATAATTACATTATTGCCAAAATTATGTTAATAATTCCTAAAAGTCAACTCTTTGTAGGTAGACCAAAATTTTATTGCCGAGAATGATTGAAGAAAAAAAGAAAACTATATATGACCTAATTAAACCTCTCCATTTGTTTGATATGAGCTTATAATAATATTTTTCATCCCACCATTCTTTAAATTTATTATACTTCGTACTTGTGAAAAAAAAAATTATAATTAGTGTCATTTATTTTTCACCATATATGTTAATCTAGTCCCAAACATCCATTATTCAGTCAAATATGTTATCTAGTAAAAAATTAATGTTATGCACCAAATTTGAAGAGTTAAGGATTGAGTTGGTATTTTAAATGTTGAATTTTGTACGAAATTTGGTTCCTCAACATTCAAAATACCAACTAATTAGTCTCTTACCTCTTAAAACTTGATGCAAGTCATCCTTTTACCGGTAAGTATGACGGTGCTACTATAATGTTATTGACTAAATTAACATATATCGTGAATAATATAGATTAATTTTTTTTATAGTATAGAGACAATATGCACTAAAACGTTAACATAAATAATTATTGAATCTTTCTTATTAGAAAACAATTGACACAAATATACAAGAAAGAATGACAAATTACAAGAAAATGAAATTTGTGTTACATAGTTATTGTTATAAGAAAATTAATTATAATATCGATATGAAATTCTCGGATTAGGATGTCACATTACAATTTACAAGTGACTGTCCATTAATCTAGGCTACCAATAATAATAAAAGATTAAATAAAAAGCTATACTCTCTCAATCCCATGCATATTGCTTTGCCTTTGTATTAATAATAACAATTAAATGACGAAAGTTGCATGAAAGAACGATGACCTTTTATGAAAGCAAAAAAAAAGATTGCTCTCCCTTCGCTAGTTCTTAGACCATTAATAAATGTCATTGCTTATGACAAATAAAAGCTCTTGATATTGACTCCCTCCATTTCCAATTAACTGTCACTTTCCTATGGATTTTTATTGTTCATAATATTTGTCATTTTATCTTTTTCAAAGCATATATTTTGTGCAAATGATAAAAAAAAAATTTATGCATCAACGCAATTTGATGATGGTGTGGTAATTTGAGTGAAAATTAGGAGTAAAAATGAAACAATTTGGAATAAAATAAGATCAAAGATTATTATCTTATAAATTTTTACTATTTTAAAACGTCGTTTAATTGAAAATGGAGGGAGTATTATAGATATAGGACCGGGCGGTGAGGTGGAGGGATATATATATATATTTTTTTTTTTTAAGAACAAGAAGAAGATGAGAGGTAGGATTGCAAACAATGCACAGTGCGCAAACGCCATTAATGCATCCTGCAACACATCAACTAACCACATACTCCTTCACCTGCTCATATTAACTTCCTCTCCTTCTCATCTTTTCTCCTCCTACGCCTATATAATAACATCATCAACTTCTTCTTCATCATCGTCGTCATTTACTACTTACAACTAAAGTTGATCATCGATCGATCACCATGGCGCCACACCCCTCTAATCTCTTCATGCTCTTGGTGCTGCTTTTGGCTTCTAATTCCTACAATGCCATTGCCTCCTCCTCATCCACCTTTGACAACCAAGAAACCTACTACTCCCCATCTGACCCTCACCCCCCTGCCGCCCACCACAACCCTCCTTCTGGTATAAATCTCTCTTCAATTAATTATTTTAAATCTTTTTTTTTTGCTGTTTTTCTTTCTTTTAAATTCTCTTTAGGTGTATGAAGAGCAGGAAATCAAAAACAGCAAATGATACCAAACGCAGCTTTACTAACATCGATTAGGTCTTTTTTTCCCATATTTATTCGAGTATTTTCGAATTAAAAAAAATCATTATGTGTAAATTAATTGGTAGTTAATATGTGTCTAGCTTGACCCTAAAAAATAATTTGAAAAAATAAATAATTGCTAGCTAGTACCTTTGTCTCATAATTGATAAATAAATATTCACATATTTGTATGTATCTGTGACACGTTGAGAGTGCAGGTTCGCATGACACCCCATCCCACGGAGGTAGTACTACACCAACGACACCATCACACGGTGGAGGCAGCTATGGTGGGACCCCACCTTCTCATCATGACCCAACCCCAACACCATCACACGGCAGCGGTGGATACACTCCAACCCCATCAACACCGTCCACAAATCCTCCTCCCACCGGGAACTGTGGCACCCCACCAACCGTCCCCACCCCATCAACACCGTCGAACCCTCCACGTGGCGGCGGTGGATACTACCCTCCCACCACTCCATCCACTCCTTCCACTCCATCAACTCCTTCCACTCCAACCCCAATCGTAATTCCACCACCAACTCCTCCAACAGTCACTCCGGGCATCCCCTCATCACCACCCATCGTCATTGATCCAAACTCTCCTTTCACTTGCAAGTAGGTCTCTTCTCATTTTTTTGGCATTAATTTTTGTGGTGTCTAGCTAGGTTTCAATATATTTTTAAGTCGTTAAACTTATTTTGTAACATGAATTTTTTTTCTAAATAACATTTCAAAATTTTAGTTTCATTTTTGTAGATCTACGAAATTTAAACTAACTGTTCATAAAAAAGAAAGATATAATTAACACGTAGAAAAATTTAGCAAGATTTATTAATTTTAATTTAAGTTTTGAGATGATTAAAGTTAGATAAAATCATGAAAATTGAAATACCATCTTAGAAAACTGTTTTATTTTTTTTAGAATTTTTTTATATGTTTCCTTTTTATTTACTTTTTATAAAACAATATATTTGGTTTCCCTATTTTTGTCACAAATTAAGGAGATAAAAGTCAAAAGTCTAAGCTTTGAGTACACTGTCTCCTTCCATGTAATTAATGTAGGAGTAGTTAATTATAATATATTGATGGGGACACTGGCTAGAGATTGGAGATTTACAATATTAAGGTTCAATTCAAGTCTCTACAAATTTGATATTTTAATTAATTCATTAATTTCACCATATAATGCTCCATCGACCCCTCAATTTTGCAAACAGTACTATTTGAGTCCTCATACTTTAATTTATTTTTTTATATTTTACTCTTTTTTTAATATACTGACGTGAGACTCGAACTTATTTTTTCTAACGTTTGGGTAATAATTAATGAATATTATGAATGCAGTTACTGGAGGAACAACCCAGGGATGGTGTGGGGGATATTGGGGTGGTGGGGAACAATGGGGAATGCATTTGGTGCACCAAACGGTCAGTTGCCTGGTTTCACCGGCGGCGGGATGACTTTCCAGCAAGCGCTTTCCAACACTCGGAACGACGGCTACGGCCTCCTCTACCGCGAAGGAACCGCCTCTCTGCTCAACTCTTTAGTCTCTAACCACTTTCCTTTCTCACCCTCCCAAGTCCGCAACACCTTCGTCGCCGCGCTCTCCTCCAACAAAGCAGCTGCCTCTCAAGGCCGCGTCTTCAAGCTCGCCAACGAGGGTCACCTCAAGCCCAAACCCTAAACGTTTTATGATATATGTTAATTATTAGGGAGAGAGAAAAAAAACATCAAAACTTTACTTTAATATTATGTTGTTGCTATTGCTATTGTTATTGTGGTGACCATCGATCTGTTTGTTGAGTTTAATTTTCAGCATTGTGGCTTCTGTTTTGTAGACGCTTGTTTAGAACTCCTTGACTCTTGTCTTTTGAAGCAATAATAATATCAGCCTATTCAAAAAAAAAGAAAAAAACTTGTATGGGACTATATATGGATTGGTCATACGTACTTTAGCAATTTCTTTTTTTAATTATTTTAAATCATGTGTTAATTTAGTTGGAGTCATAAATATGTCTTAATATCTAAAGAAATTGATGTGAATATACAAATACAAATGCATCAATAGAAAAAAAGCACTGCATATGCATGAAATGCCGACACACACACACGACATTGATGTGAATATGATGGCATTGCAATATTGCATGTACAGCTGTAGGTAGGCAGGCTGCTGCAGTAGATGCCGTATAATAAATTTACTGCTCTCCATCTAAGAAATTTAAGAATTTCGGGTCACCTCAACTACTTCTCTGCAAGACTGCAACACTCATTAAGGGTATAATGCAAAACTCAGCTTCTGCTCTGCACAAATTGGTTGCTCCTCCGGCCAGGCCAGATACCCCTCAGCGAAGTGCATGTGCCATGTGCATTTCTTTTCTATTTTTTCTTCTATTCTATTCTTCCTTTTTCCTCTCCTAGCACCGGCCCAAGTACCCAAATAAACATAAATATGTACACTCCATAACCACATTGCCAAAACTATATTGCTGCCAAATAGTTTCACGAAAAGAGTGATGGCTGTTAAATATAGTAATAAAAATATAATACTACTATATAAACTGGTTTGATTGACGTTTATTTCCATGTGCTTTTACCATCACAAACTGCTTTGTTTAGGGTAAAAACAATCTCTTTCACGTCAATTTGGTCTCTTTTGGAGGAAGTCTTGGGCAAGAGAAGATTTGAAGGAAACGGGTGCCTTGAGCGACAAAGTGGCAATCTTGGCCGCAGGCTTGGCCAAGATTGCAGAGATAGAGACTTGCTCATCATGGATTCACGGAAGGCAGATTCGGATCAGGAAGCCAGCTGGCTGTTACATCCCTTTGATGATATCTCGGATGTAATCTTAGTTGAACAAAAACAATTTTTTAGTATCCTATTTTATTTCGTTTTCAAATTTGAACAATTGGGATTATATCCCTATCTTTTAGCTATTTGAAGTTTGGAATTTGGAAAGGAACGTGATTGGTGGGGACTCTAACCTTGTTAAAGGTTAGGGAAGGCTGTCAATTACGGAATCTTCCTTCTTCCAACTTCTGGTTCTTGTAAACATTTTGCTCTGTGATAATTCAGTTTTGAATATCACAGATTTTATTCTATTTCATGTTCTTAAATTATTTCTTTATTTCTTTGATTATTATGTCTAGTAGCTAAACACCAAATTCTTGGTAAGGGTTGAGTGAGCGTATTTGTGATTCGTGAGGCCGATCGTTCTTATTATCCTCTCTTTCATAATTAATTCAAGTTCTGTTTTAACAAACCGGTTCCCGTCTAGGCTAAGACTTGATCGATCTTAGGCAAGACGACGAATTTGTAGCCAGTCACGAAGGGGACGAGCGAAATCGGAGTGACACACGTAGGCAACTAACCTCGCGGGGGTTAGTGAACTTGAATTGATATAGGCCTAACCAGACTGACAATCTAGGGCTCCGAGTTGGGAGTAGCTTGGCCTAGACTCTGTCTTTCCCTATGCCATTGAGAAAACGCATGTGCCTCAAGCCAGCAGCCAATTGGATAAACCCTTTAACCAGCAAGGTGTCCACTGGCCAGGATCACTACGAAAGGGGGTACCCTCCAAGTGATTTGAATAGGAGGAAACTAGGATTGGAAAGGGGTTCCTCCCAATCTATAGCAGAGTTATGAGAAAGAAGGATAAAATCTAAGGCCGATGATCGATTAAACAAGGTATGCGCTCACGAATTCACCCTTACCAGGAGTTTACCCCACAACAGTTCACAACCAACCTCAACCAACAATCTTAGCTAAGATTCCCTTCCGCCTAAGATTGCACCTTTCTATTTAATTATTGCTTGTTCTCTTTTATGCTTTGTTTATCTTAATTGCAGGAACAAAACCCCTCAACTCCAGTGACAAGGAAGTCTAGTCAAGACTACAAAACCCCAACAAGTTCTCTGTGGACGAACCTCTTATCACGATCTATGAGTCCCTTGTGGATGAGTGATAAGTTGTATTCATACCCCATTTCTATATCTTTTTTACAACTACATTTGATGCCCTTGATACGCAATCACTACTCTAAATTCTAAACTCTCTACTAATATATACTTCCTCCGTCCTTTTTAATAGAGGTTTAGGCCGTAGATCATTTTTCACGATTAACTGACGCTTCCTCTCTTGTTTTTCAATAATTGCCCTTTCAAATGACATGTCATTCGGCCTAGACTACACGTCATGCAAGTGATTAAACAGAAATGAGAAGGAAAGCCAAAGGCTGAAAATTTGGAGGGAAAGAAAATTTTGGGAAATGCGCGAAACAAAGGACTTTGTCCTCTGTTCTCATTGATAGCAAAATTGAGAAGATTTCCCCCCTTCATCATTTGTCATTACTAAAAACAAAACTTAGAGAAGAATAACCAAAATAATTTCAAAGATGGATGAGAGTGTTGTGGGTGTTTATTTCGATGACTCACAGTTTAACAACACTTATCAATTTGATGATTCGGCCAACATGTTCGTTAAAAATTCCATTGATGCTGTGGAAGAGCAACGGGCTTATGTGGCTGATGTTTCTGCTGCAAGCGTAGAATGTGAGAAAGATGAAATTATGGAGGACACATATGAGAATGAAGATGTGTGGAAGAGGCAGGAGGAGAAGAGGTTTCGCCATTGAAGGTTGTGGATGATAAAGTGGAATATGGGCTTGTATCTGACGGAGGCATAGCCATTATTGGGGTCGGTGATTGTGTAGAGAAAGTGTCAATGGTTCCTCCTGAAAAGCCCTCTCCATATTAATTTAAATGAGGAAGCATCTATTGATGATTGTGCCTCTGTTTCTGGGATTGTTCATAGGGGGTTGTCTTTCGATTTGAATGAACAACCTCCATAGATAAGTGAAGCCAAGGACTTTGATCTGAACAAGTTGTCAGCTGAAGAAAGGTGGAAGTTTGATGATCCGACCCGAGAAAGAGAGTTTATTGTGATGTTACGATTGTTTCTTCCTGATTTCCATTAGATATGTTCTCTGCCTCTTGAACATGGTTAACATTTTGTGTAATTTTGATGGGTTTTGTAACTCAACCCCTGCCAGGGTTATTTAGTGTATGCACTGGCTAATTGTAGGTAGATTTATCTATTTGACCATATCCTCCAACCTAGAATCCAATCTTGGGATAGAAGAAGGTTTAGCTGATGTAATCTCGAGTGAAATGGACATAATTGTTAATTCTACAGCTAATACAACGTTTGATGAAAAACTTAAGCTCTTCTTGCAAGTATCAACAAGTTTGTGTTAGATGTTCTTGAAAAAAATCAGTTAGGTTCTTGTTCTCCTATCCCGTTAGAGGTTGTTATAGTTAGGATATTGTTGTTTTCTTGGTTGCAGCTTATGTTAATGGACAAAAAAAATGAAAATTCTACCAACTTTGAATGTTGAAGATGAGATTAGACTTGCTTGGAATTGAAAGGAAACTTTGCAAGAAAATGAAATGGTTCAAAAGTAAATTAAGTTTAAGACTGAAAGTAGAGAAACTGTTTATACTAATGATAGAAAGGAAAAAATAAAAAAATAGAGAAGGGGATTGACATGAAGACGGAGGGGGAGCCTAAAGATAAGAAGAACATGGCCAAATGAAGTTAGGCCTGTATTGTGCGGATGCCCACACCAAACAGTTTTGACGCCTCCCTCGTTGTTATTGCCTTCAACTTGCCATCTTCACTCCTCTCCAGCAGCATTGCGTAGACATTCAGACGTTCATCGTTCGATAGCTCCTTCCGGTGAGCTAACCAAATGTCACCACCAAACACTCAAATTAAAGGCGGAAATGATTGAAAATAAATTAAATATGACAGTAGGAAAAGTGTTTAAGTACCTCGTTGCCTATTGATGTTTGGGATGTTCCGCTGCTGTGGTTGTTCATCATCGCCGGAGAGGGTAGAAGACAACTGGTCAAGGCCAGGACAGTTGACTTCAGGGGATTCAGGGTTCCCAGTTGGGATAGTTGGGTCTGGCCTGCCTTCCGGAGAAGACCCTGAAATATGGTTTAAATCGGCTATAGGAGAAGACATCCTAGATTTTCAGATAGATGAACACTGTTACTATTGTTGAATTGAAATGGAGGAGGGAGATGTGGAAGAAGAACCCCATGTGTAATAAATAATCGAAAATGGGGGGATGGAAATGTATTTTGAATTTGGCCAAATTTTCTAGTTAATCGAAATGCCCAAATTTGAGCGGGATCAAATTTACTGTTATCCCATGTCTGATGGTGCATGTACCCTGGATATTATGCAAATCTAACTAGCACTTAGTTTAGCATTTGCACTCACGAAAGAAATAAGACGTGAAGGCCCAAAATGCTCACATGGGTATATTTTGTGACTGCTTACATTTATAACATGTAATGGATATAAGAGCTAACAGACGAGATCATGCATGTCATATAATTTCAAATGAATATGCAAGTCAACCGTGACGCAATAAAATGATGAACATGCTCAATTTATGGAAGTTTTGAAATTTTTGAGGGTAGTGTGGATTTATTTCATTTTTTTAAGCAAAGCAAAAAAAATATTTACAACTACAAAACTCGAAAAGATTTAACAATTTTAGAGGATAAATTCAAAATTGCCCCCAATGTAAAAAAAATGACTATACAAAGACTGTAAAAAGGCTTAGACTAAAATCAACACCTTCTTTTGGTCGTCACTTCACTCGCTTGCCCCCAAGTTTATAAGTCTCACTACACCTGAAATAAAGAGATAGTAAATTCACAGGGAAAAGATATCCTAAGATGTTGAATTTAAAATTAACGAAAAAATAGAAATATTGAAAAGAACACGTGGGTTGCCTCCCACGAAGTGCCTTTGTTTATAGTCGTAGGCTTGACTAATGTACAACTTCCTTTCATACCTCTGTTCTGTAAGTAGGAAAGAAAAGAAACTAATTAGTAGCACCTAATTTCAGAATAGACTGAAAATTAGAATAATGGTTTAACGAATGTAATAACAAAGACGAAAATTTAATAAATTGAAAGGATATAAAATACAATAGCACGGAAAGCAGAAAAAAATGGAGACAAATGGAAATAACGAAGCAAATTGGAATATATACATACGATCAAAATTGAAGTGGGGGGTGAACCGCCACACAAAATTGACAAAAGTGGAGGTGTGAACCGCTCCACAAACTTTTGACGAAAAGTGGGGATGCGAATCGCCGCATGATATGATGCATTTTATACTAATTTTCCACTCCTTTCCTAGCCCATTTTGATCATAATGCTACTGATCTTCTCTTATTTTCCCACTATTTAGCAGATCAGAGCTTTTGGAAAGGAAATCTCAAAAGATACACTTTTCATGGATTCTGGACGGATTTGAGCAGCTAGCCCTTGCAGTAGGTGGCAGACAGCGTGCAGGCAGTATCTTGCCCCTGCATTTGTGCGCAAGAAGAATTTGAGCAGCTAGGCCTAGACGATTAAAGTCATCACTGTGGGTATAACTAACGCGAAGCTGCAGGGTAAAGTAGACGACCAATCAGAGTCATCAGGTCGTTGGTCCCATCTGATTGGGTTAAGTAAGTGAGTGTCTCGCCCTGGACGCGTCTTCCTTCATCTTCATGGGCCTTTGAGTATTGCCTCTATAAACGTACCTTGGGGGACGACAAAGTGTCAAGACTACTCCATAAACGTACCTTGGAGTAGTTTCTCGTACGACAGGAAGCAGGGGACCTAAACGTACCTGGTCCCTATAACGCGTCTATCAGCTAAGGGTAGAAGATCATTGCACCGATGACCCGCTAACCTTGAAAGCAACCCGGGATAGATTCCTACTAGGAACTCCCTCCTCTATTGATTTATTGTTCATTTTTCTATTTATTATTGCTTTCTTAGATATTAATCAACCAACTCTTGAAACCCCCTCGTTACTTATTACTGTTCTGATTTGTTTGCCCTTGCTGCACAACACAAGACAGTGTCTACCTTAGTCTCTGTGGATCAACCCTGCACCACTATACACAAATTATTTGTGCACTAGTCTGCAGGTTTTATTATTAATTTTGAGGTGTCTCGACAGCACGTCAAATTTTGGCGCCGTTGCCGGGGACTAACGGTACTGATTTCTTTCTTTTGTTTTTATGACCAGGGCATCTAGATCAAATCCTACAATTCCAATTCCCTTTTGCGTCAAGACCTAGGCGCTGAAAACATCACCCCCCCCCCCGAATTCCCAACATGGCCGATGCCGAAGACGTTATGCTTGCTATGGAAAAACAAATCGCCACCTTGACTCGTATGATCCAGATCCATGCCGCAAGACAGGCTGTCCAGGCCAAGACACACAGATTCGCAACTTTACCAAGCATCCAACTAACGCATACCCCTACACCCCTGATGAATTCCAAGTTAATACGGTTGGTAATTATAACGAAGCCCCAGGGCAGTTTAATCCTTATACCAACAATTATGACCAAGGACAACATCATCCTAACCAAAGTTGGTGCGATCCGCAACCGTCTTGCCCTAGACAGTCACCACAGCAGCATCATTACGAAGATCCATCTCAGCCGCCATACAATCTTCAACCTTTTCAACCATGGCCAGATCATCTCCATAATCAGCAGTATCAACACCAAGCTCCACAAGAACCATCACCTCCTACAGCAACAACCACTGAGGTAACAAATCTCACTAATGTTGTCCTTGAGTTACAAAAACAAATGAGTTCTATGGTTGCAGAGATGAAGGAGATACAGAACCAAAGATGCATGCCACCTCAACTAGAACTCAACCCGCAACATGTTGTTTGTGCCATGACACTTCGCAGTGTTACACAAATACCATCCCGCGAACTGCCTGCCCAAGACGTTGAACTACCTAAACTCACGCCCAAACCGGAAGAGACCAAAACAGAAGTGGAGAAAGAAAAACGTGTCCACATTGCTAGACGACATGGTTCCCCACGTAAGGTAGATGAGAACTCTGAATTTTCGAAAGAATTCATCACCAAGGTACTTGAGCCACCATTCCCACAAAGGTTAGTCAAAACAAAGAGGGACAAAGAGGATAAAGAAAATTTTGAATTATTTAACAAGGTGTAGGTCAATATTCCTCTTCTACAGGCCATTAAAAATGTCCCCCGATATGATAAATTCTTAAAATCTTTATACACTAATAAATGTTAATTGGCAGGAATAAATAAGATTAGTGTGGGTGCTAACGTCTCAGCCGTCATTCAAAGGAAACTTCCACCAAAGTGTAAGGACCAAGGGATGTTTACCATCCCTTGTAAAATTGGAAACACTGACGTTGGCAAAGCTATGTGTGATCTTGGTGCAGGTATCAACGTAATGCCCTTGATGATATATAACAGCCTAGGCCTAGGCCCACTTAAACCAACCCAAGTTATCATCCAGCTGGCCGACTGCTCCGTTATATATCCCGAAGGCATTATCGAGGATGTTTTAGTACAGGTTGGCGATTTCCTATATCCAGCCGACTTTTATGTGATCAGCATGGAGGACGAGAAATCCACCAAACCGATAGACATGCTCTTGGGCAGGCCGTTCCTTTGGACTGTTAAAGCCAAGACAGATGTGCACAACGCCTCCATCACCCTCGAATTCGATGGAGAAATCATAAAATTCAACATGCTTAATGCCATTTGCTACCCTTTTGAATTTTCCAGTGTGAATTTCATTGATATAATTGACCCTGACATTGAGGAAATTTCTGACTTATACTCTGTTGATTCTCTATAGCTTGCCCTAGATAGGAGCATTCCGCCCGCAGCACTGGACCCCTTGGCGTTGACGCTTGCAACTCCACATAAATTGCATGAAGACGTCGCTGATTTAGAAGAGCATTCTGTTATCCCTCCTCTTTCTATTATTTCTCCTCTTCCCGCTGATCACACTAAACTCCCATCTCTTTTGCAGACACCTAAGTCGGAGTTGAACAGCTTGCCCTCGTACCTCAAGTACGCCTACCTTGACGAGTATGACACGCTCCCTGTCATCATCTCTAGCAAGCTTGATCATGTTGTAGAACACGAACTGGTGTCCACACTCAAAGGATACCGCGAGGCCCTTGGATGGATGACCGTCGACATCAAGGAGCTTGCCCCAGCCCTTTGCACTCCTCAACTAGCTCCGGCAGCCTTCGTACCCATTCCTGTTGTCCCTAACACCATGGCAGTGAACCCGACCG
Organism: Viola odorata; assembly: GCA_963691705.1. Classification (NCBI taxonomy): domain Eukaryota; kingdom Viridiplantae; phylum Streptophyta; class Magnoliopsida; order Malpighiales; family Violaceae; genus Viola; species Viola odorata. The sequence goes on from OY829544.1 coordinate 37,234,520, forward strand.
TCACTACGACCAATCCCGAGGACACAATGGTTCCTGCCCTCACTACTGTCGCCACTGCCCTGACCAGCAAGGGCATGACGCCCAATGCTAACCTAACCCCGCGGACTGCCAACAACATTGCCAAGACACTAGCTCATCACGATAAGTTGCTCTCTCCTAAGACCTTTGATACTAGACAGAAAGTTTTACTTTACAATTCTCATCTTAGGCTCTTTTCCAGAAAATCGCAGTCTCGGTGGACCGGCCCTTACCTCTTCACGTAGGTGTATGATCCTGGTGTAGTTACAATTCAGAGTATGGACACATGCCTCATTTTTTAAGTGTATGACCACAGATTGGAGCTGTTCCACGAGGGTTTCCATCCCCTCATGGCGGAGCCCCGGGATCCAGAATGATTTGAGAAGCCTACGTCTTGCCCTAGAAGTTAACAGCGGCGCTTCGTGGGAGGCAACCCACGTTTCTTTCCCTTCTCTTCCCTTTTAGTTTTCTGCCTTTTGAACTCTCTTTTTTCCGTTTGTGTGTGAGTCCCATTCTCGCATCGAGGACGATGCGTTGCCTCAGTGTGGGGCTGGGACACTTGTGCGTTTGAACTTTTTGGTTTGACTGCATGTTGCATACTGCTTGCCCTAGCACTTGCATGATAACTTTTGATTGGAGTTTTTGAAACATTTTTGCCTTGCCAAAATGACACTGCCCCTATTTTTGAAAACCCCTTGGCTTGAATGAATGGTCTAGGCACCTTGTACAGGAATCACTCTCTCACTGCACATATTCACTCGCACAACCACACTGCCTATTAGCTCCTATATCCATGTCTTGCCCTAGTCGCTTGCAGTCATTTGTTTACCCATGTGAGCTCTTTGAACTTTCACGCCATGATTTTTTCTGACTGAATGCGTGACTTTGTACTAGCTGGATTTAGGCACCATTAGACGTGGGAAAACGATGACGTGATTAAAAACTTTGCATTCTTTCTTCTTATCTTTTTTCTTACTTTTATCTTGCCCCTACCACTCATCTCACCTTCTTTTCATCACTCTTCTGACCATTCGCGCCTTTCCTTTCTATTCTTAGTAGGTGAGAGATGTTCTCTAGTAGTGAGCAAGGTGGGGCAAAGAGAAACAACACCTTTAGTGTGGGGGTATCGAGCTGCAAGACCTAGAAGTTGAAAGACAAAGCGGACGCTGATAACAGAAACATAACGTCACGTTGTGAGACCTAGAAGATGAAAACAAAATCGGATGCAGAGAACATAAGTATGACATCAACCCGCTAGACCGGAATGCTGAAAGCAGTAGTATGGCAAGCAACTGCGGAACAAAAAGAAACAGAACCTCAGTGTAATGAACATCCAGACCAAGACGCTCAAGTCATTCAATGAGCGAAGTGGAAATGAAGATGCTAGAGCAAGACACTGAAAACAACTATGCGCCGAAGCTAGGTCAGTCGATATAATTTTTGCTGATCCAGTTAGACGGATGAAAACAGTATGTACACACTCACTTTTGCTCGAACAAATCTAATTCAAAAAAAATAAAATAAACTAAAATAAATAAATAAATTCGAGCAAAAAAGGAACACAAACCACATACTAAGCGAAGCATGAGGAGAAATAGACGACTGACCGCACGAACCAAAAGAAGAAAATACCCCCTCGATCATCCAGCGCTCTTTGCCTTGCCCTCGCTGCAGCCAACAGGAGGATCTCTCTTGCCACTTCACTTTTTTTCCACCTGAGAGACTCTTTATCCTTCACTCTCTCCCTCTCTTTGAACCCTCTCTCCTTCTTCCACATTTTCTTGCTCTACCCTTTGCAAAGTTTTTATGATTGTATGATTACCCACGCTTGTGTTCTCCGTACTCGGGTCGTTATTGCAAATCTGGTTTTATGCATTGTCATTTGCATTATTGAGTGTAAACACCTTGCCATGATCCTTTCTGAGTTTGAGTGCAAAAACTATTTTCTGAGAGAGGATTGCTTGCGACTAGCTTGACATGGGAAACTTTCTCCCTTGGTTTCGTTATTCCTTGGGTTTGACGTGGATGCTATCTAGGTAGGAGGTTGTGTTGAATATTGTGTTTGTGTGTTGAGTGTGCTTTTTCCTGTATGCCTTTTTCTGTGGGAGACCATTTGTTCTTATTGAGGGGCTGTTTTGAGTTTAATGCTCGAGGGCGAGCATTGGGGTAGTGTGGGGGTATTTGATATGATGCATTTTATACTAATTTTCCGCTCCTTTCCTAGCCCATTTTGATCATGATGCTACTGATCTTCTCTTATTTTCCCACTATTTAGCAGATCAAAGCTTTTGGAAAGGAAATCTCAAAAGATGCACTTTTCATGGATTCTGGACGGATTTGAGCAGCTAGCCCTTGCAGCAGGTGGCAGACAGCGTGCAGGCAGCATCTTGCCCCTGCATTTGTGCGCACGCAGCAGCAAAGGACTCGAGCGCAAACAAGGAAACTTCCTTTTTAAAGGAATCCGCTGATTCCCTCCAATCAATCTAGATCTCTCCTGTTTTAGCAAGAAAATATTCCAAGATCAACTCCAATTAAATTAGGATTTTCCCTTTTAATTAATTTCTATTTTTGGAATTTCCCTTTTTGTAATTTTCTCTTTTAAAACCCTTTTAGCTTTAGGGTTTTCATCATTCATTCAACCCATTTTCTACCAGCACAACCTCCTCTTTGGAGAGGCAGCCACCACCATTCTTCTTCTCTTTTCCGTTTATAATAAACCGGAGCTTTGCTCAGGCCGGTAACATCCAATACTACTTCGTATTTTCTTCTTTTTCTTTATTTATTTTAATTTTATTATGAGTAGCTAAACTCATTTGTTCTTGCTAGGATCATCAAAGGTTGCTTAGGAAAGCCATGAGGTCGAATTGAAGTCAATTTATCACTGGCAGCATGCAATGAAGTCGTCACCCTAATTTGGTTGCTAGGTTTAGGGAACCTTAATCGTCATGGCATAAGAAATATAATAAATAAAAACTAAAGGCATAAAAAAAGGGGTCTGGACCCTAGACAAAAGGTTCGGGTCGTATTATGGTCTCGGGAAGGTGTTAGGCACCCGAGTCACATCCGAAAATGGTTACCGGTTGATAAGAGAGGTGTTTAAAAAGGTGTTTGATAAAAATGCATTTTTGAAAGGTGGCCCTTAGAGGAATCGTCACTTTAGTCTTTTCCACAATCGGGACCGTTCGGGAATAGTTGATCGTTGAACCGATCGATTATTCCTGATCGTAGTGATGGGACTGAATTTTCCGTAAAACTGAATGAGCGCCCTCTATTTCATCATCGGGCCTATGCATGATTAACTTAATTACTACGTGATTCTATCATGGATAGCTTAGCAGAGTACAGATTAAATGAAAGGTTTTTGAAATGATAAAACTAATGTGGGATCGAAGCCACCACATACATGCAGTCAATATAAGAGAAAAGCTAAAGTCATACGAACATGGCATTGTAAGCAAGTCTTTAAACAAGTTGTTCATGTGGGTTGATTTTAATGCTAGCAATTCTATATATCATGTGTACGATTGATATTTACGGAAAATGTTGAATAAATAAAAGGGAACGAAAGGCGTACTTTTGAGCGAAGCTTGGATTTAAAACCTACAAGATGAGAGTGTTAGTGATAGCTCGAAAAATAAATAAGCAATTTATGAGTGCGAAAATTTAAACAATGACTTGACTTGTACAGAAATTTAAACGCTGATTTAATGTATGCGAGAAATGATGATTTGACGCATACGAATATTTAAATGATGATTTGGTAAGTGCAGAAAATTTAAATGTTGATTTGCTGAGTGCGAGAATTTAAATGCTGACTTCAATGTATGCGAGAAATGATGATTTGACGTATTGGAAAATTTAATGAGGATTTGACGAAAAATTAAATGATGATATTTGCTGAAAATAAACAGGTTGATATTTGCAAAAAATGAAATAATTGATATTTGCAGAAAATAAACAAGTGATGTTGTAGAAAATAAACAAGTGATGTTGTAGAAATTTAAAACAAGTGATGTTGCAGAAATTAAAACAAGTGATGTTGCAGAAAATAAAATAAGTGATATTGCAGAAAATAAAACAGTTGATATTTGCGACCAACCATGTTGGCGGTAAATTGAATTTAAATTGCCGAAAGAAAATTGCGAAATTAAAGTGCGAATAATTTAAACAGTTGATGGTATGAAAAATAAACAGTTGATGGTACGAAAAATAATCATACGAAACATACGAATATTTTTACAGAAATACGATCCGAGATCTCGGAAAAATGAAGATGGGCTGGGCCCAATTAAAAAAATGCAAAGGAAATAGCCCAGGAATACTTCCTGGCCCATGAAAAATAAAAGAAGGGTGATGGGCCAAGCCCATCACCTTTGACGTGTGAAGAAGCCTTCATGGCACTATTCACGCGTCTTCTTCCTTAGTCTCCAGCGCTACTGCCGGCGGCCAAGCTCCGGCCATCCGTGGCCGAAACGGAAAACCTTCGTACCAACATGCTCGTCTCCTCGACGGCTTCCCGACTGTACGAACCTCGAATTTTAATTTAAAACATGCCGAGTTTAATTTTGAAAAAACGACAAAACTGTTAATTATCAAAAACTAATTAATTCGCATGATCTAGCTAACGATTGATCAAATTAAAAGCATGTATTTAATCTACATCATGCACATGAATTAATGGCATAAAAACTAGCAATTTATTCTATCAAAACGAAGCAAAACGAATTAAAGAAAAAATGCATAAGAAAAATGAAGGCAAGAAAAACTTGAAGAAGCTTACTGCCAAGCTTGAACTGTGATGATCAATGCTCGATATGAGTTATCAATCAATGAGGGAGAAGGAGTAGAGCTTGCTTTTGAGATTTTGGTGCCCGTTTTACGTTGGAGGGAGGCTCGTATTTATAGGCAATCGATCGCGTGGGTGAGGGACGAGGCGGCACGGGTGGATGTTGTGACCGTCGTGCTGGCGGAGCTAGGCTGCAGCGCTGACGAGGCTAGGGCTGCGTGATGATGGCGGATGGGACGAGACACAACGGGAGTAGGCTGCTCGGTGGCCTGCTCCGCTGCTGGTTCACATCCATGGTGCATGCGCACCATGGATGTTAATTAGTCAACTGTTAATCTGGTTGACTTTCCTTGGTTGACCAGATCAACGGTTGTGATTAAATGCCCTTTTAAACCTATTTAAATGGCCTCGAGCCAATTTTGTGAACGAACGTTTCGAATTTTTGAGCCGAAAGTACCAGTGCGTAGAGAAAAATACAGCGAGTTTAACCGTCTACAGCGAATGACAAGAATTTTTCGTTTAACGTGTTTATTTTCTCGTTCCGAAATATGAAATGTTCGGACGGAAAATAAATGACGTTATGACGAAAATTACGCGAAACGTTGTAGGTCGGTGTGATCGAAAAAAGGGGTAGGAACTAGTTGATAGAAAACATTCTAAATTCGAGCTGTCGTCCGAGCGAACTTACTCGGGTCCAATAAAAGCTCGAACAGAAATAATAATAAAATAATAAAAATGCTAAAAATGTGATAAAATACTAAAAATCCTAAAATTCGTGAGATGACCTAAAACGAAGAAAAAACTAGCAAATGACTGACGGATAATTAAAAATGCGATTTTTAAGGCTAAAAATATTAATGATAATAATAAAGAAAATACGTAACGGAAAATTAAAAATGCGATTTCGAACACTGACGATGCTAATGACGACGCTAAAAATGCGATGAACTTGAAAAATGCTAGGGACAGTAAATTAATTAAAAATGACAGTTAATTAATTAAAATGATAGAATTGCGGAAATTAATTAAAATGGCGTCAAAATTCGGGTATCAACAGTTGCCCCCTCTTTTCTGTCTTATCGAAGTATTTGATAAGCAGTAAAGACGGTTGCCCTTACATATCCGAATTTTGGCGACACAGCAGGTCTTACCTCAATCTTACCGTGATGATGTCACTCTGGGAGGAGGTAGGTTGTTGTTGTCACTCTGGGAGGAGATAGTTTGTTGAGTGTCACTCTGGGAGGACGTAGTTTTGATGATGTTATTCATTGATGAGGACATTGATGCTGTCACTCTGGGAGGAGGTAATCAATTGATGTCACTCTGGGAGGAAGTAGACTCGTTGCTGTCACTCTGGGAGGAGGTAAATTCGTTGTTGTCACTCTGGGAGGAGGAAATATAAAGATGCAAAAATTTAAATGACGTTAATCCCGTAGGAGAAGACTCGAGGTGCAGAAATAAACTAATCGTCACTTTAGGAGGACGAAATGTAGATGCTATCACTCTGGGAGGAGGGAATGTGTGATGTCACTCTAGGAGGAGAAAAATGCAAATGATCACTCTGGGAGGAGAGAAATGCTTTTGTTACCAGCGGCCTTGATACGAACCTAGAACGCGTCTGCATCCTATTCAGGAGGTAACGACCCCAAGGATAAGACTTTCCCACGATCTGCAGCCGTAAGCAATCCTCACCTGATATTAGTGTTTGCTCTCACGCTCTGAAACAAGGCTAAGTATTTTACGCTCATAAAGATGCAACTAACATAATACATAATTTTTAATTCACACTGTCAATCCGAGTGAATAGACTTCAAATAAAGATGCACATGTATGGGCGTTCTAATAATCGATGGGACTTTTACGGAAAAGAATGAAAGGACATAAAATGTCCGGAAAGGAGCTTGTTTCGGTAAAGATGTGCTTTTCTGATGAGTTGGAAGGTTTTTGATGAATGATGCTTTGTCGATTGGCCCTGATGAGGCCGAGGTACGCGAGTTCCTTTGCTTTTTTCTGGGGATGCTTTCTTGACAGAGTGCATGAGCTCTTGGATCCTTGCTGGGAATGTCATTTTTCGGTCGGCCAAGAGCCCTTTTCTTGAGTCTTTACTATAGAATGTTTCTTTTGAGATTCCTTCAGTTGGCTCTGGGCCCTTTTTCTTCTCGAGTCTTCACTGGGAAGTGTTGTCGCTTTTCCTTTTGCGATTTATTACTTGAGTTGTCCTTGGGCCTTTTTTCTCGAGTCTTCACTGGGAATGTTTTTTTCGAGATCTACTACTTGAGTTGGCCTTTGGCCCTTTTTCTCGAGCCTTTACTGGGGAATGTTTTCTTCGAGATTTCTCGAGTTTAGTTATCCCCGGGCTGTGCTTGCTTCGGTTCTTCGATTGTTTGTATTCTTCGAATGTCTATGAGCATTTTTCTCTTTTCTTTTTTACCTTTTTCCCCTCTTTTTTTTCTCTTTTTTTCTCTCTTTTCTTTTCCCTCCTTTTTTTGATTTGATTTGAAATGCAACAGAGCAGAGCAAGCACAACCTTTGTCTTGATCTCTTCTCATTTTGGCTTAACCTCGGCCTTCATCTTCGGGTTTTTGGTCTTTCTTCGATGATGGCTCTCAGCGATCTTTCGGTGACCTTTTCCGTCTCCTTCGTCGTGAACTTGAACTTGGCGTGCTTTTATTTCCGGCTGGCAATCTTAGCTGAGACTGCTCCTTGGCTCCCGGGGTATGAGTGATAGTGAAGGTTTTGGTAGGAGTGATGGCATATGTGGTGGAAAGAGGGAAGAGAACGAAAACATGGAGAAGATCGTAAAAGTCTCACGTCATTTTATTGCTATCCCATGTCTAATTGCACATGTACCCTGGATATTATGTGAATTCAACTAGTACCTAGTCAGGCACTTACACTCATGAAGAATAAGGCGCGATGGCTCGAAAATGCTTACTGGGATTCGTCTGTGACTGCTTACGTCTGAGCAAACCGTGGATATAAGAGCAAGCAAGTAAGATCATGCATGAGATGTAATTTTGATGGATGCTTTATTTAACAGAGGGATTGAACATTCCCGACCTATGCAATGCATGAACATGCTATGAGAGTAGTATGGAATTTTGTTTTAGCTGGGCTACAAAAGGATTGTTTGATTGATTGATAGTTTGATTTTCGATTGATTGATAGGTTAAAGCTATTACGTGAGGGATGACCTATTTGCAAGAGTTCAACGAGAACCTAAAGGGTTGCCCCCAGTGGGCCAGACGACCGTGCGCAAACTAAAGCTAACAAAGTGAGCAGGAACGAAAATAAACTTTAAATGAAGGGGGAAGAAAGATAGACTCCTCTGAAATGAGCAGCGGGGCTGCAAGGGCGTCTTCTACGAGCTTTATGCGGATAACAATAGGATGATTCGCGTCCCTACAAAATGAAAAGGGGACAACGGAGTAGAAAAGAAAGATTGATTTGAAAACGAAAATGACATAAGTTCAGGGATTCTCTCTTTCCCTTAGCTCGATTTTTCGAGGGTGCCTACGGTGTGGTCCCAGCTCAAGAACGCCTTGCTTAGATGCTTTGATTGGTTTCTTTTTCAGCTGCTTCGCGGAAACCGCCGATCCAGGTCGGAGTGAGGATGAGATCCATATTTTTGCTCATTAGCTTGCTGGCCCTTGCTGGACATTCGTTGATTTGCTCTTTGATCGCTCGGAGATAAAGGGAAAAACCCTCTATCCCCAAAATGTGCAGCGGGGCTGTAAGGGCGTCTGCTTACCAGTCTTATGCAGGCAACAAATGGGGGCGACCCAGTTCCTGGAAAAGATAAGGCGAGAAAGAATGAGGAGTAAATGAAAGATAATTTTTAGCAAAAGTAATGTGATTGATAAGTTTTAAGCTCTCCCTTTTGGACGGGCCATCCGTGGGTAACTGCGGTGTGACTTGCATCGGAAGTTGGTTGATGATAGCTTTACTTTAGATGCTTTGCCGCAGCTCTCGTCTCGGCGCGGGTGATACTTGTAGTCTAGTTGTCTCTCTTCGGGGAGGAGTTCTGATGCTTTACAGCAAAGGGTTGTGGATAAAACAAGTGAATGCGATCACCGTCAGCCAGCAGTTAGTGGTACACAAATTAAAGGATTGATCTTCCTCATGTTGATCATGGTGCGGATGTTGAGAAACTTCATGAACAAGATCGCATTAAGTATATTGATTGTGGTCTTAGGGGGATATGTTTTCGTCGTGCTCCTTCTCCGGGATTTCTGTATGCAAAGGTGCACTGGGCGACCAGGGCATTTTGGTGATGAGCTCCTCTGAAAGGTGAACGGAGGTGGGCCTATGTCACTCGCATTTCGGCGGCTCGGCAGATATGGGACGGGCTTTGTGACTTTCGTCCAACATTCAGTCCTCGCTTGAACTGGATAATAGTATTGCTGCGAAGTCTTGACAGTGGACAGTCTTTAAGTTCTTAAGGAGTGTCGCAGGCTCCTACAATCCTCTAGATGATCGGATGATAGCTTCACGGGGTGGTCCCCCTTTTGATGCATCCGGACCTTTGAGACCGATTGCAGGCTATGCTGGTAGTACTGCGAGGAAAGAGAATTTTTAATTTAGATGGTGATGGGTTTTTAAAATCTTTCCTGATTCGCTCTTGAAGGCGGCCTGATGTGGCAATTCAGGAGTTGCTACGAGGGGGGAACTCCCTGGTCCTATCGTGATGACGAGATGAGACAATATGTCCCTGCAAAACCTTAAGATTGATTAGTGGCGTTAGTCTAAGTGTCGTGCCTTATGTCTCGAAATACTCCTTGGGAGCCAACGAAGCCATGCTTCCTTTTGTCATCTCACGAATTTAAGAAAAAGGGAACAAAAAGTTTTAAAACAAAAAGCATCTCCTGAAAAAAAAACTCATTTTATTAATTTCAAGATAAGCATTCGAGCGACATTGTCATGATAAAACCCAATGTCTTTGGCTCGGCCAGATGCATGGTTCGCGACACTTTAGGCGAAGTATATCTTGACAGCATCGGCATTTACCGGTCTTGGTAGATCATCTCCGTCCATGTTGGTTAGCATTAGGGCACCCCCCGAGAATGCACTTTTAACTAGATATGGACCCTCGTACCTTGGGGCCCACTTTCCTTGACTAGCCTCCTGATGAGGGAGAATCTTCTTCAACACTAAATCCCCAGTCTTGAACTTGCGAGGTCACAATTTCTTATTATAAGCGTTGGCCATTCTTTGCTGATATAATTGCGCGTGGCAGATAGCGGCCAAGCACTTTTCGGGAAGGAGGTTCAACTGCTCGTACCTTACTCTTGCCCAATCTGATTCTTCTACTTCTGATTCTGCCAGGATTCTGAGAGAAGGGACCTCTACCTCAAGAGGAATTACGACTTCCATGCCGTAAACTAACAAGTAGGGAGTTGCCCCTGTGGATGTACGAGTTGCTATCCGGTATGCATGCAGTGCGAAGGGAAGCATGTCATGCCAATCTTTGTGAGTGACTGCCATCTTTTGGATGATCCTCTTCAGGTTTTTGTTTGCTGCTTCGACTGCGCCATTCATTTTTGGACGATATGGTGATGAGTTTCGATGCTTCACCTTCCATCGTTGGCAAAGACCGCCGATCATTTTTCCATTGAGATTAGTGCCGTTGTCCGTGATGATTATTCCTGGGACCCTATGACGGCAAATGATGTTCCTCTCGATGAATCGCATGGTCATTTTCTAAGTGATGTTGGGGTAAGAGGCGGCCTCTACCCACTTGATGAATTAGTCGATTGCCACGAGGGTGAAGCGATGGCCATTAGAGGCGGTTGGATGAATCTGGCCAATGATGTCGATTCCCCACATCGCAAAGGCTAAGGCGATGTCATGCTGAAGAGAGGGGCTGGAGGGACGTGGAGGTGGTCCGTGTAAATTTGGCATTTGTGGCACTTCCGGAAATAGTCGATGCAATCTCGTTCGACGGCGAGCCAAAAATAACCTTGCCTCATTATATGTCTTGCCATCATGTGTCCACTTGCGTGTGTGGAACAAACCCCTTCGTGGATCTCTGTTATGATTCTTTTTACCTCGGCCATGGTGACGCAACGAAGCAAAGCTCCATCAACTCTCCTTTTATACAGAACTTTGCCGTCGAGGTAGAAGTCTAGCGCTAAGCGCTGGAGGGTCTTTTTGCTAACCCGGCTTGCCCTCGGTGGATACTCCCAATTTCTGATGAATTGTACTAAGTCGTGGAACCAAGGCTTCCCATCGGGTTCTTCTTTCAAGGTGACACAGCATGCCAGAGTTTCCTTTACTTCCACCCTCAATGGCTGAAGCATTACTCCGCACTCTATTTTGAACATCGATGCCAATGTGGCTAATGCGTCTGCGAAGCGGTTCTTTTCTCTGTCGACTCGGTCGAACTTGGTTTCCTCGAATTCCCGTGTGAGTTGGGTGAGTAACCTTTGATAAGGGATGAGCTTGGAATCCCGTGTCTGCCATAGATCCTGGGCTTGGTAGATGACGAGTGCTGAATCGTCGAAGATTCTGAGCTTTCTTACTTTTAGGTCAATTGCTGCCGTCAGGCCACTGATGAATGCCTCATGCTCGGCGATGTTGTTGATGCATGGGAAGTTCAATTTGCATGCTATGAGGAATTGACGGCCATCCGGGGTTATGACCATGGCTCTCACTCCCTTGCCCGAGAGGTTCACCGCACCGTCGAAGAACATGGTCCACCAGTCATCTTCTCGAAGATCTTCTGCGATCTCATCATCAACCACTATGATGTCCTCATCAGGGAAGTCGAAGCTCAACGACTCATATTCGTCCAAGGCATGATCAACCAAGTGATCGGCGAGGGCGCTTGCCTTAACCGCCTTTCGGGTTACGTATATGATCTCGTGCTCGGCCAATAAGACTTGCCATCTACAAATGCGACTCGATAGGTACGGCTTCTCGAAGATTTACTTCAGGGGATCCATGCGGGAGATTAGCCATGTCGTGTAATACAGCATGTACTGCCGGAGCCTTCGGGCGCACCATGCTAGGGCGCAACAAGTTCGTTCTAACATGGAGTAGCGCATCTCGCACTCGTTGAATTTTTTGCTGAGGTAGTAGATGGCTTGTTCTCGCCTTCCTGACTCATCATGTTGTCCCAAAATGCAGCCCATGGCGCTAGCCGTGACTGTCATATACATGAGCAAGGGACGTCCTGGTGTCGGGGGAACTAGTACCGGTGGGCTTTACAGATATGTCTTGATTTTCTCGAAGGCTTTCTGGCAGTCTTCGTCCCATTCTGCATCTCCGTGCTTCCTTAGCATTTTGAACATCGGCTCGCAGGTAAGTGTTAACTGGCTGATAAAGTGAGCGATGTAGTTGATGCGTCCTAAGAAGCTTCGTACTTCTGTCTTGGTGCTGGGAGCGGGTAGCTCTTGAATTGCTTTTATCTTATCAGGGTCCACTTCTATGCCTTTGTTGCTGACGATGAATCCTAACAACTTTCCGGAGGTCACTCCAAAGGTGCACTTAGCTGGGTTTAGCCGTAGCTGAAATTGCCTCAACCTTTCGAATACCTTCTTCAGGATTTCTACATGATCTTGCGTGCCACGAGATTTGGCTACGATGTTGTCGACATATATTTCCAACTCCTTATGCATCATGTCATGGAAAAGGGTGACGGCAGCACGTTGGTACATGGCTCCTGCGTTCTTTAATCCGAAGGGCATCACTTTGTAGCAGAAGGTTCCCCAGGGCGTGATGAAGGTCGTCTTTTCACTGTCTTCGGGTGCCATCTTGATCTGATTGTACCCCGAAAAGTCATCCATGAAGGAGAACATGTCATTTCGGGCAGCACTATCCACCAGGATGTCAATATGGGGAAGAGGAAAGTCGTCTTTAGGGCTGGCTCGGTTAAGATCCCGAAAGTCCACGCATGTACGGACCTTCCCATCTTTCTTAGGCACTAGCACTATGTTGGCGATCCATTCTGGGTACTCGGCAACTCTCAAGAAACCCGCATCTAGTTCCTTGGTAACTTCTTCTTTGATCTTCAGAAGGATGTCTGGATGCATCCTTCGAAGTTTTTGCTTGACAGGCTTAAACTCAGGTTTTAATGGAATACGATGCTCGACTATCCCGGGATCAAGACCTAGCATGTCGGCGTATGACCATGCGAATACGTCGGAGAAGTCTTTGAAGAAGTATGTGGGGAATTGTCTCATGTTTTACCATCTAAATATTTTTATGTGGCCAATGGTCAAGAAGAAGTATCCCTAACGAAAATTCAAGAACCTAGGCGCTCCGAGTGATCAAGAAGAAGAAGCATCACCAGCAAAACCGAAGAATCTGTGCACTTTGCCCTCGTCGCGGCCAATCAACGAGCACTGTTCATTGAAAAAGAAAATAAAACTATCAACTTCCTTGCTTAAACTTGTTAAACCTTCTCTTGATAGGGAAGTTGTTTTCACCTTGATAAAACACTGGGGGCAAACTTTAGGGTAGTGTGGGGATACCCTCATATACATCATACATGATTTGATTTCATTATTTCCATTTATCAATTGCTTTCTCTTTTTCCACGCATGGCTGCTTCGTGTTTGTTTCCTCCCTATTTGCAGGATACAGATATGCATCAGTGAAATCTCACATTGCCGCGAATCTCCGCCAACAAATCAGAAACCGAATGAAGTACGTTACCACTCCACAATCAACTTCGTGTAGTGGATCAGTTTCCCCCACCATCCAACAAGCATCTGAAAGGAGCACGTTACCACTCCACCATCAACTTCGCACGGCGGGCCACGCTCACGCACCACCCAAATCAATATCCAAATAAAGCGACGGCCTATGAGTGTGACCCTCGACGTAGCTGAATTTTACTTTCGTGTATCATCATCCGTCCTCAATATCAGAGTGACATCTTCCTCACTATCCGAGAAGACCATCCGTCCTCACTATCAGAGTGACACCATCCTCACTATCCGAGAAGACCATCCGTCCTCACTATCAGAGTGACACCATCCTCACTATCCGAGAAGACCATCCGTCCTCACTATCAGAGTGACACCATCCTCACTATCCGAGATTACCATCTATCCTCACTATCGGAGTGACATCTTCCTCATTATCCGAGAGAAGAACTGATCTCACTATCCGGGATCACTATCTGTCCTCACTATCAAAGTGACATCCACCTCGCTATCAGAGAAGCTCATTATCAGAGAAGCCTCACTATCCGAGAAGCTCGCTATCAGAGAACTCCTCACTATCAGAGAAGATCAGCCTCACTATCCGAGAAGCTCGCTATCAGAGAACTCCTCACTATCAGAGAAGATCATCCTCGCTATCAGAGAAGACCCCACTATCAGGGAAATCACCATTTACTTTTCTGCATTCACTTTCCCGCAATTTATTTTTCTGCATTTACTTTCCTAAAATTTACTTTCTCGCAACTTACTTCCCTGCAATTTAATTTCCTGCACTTTATTTTCCTGCATGAATGCGTCGTTGGAATGTTGTAAGCGGTTCGTCCCCACAACATGCGTCTCTTGAATGTTGCTCACTATCAGAGTGACATCTTCCTCATTATCCGAGGGAAGATCTGGTCTCACTATCCGAGATCGTCATCTGTTGCTCACTATCAGAGTGACATCTACCCCATTATCAGGGAAATCATTTACGTTTTACCCCAATATCAGGGAAATCATCATTTACTTTCCTGCAAATTTACCTTCCTGCAAATTTACATTTCTGCAATTTACTCTTCACCCCATTATCAGGGAAATCATTTACTTTTTACCCCATTATCAGGGAAATCATTTAGTTTTTACCCCACTATCAGGGAAATCGTCATTTACTTTTTCTGCAATTTAATTTTTCTGCAATTTACTCTTCACCCCACTATCAGGGAAATCATTTACTTTTTACCCCACTATCAGGGAAAATCATTTACTCTTCACCCCACTATCAGGGAAATCATTTACTTTTTACCTCATTATTAGGGATAGGTCAGTTATATCTCTAGCCATTTACATTTCTACATCTACTTTTCATCCCATTATTAGGGAAGTCAATATCTAAATTCCGCAGTTTCAAAACCAATGTTAGTTTGGTAGCAACCATCTTTACTGCTCATCAAAAATCTCGGTTACACCGGATTTTTGATAAGACAGTAAAGAGGGGGCAACTGTTGCTACCCGATTTTGGATCTAAATTTTCCATTTTGCCACGTTTTTATCATCAGTTTCCAAAAATCATACTTTCATTCATTTTCGTCAATTTGATGTTTATTTTCACGCTTTGTGTCGTTTAAGTTTTATTTCATACTTTTTCCACATTTTTATCACTTTTCCCGTTCGAACCCGTATCGGTTCCCGAGTCAAATTCTCGAAACCAAGAGTAGAACAATTTCACTTATTAGCTACTTATCTTTTATTATTATTTTAACTCGCGCAATGTCATTGCATCTCACTCAATTTTTATTTTAGCATTTTGTTACGCTCGAACTTTTATTACTTACATGCGAGTTTTTATTGAACTATTTAGCGAGCTTTTCGCCGCCTACTGTGTGCTAATAATTTTGTTACATTTTATTTTACATTCTAGACATTTTGGTTGGAATTTTTGGCAAGATTTCTTGTACTATAAGCTCGAACAAAAAATATTATGTTCGTATTAAAAGTGCATTAATGCACATTAATGCATTTCTGCACATTCACTGTTCACTCCTTGTTGCCCACAAACCGCCTTACCATTCCTCCCTCGAGCCTCACGTTCTTCCTCGAGCCACGCCACTGCTCATCGTCCTCGTCATCATGATGTCATCAACGCCGACGTCATCTCTTCCTCCACCGCCTCAAGCATGCTATAAATAGCATGGCTCACATTTTCCTCAGGGAGAAGGCACCAATGCACACACGCACACACAGGCTCTCTCTCGAAATTTTTCTCTCTTTCACTCTCACCTGCGCCTAGTAGCTCCAGCAAGCAAGCCAACCAGCCAGTGCAAGCTCCAACCAAAGGCAAGC
Organism: Viola odorata; assembly: GCA_963691705.1. Lineage (NCBI taxonomy): Eukaryota > Viridiplantae > Streptophyta > Magnoliopsida > Malpighiales > Violaceae > Viola > Viola odorata. The sequence goes on from OY829544.1 coordinate 37,250,312, forward strand.
AAAATCAAGGTTTCTTCCATAACTGTCATTTACATCCGTAACTTGCTAGTTAATTAGTCAAACCTGTTTTAATCACTACGTTTTCAATCTAATTTCGCTCCGTTGGTTTTAATTTAAAGGCTTGTTGTTTTATTTAATTATTACCTTGGTTTAAATTTAATTATAATTGAAATGTCATCCTTGAAATTGCTTGTTTTCTGGTTTATTTTGCACTGTTTTGGGTGGTGGGTGGACTGTTGCTGTCACGGGGAGCACTTGGATCGGGTTCAGCTGCTGGTTGGTGGCCGGCGGTGGCGCTGCTGGGCTGTTGCGATGTCGCTGCCTCCGCTGCTTCGCTGGCGCTGTCACGACCGTCGTACGCCGCCACTGCTGCCGTCGTAGCCTATTGCTGCCGTTGCCTGTCGAGCTATCGCCGGAGCGGAGACGTTGTCGTGCCCCTGTTGCTGCCGTGGCTTCTTTGCTGTTTGGAGGAAGAAGAGGACGAGGGAGGGAGACGATGAATAGTTTTAATTTGGTTGATGGGCTTGGCCTTTGCCAAGCCCAAATTGGAATAAAAAGAATGGTGGGCTTGGCTTTGCTAAGCCCAAACGGGAAAGGAAAGAAGAGATCATGGGCTTGGCTTTGCCCAAATGCAAAGGAAAAGGGCCTTGCAGCTGATGGGCCTAGCTAGTGGGCCCAATTTCTAGGCCCAGTGAGCCTAGTCCAATCTCTCTGTCCATTTAATTTTCGTACCGATTTATTTTCTCGAACTTGTACTGTTTATTTATTTTCTCGTACTAGTACTGTTTATTTAATTTTTCGCATGCTTGTACTGTTTATCTAATTTCCGCACCTGTACTGTTCATTTAATTTTCGTATGCATGTACTATTTATTTAATTTTCTGTATGCCTATACTGTTTATGTATTTTCGTATGCTTGCATGTTTAATTATTTACTTTCGAATGCTTGCATGTAATTGTTATTTTCGTATGCTTGCATGTTCAATTATTAATTTAGTAGGCTTTTGCATATTTAATTATTCTGCTTGCGTATAATTGTAAAAATTAATTATTTCACTTGCGTGCAATAATTTTAATGCCGGTTATTCTTGTGCTCGTACTTTTAATTAATTATTTCTGCGTGCTTAAATAATTATTCCGCCTGTTTCTAATCACTAAAATTAATTATTTCACTCGCGATAAGTCATTAAATATTTATCTGTTTTCGACTTATCATTTTCCAAACTAATAATCTCGTCTCTGTAGGGTAATCAACTGATACCCTTCACAAGTACGCCTCACTTACTCTTTTATTTATTTCACGCTTTTTTCCGCACATATATTTAAAATTGTTAGAATTTTATTAATTCGTTGGGCATGATCGCATAATTTAGGACTTTCTATTTTTCAAACATAATTAAACACCTCTCTCCGGTAACCTTTTAGGGTGTGACTCGGGTGCCTAATACCTTCCCGAGTCCATAATACGACCCCGAACCGCTGTTCTCGGGTTCAGACCCTTTTTGTCGTAGCTTTTTATTTTTATGCATGGGAAATAGGTTCCCTAAACCTAGAAACGAAATAGGGTGGCGACTTCATTGCATTATGTGAGATGAGTCCGATTTCATCTCACATCTCGTCCCAAATTTGCGTCGCGCAAATAGAATCCAAAAAGGGGGTGCAACAATAAGCTAAGAGGACATGGCCATGAGTGAGCAATACTCGGATTTTTCGAATATTTGGTATGATTTTCGTAATTTTCGCGAGACGATTGTGCTTATCCCGGAGAGATTTTCTCCTTTTGCGATGGTCTTTTGAGTTGTATTTGATGGAAAATTGATATGGAAAGTTGAAGCGCTTTTAATAAATATCCGAAGAGTACGACTTTATTAAAAGTGTTTACAAAATATGGTAAACTTGCCGACTTTCTAAATTCATCAAAAATGGCTAAGATAGATGAAATTAGGGATCCTAGTTACATGAAAAAAAGAAAAGGGACTGCCGATATTCGAGTCTTCCCATGAAGGTGTCAACCCTGGAAGTCAGAATTCTCTTGCTCCTGCCAAAGGTATTCCATCGAAGTTATCTTCCCTTTCTGCATCTCTATCTCAGCCTCTAAAGCGGTAATTCGGCTTTGTAGTGTCTGGCTCTTCCTATCCCCCAAATCCGCGCGAGTAGTCAAGACCCTTATCGTCGAATCCCTGTCTTCGATTATGGCACTTGATGCTTCTTTCTTGCGGGTTTCGCTGCACAAGCATTCTTTAAAGTCCCTGAGGGCCACCTTCTGTTTTACTGCTTATACGCGGATGATGTCCTTGCTGCACCTTTCCAATTCATTCATCTGGACCTCCAGGCCACATTGATGGGCTTCGGCGATATCTCTTTCCTCTATCATCAGATCTCGTTCTTCCTGCGCTGCTCGCATCTGTTCTACCACTTGAGCGTAAGCCATGACATCCATTCCTTCGCTCACTTGAGATTCCCCTTCCTCTTCCATCAGTTTCTGATTTTCTGGGCGAGGTAAGACATTGTCGTTGACTCGCCTTAACCTCCACTGTGGACATTGTGGTATCGTTACCGCAGGGGCGACGCGTCCTTTGAGACAAAAGGGGTGGGCCCAGTCTTGGGCGTACAGCTGAATATTTTGATTTTCTCCGGTGTACGGCTGGTTTGATCTCGTCATGCCGAATGTCACCGGAATGATTTGCGTGATGCAAAACTGTCTGAGTACGAGGGCAGGGCAATAGTGAGCACACCCCCATGCTCCAATCAAAGGAACCTAAGGCAGGGGTCCGCAGCCACTTGGCATGTCAACTGAAGTCTTCTTCTGAGAGATTTATGAATCAGTCGATCCAGACATCCTTATTCTCCATCTCCCATTTATCTGTGGTCATTGCGTTGATAACCCTGAGTAAAGGGCATGATCTTATGTAGCTTTCAAAGAAAATGGACTGATTAGGAGTCTGTTTGAAGTGGCTGACCAACCATACTATCAGCAACTGGGTGCAACAGGTAAGTCTCCCTTTCCCTTTTCTTCGACAAGAGTCCAAGGAGCGAAAGGTCTCGGCCAAGATTGTTGTCGTAGGATTGATGGCATTTGTTTCCATCTCGTAAAAGATATTGGCTGCGGCGAAGTCGATAGCGTTCCTCATTTTCAGAAAGAGGACAAACCCTACGATGGCGAAAGCCAGAATCCTTAAGCATTTTTTCCCGTTGGTCAGCTGAAATCGTGCCTCGATATCTGACCAACACCAGAAGTAGTCACCTTCCCTGACACGAGTAGTGATTCCTAACAACTTATCGAGCCTTATTTTGACACTCGAGGAGTCGAGCCGAACGTTCTGGTATATGGACGATATAGGAGATGTGAGGCACATTAGAGTTGAGTACTCCTCCAGTGTGGGAGTCAAGTCTACTCCTTTATCGAAAGAGAAGCACCGATAATAGGGATCCCAAAATTTTAGGGCTTCCCGGATGCAACCCCAATCAGTCTTCACGTCAACCAGGGTTAGTAGTTTTCCATAACTACCCTCGAACTGTGTCTCCTCGTCTTCAGTCAGCTCATTTCTCAATTTCCGAATCCTAGTTAAGTCGAAGTCTACGAGTTCTACTTTGATCTTAGTGGTGATGTCAGGGGTGAATCCCTATTCTAACAGATCTCCTCGGGCAGCCTGATCGTCGAAGCTTCGTCCCCCAAAAATATCAAGTGAAAGTAGCGTAGGTGCTGTCATAGCGAATGAGCAAAATGGGTCTTGTGGGACAAAAATAAAATTTTAAATGCAAAGTAACCTACATGTGTAAGAAATTTACAGTTCATGTCAAAGACAAGATTATCATGGCAACAGGATGAATAGAGCCACGACAAAGCAGGTATAATCATGATGCACATGTTGGGGTTCTGATTCTGACTTTTCTAACTGGCTTGAATGGTTCCCGGATGATACCATGAGAAGGTCCCTAAAGTGTCGTCCAGTGTCCCGATTCCTTGCGAAATCGTGTAACCTTTCGACTAGCTTTAGGGGGTGAGTTGGGATTGGCGAACACTACCCAGGACGTGTGTCTTAGGGCGTCACTACTACCCTCCTAATTTGGTAATTGTCCCCGGGGTGTAGGGCACTTATGAAATGCATATGACAATTGATAAAGCAAATAAATGAACAGATCAGCAATTGATTAAAGCAGGTAAGTAGACAAATAAAACACCTCTCAAAAAATGAAACCGGCTCCGACCCTACTACCTCCCCATTGAAGTCGCCAAACTGTCGCGCCCCGAAAATTAAAAATTCGCGAGTGTGCAACGAACTTGAGACCTTACGATGATCGGCGTAAAAGGGACGCCTAGCAGCATGCAATGAAGTCGCCACCCTAATTTGGTTTCTAGGTTTAGGGAACCTTAATCGTCATGGCATAAGAAATATAATAAATAAAAACTAAAGGCACAAAAAAAGGGGTCTGGACCCCAGACAAAAGGTTCGGGGTCGTATTATGGTCTCGGGAAGGTGTTAGGCACCCGAGTCACATCCGAAAATGGTTACCAGTTGATAAGAGAGGTGTTTAAAAAGGTGTTTGATAAAAATGCATTTTTAAAAGGGGGCCCTCAGAGGAATCGTCACTATAGTCTTTTCCACAATCGGGACCGTTCGGGAATAGTTTATTGTTGAACCGATCGATTATTCCTGACCGTAGTGATGGGACTGAATTTTCCATAAGACTGAATGAGCGCCCTCTATTTCATCATCGGGCCTATGCATGATTAACTTAATTACTACATGATTCTATCATGGATAGCTTAGCAGAGTACAGATTAAATGAAAGGTTTTTGAAATGATAAAACTGATGTGGGATCGAAGCCACCACATACATGCAGTCAATATAAGAGAAAAGCTAAAGTCATACGAACATGGAATTGTAAGCAAGTCTTTAAACAAGTTGTTCATGTGGGTTGATTTTAATGCTAGCAATTCTATATATCATGCGTACGATTGATATTTATGGAAAACGTTGAATAAATAAAAGGGAACGAAAGACGTACTTTCGAGCGAAGCTTGGATTTAAAACCTACAAGATGAGAGTGTTAGTGATAGCTTGAAAAATAAATAGGCAATTTATGAGTGCGAAAATTTAAACAATGACTTGACGTGTACGAAAATTTAAACGCTGATTTAATGTATGCGAGAAATGATGATTTGACGCATACGAATAATTAAATGATGATTTGGTAAGTGCAGAAAATTTAAATGTTGATTTACTGAGTCCAAGAATTTAAATGATGACAGTTGATAAGTGCGAGAATTTAAATGTTGATTTCAATGTATGCGAGAAATGATGATTTGACGCATACGAAAATTTAAATGATGATTTGGTAAGTGCAGAAAATTTAAATACTGATTTGCTGAGTGCGAGAATTTAAATGATGACAGTTGATAAGTGCGAAAATTTCAATGCTGATTACAATGTATGCGAGAAATGATGATTTGTCGCATATGAAAATTTAGTGAGAATTTGACGAAAAATTAAATGATGACTTGACGAAACTTTAAATGATTGACTTGACGAAAAATTAAAGATTTTGATTTGACTAAAAATTAAGCAGTTGACGATTTGCAGGAAATTAAAGCACTTGACGATTTGCAGGAAATTAAAGCAGTTGACGATTGCAGAAATATAAAACAATTGATATTGCAGAAAATTTAAACAGTTGGTTTTTGCAGAAAATTAAACAAATGATATTTGCAGAACATTAATCAATTCATATTTGCAGAAAATTAAACAAGTTGATATTGCAGAAAATTAAACAGTTTGATATTTGCAGAAAATAAATAGGTTGATATTTGCATAAAATTAAATAATTGATATTTGCAGAAAATAAACAAGTGATGTTGCAGAAAATAAACAAGTGATGTTGCAGAAATGAAAACAGGTGATGTTGCAGAAAATAAAACAAGTGATATTGCAAAAAATAAAACAGTTGATATTTGCGACCGACCATGTAGGCGGTAAATTCAATTTAAATTGCCAAAAGAAAATTGCGAAATTAAAGTGCGAATAATTTAAACAGTTGATGGTACGAAAAATAATCATATGAAACATACGAATATTTTTATGGAAATACGATCCGAGATCTCAGAAAAATGAAGATGGGCTGGGCCCAATTAAAAAAATGCAAAGGATATGGGCCAGAAATAGTTCCTGGCCCATGAAAAATAAAAGAAGGGTGATGGGCCAAGCCCATCACCTTTGACGCGTGAAGAAGCCTTCATGGCACTATTCACGCATCTTCTTCCTTGGTCGTCGGCGCTACTGTCGCCGACCAAGCTCCGGCCATCCATGGCCGAAACGGAAAACCTTCGTACCGAGATGCTCGTCTCCTCGACGGCTTCCCGACCGTACGAACCTCGAATTTTAATTTAAAACATGCCAAGTTTAATTTTAAAAAAATGACGAAACTGTTAATTATCGAAAACTAATTAATTCGCATGATCTAGCTAACGATTGATCAAATTAAAAGCATGTATTTAATCTACATCATGCACATGAATTAATGGCATAAAAACTAGCAATTTATTCTATCAAAACGAAGCAAAACGAATTAAAGAAAAAATGCATAAGAAAAACGAAAGTAAGAAAAGCTTGAAGAAGCTTACTGCCAAGCTTGAACTGTGACAATCGATGCTCGATATGAGCTATCAATCAATGAGGGAGAAGGAGTAGAGCTTGCTCTTGAGATTTTGGTGCCCATTTTACGTTGGAGGGAGGCTCGTATTTATAAGCAATCGATCGCGTGGGTGAGGGACGCGGCAGCTGTTACCGTTGTGCTGGCGGAGCTAGGCTGCAGCGCTGACGAGGCTAGGGTTGCGTGATAATGGCGGATGGGATGAGACGCGACGGGAGCAGGTTGCTCGGTGGCCTGCTCCGCTGCTGGTTCACGTCCATAGTGCATGCGCACCATGGATGTTAATTAGTCAACCGTTGATCTGGTTGACTTTCCTTGGTTGACCAGATCAACGGTTGTGATTAAATGCCCTTTTAAACCTATTTAAATGGCCTCGAGCCAATTTCGTGAACGAATGTTCTGAATTTTCGAGTCGAAAGTGCCAGTGCGTAGAGAAAAATACGGCGAGTTTAACCGTCTACAGCGAATGACGAGAATTTTTCGGTTAACGTGTTTATTTTCTCGTTCTGAAACATGAAATGTTCGGACGGAAAATAAATGACGTTATTTTCTCGTTCTGAAACATGAAATATTCCCTTAAAATGCTTGAATGGGTAAATCCCACGCTTAGAAGAGGTAGAAAAAATAGTAGGGAAAACTAAGAAAATTGAAGAATGGCCTAGGGATGAATAAACTACCAAGTAAATAATTTTCACACATAATTTATCAAACATTGGGGTGAACTATTTGACAAAGACAATAAATCAAAGAAAAAAAGAAAGAAAAGTTTGACACAGATTTATAGTGGTTCTCTTACAACTACTAGTAAGGTACATCCACTACTAAGAGATCACTCTCTTTAGGATTTTCAACATCCACTATTTGGGTTTATTGTTCACCAAAAAAACCTATTTTTTTTCCAAAGGCTCAAGTTAAACAACCTTTACAACTAGTTTTAGCCAAAACTCACTAGAAACCTACCCAAACTTTTTACCCAAGCTCAAGTTTAAACCTACCACAAGCTTTTTACTCTAGACACAAGTTTAACATATCACAAATCTATCTCAATGGCTAGATTTAATCCTATGTCTACTTACAAAGATGACATTACTTTTAACCCAAGAAAAATCACGGTTCTTCTTAAATTTTCACAAGTATTGAAACTTAGATTTAACACAAGTGGATATTACATGAAATCTAAACAAAATATATAATAGTTTATAATCCAACAAATCCAAAATAACCCTCAAGAACAAAACACTTACTCAAAAAGTGAAGCAATACTTTTTTGGAATTTTTTTTTTTAAAACCTTAACTTTGCTTGAGAGTTTTGAAAAGATGAATAAAAATGTTAAGGTTTACTTTCTTGACTCTCCAAAGGGTTAGAAACTTGGTAATTATAGTCTAGAGAGTGTTTTTAGCCATTTGACAAAATGAGGAAGAAAATAAATTTCAAGAGCATCAAGTAGTGCATTGGTTGGACAAGACTAGTCCACTGCTCGACACAAAAATGGCTACAATGACCAGTTTTAGCCGGTATATGCTAAAACTTTGATTTTCTCCTAATTCTAGGGGTGGCGTGGTTTGCCTCCATGTGCACATCCCCATGGACCGCTCCGTCCTAAAAATTGTCCAAAATATATTTTCTTTTATCTTTTGAATATCCGAAAAATATACTCTGAAAAATGTCATGTTGTGTTATCTTTTATAGGCTAAATTGTAACTTAAATTGGACTACAAATTGAAATATACTTATAACTAATAGCTCTGAGGAATTAACCACTTAAATGATCTTAAAGTAATCCTTCTTTACGCTCCAATGGACTTCAAGATCCAAAAATACACTCATAAAAATTACAATAATAACTTAATTTGTTAATTATAATCATCAAAATTAGGATTAGTGAATTTTATAGTTCAACAATATCAAGCAATATATAAAACTTATTAAGAGAATGTGGAAATAATGCATAAACTTGTAAAAAAGTGAAAGAAATATTTTTGAATTCACTTGAGAAAGAAAAATTATACTATGAAGAATATTTTTTATAGTTATCTATACATTAAATGAAACATTAATAGCGCATCGTTGATTAGGGGTGTCTACGGTCTAATTTTCAGACATATAAAGAATTACTTGATACTTACAGTTCCTTATCTTAAAGAACCATACATGAACCAAATCAAACGATATGGTTCAATTTGGCCCTATTTTTTTCAGTTCAGTTCTGAATTATTCTGGTTCAACCCATAAAATTAAATTTAGATTTAAAAGTCTGTTTTTTCAACACGATATTAGTCAGCCAATCAAATATCTATGAAAGACAAAAAAAACTAATCTAATTAGAACCAAACTAAACTAAACTAGTGCATCTTAAAACCAAACCAAAAGAAAATATAACTTCTAGTCAATATTTAATGTAGCAAAATAAAGATGGGTGATGTGATGCAAAGTTTCATCATGTTCAATGATTTATGACAAAAACCTCATTACAGTGATTTTCATCTCATGCACATCTCTTGAAACATGATTAGCGATAGAATCATGTGAATTTCTTATTAGATAAGCAACAGTTTATAAATAGGAGATTCAACTAACACTTGCATAGAATTTCTTGATTAATCATAAAATGCATAGTAACATTTAAATTGGGTGTTGTCGCCTTCTTGGTTATTGTCATGGGGTAGGGTTGTCCAGTAGTCTAGTCCGTTGGGTGTTCGTAGTAGGGTTGTTGTTTCCTTTTTGTCATGACTAGTCGCTTCCTCTGTTAAGGAAGTGACGCACCTATATATTCCTTCCTCTCCTTCTTGCCTCCATCTTCCTGATGGTGATAATAAAATCTTCTGCTTATTAAAAAAATATATTTAAATTGGGTTGGGTTGGGACTAGGGAGGAAAAAACGCATGAGAGAAGAAAAAAACATGCATGTATATTATTGGTATACTTATATATTAAGTGTATAAAAAGTACATAAAATAATACATATAAATTTGGTCGTGTTCTGGTTAGGTTCCGATTTTCTAATTTTTCAGAACTAGAACTAGATCAATAAATCGATTTGGTTCCAATTTTGTGTATTGCGGTTTTAGAGGAGAAAAAAAATTGAACCAAATCATTCGGTCCCTTTTGGCTTCTGGTCTGAACCGATTATTGGACACTCCTACCGCGGATGAATTTGGTAATACGAAAATTGATACGATCCCAAGATGTATCACGCGACTACATGGACAAAAGCATCAAGACATGATGGAGCAGATGGAGTCCGATCAGGGATCAGAAAGGCTTGATGGAAACCTCTATGTGTTGTACTTACTGTGTCTAAATGTCTGGACGTTTGGACGAGTGGAGCGTACAAAAGATCAAGCCAACATTCTCGTTGACAGTAGTCCTACGCAGACAAGGATTTCAAGACGCATCAGGCAACTTCATCCGATCCTAGCTGGCGCTGTACAAGTCTAAATCATATGATCAACTATGTTTTGGAAACATCTGGATGTTAGCTTTCGTTTGGGACAAGTTTCAGCCCATTTGGCCCAGTGGTTTGAAAGTTATAGAAGTCGACATTATGGTACGCAGTGTGTATGCGAGACAACATACGACTTGAGGTTTCAGCCCAAACCTTGGCCCGATGATGGAGAACTCGACATGGACTGTTGGAATGTATTTAAATATATTTATATTTACTTTAATTAGTTAATTAGTTAATTAGTTAATTAGTTAATTGGGTAATTGATTAATTAGTTAATTAAGTTAATTTCCTTAATTAGAACTCCTACTTCTATTCCTATTAGGGTTTGTTTGTAAACTCTTTATAAGGAGCCATTTAGCTCCATTATTGAGTTGGCTATTATTTTGATAAAATTGAGACTTCTCTCTTCAAATCTCTGCCCATTGTTCATCAATTGAACCTTGTTCCTTCTCAAGTCCGCAATACTCGAGTCGTTTACAAGTAAAATTGCAATCTAAAGGAATTTACCTTACCGGTGATGGATCGATTAAAAGTGCAAAGAAAAGAAAGTTCATATCATCATCTTATGCTCAACAGATAAGTATCAGTTTCTTTTTCTTTGTGGTAAATTAATAGTATCCCTAATTAAGAGGATATATTTCTAACAATTATTTGGGTGAATTAACATTTGAATGTTAATACAATTTGTCCATGACATAAATTAATTATAAACAATTAAAATTAGTACGAGTGGCATATTCAACTTGATTAGTTCAATTGAGTGGTATTTCAAATACCCAACTACAAATTTAAAACGTAATTTTATATATGTGATGGTCATATAAGAATTTTACAGTTGTGTGTTTAATGGCATTAGCCTATATATGTTTTCTCCTAAGTATTTGCAGATAATTTGATTATTTATATCCACTGTCTAAAAGTAGAGTAATTACAAAGGTGACGTAAAATGAATGAATGCAAGATTACCTAGAGAAGTAATTCTTGTAGAATTTTTCTCATTCAAAGATATTATAAGGTATGAATACATTAATGGTGTTAAGGTGTCAAATGTTTTTATTTGAGAGGTACAAAGGTACGTTGTTCTAAAAAATTATTAATTATGAAATGCTCAATAAAAGAGTAAACAATATGGTGAGATTTATGACTTATGAAAATCTTTATATGTCATAAATATTGTTATAATGAAATGCATTAAATGAAATTTCAGTGTCTTATGTCAGTTACGTATATATGTTGTGGCAATGGACTAATGTTTAAAATTAGTCAAATAATTACTTAAATGCAATTAAGTGCATTCATCCAAATTTAAATTGGATTTTATATTTTGATGTTGCTACCATACATACTATTGCAATACGAAGAATTCATTTTTTGATGGTACATGATGAATTACAATTTTATGAGAGGGATTTATTTAACAAGTTAATTTCTCAAAAAGTCTAATTACTTGTGGGGCATTCACGAGGACCATATTGATGACGAAATTCATGTCTCTTAGTGATGCAGATACGATACAAGTATGTATCAAGGTATGTTATTCTCCATGTGCTTGATAAATTTTCTTGGTCAGTGTTTCATATTACTCAAGATCTCTTTAACAATGACAAGAGGTGAATGACCAATATTAATTGTTATATTACTGTTACAATGTGGCAATGGAGTAAGCGGTGCAAATATAAATGAGATTTTAATATATCAGATTATTCTTAATAGATTATGAAAATAAAGTGGATGATGACTTTATTATTATTGATGAAATTGGAAATCTCTGTGTTACGGTATGCAATTAAGGTTCCAAAATTTAATTGCAATTTTATGTGGTATTTTAAAACGGAAAGTGATTCATAGTTGAAAAGTTGATTTGTACCAAAATTGGGATTTTGTGCATAAATGCTTATACAATAAGCTTAATTGCAATTTTTATGAGGTATCTTAATTAATGTTATAGATTTTCACTTAATGTGAAAATAATTTCTTAAGATACATTGTTTGACATAAATTGTTTTATTTATGTTAATAATTGGTGCAATTAATGTATTTAAATAAGAAGAATTGAATCTGTGGAAACGGATTAATGTTTAGTCTTACTATTTAAAAAGAATTAAGAATTTAAAACAGTGATGCATGTAAAATTATTTTTAAGTGGTGTGACTATTACTACTATGGATTGATTAATATTCTGATATATATTTGTGGAAGTTGTTAGTATTAATATAATCAATGTGATTGTTTCCTGATTAAAGTGGTAGTGATCAATTGTGCAGTGAATTGTCTAGCTAATTAAGTTTGCAGAGAACTTAATTATGGGAAAAATATATAAGGTATATATTTCAACGCTTATGAAGCTTGCGATCAAATTAATGAGTAATTTGATTATGCTCGATACTATAAGAGATGATTAAGTGTTGGTGCTCTCAAAAAGGTATTTACTCTCAATCTTAATTCTTGTGTAATTGTGTGGAATTAAGAATGTACCAGATATATTTATTTGGTAAAATTAAACAAATATAATAATATTCGCAAATGTGGGGGTCCGAATATTATTGTGTTATTTATTCATTTATTTTATTTTTTATTTTAAAAAAAAATGCCATGAAGTATATTAATATTTTTGTAAGTTTTTGGCATCAATGATATCACAAGTATGATAATGGGCAAATAAATAAATAAATGAGAAATGTGATGTGTTAGCACAATGCTATCACCAGAACTTTGTGTTGAGATTTTTCTCAAGAATTAGACATTTTGATGTCAAGGTTTTCAGTACTCTTAAATGACGTACTTGAGATTCCGTTGTATTAGAGAATACAGTGATGATAGGTACCATGAATTGTGGTATCATATATAATTTGAGTTTCCGCTGTATTAGAGAGTACAGTGATGATAAGTACAATGAATTGTGGTATCCGTTGTATTAGAATATACAATGATGATAATTGAATTTTATATTCAAATGAGATAAAATCCACTAATGATGAGATTTGATGATCTACTAGTGATGTTAACAATTTTTAGATGAAATTCTACAACATGTGAGAATTCTATTGGGTGTAACATCTATGTATCGATACATTGTGATTGTCAAGCTAAGGCTTGCATGTGGTTAAGCTAGCTATTGTTAAATGATAAAATTATTTTGTTGACTATGAGATGTCAGAAGTGTATTTGGTTGATCATCTGACTAAACATCGAGGGGAATGGGACTTAAAGCCATATTAGAAAAATTAACAGTGATGGGAACCCAACCTTTGTGATTGGAGATCGCATGAAGAAGGTTCATATGGGTAATAACAAGTCACTTGTTAATTCTGTTAGCACAAAATTGATTGTCCTTCCTATGGTGTGGAAGTGTTATACTGCATTGATTGAGAGGATGAGTTTTGAGCTCTTAATGATTTCATATCCCTTATAGGTGGTGTATTGATTGTGGGTACACTTGATGAAATCACCTATATGAATATGGAGTGGGGTCGCTCCTATGAGATTGTGGCATAATCTCTAGAGCATTCATTAACATCCAGGCATGCGCATGGCCAAAATGCGCACAATCGCGTTAACAGCAAGAATTGTAGGGGTATAACATGAGAAATAAATTCCCTACCTTGCAAAAGAGTTAATGGTTTATAGAAGTTTTAAACTTCACCATTATCTCTGTAAGGATAAAGTTTATTTATCTAGGTCTGGTTCATAGTCCAAAAGACACCAGATTCGAAAAGTTATACTCTATATATATTAACCAAGAATTCTTACTATCAACCTTTGTAATATGTCGGGGATTGTTGTAAATTATTACAAAGGTAGTAAATGGTCTTGATTGTGCAACCATTCTCCTTAAATGGCCGGTTATATTCCTCTCCCATAATGACTATGATATGCCATGATGACACCATATCAAGACCATGTAACCACAAATCCTCATTTTGAATGCCATAATTAAGCCCAATAAATTGGGTAGATTCTTTTCCTCCCTATAAATAGGACCTACTCCATCTACCAAAAGATAAAAAGAGAAAAAACACTACACTCATATTGAGAGCTTTATTTCCTGGTTATTATTCTATTGTTGTTCTTGCTGTTCTGGTTCCCGATTTCTAAATCGGAAGAGATCGTTTTATCCTGGGGAAATAAATTCCTTTAGGGCGAGCGTTTCTACGCGACTCAATCTTGGTGTTTTCTAACTTTGTTTTGCAGATTTTCCAACAATTGCAACCCATTGTTTCGTTTCTCTTAGTGTGATTCTCACATTGTTGAGTCTAGTCCTAGGAATCCGATTCAAGATCCTTGACTTGAAATCGATTAGGGCTCTTAGCACAGGTTAGCTAAGTGGTCTAAGCTCGTACTTGTCGAGTTCATTATTTCCGCATTGAAATCCATCCTTGAACAACGATCAGAATTATGTGCTATGCATCCTAAGCAACTAGGATCGTATCAGTTGGTAGCGAAGCTTAAGGCGTTCAAAGATTGGTAAGTATCTTTAATTGTTTTCAAGTTTTCATTACTGAAATCGGTTTCTTCTTCTACTCCATTCTAAAACCGATTTCCTTGTGTGCTTTGGTTCATTACTTGAATACAATTGGTAGTGTTTTCAGTCCAGTTTATTGTGTTGAAATTAGCTAAATTACCTGTATTTTCTACCAACAAAGAGGTCACGAAATACAAAAGAAAATCTGTGCAAATTTTATCAAGTCAAAATTGAATTTTAATATATAGCTATTGAAGTTAGATTTGAGTGAAAAAGGATCCGTTGGAAAGATGTGTTTATTGGGCATTCGAATCAAAAAGAATCAGGTGATTCGGAGTCTGGAGTAAAAATTTGTGATCAAAACACTAAACTGTGTTCATAGTCAAAAAAAAAAAAAAAAAAAAAAGAGAAAATTCCAAAAAGAAAGAAAGAAAGGAATTCGATTCTGCAAATACAAAAATATATAGAAGTATTTGCGCCAGAAAAGTCAGATTTAGCAAGGAAGCGAATTGAAGTGCGATTGCATCTTAAAATCAGAATTGAAAACTGAATTTTGTTGAGTCCTTTCGAGTCGATTTGAGCTTTCTTTGGTTCCTTAAAATTGCCTTCTACTCTACTTGCTATTTGTTTGATTGGTTGTTCTTGCAATTACTCAAATATCAAGTGTCACCATTCTTTTCAGTGCTAGTTGTCTTTGAGAGTCTTCTTGGAAGCTTTTTCTTGAACTCTTTAGTCTTACTAACACTTGAACAATTGCAGGGATTTTGAGTGATTTTTGTGAGTTCAATTGAGAGTTTAAACACGAGAGTAAACATGTGAGGGAGTGCTAGGTTTAGTACAAATGTTACGTTTGTTTGCTAGTGTTGTGAATTTACAGGAACTACAAAATGTCTTACACGCAATGGTCCAAGAGGCAAGATTATGAGGATGATGCCTATCTGAGGCAATGGCAGTATGATATGCGTGAAAGGAGGAAGATCTCGATTGGTTTGAGGGCTAAAGTCGAGACATATAACAAAAGTGAGTCAAGGGTAAGACTTCCACTTTTTGAAGCAGTGTACAATCCGAATGCTTACTTGGATTGGGAGCGAGATGTACAATCTATTTTTCGCTGCCATGATTATTCAGAAAGGAAGAAAGTAAAGTTAGTATCAGCTGCATTTAGTGGGTATGCGGTTAACTGGTGGGATCAAATCAATCTCATGCGAACATCCTTAGGAGGTTTTCCAATTCAAAATTGGGAAGAAATGAAGAGGGTCATGAGGCATCATTTTGTTCCCACTCACTTCAGCTGTGAGCTTCTCCGAAAGTTGGAGACCTTGACACAAGGAAATAAGAGTGTTGAAGAGTACTTTAATGAGATGGAGATTGCTTTGGAGAGAGCACAAGTCAAGGAGACCGAAAGGGAGACGATGGCAAGATTCTTCGAAGGCCTCAACCGAGAGATAACCGATCCACTGTATTACACTGAGTTCTTCTACTTAGAGGATATGTTACAAAAGGTGATCAGTATAGAGAAGCAAAGGAAGAAGAGGTCTCCTTATCCTAGTATCAGGCCTACTAAGTCAAAGGCGAAAGATGAGGAGCAAAAGCGATTTGTGAAAGCTTATGCCGAGTCTGAAATCACCAGGAATATTGAGAGAGAAAAAGGAGAGTTGAGTGAAAATAAAGAGAGAAATAATGAGGAAAACAGCCCCCATGAAAAGAGTGAGCATGGGAAGAGAGATATCAAACAAAACAGCCCCCATGAAAATAGTGAGCATGGGAAAAGTGATGAGTTTAAAACACTTGCATGAAAATAAAGAGCATGCAGAGAGTGGAATCATTAAAAAAGGAGAGATGCGTGTTTATGCCAAGAGAGAACAAGTGAGGGATGCATTACATGTGCAAAAAATATGTTTTGGCGCAAGCCACCAAAAACTAAATTTTTGGCCATTGCGCTTAGATTTTCCTAACTCTATTCTGATTGTTTTCCCTTCTATTATTCTTTCTCCTAATGTGCAGAACAAGAGAAGATTTTTGGCAGAAGAGAAGCCTCTTACCTTACCACCAAGAAGAGGGAAAGAGCCTTGTGCATCCATGGTGCCTATTTCGGCAAACCCTAACCGAAAGGGTATGGTATGGCTCTCTTCCCTAAGGAGCGATTTGTGTGAGTATATAAACATCATTAATTTTTATGCTTCTGGTTCTAAAATTAATTTAAATGATGATGATTATATCCAAGCACCGAAGGTCAAGTCATATGCCTTTGAAAATTACTCGCGAAAGTGAAAACAGTTTGGTATGTTGGCTAGACCGAGAGACATGGATTGTGTTGTCTCTAACACAAATTTAATTGGATTCTCACATGTTTTTACATTAGATAACTATTCTTCCAAGTGTGAATTTCATGAAAATTTTGTGTTTAAGTCGACAAGACTTGGAGGAGCTCTTTTCAGACGCAATCGCTTATATCGATCGCATGATCTTTTGCGAAATTTTGATGAGCATGATGTGTTTGATGATTGTTTGATGAGCTGCTGTGATTTAATTAATATTACTGGTTTAATTTATAGGAATGATATGTCTTGACATGATGTTCCTTTGAGTATTATTGGTAGTATTGATAAAAAGTCACTTAGTGAAAAATCGCTTGAGGTTACACCTAGGGTTAATCTTTATGCTAATGATTCTGATTTTTGTGAAGTCTATAAAGATTATTTATTTGACACAAAATCTATGTTTTGTATGCATAAAGGATATCATAGCAAGCATGAGCGCTTAATTTGGTTGTGTAGTTCGTTACACGATTTGACTGTGTATTGGTCATATGATGTGGGTTTGATATATCAATATAGCGCAACTATTACTAACATATTCTATGGGAGATCACATGGCAGAAATGATGGGAGGAGCAAATGAAGATGGAAATGATGATGAACCACTACCTCATTTTTATAAATTTCATTATTTTTTTCTTTTTTCTTTGCTCCACCTTTCACTTTCAAATTTCAATTATGTTCTTTTTATTATCCACAGAGCAAATCCACTTCCTCCCATTCTCTTCAATTTGCGGCGACAAACACTGTCTATGCCGCTCGATCTTATGCTGAATAGAAATAGTAGATCATCTAGAGTCGACGAATGAGACGGGGTTCGGCCAAAATTTACAGACAAAAAAATGAAGAAAAAAAAAATATTCATTCCCCTTTTATATCGGAGGTTCGAATCCTTCCGTCCCAGAACATCATATACAAAGTGGGTCTTTAATTATATAATTAATTAGAGACCGTTTCGCCTAATTAACCACTCCATCTTAAAAATGCAAATCCCTATACTCTCATTGGCTGTGATTTGTCTTTCTTTGCTCCCATTACCGTCATTGCTAATTAATTACGTACTACTAATTAGTTGGATTTTTTCAGGTCAAGAGAAGCTAATGCCAGACAAAAATTGGCAGGCTAGCTATAAACACTTTCCACTCCCTAATTAATTAATAAATTTAAACATTAGTGTGAGAAATCCTCCATCATAATCAATAATAAACCCTAATCCTATAATTAAATCTAGAGTTTATAGAACCATAAAGCTAGCTAGCTAGCTAGGTCAGGCTGTCAACAATGGCTGCCTCGTTAGCTAATTAGTTGATTAATTGATTCTATTAATTTATAACATCAACAAACATGGGCTATATTCATAAAATAAACCTTGGAATCTTGTAGATTTATTTTTTACCAAATCCAACTTTTAGTGGTGTTTGTAGTGGATAATAATCAAGAAAACTCCATTTTCTTTTTGGTTAATCAAGAAAACTCCATTTTGATGATTCATTTCCAAATCTATTATATGTAACCACCTAACATGGAAGAAAACGATGAGAAAAATGGAGAAAATAAAAAATAAATAAAAAGTTAGTTGGCTATGTTGCATTGCAGTTGGGATTTTGTAACGTTTAATAATCACAAAACTGTACCTTATACATTTTGTTTATTATAATGAATCTCATCCCACACCAACACATAAAATTTGCTAATAAATTTATAAATTTATAGTTTAGAGATAAAAAATGGAGGAGCAAGACCTTAAATTTAAGGCTGCAAATAAGCTAAATTGTTCAATAAAGCTCGTGAGTTAAGCTCAAGTTTATTTACAAAGTTTGTCTTTTTGATAAATAGAATTTGTACCTTTGCAAAGTTCAACTCATTAGGTTCATGAGTTGACTCATTTAAGCTCATTTATAGGCTTAAGAATTAACCTTATTAGTTGTCTTGATTAACCATCTTATATTAAGCTCGTAAATTTTCTCAAGGAGAGTATAATAATTTTATTATATGAAACTCTAATTAACATATAAAAAATATTTTATGCACATTTTATTGCACTATTAAGATAGTTTTGATGTTCTTGTATGTATAAGTTGAATCAAATTCTAAGTATGGGTGTTTTTCTTTCTTTCTTCTCCTCAATTTATCACAATTTATAATTCTAATTATTAATTTTTTTTTTTGTTTACGTTTGGTATCTTTTATTTGTTCTCCGAAAGTAAGAATTCTAAAAGAATAATGGTTGTAGAATCTTTTTTATTCATCTTTTTAAGTATTGGAAGTTACATAATTTTAATTTTCATTGTTACAAATTAGATATGTATTTTATTTCTCATAGAATTTATTTGCATAGATTATTTTAATTAAGGTACCAACAGGAGATTCAAATTTCACACTGCTAATAAAAAAAAATTATATTTCATAATTTTTATTATATTAATGTTTAATTAAGTCTAATGAGCCAACGTTTAGACTTATTTGGTAAATAAATAAATCATACTTGAGCTAAGCTCGAGCCAAGCCTATACTTAAAAGAAAAATAAATGATTCAAGCCTAAGATTTGTTGTTCATGCTCATAACACCAAACTTGAACCAAATTTTGAGCCTTTTAATCATGTGAGGAGCCAAACCCAAATCCACTCAAGTTCTACTTGATTTAACTTATTTACAACCCTACTTAAATTTGAATCTCCAAATTTATAACTTTTAACCATAAAAGAAAAATGAATAAATATCTTTTATATGAACAATAGTTGCCATTAACATAGAACTCATACTTACCTGAATACATTGAATTTAGAGTTCAATTTTTTTTTTATTTCAACCAAACACAACCGGGCAAAAAAAATAATCGTACAAAATAATCTATTGTCCAAATTATTTTTGGTAGAAACATCACAATATATGTTTTAGGGATGACAACGGGGTGAGGATTCTCGGGTATGTCAATACTCGACCCCAGCCCCGGTATGTGAAATTCATCCCGTCCCTTCCCCAGTCAGGGCTAGGGATTTCCCGCCCCCGGTGGCCATCTCTGTCCTCGAAAATTGTTTTTTTTATAAATAATTTTACTCTTTTAATTATTTTTATTGTCATCTAATTAGTAATTATTTACTTCATGATGTGGTGATTTCTTATAACAATATATTATTCTCTTCTTATTAATTAAAATATTAAATAATGAACATATGTACATATGTACATATGTACAATTTTTTTTAATAATACCATATATTAAAGTAATAATTAATGGTAATATTATTAACACGTATGGTATTTTTAATAACTAATAGTCTAAGTTTATATATATATAGTTAATTGATGACATGACTATTACAATAATATAATATTCTTCTTACTAAAATTTTCTATTTTTTACTATAAAAAAATCCTCATTATTGTATACAAATGCGTTTCGTAAGTAATATTATGACGGATAGGAGAATGGGTAACTAGAGTGGGGATGACCTTATAAAAAAAAATCTCATTATTGTATACAAAAACGTTTCGTAAGTAATATTAAGACGGATACGAGAACGGATAACTAGGGTAGGAATGACCATTCTCATCCCCGCCTCATTCCATGGTCAAACCGGGGAGGAGATTCCCCGATCTCGAAAAAATCCCATCTAATTAGGAAAATTCCCTCCCCGACTGGGGGCGGGGCGTGCCGAAATGGGTATGGGCTTGTCAACCCTAACTTGTTTTAGTCAAACATCAGAGTATATATTTTACTAAAAAATAATTTTAACTATTAAATTAGTAGCGAAAAAGTAAAAAACAATTCAAAATAATAAATATAACAAATTGTAAATATAAACTTTTAATTCGTTGTACTCTACTCGTGTACGTTATTCTATAAAATTGTAGTTCCACTCCCGCATCCCTTCATGAGGTTGATGGATAAGGGAAGCAAAACAGCAGTAGCTAGGGGTGTACACGGGCCGGTTTGGTCCGGTTTTGGGCTAGAACCGAACCAAACCGGGAATTCACGGTTCTGATCAAGGCAGAACCAATCCGGACCGTTACTGTTCGGTCCAGTCCGGATCGGTTCCAAAAATTCCGGTTCTTAACGGGTCGGTTCCGGTTCCGGCCCGTTAAGGTTTTTTGTTAAATAAATAAAAAATATTTAGAGCTGGGCTGGGCAGCAATTCCATTAAATTTCCGATTCAAACATGCTAAACAATACAGTAGCTTATCAAACAATTAATCCCATCAAATCCAATTCAAACATATCTCGGATTGATTTAAGCATAGGAATGGAAATTCAAAACCTAAACATAAGCCTTGCAATTAATGAGTGAATCCTTACATCAATGGATTCACCGATTGCATCCATATTCGCGGTGGTGACAGGAGTGAGGAGACGGCGACGGGAGAGGAGAGGAGAGGAGCGGCCGACACCGACGGGATCGAGGAGAGGAGCGGCCGACAGTGACCGGAGCGAGGAGAGGAGCAGCGGCGTCGTCGTGGCGATTGGAGCTGCGACGAGAGAGATGACGAGCGGTGAGAGCGGAGGCGGCGTCGTCGTGGCGATCAGAGCGAGGAGAGGAGCGGCAGCGTCGAGGGTTGATAGTTGCAGTGTTGGAGCGGCGGTGTTGTCGTGGTTCTAGGGTTTTTACGAAGGAAAATGGAGAAATGGATTGTAGTGTTGTGTTGTTTGCTTAATTAGGGGTGTACTAGTAGGTGAAATGGAGTCGTTTTGACTCCATGTGTATTTTTTTATTTTTTATACATTATCATAATAAAGAATTTTGAGGTTAAAAAGAAAGAAATTAATAATTGTTTCTATTTTTTTGGTTCTTAATAGTTATTATTGAGATAATGTCTATTAATAATTAGTATTAATAATACATATTAACAATTAAATCATAAAATGGCTATTAATAAATAATATTAATAATACATATTAACAATTAATATTATGAATAGCTATTAAAATTACAATAATATATTTTTTAACAATACTAACAATATGATGATAATGTCTTTTACATAATATATTTAGAGCTTAAAAGGAAAAAATATTAATTTTTAGAGCTTAATAAGTATATTAATAAGTATTACTAGTATGTGACTATGTGTCATATTAAGTTTAGTTTAGATAAAAAATATTATAATTTATAATAATACATTTTTTAACAATACTAACAATATGATGATAAGATTGATGTATATACATTATGATGATAACATATATTTAGAGGTTCAAAGGAAAAAATATTAGTTATTATGGAGACAATGTCTTTTAGATAATAAGTATTAATAATATATATTAACTATATAAATAGCTATTTATATGTATTAATAATACATACTAGCAATTAACTATATAAATAGTTATTTTTATTTACAATAATATATTTTTGAACAAATACTAACAATATGATGAAAGAAATGAGAAATTAGTTATCGCAAGCTCCGTTAGAACAATGTGTTTAATTTTAACTTTAATTGGTAGTATATTTTTTCCTTATTCTTCTTATTTAAAATTATTAATTAACATTATGAATAGCTATTACAATTTACAATAATATATTTTAGAACAATACTAACAATATGATTATAGTGTCTTCTAGATATATATTAACAATAATAAATGGTTATTGATAAGTATTACTAGTATGTGACTATGTGTCATATTAAGTTTAGTTTAGATAAATAGCTATTATAATTTACAATAACATATTTTAGAACAATACTTATGGAGACAATGTCTTCTAGATAATAAGTATTAATAATATATATTAACATTAATAAATGGTTATTGATAAGTATTACTAGTAATACATAACAATGTCTTATACTCATAATAATTCATAATAACAATGTCTTATATTCATAACATAAGACCAAATCTTTAGATAATGTCATACATTAATAAATGGTTATTGATAAATATTACTAGTAAATAGTATTAAATAAATGAAAACTTTTAATTAAAGTTTAAAAGAAAGAAATGAGAAATTTTAGTTAATTATTAGAGGAAAAAACAAAGATAAGAAGTTAAGTTTAGAAAGAAAAAAAGAAAATGCAAGTTTGAGGATTTGAACCTCTCCCCTTTAAGATGGTAAAAGTTTAACCATTAGACCAAATCTTTACATTGATATAAATATGCGTATATATATATATATATATATATATATTAAAATATATATAAAACCGGTCCTAACGGTTCTACGGACCGGTTCGGGTATTTTTGCTTCGGAGAACCGGTCCGGACCGTTACTGTTCGGTCCGGTTCGGTCCGGACCATTTTTTCAAAAAAAAAATAAAAAAACCGGACCGAACCAGACCGAACCGACGGTTCCGGTTCGGTCCACGGTCCGGCTCGGTTCTTGTTCACCCCTAGCAGTAGCTATAAATATTCTCAAAAAAAAAAAAAAAAACATTAACTAATAGTGATAGTGGTAATTGAGAGTTTGAGACTGATAGAAAAAAATAGTGCTAAATTGGGCATGATTAGCAAAACTGATGGCATTGAGTGTAGATCTTCCATTAGCCATCGGACCAAATGACCCGTCACATTAAGGGATACCCTACCATCACATGGCACATACCTATAATCTATGGCAGATGAAATGACCCATAAGAAAAGAATTCAACGAAACAAAGTCAATTAATAATCCCATTAAAAAAGTTTATTTATTTTTATTTTAAAAAATGTTTAGTATAATTAGTTGAATGTTTTCACTCTTTAAATAAAAATTCGTTGGTTCAATTATATTATTTCAATGAACTTTATCTTATAAAATTGATATTGATTTATAATGCAAGTATAACTAGTCGTGACACAACAAATTTAGAGATTCATGTTGTTGAAAGAATGAAACTGGACATTAGTGATTAGAGCACTTGAGCTCCTGAACCAATAGGTCAACAATTCAACGGGTTCAACCATTGAGTAGTGATTCAATCTTTTAAATTGATAGATTAAACTATACTACAGATCAGTTAGAATAATCGATTTCTCCAATTCAACAATATTTTTAATCAGAATTTTAAATCGAACCGATTAGAGATAAAAATCATCAATCAATTCACAGGTCAGAGTTAGACCGATTAATAGGGTACGATTTTGATAACCAAGAAAGGAATAAATTTTGCAAGAACAAGTGGTAGTGATGCACTTGAAAAGCTCGACGTGGCAGAGCCAAGTAGGGTCACAGTAACGCTTGACTGGGACTAGATCTGCATATTAAAAACCAACAAAAGGTTTTTTTTTCGTGCAACAAAAAACCAACATATGAGACGAGACACTAATGGCAGGGGACTTTAGTACCTTTAGGACATTTGCTAGTGTAGGCATGCAATTGCAGACCCTTTTACTAAGATAAGCATCAAAGTCTACATATGTAACAGATATTAAAAATGACATTTCTTTCTCATGGTGGGGATTTGTGTTATCAAGCTTTATGTTTATGCTTTTGGACTTTACACATTTTTCTCGTAGCTAAAAAATACATGTCAAAATTACTTACTAAGAGACAAAAAAATATTGTAGGTAACACTGTCTAACATTTTCCTTGCATGTATAAGTTTGTTTGAGAGTGGAAACACTATCTAATGTCCTCTTCCTTTTTACTCTTTTTGAGTATATACTATAATTCAATGTTCAAATTAAGAATGAACAATTTTATAATTTTGACCATAACTAACATTGATACACTATCTTGAATTGATAAGTGATCAGCTTTGCTAATTAACTTATGTTTCTTAATTAGTTAAAGTAAGTCTACTTTTGCAAAAGAATGGTCGACCCTAATGACAAATTAAAGTTAAGAAGCCATTTCTTGTGGAAGTAAACTAAATCTGGCACTTATCAAGTGTCAACACTCAACATCATCTCAGCCAAACATTTGTAGGATAATAAGATGTTTGGAATTTTATTTTTAGATGTTTGATTTAACCAAAGTGCAGTAAGTAAATAATTAATTCTCCTATTTTTTGTTCTTTCTGCTACTTTTATTTGAAGCTACCTACACTTAGATTTTTGATATCACAAGGAGTTGACTAATCCCTAACCTATTAGGTTGCGTTTCAGCCCCAATCACCTTCTTGTAAGACTTTTCCCCATTTTCTTTTTTCTTCAATTATTGTGTTTTGCAAATCTTCCACGAAACATTATTTCTACAAAGTTGAAAAATACTCCTTTAAAAACAAGAAAAAAAGAAAAAAGATGAAAAATGGTGACCTTAAACATGAGATGGACAGTGTAGAGCTAAGGATGATGTCAAAATAATAGAATCTATTACCATGAAATGAAATGAAATGGTGAGAGTACTGAGTAAATATAATATTCATATGAAGAATTAAACATTGATTTTTAAGAAAACAATTGTAAGAGGGGAATCCCAGACGGTGACATTCTTCTTAGGTTGGAAAATGGAAACACCCAACCAAATAAATTCCTCTCTCACAATCTAAAATCTTATTAATTGAAAATATCCAAGAAAAGAAAGGTTTAGAGATCACTTGAAATTTGAAAGGTTCAGGTGAAGGGACAAATGATACAAATTCATTCAAATCTATTAGTTTTTGTAACTTTGTTATATCCCGGAAGTGTTTTACACGCCTCAAAGTTGTTCATATTTTCTTCTTATTTCATCCATTTTACTCTAACAACTAACACCCGTTAAGTCATGAATGATCACAACGCCGGTGTCAGTACTGAGCGAGGAGGCAACAGTGGCTGAGCTAATTGACAGCGGTCGACGGTGTTGGAATACTGACCTAGTGGAGCAGCTCTTTCTACCCCAAGAAGTATCGGAAATATTAAGCCTCCCGCTGAGTCGGGATGAGGCGAATGATACTCTTGTGTGGAGGGGAACCACAAATGGGAGGTATTCTGTTCGTAGCGGGTACCACAGCCTCACATCGACAATTCCTCAGGATGATCAGGGTTCGACTAGAGGGTGGTGGAAACATCTTTGGGGCTTGACTATCCCTCCAAAGTTTAAAAACTTCATGTGGAGGCTAGGTAATGGTTCCCTACCGACAAGAGAGAACCTGGGGATGAGAGGATTAACGGTTGACCCAGTGTGCCCCTGTTGTAACCAGGAGGTTGAGTCAACTTCACACCTGCTATTGTCGTGTCGTTTCGCGACCGGAGTATGGGAGAAATTTGACTTTTGGGATAGAGTGTCGGGGCTTCAAGGAAGTAACTGGGTAGCGTGGCTTGCAGCAACTAAGGCGGCTTTGGGGGAGCCGAACCTCGAAAAATTGATCTCTAACCTCTGGTCGCTGTGGACTTCAAGGAATAACAGGATCTTCAATCACCGTGATGAATCAGCCCAGGAGGTGGTCATTAGGGGAGGGAAACTGTTGACAGACTTTAAGGATGCTTGGCGTTCTCCTCAGAAATCACCTTCCCCTACCTGTCACCCCCCTACTCCGAAGTGGCTGTCTCCCCCTCCAGGGGTGGTAAAGATCAACACAGATGCAGCCATCGGGAGTTCGGGAACGGGTCTGGGCTTCATAGCACGCGACGAAAGGGGGGTACCGATCTTCTCAGGGGCTATCTTTCTCCCTCATAAGAATGACGCGCCAACTGGGGAGGCTCTAGCGCTTAGAGATGCAGTAACGCAGGCTAGGTTATGGGGGTGTGAGAATGTCATTTTCGAATCAGATTGCCTGTAGAACATCTTGGACCTGACCAACGGAGAGGTCCCATCCACCTACACAGGCTTGGTTTTGGAGGACGTCGCTCGACTATCATCCACTTTCAGCAGTTGCGCCTTCACGCACACAATAATGTCCACAAATGTACCCGCACATGAATTGAGCCAACTGGCTTTGATTTCTTGTTCAAGAAATGTATGGATAGGGGAATGCCCCGAGGCGATCGCGCCTTTTGTAATTGCAGATTTGAATTAATGAATTTATATTTTCCCTTCAAAAAAAAAAAGAATGATTCCAGAAGCAAGGCCAGTAGAATAAGAATACAAAACGTGAATTCCTAGATTAAATGCATGATGCGATAAGTAGTCAACTCTGCCGTATAATTTTTTTTAATAAATTGGAATATAGAAAAACATCCTTAGATACAAACTATTGGCTGGCTAGTTGAATGAATATTAATTTTTTTTTAAATATGATTAATAATAAATAGATTATAAATAATTTTTGCAATGATTACTTGCTATGTTTTTGACGGTGCAAAGCATTTTAGGATGAAATTTGTTTTTGAGAGGAGACTTTAGTGTCCTTATGTCTAAATTCAATACAAGAACAACGATACTCCCTCCAGTGCAAATTAAACGTCGTTTACTATTTGCGCACGTATTTCGAGAAGGCCGGATGGCTCACTATTTGACCCCGAAAAATTCCGTACTTTTTTTCGAACGTACATGCATCATTTTTTCGAACGTACGTTAAGGATGCACGTACGTTCGAAAAAAAGTATGGAATTTTTCGAGGTCAAATAGTGAGTCATCCGGCCTCCTTGAGATGCGTGCGCAAATAGTAAAAGACGTTTAATTTGCACCAGAGGGAGTACGATCCTAGTTGCATAAGATGCGTAACGAGTACTTTCTGATCTAGTTCGAAGGATTGGATTTTTGAATGCGGAATAAAATAACTCTCTTGAGTGTTTAACCCTCCTAGCAACTTGTGCTAAGTAACCTAAGCTAAACAATTGAGGTTCTTGACTCGGATCCCTAACCCTGTATTCAACTTGTGAATACCAACCTAGGTGAAACGAAACAATTGTGTTTGAACTCTCGGTCTTTTACTTGCAAATCGACAAAGAAGCAACAAGGTTCACACGTGAACAATTGAGAAAACCCTCTCTGTTTTAATTGAATAAAAATAACTTAACTGATAATGAAAAAGGTGGCTCCTTTAAATAGGAGAAACCCTAAATCCTTATAATAAGAATCCTTCTCTTAATAGAACTTCTAATTAATTAATTAAAATAAACCTAAATAAATCCAAACTAATTTAATTAATTAAAAAAATAACTAATTAAAATAGAAAGTTTTAAAATTTCCACTTTTTGACACAAATTGGCCATGTTGACGTGAAAGAAACAGCCGTTGCTAGTGGCGGCATGTTGCTAGTGGCTTAGCTGCATGCCACTAAGCACCGCCCATATTTCATCCAACGTTCTCTTCTTGGCGTTCACACTGCGCGCCAAAATGTCGACTAGCATAATTTTTGATTCACCCGTCTGATTGGGTTAGAACGTGTCCCAAACGAAAGCTAATATCTTGAAGTTTCATAAAAGAGGTCGATCGCACGATTATGATATTTTTAGGTCCGACTGGGTTCGTATCATTTTGGATCATATCAAACAAGAGCTTTAAGGTAACTTCTTTAAAGCTTTAAAGCTTTAAGGCATGAAGCATTGGAAAAAAAAGTGGATCATTTTAAGGCCATGGCAGATAGTCAAAGTGAGAAATGATTGGGAAGATTGCAAAACCAAACGAGATTAATAAGAATGATGGGTCTTGCCTAGAATCATCAATCATCCTAGGTTCTTTAGATAATTGTTTCAATTTCAATTTTAATTACAATTTCAATTCATCAGCAAATTTCTGATGGCTCATGTCATAAATTTAAGGTATTAAATTTTTTATGATTTAGCAATTGATGCATAGGTTCACGGGCAATATAAGAATAATAATTTTCAGTATAATAAAAATACAACCTAGCACAATCACTCAAGATATTCTCAAATGTAACACTTTAATATTATTTTCGGATTCACATTTTTACCTAATTAAAGTAAAAATTACAATATAAAAAATGGACAATGTTAGGCTAATTTCAAGAGTTAGATGAATAATGGTAACTCCATTTATGGTTCGTTTTTGTTAAACTGGAGGGACTTGATTGCAATCCATTATGTTGGATTGTAGCGAAGTCATCTAACTTTTGAAATCACCCAAACATTTTCCATAAAAAATAGCGTTGTTGGTTTGGTTCGATTGATTATATTTGTTTTTCTTTTCTTTTTTGAATTTTATATATCAATCTCAATTCTATGTTGATGCTCTTAAATCAAAGCAAACCAACAATTAGGGGATAAATTGATGCTTAATCACTTTATATCTCAATAGTTCTACTATTAAATTTAGCAAAACAAAAAATACTAGATTTAGTAAAATAGAAAATTTCTTGCTCTCATGGTATTTAAACAATCATTGTCAGTTAATGGCCTCAACTACAATGAGGCCAGTACAAAAAAACCAACACCACAATTATGGGAAATTTCCTCTTTTGTTCTCGGAAGAAGGCATCATTAATTATATCAATTTTAATATTTTCTTCAAATAAAATCAAGGAAACAAGCATTCTTTATAACTTTTATACTATTGGATGTTTTTAAAGTACATTGCGTACTTATAATTCGGTATTTCTCCACATTAAAAATTAATATGTGTTATTTTTTTAATTAACATGATAAGAATTATTCGGAGTTTATTTTTTCTATATTAATTTTTATTTATTTAAGTAAATATTTATCGAATGACATATAATTCAATTATTGTCACGTGTTAGTTTTCTATATACAACATTACGGGATAATAAATAACGTCAATTTTCCTAAGATTTCCTCTTTTATACACTGATACAGTCATACAAAATTCAGGAATTGCTACCTAATTGGTACAATATGGTTCATAATATATCATATTGTTTTATTTAACAAATCAAAAATCAGTTTTCTTAGCTCTATAATCATTAAATTAAAAATAAAAAGAGCTGTCTAATCATAACAGACCCCATTATTATACTCGGTTATCCACGTAGAATTTCCATAACTTTTTCTTTGTGCACTTTTCTGGGTCAAAATTTTTTCTTCATGTTTAAGTTAAAAATATTAGTGAAACTAATAAAATTTGAGTCCAACTACCAAACAAAAGAGAGTATTTAGCTCATTTGACAAGATAATTTCTTGATTTTGTTAATTTATTAGTTTTTATATACAAATAAAATTAATCTTAATTCAGTAGGTTAATGATATGTACAAATCAATTAATTATTAAATTTAAATGGTAAAATATATTGAATTTATCATAATAATCTTTGATAATAAGCTATGAGAGATTTTTAAAAAAAAATTGAAAGAAAGTATCATAATTCCTAACTTCAGTATTTTTCCATATATTATATAATTATTGTGAAATTAAATAGAAAAGGACACTTCTTAGTTCCTATCCTTCTGATTGGTTAAACTATGCCTCTCACATGGTAATGTCGACGTTAGATAGCGCGAGTAGCTTCCACCTCGCGAGTACAGGAAAAACCAAAACCTTATCTACACAATGGCATCATCGCAATTGTCTCTGAAAACAAGTCCTATTTCTCTGACAGCCCCATTAACTGGTTATTTTTCTTTAGCAGTTCACTTCGGAACCAGGGAAAAGGACACATGCATGTTACATAAATGAACGGACATGATTGTCCTAACCTTTTCATGAAAGTCGTACTCACCGTTAGATCACACAACACACACCCCGCAAAAACTAACCATGGTTAGAATAAGCTAACTTTACCATGGTTAGGTGAACATCTTTCTCTTGGGTTAAACCCAGAGGCTGAAGTAGTAGGAGATTATTGTAGGAAGGAGTAGTAAAGAAGGGAAACAGAGAATCTTGAAAAGGAGACGAAAAAAATAAGAATAGCCATGTGGGTTCTCTCTTTTTCCCCCCCTCTCTGTCCTTTTTTTTTTAGCTTCCATGGCTGTGTTGACCCTGTAGCTTAATGTTTAAACTTAGTTATGATTAGTGGCATGAGGGGTTTTGATTTAGCTGAGGATTCCCATTTGGGGAAAGTTCAGTTTTTGAGATCTTTGTGCTTTTGAATTTTTTTGTTTGGTTTTGGTTTTGTGTAATCATCACTTTTTTTCATTCCAAAATGATAACTTTATTACTCAGCAAGAATAACCCATAATTTTTCCTTCAAGCTCATCTCTTTCCCTTATCTCGTGTCTGTTTTAATAATACCCCATTTGGAGTTCTAGATCTTGAGATCTGTTCTCATTGTTGTATCCTTGTAAAGATTAGATTTTTCTTAAGGTTTAGATCTGGGTTTTTTCTCTTTCCTCTGGGGGGTTTTTTATTTTCCTTTTTTTTTGGGATTGAAGGTGTTTTTTGAGAAAAAGGAAAAAAGAGGAAGATGAATTATTTCCCAGATGAGGTAATAGAGCACGTGTTTGATTTTGTGACATCACATAGGGACCGGAACTCGGTGTCTCAAGTGTGTAAATCATGGTACAAGATTGAGAGCTGTGGCAGGCAGAGGGTTTTTATAGGAAACTGTTATGCCATTAGTCCTGAGAGAGTTATAGAGAGGTTTCCAAGCTTGAAGTCCATACATTTGAAAGGGAAGCCTCATTTTGCTGATTTTAATTTAGTTCCTCATGAGTGGGGTGGTTTTGTTTATCCATGGATCGAAGCTCTTGCTAGGCATCGTGTCGGTCTGGAGGAGCTCAGGCTTAAGAGGATGGTGATATCTGATGATTGCTTGGAGCTGATAGCAAGGTCTTTTGCCAATTTCAAGTCCTTGGTTCTCATCAGCTGTGAAGGGTTCACCACTGATGGGCTTGCTGCTGTTGCTGCTAATTGTAGGTAAGAAACGATTTATGAAGTTTATTAATCCATTTATAAATCTTAAGTTTGGTTAGTTTGCTTTATTATTACTAATTTTGGGCTAAGTTTGGCTAGTTACCTTTGATTCTTTAAATGGATTATTAAGAAAACCCTTTTGTTTGACATTATCTTAAAATAGCTCCCCTTTAAACAGTGGGATATTGTTGATAATTGTTGATAGCAGTTGAAGCAGAAAGTGTTTCTCAGCCATTTATCTGAATTCCTTTATTTTTGGGGGATTTGGGTACAAATACAATCTTGGTTGTTGTTTCGTTAATGGCTCATGTGGGGTTTAGTAGATTTGAAGTTTAATGCTTCCATTAACTTGAAGTTGAGTGTAGGATTAAAATTGCACTGAAAAGGGTAATGAATCTTATTAAAAAGCTTTCGTACTTTGCAGGGCAAACGTGTCAGACAATTGGATGATTTTCCTTTTGTGAGCTTGATTTCTAGTATTAGTGATCCTACTTTCTACCCTTTTTTTGTTGCTATTTGAAATTTCCTTGTGACTATTTTGTGTCACTTGCTTGCTAATTTGTTACTGGCTTCTAACAGTATGTGTTATCCATAATAGCAACTTCCATTGACTTGGTGGTTAATTCAGTTTGCATGGTGTCAATGTCATTTTCTTTGGTTGATGATCATTTTCTCTTTCGTGTTTGTTCGCTGATACATGTATCTTTGTGGTGCAATGTGGTTGTAAGAAGTGTTCTTTAGCTCGTGTCTTTTGACGCCAGCCGCAAATACATTGTTATTGCTCATTTTGAGGCTGTAATTTCCTGTTTCCTTGTCTTTATGGTTATCTCACTAACTGCTTTAAAGTACAATATAAAAGGTAGGGAGCGAAATGTGTAGTGTACAGTGTTGGCTAAGGTATCAACAATTCTCTAACTATTTTCTACATGCTCATACTCAGGTTACTTAGGGAGCTGGATCTGCAAGAAAATGAAGTCGAGGATAATAAAGGACTCTGGCTTAGTTGCTTCCCTGAGAGTTCTACATCACTTGTATCACTTAATTTTGCATGTCTTAAAGGAGATGTTAATTTGGCTGCTCTTGAGAGGCTAGTGGCAAGATCTCCAGATCTTAAGAGCTTGAGATTAAATCGTTCAGTGCCGCTAGATGTACTTCGCAAGATATTGATGCGAGCTCCTCAATTAGTGGACATAGGTGTTGGGTCTTATGTGCACGATCCTGATTCTGAGTCCTACAATAAATTATTGACTGCTCTACGCAAGTGTAATTCTGTTAGGAGTTTGTCAGGGTTTTTGGAGGTTGCTCCTCACTGCCTACCTGCTTTTCACCCGATTTGCGCAAGCTTGACTTCCTTGAATCTGAGCTATGCTCCTGGAATTCATGGTAGTGAGCTCACAAAGCTAATTCGTCACTGCAAGAAACTTCAGCGCTTATGGGTATTTCCCTCTTGGTTCATTTTTAGAAAGCTTTCATTCCCCCCCTCCTTGTTTTCATGATGAATGATGGCTGTTTATTTGCATTTCTGCAGATACTGGACTGTATTGGAGATAAAGGATTAGAAGTTGTAGCTTCCACTTGTAAAGATTTGCAGGAGTTAAGGGTTTTTCCTTCTGATCCTTATGTTGGGAATGCAGCTGTGACTGAAGAAGGCCTGGTCGCTATTTCCGTTGGTTGCTCCAAACTCAACTCAATTCTCTACTTCTGTCAGCAGATGACAAATGCAGCCCTCATAACTGTAGCTAAGAACTGCCCCAATTTTATCCGCTTCAGATTGTGTATCCTTGACCCCACAAAACCAGACGCTGATACTATGCAGCCGCTAGATGAAGGTTTTGGGGCAATTGTTCACTCATGCAAGGGTTTGAGGCGGTTGTCGCTCTCTGGGCTTTTGACCGACCAAGTTTTTCTCTACATAGGCATGTACGCCGAACAGCTTGAAATGCTTTCTATTGCGTTCGCTGGGGATAGTGACAAGGCGATGCAGTATGTTCTGAATGGTTGCAAGAAACTTCGCAAACTCGAGATCAGGGACAGCCCTTTTGGTAATGCATCACTTCTAATGGATGTGGGTAAGTATCAAACAATGCGATCCCTTTGGATGTCATCCTGTGAAGTTACCCTTGGAGGCTGCAAGACACTTGCGAAGAAGATGCCGATGCTGAATGTGGAGCTCATAAATGAGAATGATCAGATGGACCACGGGGCTGATGATAAGCAGAAGGTGGAGAAGATGTACCTGTACCGAACTTTGGTTGGGCCGCGGAAAGATGCACCGGAATTTGTGTGGACTCTATAGGTTTAAATCAGGCAATGTATCTTTTTTTTCAGCTTGACCTAGTAGTACTCTTCCTTTGTTATTGAGTAGTAGTTGTACGTTGTTTAGGCTACAACTTCTATGGATTTTTAGCTGGCTGGTCTTAGTGTTATGGTACTCTTGTTTAATTTATATGAAATTCACTATTTTGTAATCCTCATTACAAATAGGTGGATTGGTGCTAGTAGCACTTAGCATTTGCCCTAATCTGCTTGTTCTTTCAGAATTGATTTGGCTATCAGTTGAGATTGCCATGGTCTTTTTTTCTCTTCAAGGGCTGAACCGGTAATCATGTTCGCACTAACAAACTCGGTGACTAATCGTGTTTGCATCGCACGGATATATTGCAGTGTTTCCATTCTTCTTCAACTTCCGTTTTACTGAGAAATTTCTAATTTCGAAATTAGATTTGTCAAAATAAGTCGAAATAAGCAATGAAAATGCATTTTCTTTGTTGGACATTTTAAGCGCTGTAGAATTGTGACACAATTTCCAGCTGCGATTGAATACATTGCTTTTGCATGCAACTTATGCTATGCCTACCATTCCAACAAAACTTGAACCCATATTGAAGGTCCATCCTTGTGCATGCAACTTATGCTATGCCTACCATTCCAACAAAACTTGAACCCAGATTGAAGGTCCATCCCACATGGTTGTGTTTGATGATTTGATCATACATAATCACTGTAGTAGACAACACAGAAGTCGATCTGAGAATCAAGGATCTAGAGAAGCGGTCACAATATCAAGACATGAATGATACATCCGAGATTGAAACCACCTGTTTACAGTTTTATAAAACGCGATGACATTTCAGAAGAGAGCTTTCTCATCTAGCATGACCTCTAAATGCTCAAGAAATGGCAATGAAGGTTTCAGTAATGCAGCAACATGAAACTTTAAGTTATATTACCAAAGCCACTCTAAAGTCTTTGATATCCAGTTATACACACAAAACAATAGGCATTGAAACATATTAATGCTGCTGACTAGTTTGCAATGATCGATGCGAATAGAAACCCCATATATCTACAAGCAGATACAGGAATTGAAACCAAGAGCTATGAGACCACTCGTACATGATTTACAAGTCGTCAAGGCAGAGCACAACTTTTAGAAGCAGCATTCCTCCAACACGCAACAGCAGCAAAGGGCAGCCAAACTGCATATGGAGAATTAGTAAGGTATCAGTAAACTTGAAAATAATGATAACAATAACAAAAATTTAAACGCAAAAGAACTCATTAGGCAACAGTCTACATGCAATCATGTTCTACATAAAAATCCAATAAAACCATTCTCATTGCCCAAAATAATTGATGGGAGGATTTAGAAATCCTAAATAACCACACAGCATGGCAGGCTGCAAAACCCTAATTTACCGCTCTCGTTATGACTAGGAAAACATTCAGATTAAGATCCCAACGAGCTTAGTACCTGTTTTAATTACAGTGGTTCAGAAGCAAGGATGTAGCATAACATGCAAGGAAAGACACCTCAATTAACTTTCAAATAAGGAGGAACACCAAAGATAATGACCGTAAGACGTTTAAAAACCATGAATGGCCATAGGTTTGTATGGACAAAGGATCTCAAAACTTTTGTGACATTTGAGTAAGATGGTTTCTGTCCTGAGTAGTGGACCCACCGACTGCAGGAGGACATGATTGATATCCCTAAGAGCAGATTCAGGTCAAGATCCTTTGCTCTTCTATTTTCCAACTTCACTGTGTGCATAAACACTTTCTACTTATAGGTCTGGACACTTAATAACTACAGCCAGTTACATGTTCTAAAGCAACTAATAAAAACTCGGGTGTATAAATAAGCAGCTTCAAAACTTGGATTGCAGAGATCATAAGCCTAAGATCCAGATGTCATTAATCTTATTTAGAATCCATGACCTTAGTCTTGCAACAGCTAGCTTTAGCTTCTATAAACTAAAACTTTGCTCGTGATAATCAAGCATCATGCTTAATTTTCAATCACACCAAAGATAAAATTGACCTTCTAGGTCATCAGGATATAATCATATATGCATAAACACATTGGCACACCAGAAAAATATTTCAAGTCCCTCTAGCATATCCTCAATCACTCCCTAAAGAGGGTATTTTGACTTTGTTAAGCTTGTCTGCTTGCAACCTAACATTAGCAACAGAAACCCTTAACCTTAACCAGTTGACTCCCATTTCATTGTACTATTATGTTATAGAGTTCAGGCATACAACAAAAATTCTAGTAAGAGTTAGTAGTGTGTCATAGATCATAGTTGTAATTGGTTCTTTGACATATTTAGCTCAGTTCTGCATAAGAAATCTTCCATTTTAAGCATCAAACTAAAAGAATTCAGAATGAGATTTGAATTCCATCGAACTAGCTTTCAATACTGAATTCATTTCCTACTTCCAATTCCATCCTAAGTGTTTATTCCACAAAACACAACAGACCGTAAGCGCACACACTTAGGGCGATCGAATAAATATGCAATAGAGAGGGGGACATGGCGACATACCATCCTTGTAAGAAGGAGGAGAAACCACCGGACTCATGGCAATGGTGATGCTCGTAATGGTAAGTTTGGTGCTGAAAGTGTGGTGGTGGTGGAGGAGGAGGGTACCCTCCAGAAAAATAACCTTGATACCCTCCTGGCCCCGGTGGTGGGTATCCCGGATACCCACCTGGAGGCGGCGGCGGGTACGGGTACCCCTCGTATTGCGGAGGCTGCGGCGCTGATGGTTGATACCCTGGTGGTGGATACTGTGGCGAATAGCCTACCAACAAAAACGAAAAAACCCAAATAAATAAAAATGAAAAACATTAAACTATAAATTCAAAACCACAAAATCATGGTCTCCCTACCAGGAGGAGGATAATCATGAGGAGCTTTGTCGTAACTCATTTTTCGTTTCTTTTTTTAGGAGGAACTAAGGCAGCAATGGACTTTTTGCTTGTAGTGATGGAGTCTTCGTTATGATGAGGAGCCTGTGATTTGATGAGCTGGATTATATTCTGGCCGTTTGATTAAAAAGATTGCCAGTAGTATGTTTACACAAGCACGTGGCAATCAAGGATTGGTTGTAATATGATTTCTTTTTATCAGAGTTGTAATATATGAAATATTGATGTAAAATTCAAAACATATACTCCTTCCATTTTTAAATAATTGATTTTCTAAAATAGTAAATAAATTTAAAATAATAATTATTAGAATATATTTTTTTAACTATAATTTTCAATTTACTCATTTTATAGTATAATTATAATAATATTATTGTATTAAATTAATAGAGGACAAAAATCATAATTATGACTCAAAACGACAATTAATTTGGACAACATTTTCAATAAAAAAATGACCATTATTTGAGGACGAGGGAGTAAGTGTTAAATTAATCAAGTTGATTTATTTATATTTTCGTTTACTAAACACTAGTATATACCAAAAACATTGTTGGATTATAAAAATGATAATTGATTATGCATAAGAAATTCTACAACCGACAGGTTAAAATCTAACTTTTTTTTCCCTTTGAAGACTTTTTTAATCTAGCAT
This sequence comes from Viola odorata, assembly GCA_963691705.1. Lineage (NCBI taxonomy): Eukaryota > Viridiplantae > Streptophyta > Magnoliopsida > Malpighiales > Violaceae > Viola > Viola odorata. Next base: position 37,287,625 of record OY829544.1, read on the forward strand.
TCTTGATCAAATATATATAGGTATTAAATGAGAAAATTATAAATACAAACAACATGGACTGTGGAAACAAAGCAATACAAAACTCATGTGTACTAGTACGGTTAAGTTTGTATAGTTTTATGTCCACATACTATGAGAGTAATATCCTCTTTAGGTGGTATATAAGAGCACTAGAAAAATATATTTAATTTGTAAGAGCTTGTTTGATAGTGTTTGGTAAGACTTATTTCCAGCATACAAAACCATATATTAAGGGATTTTAAACCCCGTGACTTATTGTCACAAATCAATACAAAACTCCTATATCTATAGATTGAGTTTGTAATATCTCACTTTTTTTCCAATAATCCCCGCATATTACAAATGTTCAACGTACGAACTCCTGGGATATACAAAGTACAATTTTTTAAATCTGGTGTCTATTAGACTATGAACCAGACCTAGATAAATAAATTTTATTCTTATAGAGATGATGGTGAAGTTTAAAACTTTTATGAACCATCAACTATTTTGCAAGGTAGGAAATTTATTCATCATATTGTACCCCACAATTTTTTGCTATTATCGCAGTTGTGCACGTTTCGGTCATGTGTGTGCCCGGATGTTAATGAATACTCTAGTGATTGTGCCTCGATCTCATAGGAGCGACCTCACTCCGCATTCATAAAGGTAATTTCATCAAATGTATCCGCAATCAATACATTACCCATAAGGGATATGAAATCATTAAGAGTTAAAGATTCATCCTCTCAATCAATTCTATCTAACACTTCTCACATCATAGGAGAGACAACTAACTTAGTGTTAGCAGAACTAACAAGTGACTTGTTATTAACCATATAGACCTTATTCATGGAATCTCCAATCACAAAGGTTGGGTTCCTATCACTGTTAATTTCTTAGTATGGCGTTAAGTCTCATTCCCCTGGGTATTTCTTCAATTAATTTTTTCCCAAGAGGCATAGTTAGAGGATCGTCCAAATTCACTTCTGATTTCACAACATCTATGAAAATAATTCCATCTTTTTGCAGCTGCTTAATCACATTATGCCTCAATCTCACGTGTCTACTCTTACCATTGTAAGCTTTCTTTTTAGCAATGACTATTGTCCCTTGACAATCACAAATCACAATACATAGACACAGAAGGTGTTGGTTTTATACCCAATGGAATATTTGCCAAGAAGTTTCTTAACCACTCAACTTTACTACCAACCAATTCTAGAGCTATGAACTCGGACTCCATAGTTGATCTCACGATGATCGTTTATTTGACTGATTTCCAAGGTATTGCACCACTAGTAAGGGTGAATACATATCCACTAGTGGATTTAATCTCATCTGAATCTGAGATCCAATTAGTATCATTGTATCCTTCCAATACAACGGAAAATCCACTATATAAGATATCATAACTCATGGTACCTCTCAAATATTTCATTAATCTATCTATAACAGTCCAATGCTCTTGGTTGGGATTATGCGTATATATGCTCAACCTGCATACTGCATATGCTATGTCTGGTCGAGAGAAATTCATTAAATGCAACAGACTCCCAATGATCTGTGCATACTCACTTTGAACCATATGCTCCCCTTTATTTTTTCTTTAATTAGGTATTAACATCATAAGGAGTACTCACAGGAGTGACATCGAAATGTCCAAACTTCTTAAGATTTTTCTCAATATAATGTTCTTGTGATAGCATTATGCTATCACCTTTCCTTATGATCTTCACCCCCAAAATCACACTTGCCTCACCCATATCTTTCATATCAAATTTTGAGGCAAGAAAATATTTTATTTCACACACTACCTCAAGAGTAGGGGTGTCAAAAATTCCTGAGACCCGAAGACCCGGTCTCGGATTTTTTTCGGGACCGGGACTGGTCCCGACCCGAATTATCTCAGGTCCAATCCGGTCGGGACCGGGACCCGTCGGGTCTGTCCCGACTAAAAATGGTCCCGATCCATTTAGAATTAGGGCAAGAATAAGGCAGTCACAACACACCCTCTCTTTCCCTCCCCTCACGCAGCCACACTCACTCTTCACAAAAACAATCTCTCTCCCTCGCATAGTCGCACCGCCATCATCACCACCCTCACCAGAGCCAGCCACCACCACCACCGCACCATACCGTAGCCAGCAATCCAACACGAGCAATCGCGACCACCAACACCACCGCACCGTACCGCAACCAACAATCGCGACCACCAACACCACCGCACTACACCGCTCACGCCACGCCGACTAATCCACCCTCTCTGGTAAGCCCAGCAATATCCCCATCTATGTTTTCATTGTATTAGATTAAACCCCACAAAAAATATGTTATTTATGTGTCATTTTCATGTATAAACCATTTTGTGCTTTATTATTCATAAATTTTTACAATGATTTTCACCCCATTAGAAATGCCGATGCCTAATACAAGCCAAGTTACCAAGTATTCCCTCTCATCTTCTCTTTAAACTTCTTCTTCTCTTTTGTTTTTCTCTGGTGTCTGTTAAAGGTTGAATTGGTTTTATTACTGCATTTATGTGCAGGGTAAAATGATATATGGCCCTTGCTATATTTGAACTTTGTCTTATTTTCTTTTGTGGGTACTGTTACGTGATCAACAAAAATCTATTTATGTTGTTCATTCCATTCATCTTGTGCACTACTTGTAATAATTTCAAGATGATGTTCTAGGCTTTAAAGTTGAAAAGTGTTATTGGAGCTTAAGTTGTAATAATTTTAAGATGATGTTCTAGGCTTTAAAGATCATCTTGTTGTTGTTTTTGAAGTTTGAATTTCCTACAACTTACTTGAATTCAATTTTGTTTTAATATGGTTTTGAATTGCAGTACACGTTTTGATTTCATTATGCTATGGTTTTCAATTTTGTTCTAATATAGTTTGGATTTCCAGCAACTTACTTGAATTCAATTTCAATTCATTATGCTATGGTTTTCAATTGCAGTATACATTTCTTGGTTTTCTTGCAATTGGGTTTTTTGAATTTAATTTTGTTCTAATATACAAAATTTATTTCAAATGTAGATTTCCGATCAAGGTGACTCATTGGAAGGTACTTGGGTCAATATACTTACAGATGAGGAAAGGGATGACATAGATATCCCTTAAGAATATGTTCCTGAAAATGATGATGATGATCCATCTACAACAACTCCAACTAATAAAAGGCAGAAAACTCTCACTTCAAAATGGTGGGAATTTTTTGATTTTATACCGGCTACTAGCGAGGACAAGCGTAGATGGTCCAAAGGTAAAAAGTGTGGAACAAAGTACGAGAATAAGTCAAATAATGGAACTAACATGATGAAGAAGCATTATCGAGCTTGTCAAAAATTTGGTTCATCTCAACCCGAATCAGGTCAGTCTCAAATAGTAGGACCACATGCGCAATTGAGTCACATGATAAAACCTCCTTTTGATAGTGTTGTTTTTAGAGATTTGTTGGCACAATGTGTTATCAAGCATGATTTACCATTTCAATTTACTGAGTGGGAGAGTGTAAGAGCACTTTTACGTTATCTCTAGGGCAAGATTTGATTGTTTGTAGTAGAAATACTTGTAGAGCTAACATTCTTAAAATGTATATGAGGGAGCAGAGTAAAGTTTTAGCTATGTTACAACAAGCACCGGGTAAGATTAGCTTCACTTCTGACTGTTGGACTTCTATTACCACTGAAGGATATATTACTTTCACAACTCATTTTATTGATAGAGAGTGGAAGATTCAGAAGAGAATTATAAACTTTAGCTATTTGCCACCTCCTCACAATGGTATATGTTTGTCTCAAAAACTCTTATCATGTTTGATTGCTTGGGTGGTAAAGAAAAGAGTTATGACACTTACTTTGGATAATGCTTCATCTAATGACTCGTGTGTTGATTTGTTAATTGACAAGTTGAAGAATAGAGGAGTGAGTTTTTTTAATGAAGATTATCTTCAAATTCGATGTTGTGCACATATAATTAATCTCTTTGTTCAAGATGGATTGAAGGAAAACGTGGTGGATCCTAGTATAAAGAAAGTTAGAGAAAGTGTCAAGTATGTGAAAGGATCTCAAGCTAGGAAGATTTTTTTTAAAAAATGTGTTGCTGATTGTTCACTTGATGCTAGAAAAGGTCTGAAACAAGATGTTCCAACTAGGTGGAATTCAACGTATCTCATGCTTGAGAGTGTTATTTACTACCGTCGGGCTTTGGTAACTTTAGCATTAGTTGATTCAAACTTCACATCATCTTGTCCATCTAGAAGTGAATGGGATACTGTAGAGAAGGTGGCTAAGTTCTTGGGCGTCTTTTATGATTTGACTGTTGTTTTCTCGGGAACTAAATATTCAACTGCAAATTTGTACTTTCCGGGTGTATATTCAGCCTATATGACTTTGACAGAAGCAATGCATAGCGATGATGAGCTTATGCGGACCATGACAGCACCTATGTATGGAAAATTTGATAAGTATTGGGGGGATTTTAGCGAGATTTTAGCTTTTGGTGTAATTTTAGATCCCCGATACAAATTTGCTTTTGTTGAGTGGTGCTTTAAAAAGGTTTATGGTGAGCATATTGGACCTTCTAAGGCTAACTCTCTAAAAGAACATATGACGCTACTTTTCATGGAGTATACTACATCTACAAGTTCATTGCAAGGTGCATCGACCTCATCAAATGTACCTTCTTCATCATCCACTTTAGTATCTCGTGGAAGTCCAAACGCTTTTCAAGCAATGGAAGTCCTTTCTAGACATACTTCTACTATGTTAATGGTATGTTATGTATAAATTTATTACAAATATGTGCATTCATTTGGTTTGGTTTTGTTCAAATATGTGTTTGATTAATTTTGTTATTTTATAGGAATTTGATTCAATTGAAATGGGTGATAATATGCCTCAAAAGTTAGAGCTTGAGCAATATTTGGATGATCAAAGGATTGAGAGGAGAACTCCGTTAGATATTCTGGAGTTTTGGAAGACTAGTCAATTTCGATATCCTGTAGTTGCTGCGATGGCTCGTGATATTCTTACCATTCCAATTTCAACAGTAGCTTCTGAGAGTGCATTTAGCATTGGTGGTAGAGTGCTTGATCAGTATAGAAGTGCGCTTTTACCGGAAATTGTTGAGGCTTTAATTTGCACTAGGGATTGGTTGTATGGATCTGAAGGTAATCTTTTGTTATATTCACATCTCGTTAATATTGTTTTAATATGTTTAAGTTAATCATCCGTTTGCGTATTACTCGTTTGTAATTACGTGTTTGGGACATAATCGTGCAACAATGAAAAATGTGTCCGATGATCTTTGTTTAAATGTGATGGAATTAGAGCTCGAAGATGAAGATAACAATGGAGGCAACAATGGAGAGAATTGGAGCTCATATCTATATTATTTTCTAGACCATGTTCTTGTATTTTGAAAAATACTTTCATTTTCTTGTTCATGCCTCTTTTTATTTTTGAACTGAATTATCCATATTTGATGATGATGGTTAGCTACTAGAATTGTTTTAGAGGAAGGTCGTTGATTTTTAGTGTGTTTGTGTAGTACTTAAATTCTGCATAATCCATGTTTGATGAATTGGTTAATTGTGCCGCTTATTAGGTTGTTGTATTTGGTTGGGTTGGAAGCCAACTTTGAAAGTTTCTTCAATATCTTCATAAATTGTAGGACCTACCCTGCTATCTCTACGCGAAGAGACCTCAAGTTATTTGTCAGTAAACACCTTAATTTCCTTCATGCGTTGTAGGTTCCCCGCAAACTCATATATGCTAATATGAGGTGTCTTCATATTGCTATGCTCACAGAAAATATTTCTACGCCAACGTTTGAGTTCATACACTTCAGGCAACTCGCATATGTCTTCACCCCTTGCAACGACAAGCATATGATGACACACAATATATCGGCCGTGATAGAGAGGGAACATGAACATTCCATCTTTGATGATGTGCGTTCTAACATAACATATGTTATTTTCTTGGGTGTGGTTGAATCACTCATAACTTGCTGTACTATCAAGCTCGCCTTCCCTTGAACCTCCTCCATTTTGGTTGTGCCACAATACAAAAGTTTGTTGATCTCATTTTGAAAAACCCAGAGCTTGGCATGTGTATATGTTTGGTGGAAAACTTGCTCCAGCCGTAGGGAAGTGGCCAAGGGGATCTCTGTTTTCATGTTTCTCCACTCCTCTTTGCTCTCTTTTGCAATCTTTGCTTGCAACACATTGTCATATTGCTGAACAAATCCCCTGAGTGATGATTGACTGCTTACGTAATTTTTGAAGTAAAAGTTCACACCTTCACTTCTTTATATGGTGGTCATTTCTTCCCAAAACTCATCATTAAAGAATGCAGGAACCTAGTGATATTGTAATGGAGCCAAATATTGTTTTCTAAACTGTGTTTTTGAATCCACGAATGCTAGGCGTCCTCAAAATGATGTCGGTGACAATTTTGTAAATTAGGTACCCAATTTTTTCCCTTATTGTGTCGTAATGGTCCAACCTTCCTAACTTTTGCGGCACCTTGTTCATAATGTGCCATAAACAAAGTCTGTGCCATGCATCTAGGAGGCCACCTTCTACTCCCTTGTGAATCCCTTTGCATTTGTCTGTCAAAATTCCCTTCGGTTGTACCCTACCCATGCATTTGACCTATTATTTGAACAACCATTCAAAAGCATCTTCACCTTCAGCGGACAACAAACCTGCAACTAGCAAGATAGTGTGGCCATGGTGGTTCACACATACAAATGGTCCAAAAGTCATATCATACTTATTCTTCCCATAAGTTGGGTCAAACACTATGATATCGCCAAATGATTTCGCTGCCGTGTGACTCCTACAATCACACAAGAATACATCAGTCAGTCCCATTTTTTTCCAAACAAAACTGATGGTAAAAGTTGTTGTCCAGCTCTGACATATGACTGAAATATGACTGCAAGACAATAGCATCATCAACTCCCCATGAATGCCTATGCTCCTTGTCAACATAATTCCTGATGTATTTTTGGAGCGGCCCTAATTTTTCACGACCTCCCTTTTCTGCAAGCAAAGTCATGCGTGATTTCTTCTGCCCAATCCCTGCTGCATCATTAATAAGTACTCGCATCCTGCAAACTGTTGGTAGCCGACAATTCACTGGCCTATATTGAGAGTGCACAAATGATGTTTCGTGGTTGTGCTTTAGGTCCAAAAATGAAATCTCCTAGTGATCTGTTAGGGTAAGCTTGACATTAATAACTACCTTGCATTCCATTTTATTCGTTAGTCCCCGTGTTTCGTCCTTTCGCAGCCTGGTCATTCAATGCATCTCCTCTTGTTGAATGATATTACATTGCAAATATATATATTAAATCCTCCGATTCCACTAATGAATGGTTAATAAAATAAAATATCATTTAAGAGGTTTAATTTTCATTGTTTATTTGATGAATTACGTTGCTTCATTTAGGTTTGCAAATTTCTGCTTCAACTTGGGAACTTTAGGATTACGCGTACTTAATCCGTCACTCTCTTCTTCTTCTTCTTCCTCCAGGTACGAATCCGTCATCTCTAAGTTTTGTTTTTTCTTTTAGGGTTTCAGTTTCTTAGTTGCAGACTTGCAGTAGTGAATCCTAGACCTAGTTCCTTGATTGGTATTAACTGCCACTGCTGATGTAATTGTTGTTGCTCTGCTTCAAAGCATTGTCAAAACAGAGGTTTTGATTTATGGGTTGGGAGTTTTATAATTGTTTATTTTTGGTCAATTTGATAATCAGTAATTTAATTTCGTGCAACTTGTGTTAATCCTTTATTTTTGGAGATTACTGTTATTCTCTTATGAATGACCAATTATTAAAACTATTTCTATTTCCTATGAATGACCAATTATTAAGTAACTGGTTTTGCTTGTGTTTGATATGGCTGGATAGGAAATAGAAATAGAAATGTGTCCTCTGTTTTGTTGTAAAATTCTAATATACAATTTTTTTCCCGAATGTAGATGAAAAATCACAGTAACTTGGAAGCTAATTGGGCCAATATACTAACAGAGGAGGAAAGGGATGACATAGAAGATATCCAAATAGATGATGTTCCACCTACAGATGAAGAAGGAAACAATGATTGTCCAAATGCAAGTATACCTACAACAACTGCAGCAAGTAATCAAAGGAAGAAAACTCTCACTTCAAAGTGGTGGGAATTTTTTGATTTTTTACCGCTTACTGAAGGGGACAGACGTAGCTGGTCCAAATGCAAGAAGTGTGGAACAAAGTATGAGTACATGTCTACTAATGGAACTAACAACATGAAAAAGCATCATCGAGTTTGTCAAAAAATTGGTCAACACGATTCAGGTCAGTCTCAAATAGTAGGACCATATGTACAATTGAGCCATCTCGTTAGGCCTGATTTTGATAGTGTTGTTTTTAGAGATTTGTTGGCACAATGTGTTATCAAGCATGATCTTCCATTTCAATTTACTGAGTGAGAGGGTGTAAGAACCATTTTTCGTTATCTCCGGGGGTAAGATTTTAGTGTTTGTAGTAGAAATACTTATAAAACTGACGTTCTTAAAATGTATAAGAGGGATAAGAGTAAAATTTTAGCCATTTTGCAACGAGCACCGGGTAAGATTAGCTTCACTTCTGACTGTTGAACTTCTATTACCACCGAAGGATATATTAATTTGACAGCTCATTTTATTGATAGAGAGTGGAAGGTTCATAAGAGACTTTTAAACTTTAGCTATATGCCACCTCCTCACAATGGTGTATGTTTGTCTCAAAAACTCTTATCATGTTTGACTGCTTGGGGGGGTAGACAAAAGAGTTATGGCAATGAATTTGGATAATGCTACATCTAATGACTCATGTATTGATTTGTTAATTGAAAAGTTGAGGAATAGAGGAGTGATGTTCTGTAATGAAGATTATGTTCACATTCGATGTTGTGCACATATAATTAATCTCTATGTTCAAGATGGTTTGAAAGAAAAAGTAATGGATCCTGCTATAAAGAAAGTTAGAGAAAGTGTCAAGTATGTGAAAGGATCTCAAGCTAGGACGATTGTTTTTTAGAATGTGTTGTTGATTGTTCAATTGATGGTAAAAGAAGTCTGAAACAAGATGTTCCAACTAGGTGGAATTCAACGTATCTCATGCTTGAGAGTGCTATTTACTACCGTCGGGCTTTGACAGCTTTAGCGTTAGTTGATACAAACTTCACATCTTGTTGTCCATCGAGAATTGAATGGGATATTGTAGAGAAGGTGTCTAAGTTCTTGGGCGTCTTTTATGATATGACTGTTCTTTTCTCGGGAACTAAAAATCCAACTGCAAATCTGTACTTCCCGGCTGTATTTGATGCTTATATGACTTTAACAGAAGCAATGGGTAGCGATGATGAGTTTATGACGATCATGGCACGACCTATGTATGCAAAATTTAATAAGTATTGGGGGGATTTTAGCGAGATTTTAGCTTTTGCTGTGATTTTAGATCCCCGATACAAATTTGCTTTTGTTGAGTGGTGCTTTAAAAATGTTTATGGTGAGCATGTTGGACCTTCTAAGGTTAACTCTCTAAAGGAAAAGTTGATACTACTTTTCATGGAGTATGCTACATAGCCTACAAGTTCATCTCAAGGTGTATTGACCTCCTCATCAATTGATCCTCCTTCATCATCCACTTCAATGTGTCAAGCAATGGAAGTCCTTTCTAGACATACTACTACTAGATTAATGGTATGTTATGTATAAATTTATTACAAATGTATGTTTTAATTTGGTTTAGTTTTGTTTAAATATGTGTTTGATAAATTTATTTCTTTTATAGGAATTTGATGCGATTGACATGGATGGTATGCCTCAAAAGTCGGAACTTGAGCAATATTTGGATGATCAAAGGATTGATACGAGACTTCCGTTAGATATTCTAGAGTTTTGGAAGTTTAGTCAATTTCAATTTCCTAGAGTTGCTGCAATGGCTCATGATATTCTTGCCATTCTGATTTCAACCGTAGCTTCTGAGGATGCATTTAGCATTGGTGGTAGAGTACTTTATCAGTATAGAAGTGCGCTTTTACCGAAAATTGTTGAGGCTCTAATTTGCACTAGGGATTGGTTGTATGGATCTGAAGGTAATCTTTTTCTATATTCTCACCTCATTAATATTGTTTTAATATGTTTAAGCCATCCAGAGCCGCATTTTACCCCGAGCCCGCTGCTGCACATGCAAACATCTCCTTAAGGACGCGCGCAATAAGATTCTCGCGGGATTCCTCCTAGATCCCTTTTTGGCTACCCTAGTAATATTCCTTTAAGGCGTCCTCCCATTTTGTCCCTTATCCTAGTTGTCCTTTTGTCTTCTAGTGAGTTGTGAGGGTATTTAAACATTAGTTTTAGGGTTTTTAGGACATCACTCATTATTAGGTTACAAAATCATTTTGGGAGCAGCCGCTCACCTTCCTCCTTTTTGGTTTCTCGGGATTTATCACTCCCATTTTCATTTGTAGCCATCGCTGGCATCACTGTTTAAACCGGAGCTTTAGCTCCGGCCGGTATTTCTTAATATTGCATTTCTCTTTATTTCGTATTTCTTTCCTTTTATGCTTATGATTAAATCTATTTTTTTATTGATTAATATGTGTGGGTGTTTTAAGGGTTGCATGAGGATTGTCACGAGACCAAATTGTGTTTAATATATTCTCTTCGCTATATTTATTCGCTTGTCGTTTTAATGCTAGATCTAGATGGTTTTGTTAGGAGCTTGATCATCTTTTAATTTACTATCTTAGATCTTCGTCATTTCTTAGGTTATAACTAATGCGAAGCCTTAGAATAGAGTAGACACTAGATGGATTGTCATTAGCTTGGTCCGTTCTATCTAGGGCAAGTGAGTGATTAGGGCGATGTTGCGAGCCTGATAAATTGAGAGGCATCTAGCCCTAGATGTGTCTTTCCTTATCTTCATGGGCGTTGTGAGTATTGCCTCCCCGCTTCATGCCTAGGAGGATAGCACAACGTCAAGGCTGCCTTATTAACAGTGAAAATGGGGGGTAGCTTCTCGTAAGAGGAAAGTAGGAGGCCTAAACGTACCTGGCCTCTATATCATGTCTATAGCGTGAGAATAGACTATCTGTGTGTCGTTGACTGACGAGACCTCGACGCAACCCGAGAAAATTCCCTTGCTAAGATTTCTCTTTATCTGATTTTAACTCATTTACTCCTTTTCTGTTTTGTTAATGCTTGTTAATTCCTTTGATTTATTATTTACGTCTTTGTTAGCTATCATGCTCTCGACATCTTTGGTCGACTTGTTTGACCAGTAAACCCCCCCCTTTTGTGTTACCGTGTGTGCATTTCATTCCATCGTACATTTAGGGCAAGATTTCATACTTCAATCTCTCGTGGATCGACCATGTTACCATTATACGCAAATTAGTTTGTGCATCTAGGCATCAGGTTTAATATTATTTTTGACCCGTTTCGACGGCGAGTCAAATTTTGGCGCCGTTACCGGGGAGATTTGATTTGTACTGATTTCTTATTTTTACTTGTATGACCAGGAGATCTACTCTAGACCTCCTACCACTTGATCTCGAGCTTACCAGAATAGAAAGAGGACTTCGAAGGCAAGCTAGGGGATCAACTATTAATCATAGCGAAATCCCTAATCCTGCCCTCGACAGGAATCTAGACGATCTGGATAATCCCAACGGTTTCTTTCTCGTAGAATTTCCTTTCTTTCATCCAGGCCTCGACAACGCCGAGTTTGTCAACCATAACATACCAAATATGGAAGACCCACCACCACCACCACCACCACCACCTAATGATCAAACCATAGATGACCTCAATGTCGCCTCTGAAGCTCCTAGTAGCTGTATCATCTGGCCCGTTGTCCAGCATGATTAGACACTCAAGTCCGCTGTTATGCATCACCTTCCATCTTTCCACGGATTGCCTAAGGAGAATCCACATCGCCATTTACAACATCTTCATTCGGTCTGCGAGGCCATGAAGCCCACTAATATCGATATCGACTAAGCTAAGTTGTGAGCTTTTATGTGGTCCCTCAAGGACGCTGCCAAGGATTGGTTTTATGATCTTCCTCCTCGATCTATTTCTTCTTGGGCTGAGATGTCCAAGGTCTTCACTGATAAGTATTATCCAGCGTCTACGGCAAGCGTAACCCGCAAGCAATTAGTTTCTATTGTTCAGAAGGATGACGAAAGTCTAGGGCAATACCATGAATGCTATAAGAAAATGCAAGCCTTATGCCCTTCGCACAATTTGACTGATCATGCCCTCATCCAGTACTTCTACGAAGGCTCGAAGCGAAATGACAAAGCTTTATTGGATGCTGCAACCGGTGGTTCCCTTTATGCCCGTACCCCAGCTGCAACCAAAGCCATAATTGAACTCATGGCCAAGACTATTGTTGCCTCCGAAGCAGTGGCAAGTAATTCTCAAAATGTCCGCGTTGATGCCATGGAAAATCAGTTGACTACCATCACGGGCATGCTTCAGAACATGGCTTCAGGACAACCTGTCCAGATCAAGGCCTCTCAAATCTGTAATTTTGTAGATCATCCCACGGATGCTTGCCCGTATATCCCAAAAGAAATTTCAATTAATGCGGTTGGAGGATACAACGTCCCTTATGGCCAAAATTACAACCAAGACTGGAAGCACCCCAATTTCAGCTGGTCTCACAATCCACAGTCGTCCAGACCTAGTCAACCACAACCAGAACCATATCAGTATGGTAACCAGCCCCCTTTCAACATGCAAAACTTCAGGCCTAGACCTCCATACCAGCATAATCAACAATACCAACATCCACCCAAAGATAAGACTTCTGCCCCTCCACCCGTTGATGATACCATTAATTACAAGAGTATAATTTTTGAAATGCAAAAGCAAATGAGTGTGATGAATGCCGAGATGAAGGAATTGAAAAACAAAGGTAGACTTCCTAGACAGACGGAAGCGAATCCTAAACACGAAGCATGTGCTATGACCCTCCGAAATGGTCTTGAATTACCTCCAGTCCGTCCTACCCTCGATGTTGAAAAATCAACAGAACCTGAGCTCAAGCCCAGGAAGAAGAAAAAGAGCTAAAAAATTCGGATGTGATGGTAGACCGTATCCGCTCCCCAAGAGGATCTCCACGGAATGATCGGAACCCACCCGAGTTCACACAGGAATATATTCACCAAATCCTTGAACCTTGATACGATCCTAGCCCCATGGTTAACCCCAGTGAGGTTAATACAACCCCTAGACATGGAGACAAGGCAGGAGACGCTGCTTGATCAAGCTTTCAGGCGAAGGATGACATGGAAGGTGGATTGGAGGCACCTAGCACAATGTTTGACATCCATCCGAGTCGACCCTTGGAAGAACGACTTCAATAAAAGATCTAGCACATATAAAAGACCTATTGAAGTCTTAGGAAGGCTGTGTCCAAGTTTCAGAGAATTCAGACAAGTAGATCTCAAGGAGATTCGAGATGACAATCTCGCACACAACAGTTCTAGGTGCAGACACAACAGCCAACTTCATCGGAACGTATCTGGAGCTGTACATGTCGGAATCGTGTGATCGACCTCTCGTTGGAAACTTCAGGATGTTATCTTTCATTTGGGACAATATTCAGCTCATTTTCCCAGTGATTTAAAAGTTATGGAAGTCTACATTATGACGCGCAGTCTGTACGCGAGACAACATACAACTTGAGGTTGCGGCCCAAACCTTGGCCCGATGATGGAGAACTCGACATAGGCTGCTGGGATGTATTTAAATATATTTATATTTAATTTAATTAGTTAATTAGTTACTTAGTTAATTGGTTAATTGATTAATTAGTTAAATAAGTTAATTACCTTATTTAGAACTCCTACTTCTATTCCTATTAGGGTTTCCTTGTAACCTTATATAAGGAGCCGCTTGGCCTCCTTAGAAACTTGGCTTAATTTTGATAATCAGAACAATTGTTTCTTGCAACTTATGCCCATTGTTCATCCATGGGCACTTATTCCTTCTTGAGTCTTGCAATTCTCGAGTCTGTTTCAAGTAAAACCCGAATATTGCATCATTGTGTCGTTTGCCTTAGGTTGATTCTCATACCGGAGTCTAGATTTAAGGATTCTACTCAAGATCCTCGATGGCTTGGTTTAGATTGCTTAACGCCTGGCTGTTAGGAGATTTAAACATCAAGAGAGTCATATTATTTCCGCAGATTGAAATCCAGTCTTGAACAAAGATCAAAAGGTACGTGCTACGCATCCTACGCAACTAGGATCGTATCAGTTGGTAGCGGAGCTTAAGGCGTTCAAAGATTGGTAAGTATCTTTAATTGTGTTTTTAGTTTTCATTGCTGAAATTGGTATTCCCTTCTACTCCATTCAAAACCGATTTCTTTGCTGTGCTTGGTTCGTTATATGTGCAAATTTCTGGCAGTGTCGAAATTGAATTTTAATACATAACTATTGAAATCCAAATTTGGTGAGAAAGGTCTCGTTGGAAAGCTGCACCTGTTAGGTTTCCGAATAAAAAAGAGTCAAGTGATTCGGACGCCGGAGTCAAAAGCTGCACCCTATTTACTAAATTGTGTTTTCTGTCAAATTCTACACAATTTCTGTCAAGTGGAAATTGAATTCGTATATATAGCTATTGAAGTCCGATTTTGGTGAAAAAGGATCCGTTGGAAAGCTGTGTTTGTTAGGAATCCAAATAAAAAAGAATCAAGTAATTTGGAGTTTGGAGTCAAAATATGTGATCGAAACACTAAACTGTGTACGTAGTCAAAAAAAAATATTAAAAGACTACGTCAATTTACAATTACAAAAGATAAAAGTGTTGAACTCCAATATCAAAAGAAAAGCAAAAGAGGCAAGAGCAACGTGAACGCATATTTTCTATCAAAAGAATCGCATCTTGCGACATATTTGAGTTGTTCTTGAGTCTTTGATCGCTTCTTTGATCCCTAATACATTGCTTTCTACTCCATTAGATAATTGCGTAGTTGATTGCTTATTGCAACTACTCGGTTACCTAATATCCACATTTGTTTTGCAACTAGTTGTCCTTGAGAGTATCTTTGGAAGCTTTATTCTTATTCTTGAGTCTTACTAACAATCGGCATTGCAGGAAATTTGAGTGCTTAATTGTGAGATTATTAGAGTGAATAAACACGAGTGTAAACACGTGAGGGAGTGCTAGGATTAGTGAAATTTTACGTGCTTTACTAGTGTTGTGCTTTCAGGAACTACAGGATGTCCGACGAAGTCACTGGACCAAACATCAATCCGGTGTTAGCAGCTCTCGAGTCACTCACGGTTGAACTACGGGGAGTAGCAGCGGAGGTTCGAACGACTGCAAGTCGGTTACTGCGGGTTGAAGAGTCGCAGGCTAAAGGTGTTGAGTTGCATAGGGTACCACAAGGTCCACCTCGAGGTCCACAAGGTCCGTTACCTGATACAGATGGTAACGAGGGTCGTATACCATGGTAACGAGGGTCGTATACCAAGGGTTAGGCAGGGTGGTAGGCCGAATGAGCAAGTGGAGAATAGAGTTGATGCGAATCTCAGTAGCATCAAGCGAGAAAACCTATTTCATACTCGCGGATTGGTTGATAAGCAAAGGGCTTAAAAGAACCCAAAGTCTTAAAGAAGACTAATCAAAACAGCCCCCATGAAAAGAGTGAGCATGGGTTAACTAATTCTTCTTCTTCTTATTTATTCTCTTTAAGGCAGCGAGAGCAAGATGCTTTGAAGGAGAAGGAGTTCTCTAAGTTGCAACAATTGGAGTTGGAGGCCTTGGGTAATCCCTTTCCTTCATGTGTGTCCTTTGTTGATTCTAATAGAATTGTTGTCTTAAAAGAATCAGATTCGAGGGCGAATCTTTTCGAAGGGGAAGGGAATGATACGATCCTAGACCCATGGTTAACCCCAGTGAGGTTAATACAACCACTAGACATGGAGACAAGGTAGGAGACACTGCTTGATCAAGCTTTCAGGCGAAGGATGACATGGAAGGTGGCTTGGAGGCACCTAGCACAAGGTTTGACATCCATCCGAGTCGACCCTTAGAAGAACGGCTTTAATAAAAGATCTAGCACATATACAAGACCTATTGGAGTCCTAGGAAGGCTGTGTCCAAGTTTCAGAGCATTCAGACAAGTAGATCTCAAGGAGATTCGAGATGACAATCTCGCACACAGCAGTTCTAGGTGCAGACACAATAGCCAACTTCGTCGGAACGTAGCCGGAGTTGTACATGTCGGAATCGTGCGATCGACCTCTCGTTGGGAACTTCAGGATGCTATCTTTCATTTGGGACAAGATTCAGCTCATTTTTCCCAGTGGTTTAAAAGTTATGGAAGTCGACATTATGGTGCGCAGTCTGTACGCGAGACAACATACAACTTGAGGTTGCGGCCCAAACCTTGGCCTGATGATGGAGAACTCGACATGGGCTGCTGGGATGTATTTAAATATATTTATATTTACTTTAATTAGTTAATTAGTTACTTAGCTGTATTCTGATATAGCTAACTTCCTCGCTACTGGCTCTTTCCCTGCCGATTCCTCACCATCTGAAAAACAACGCATTTGGAAATAATCAAGGTACTATGTCTGGGACAACCCATATCTATGGAAGCATTGTTCCGACCAGCTCATCAGGAGGTGTGTAACAATGGATGAAGTGCCATCAATCTTGAAAATTTTCCATTCCTCGACAGAAGGTGGCCATTTTGCAGCAAAGAAAACAACTATGAAAGTCCTTAAGGCTGGCTTGTATTGGCCATCAATTTTCAAAGACAACTACATGTATTGCGCATCATGCCCTCGATGTCAGGCAACGGGTAATATAGGCGCTCGGAACCAGATGCCTCTGACCAACATCATTTCTTGCGAAATTTTTGACATCTGGGGAATTGACTTCATGGGCCCATTCCCGAACTCCTTTGGCAACATCTATATGTTGTTGGCCATAGACTACGTCTCTAAGTGGGTCGAGGCCAAGGCAACGAAAACAGATGATTCTAGGGTGGTCGCGAACTTCTTGCACACTAATATTTTCAATCAATTTGGAACCCCTCGAGCCCTCATCAGTGATTGGGGGACACATTTTTGCAATCGGGTTATCTCTTCTCTCCTCAACAAGTATGGAGTCACCCATCGGGTCTCGACCGCTTATCACCCCCAAACGAATGGGCAAGCCGAAGTCTCCAACAGGGAAATCAAGTCCATTCTCGAGAAAACAGTCAACCAATCTCGAAAGGATTGGAGTTCAAAACTAGATGACGCTTTCTGGGCCTACAGGACAACCTTCAAGACCCCGATCAGGATGACCCCTTATAGACTGGTCTATGGCAAGCCATGCCATCTCCCTATAGAAATTGAACACAAGGCCTTTTGGGCGATCAAAAAAGTTAACATGGATCTCGGGAAGGTAGGTACACACCGTCGCTTGTAAACCCAAGAGCTTGAGGAACTTCGCGACGATGCCTATGAGAACGCCCTTATCAACAAGGGCAAGACGAAGGCCTATCACGATAAGTTTCTCTTGCCCAAGTCTTTTATTGTTGGTCAAAAAGTTCTTTTGTACAACTCCCGTTTAAGACTTTTTGCAGGTAAACTTAAATCCAAGTGGATAAGCCCCTACAGGGTCACAGTCGTGTTTGACCATGGAGCTGTCGAGATCCAAAGTCTAGACTCGGACACAATCTTCAAAGTCAATGGCCATCGCTTGAAACCCTTCTATGAAGGATTCAAACCCTTCACAACAGAGGTAGAAGAGGTGGTCAGCCCGCCCATCCAGCCCTAGACAGCCTGTGAACATCTAGGCCTGGACGTCAAAGCAGGTCACCAGTGATGAGGCCTCGCGCTTCGTCTTATCCCTATGTTCCCTTTTAATTCATTGCCGAGATCTTTTACACTTTCATTTTTCTTTAAGTTTTATTTTTATTATTTGTTTTACTTATTTTATTGCTTTTATTTTTAGTTCCCTATATAAATTAGGTTTTTTGTTTAGTTTTCCTATTTAATCCCCACTAATATTCTTCTTATTAATTAATCTTGTCCCCCTTATCTCTCCTTTTTATTCCTTTATTCCTTAATTATTCCGCCCTTTTATCTCCTTCCCTCTCTTAACCTCCATTTCAATTTTGAAAAGGATTTCTTTTGGTAGTTGGGATTTGGAGAGAACAACTCGCTTCCTCTCCCCACGCGCCACGTTAGCAGCAAGGACAAAAATCAAATCCCTCTGACAACGTGATTCTCTCTCTCAGTCCTTTCCACTCTTCCACATTTTTTCCCTTTTCCCTATCATTGTCAGTATCTCCCTCTCTCACGCATCATTCTCATCTCTATCTCTCTCTTCAACGCAAACACATCATCTCCATTTTCACCAACCAAAAACCCTAGCCTCATCCTCCATCACCACTCCTAATGACAAGGATGAAATGCGTAGCACACAAACGAAGTTTTGTTGCCCAACCCTCCTCACTACCTCACAGCCCCATCGCTTCATCACCTCCTTCCTCATTTGGATCCTTCAAAACTCTCTCGAGCACTCCTCCTTCAACTACAAACCTGAGCCCAGATTTTACCATCCCACAACCCCCAGATCCTTCGCCACCAACTGACTCACGAACTGAAGAGTTTCCTACGGCCGATGATGACCTGGTAATCACCGGCTCGGTGCCACCCACATCCACCATGACCAGTGATAAGATCCGGACTGTTGGGGAAGAGGAGTCGAGATTTGTGGCTGTCTAGAATCGCTGTGATAGTTGTCCGTCGTACCTACAGGGCGCCGGAGGGGGACTCCAGCATAGACACTCCGAAGCTTAAGTTAGTACGGCTGTGAAATTTGGCAGAGATTTTGGTAGAGAATTAGCCTCTTTCCTCGATCTAGAAATGTGTGGTATTTATAGCCGAAGAAAGAAAGGTTGTTACCCCCGGGGGTAGGCGTTATCAAGGGGGAGATAATGCCCAGGATGATGTCAGCACACGTTAGTTGGTCCGTACAGGATGGCGTCAGCAGGTGGATATCGTTGTCGAGATATCGCCCGTGGGTGCTGTCGGGATATCCTGGGATGGGATGACGCCGAGTGGGTCCCCCCCTCCCCTCCCCGCTGATGTCGACCATCCCAGGGTCCTTGGCCCAATGGGTGCCATTTGTCAGTCAAGGTCTACAGGAATCCGGGTTTGACTTGAGGTGAGAAGACGAATGTACCGTTGGCGTTTCCTTAATTGTTATCATATGCCCAACTGAAAACAAGCCCGAGTGTTCACCAAGGGTTGCCTCTCTCGACCTCTAGAGGAATCGTTACTCCCTTTGTGTCGTGTCAGCTTTGGGAAAGATTACCGAGTTTTTCTGATTCCTTTGTTAATTCCATTGCACCGGACATACGATAGCGAAACTGGGAAGAGGGTCTGTCTGCTAGCGATAGCTCAGGTCTTCCCCGAGGCTTCTGCTATCATTCTGAGGGCGATATGTTCATGCTTTTCCTGCACATTCTCAAATGTGGTGTTGTCATGTTAGCGAGAATAACAAGTAAGACAAGTACTAGTTACCCTTAGGGGTTTTCACCCACTCATATCGGGGTATTTTTGGTGTTGCCGTTTCCCTTCAAACTCCTAGGATCTAGCCATGCGGCAAGCTGCCCCGCGATATTGTCGTGGTCTTACGCCAGGAGCTGCTTACAGTTTGAGCGGTCTTACGCCAGGGCTACCGACAATATTGACGTGGTTTTACGCTACTAGGAGCTACCTGTAATATCGGCGCGTTTTTACGCCGTAGGCTGTCTTCAAGTTGTGAGGTCTTACGCTCCCTGATACATATTCAATTCAAGCATCTCGGGCATTCACCAGGAGTCCGCATTAGCCCTTCCCTTCAACTGCTTTGGGATAACAGTGTGGCTCAATTTTCGGGGTACACGCCTTGGCGCGCAGCTATTACTTCGGGTCTATAAATGTGATCCTTTTCTGCAGATTCTTCCCATTCTCTCTACCCTCCCTTTGCCATTTTCTCATGGAAGATCTCACTAGAAACTTTCTGATCTCCAAGGCCCAAACCCTCAAAAATCTTACTGAGGGTGACATCAGTTTCCTGGAGAACATGATGACGAAGTCCGGCGAGGATATCCTGGAGCTCCGAGGAATGATGACCCCAATTCAGGCCAGGATCGGGGCTACTACCATGGAGTATTTCAATCCAATTGGGAATGTCTCCAAGTTGGTTGTCGCCGTCGGCCGTATTGAGGTAGCTATCGCCATGCTGCAGTAAAGGAAGGATCTGCTGATCTGCTGCCTGAAGAGTATGCGGAGGACCTCTTCTGAGCTGACTTTAGTGGAAGAGCCCTTGAGGGATATTCCTACCCTGCTGGTGGACGATGACAATGACGCCGGGTCCCGAGCTTGAATGCTTGCCGCTCCGCTTTCTCTTTTGTTTTCCCATTGTATATTTTATGTATGCGGGCGTATATTCAGGCCGTTAGGCCGTAATGAAACTTCTTTCCGTTATTGGCCCTGTGATCTTTTTTCCTTCTTTTCAAGGCGTCAGCTCTTACTTTAATTAAGGGCTATGCCAGCCCAACTGAAAGCGAGTCTGACATGGATCAGATATTTGCAGTATTTATTCTCTTTTATCTGCCAGGTGGCGACGGTTGCTTAGGCAAACTGTTCTGCTAATCACGCGCCGTCCCTTCAGCAATAACTGATTGGGCGGTTTTTCTGTGCTTCTTGATTGTCGAGAGATTTCAACAGGCGTGATCAAAGAATTTTGAATTCTCCATCATGGTTGATCTTCTCAAGAGGCATTAAATTATCCTTTTCTCACTTGAGAAATGGGAAGAGTCTCACCATTTTATCTATTTATGAGGAGTTCTTCTCCTTTTTTCCTGTTCATCTTCTTCATATTTTCTGCTGCTACTGATTTTCTTCTCCCATGGCTGATTCATATGATCAGGTCTCTGATGAGCGAGAATCTCGCCCGACTCCTCCCACTACCCCAGATTCCGACAATCCCCCTTCGCCGTCATGCCGGAAGAGGCGGTTGCCATGTTGCAGAGGTCAGAAGAAGTCGAAGAAGAGAGCACATTTTGATACTACTGGCTGGTATCCTTCTTCCTCAGCCCTTTTAGTTTGTGAGGGCAAAAGATTGTTTCCTCCCGCTGACTGGTTTGAGGAGGAAATTCCTTCAAGCGATACCGTCACAAAGGCGGCATCCTCTGCTGTCAAAGAGGAATCGAACCCACTGATGCCGAGTCTAGGGCGAAAGGCTGACAAATCCCCTCCTTTTGCTGATGAGGAGCTTGCTCCTTCAGACAAGGAATACTAGTACTGGCCCTCTTACTGGCCTGACGATGATTGATTTCGCCCCTGGCAATCCCTTGTAGATGTCGTATGACTTATTATTAAATGAAATGATACTTTGCCTTTTTAGTTCTGCATGCTCGAGCGTTAGCTCCTCTTTGGATGGCTATCGCTGAGAAGATGACTGTTGCTTTGACGTAACCATTTGCAATTGATTGTCAGTAACTACCCCCTCTAGAAGATATAAATGCCCGGACATAAATATCATTCTGAGGTCTTTACACGTGTCACTTTTGCTTTGGGGCATGTCCCACTTTTACAGGCTGTTCATTTCTCGAACTTAGCCTTTAAAAGGGGGCAACTGCTTTCTTTTAATACTCTTTGCTTGCGCTTAAAAATTTCTTTCTTCTCTCTCTAGTTTTTGTTCTCAAAGAAGCTACAACCACCGCTCATCGGCGCCGACGGTTTCGTCCACCACCTTCTGCTCAAGGTACTTCGCTTCTTTTCTTCAGATTTTCTTCTTGCTGATTCATTATGAGTACATCTAGGATGCCCAAAGATTCTCAGTGGCCTTTGGCCACAAATAGGTCTCTGAGGAGTCTTCAAAATTTTCAGCAACCTATAGATTTAGAAATTGAGAGAACTCCCAGTATTTTTGTTGATCAAGCGGTATTAGAGGCAGAGTTGGAGGAAAATGGTATCGTTTTCCCTCCAGGTTGCTCCGTTAGAATCCCCGATACCGATTGCCGGCTTCATGATCCTTTATCGGGGGCCGATAGGATGTTATACTTTGACATGTTCCTTTATGGCTTTCGCTTTCCTATCCATGAAGCGGTGAAAAGATTATTAGTTCGATATGACATTAACCCAGCTCAGCTTACGCCTCCTTCTTGGTGCGGGATTTCGGCCTTCATTCGTATTTGCGAGTTGCGGGGTATCCTTGTCCCGTCTATCAATTTATTCCGCAAATTTTTTAGTTTTAGGTGCCGCAACTGTATGGTAGATATCACCCCAAGATGGAATGACGCGCTGGTGCAGTCATTCTGGCAGAGATTCCGGGGTTTCGAAGAAACTGTGGCCGATTGGAAAAGTGGTTTCTTCATTGTGAATTTGCCTTTCCGTCCTTGGCCCAGGGGTTTCAATCGGTGTCTTAACGATTCCATTTGGACGAACTCGTCAACAGTATCTAAGGAAGAGCTTCGACAAACAAACGTGCTGCTGGAGCTGAAATCGTCTTATTGCATTCGGGAGTTTGCCTTGCACAGGCTCATAGAGAAGTGTACTATAAGTAAGTTTCTTTTCTCTCGTTATTATCTCAGCTAATTCACTGTTCTGATGTGTTTTGTCGGCAGGTGACGCTGGAAACCAACCGTCGGGCGATAAAGACGTTCCTTTGGATGTGAGGTTGCTTCAGTCACTGCCGCCATCTCCTCCGCCTGAGAGTTCTAGTCACCCCGTCGCTCCAAAAAGAAAAAGATTCAAGACTGTCGCCAAACACGTCATCTCTAACCGCTCCTCCCGTTTTCTCGAGAACTGGTTACCCATTCGGCCAGGAGTGACTCCAAATTGCCCTAAGACTGAAATACCCGACAGCGACAGCGAGGACATGGATAATGATTCTGGGCTTCGTCACGCTTCTACATCCCAGCGGAAGAAGCTATGCATGGGAAATAGCAATCCAATCGCCGCAGCTACTTCGAATAAAGCTGGCGAAACCCTGGCTACTGGGGCTGGCTCTTTTGGCAGTGCGAGTACTTCCAGGGTCGTTGTAACAGTTGAGGTGTCAACCGACCTTCCTCCTAATATTCCCGAGGTTTCGTCGGAGGTCAACCTTCCTCCTTCAACTGCCGCTCCTGACTCCCCCATCTCTTCTTTTATCCCCGACGTTGCCACCTCAAATCCTGAACCTGGCGTCACCCTGACCCTCTATTAAATGACTTTCCGATATTATTCTGTACTTCTATTTCAGGAGCTGGGGGTTCCGCTGGAAGCCGTTCTCCTCCCTTTATTGCCAATCTGTCTCCTCAAGGCCCTCAAGGAGCCACCTCCTATCGCTTGGATCTGTCTATCTTTGGCACTAGTGGACTTCGTGCACTGGGAATATCGGATCCGTTATCCCAGAGTGAGCCGGTGGGTTCTGTTGTGGGTGCGATATTTGGGTCTGCTGAAGATAGGAAGGAAACGTCAGAGCTTCCTCTGGAGGTCCATCGCGAACGCGCTTTGAATGACGTGCTGGCCAGCTTTCGCATGTTGAACTACTTTCTCGATATCCAGGGTGACAAGGCTCGAGGTTCCCCCTCCAAGGCGGCGGAGCTGACGCAGTTCCGAAGCGATACCAAAGCTGAGCTTGACGACTGCCGTGCTGAGTTGGCCAGAGAGAAGTCGAAGGGGAAAGCTAAGATAGAACTTCTAGAAGCGAAACTGGTGGCTGCCGACAGAAGAAACTCTCTCCTCCGCGAGGAGATATCGACCCGCGACGCAAAGCTAGCGAAGGTGCCTGATGAGATGTCACGCTGGAAGGACAAGACGATACATGCCTTTGCTGCTGGATTTCCAGATTATTATCGTAGCAAGGCTTTCGATCCTGCTAAGATAGCTGACTATGCCTTCGAGAAGCTGAAGGATATAAACGTCGGGGGCGATAAAGGAGTTCTTCTGTGATGGAAGTGAGGCAGCGTTTGAAAATGTTCATTTTATTTTCCTTTCAGCATTGGTTTCATTTGGCTTGTAACAACTGATAATGTTTGTATAATAACGGTTGTCATTCCGCTCTGGATAACTATTAATTTGCTTCTTGGCGCTATCTTTGCTGATTACGTCATCATGCTTGACCTTTTTCTGATCAAGTAACTCTGCTTTTTCGGAGCATTTAATGCTCAGAATCCCCTCATTAATATGAGCGAAGGGTCATGATGGTTCGAAGACACGTGTCTACTTATTAGGACGCTAGGGCTAGCGTGATTTGATAGGACCAAAGCGTCTTCTCTCCTTTCTAGGGTTATACTCATTGCTCTCGCCTGTCACGCGCGTCACGACTGTTCCAGCAGTCATTTCTTTTAGCCTCTTAGGGTTATAAAACCCCCCACTTTATTTCTTTTTCTACTTTCGACAATCTATTTCTCTGCATCTCCTCAAATCATCTTGCATTTCTGGTTTTCATCGTCTAGGCATTTCAATTTTCTTCTAAAAAGGTACTTCTTCACTTCTCTTATTGCGCTCTTCATCTTCATTTCCTTTTTTCACCATGGAGAAACGAAAAACTCGTGCCTCCAGTTTTAAATCAGTTGACGAAGAAAAGATAGAAACCATAGTCAGTACTATTACTTCTTCTGCCATTCTTGATAAACATCTGCCAGATCATGGTGCCACCCTCCTTGAGGGTTTTAAGGCCATCGTCGCTCCTGAGTCTTTACGCCTGAATAGCATTCTGACCGGTAAGCGCAGAATTATGTATGCCCAGATGTTCCGTTATGGCTTCTGGTTTCCAGTTGACCCATTCATTAAAGAGTTGCTTACTTCTCTGGATCTGAACCCTGTTCAACTGGCCCCAAATGCTTTCTGTGGCATTTATGCATTTCTAGAACTCTGCAAGTATAAAGGAATTGCATCTCCTTCCCTTGCATTACTGAAGTCTTTGTTCAAGATGTATAATCGTCGGGGTGTGATAGCGATATCTCCCCGTTATACTGATGATTCGCTCCAGAACTTTACCTGGAAACTCCTTCACCTGGAGTCTTCCGTTGATAAATGGAAAGAGCAGTTTTTTGTGGTTGAGACTCCTGAACTTCTGGAGTCATGGTGGCGGTCTGGTTTCAATCAGGACGTTAAGGACAAGGTTTGGTGTCGAGAGGCTCTTGACGAGACAGATCAGGATGGGTTTGAAAAATTGCTCAGTCTGGACATCAGCGTTCACACCCGCTTTTTGGCTTGCGGGACCGATATTAGAGCCTGCGTTAGACGTGAGTATCGCGTCAATCTTTGACTTTTAGTATCAGTACTAACGCTGACGTTGCCTTGCGTTTTTGCAGCGACTGATCTGAATTACGTTCTAGAGAGCGTTAGGAGACGCCGAAAGAGACTTCGAGATAGGGAAGCGGCCGCGGCTGTTAATATCGCCACCGCTTCAGCTACCCCTTCTCTCACTGTCTTAGTTCCTCCCTCAACAACTTCTGCCTCAACTGATGCGGAAACCAACACCATCCCGACCGATGTTCCGGTTATATCAATCTATGTTCCTCCACCCCAATTAGTTGCGCGCAGGGCTTCCGGGAAGGGAAAGAAGAAAAGGAAGACAAGGAGTGTTACTACCTTCCATCCACTAATTCCGCCTTCTTTAGATACGGCCGGCTCCTCGGAAGCACATAGCGCTGAGGCGGTAACAATTACTGTTGTCTTATTCTTTTGTGCTGCTCGTTTAGTGTTTTTCTGTCTTTCCTTTAGTTTTTCTTCATAGGTTACCTCTCATACCTCTACTCCTGTGCCTTCATGAGGTAATATGGACTTGAGGCGTATTCTTTCTCAGCCAAGGAAGAAGAAAAGGTCCAACGAGGTAGGCCCGACCTCTTCCCCGACTCAGGTGGATCTCGGGATGGGGTCTCAAGCCGTCCTTGTTTCTTCTGCACCTCCCACGGGTCAGGCTGGTAGTATTTTCGAGGGAGTGCCCATACCTGGACCTTTTGAGAATTCCCCACCTTCATTCGGCTCGGAAGTACCTCACTATTCCTCCAATGTGGTCTATGCTGATGATCTATCGGGTTTCTCCGCCTATCAGTCCCAGGGATCATTCATGCCTCAGGGAGGTTCTACTTCGGACTAGCCTCGTGAAGTGGTTGGGCCTCAGGGGGGTTTCACTTCGAATCAACCTCCTTCTCCTCCCATAGTGGTCTTTGTTCCTTCTGATGTTTCCATGCTTAAGCGCTTCGGGGAGGGGACACCAGTGTCCACTCTTATGGACGATGTGAGCTCATATAGCGCCACTAGGCCGATCACCCATCAAGTGGATATGACTTCGCTTCGTAGTTTAGGAATTGCGGCCATGGGGGGCGATAACTCAGCCATTACTGCTTCGTTCTTAGCTGCACACATGCTAACGTCCCCTGAGGAACGAAACACTTTCGCCGCTAAGGGAGCCGAAGAGCAAGCTGATTTGCTGCGCACTAAACTTTTCACTGGGTTCCTCGAATTTCATCACTACACTGAGCGCGCATCGCAAAAGACGGCTGACCTTGCCGCTTCCGAGGCCCGGCTTTCACAGGAGCGAGAGGAAAAACAGCGGCTACTGGAGGAGCAAGATAGATATATGAAGGCCCTGGAGGCAGCCAAGGAGGAGGCAAAGGAGGCAAAGGAGCAGCTGGCTAAATCTAACGATGCTCTGGTGGTTGATCGGGCAAAGATTATCGCTCTCGAGGCAGAGAGAACAGCCTTAGCGGAAGAAAAAGCAGCTTTGGTAGAACAGAAAATAGCGCTTGAGGCAGAAACACCAATCAAGTGTCGGTGGTACATTGAAAAGACTGCCTCTATCATGGCTAACAACTTTGTGGAGATTCACGGGGAAGAATTTTATGACGGGGGTGCTATTTCCAACGTTTTTCATAAGAATTCTTCCGGTCTGAATGATGAAGGCTTCCGCTTGGCCAGGTCGAAGGGCTACCCAGAGGGGGGGGGGGGATTATCGAAGACGAGGAGTAAGCACGGTGTTATCGCTCCTTTCTTTTTGCAAGGATCGAGTGCTACCCCTTTTTGTATATCTTTGCATACTTTTGTATCCCTTCGTGGGTATTTGATTCTGAACAATGATACTTTTGCGACATCGGCTTTGCCAGGGCCATTTCCTTTTCCCGTATTTTTATTGCCCTGATCCGGCCTTGTCATGCTCATCTTAACCGCTGCCCACTGCTTGGCCCTGTCTGGGAAGACATTCCTGAAAGAAGAATGCTTCTTTCCTTGATCAAAAGAGATAACGAATAGGGTCTTTAGGCCCTATTCCTTAAACCGCGTCAACATCAGCGTATTTGGCTTCATGTCTATTTTGTCGAAGAGTTATACAACTATTTTTATCAATTCGAGTGCCACGATCTCTTGAAGCCAGAGATATCCTGCACGCTCAATTAATATATATTAGTAAGAAATAAGCGATAACAGACACGAGTTTCCCGTAGGAGCTGATTCGCCGCCATTCTAGGGTATCGGTGTCGCTTGTTATCGCTTTCTCAACCAGCTCACTTCACCAGGGATTCAGCATTTGGTTACTCGCTGGGATTTCGTGACTTTTCGCATTTCCACGGTCAGCCGGAAAGTGCCTCTTCCTAGTGAGTCGTCTGATCAGGATAGACCCTCACAAGGCTAGGATTTTTCACTTTTGGCGTTATCCTCTCATCCTGGAATCGTGCCTTCCCTTGGCGAGCTGTCTTCATCAAACCGACCGCAAGGATAGGATTTTCATTTCCAAGATGGAGTTATTATCTCCTTAGGGTGTGCCTTTCCTTAACGAGTCGTCTCCACGAGAATGACTGTCATAAGGATAAAGCTTTTTCCCCTTCAGGAATCCTGGGGCATGCCCTCACTCAGTGAGTCGGCGGATCCAGACCGACTATCACGAGGATAGGACTTTTAACTCCCAGGGGTGCCGGGGCGTGCCTAATCTTATGGCCCATACGTGGCTACCACAAGGATAGGACTTTTCACTCCCGACGTTACATATTAGATGCGCTAGGGCGTGCCCTCACTTAGTGAGCCGTCGGATCAGGACAGGTCATCACAAGGATAGGACTTTCACTCCTGACGCTAAATATTAGGTGTGCCGGGGCGTGCCCTCACTTAGTGAGCCGTCGGATCAGGACAGGCCATCACAAGGATAGGACTTTTCACTCCTGGCAACCTCTTTTCCATTTTTCTTATCGCCTACACACACACACACGTAGCCACAAAACACAAGAAAGCTCATTACTCGAGCGTTAGCAGGGGTTAGGGCTATCGTTAGTGAAAAGGCGCAGGGATAAATCAAAATCTAGCATGATATAATTTCAAACGAGCGATATTCCAGGAGTTAGGTAAAGGGGTACCGTCGAGTGTCTCCAGATGGTACGCTCCTCTCCCGACAATACGAGTAACGCGGTACGGCCCTTCCCAGTTTGGACTAAGCTTCCCCCGGCGTTGACCAGTCGCTCGTTGATCCCTGAGTACCAGGTCACCTTCCTTTAGAAGTCGTTCTTTGACACACCTATTATGATAACGTGCCATCTTTTGTTTATAGTGCGTCATTTTCAGAAGAGCTTCCTCTTGTAATTCGGGCAGCACGACAAGGTTCACACGCAACCTTTCCTCATTTAGCTCTTCTCTATAGTAAGCCACTCGTAGGCTCATGGTACCAATTTCCACGGGCGTGACGGCCTCAGTGCCGAAAGCCAGTGCGAATGGTGTCTCTCCTGTGCTGGTTTTCGCGGTCATGCGGTATGCCCACATCACGTACGACAGCTCGTCTGCCCACTTCTTTTTAGATCCCTCTAGGTTCTTCTTAACACCGTTAAGTATGGCTCGGTTTGTCACCTCAGCCTGACCGTTAGTTTGTGGATGAGCCACGGAAGAGAATCTTTGCTCAATTCCGAATTCCACACATTGGTCTTTAAAGAATTGGCTGGTGAATTGCATTCCGTTATTGCTGACTAGCACGCGGGGAACTCCGAAGTGCATGATAACTTGGTGTTTGAAGAAACGCTAGATTTTTTCTGTTGTAATGCTGGCAACTGCCTCAGCTTCTGCCCATTTGGTGAAGTAATCTACCGCCACAACCACAAATTTTAATTGAGATCTTACCCTTGGAAACGGCCCGAGGATGTCAATTCCCCATTTTACGAAAGGACAGGGAGCAATAAGATCATAAATTTTTGTGGCAGGTTGTCGAGGAATCTTGGCGAATTCCTGACATTTTTTACAGGTCCGCACGAAATCATGGCAGTCTTTCCGGATAGTGGGCCAATAGAACCCCAATCTGAAGATCTGTGCGGCCAAGGTTCCGCCAGATACATGCATGCCGCAAATTCCTTCGTGAATTTCGCGGAGGGTATGAAGGTCCTCCTGTTCCGTTATGCATCTGGCAGCCGGGTGGGAGAAACATCTCCGTATCAACTCTCCGTTGAAGTACGTGCACCGCGACGCTTGCTTAAGCACCTTTTTCTTCTCAACGTTATCCGTTGGCAGCTCGTCATGTTTCAAGTATCTTATGATGGGAATTCTCCAGTCATTTTCACTTTCTTCAACACAGAGTGTCGCCTGCTCTTCCATAAAGGAAGGCACGGGTAACTCGCGGTAGTACACCCCTTTCGGTATGGATGCTTCCGGATTTGCTGCGAGTTTGGCGAGGTTATCCGCTTCAACGTTATCCTCTCGAGGAATATGCTCGAAGCTAACCTGTATGCCGCATTTCTTGATTTCTATCAACTCGCGTTTCACCTTAGCCAAGTATTGTACCATGATGGGTTCTCTAGCTTGAGAGTGTCCCGCACCTGATCTATTATCAACTTGGAGTCTCCACAGATTTTTAGCCGCAGATCTCCCAACCTTCCTGAGTCATGAATTCCTTTTATGGAGGCACTTTTCCCCATCCTGAGTCCGGCTAAAAACGCTTCATATTCCGCGGCGTTGTTGGACAACGGCTGCAAAATTCGGATGGCAAACCGCACATAGAAGTCGTGAGGCCCACTCATAAAGATTCCGGCCCCGACAAGCTCTTGATTTTTAGCGCCATCCACATAGATGACCCACATGTCAGTGTAGGTTTTGGGGAAAGGGAGATCCAACTCTTCTTTTTCCTTTTCCGTCAACTCCGTCATTGGGTCTAGCGTAAAGGTACATTCCGCGATAAAGTCCGCCAGGATCTGAGCCTTTATGAATGGTCGAGATTTGTAGTGCAAACCATATTGCTCAAGTTCGATAGCCCAAATTAGCATTCTCCCCGAGGATTCAGGCTTCCGGAATATCCTTTTTAAAGGTTGATCCGTAAGCACAATGACGGTATGAGCTTGGAAATACCGATCCATTTTCCGTGTGGCTTGCACCAATGCGAACGCTATCTTCTCAATTCGAGCGTATCTCAGCTTGGCATCTTTCAGGATGTGACTGATGAAGTATACCGGGCGGTGTGTGTGATTATCATCTCTCACCAGGACCACACTGACCACCTCGTCTGCAACCCCAAGGTATAGGTACAGGATTTCGCCAGGCTCAGGTCTCGTCAATACCAAGTCAGACGATAAATAGATCTTTAGGCTCGCAAATGCTTCCTCGCATTCTGCCGTCCATCCGAAGACAACTTTCTTGCGTATAACCTTGAAAAAAGGGAGGCACCTCTCCCCTTACTTAGAGATAAATCGTCCTAATGCGATAACACGCCCTGTTAACTTTTGGATCTCTTTTACAGTCCGAGGGGATATCATGTCCTGGATAGCTTTGAATTTTGACGGGTTAGGTTGAATGCCCTTTTGGCTGACCACGTAACCCAAGAATTTTCCCATTTGGAAGGCAAACATACACTTTCGAGGGTTCAGCTTCATATGATATTGCCTCATTACTTCGAAAATTTTCGCTAGGTCGGCTAAGTGCTCTTTAAAGCTTCGGCTTTTGATCAGTATGTCATCGACATATGCCTCTACATTTTGTCCGATCTGCTTCTCAAAGACATGGTTCGCCATTCGCTGGTAGGTGGCTCATGCATTTTTCAGCCCAAAAGGCATCGCTGTGTAGCAA
Source organism: Viola odorata (assembly GCA_963691705.1). NCBI lineage: Eukaryota > Viridiplantae > Streptophyta > Magnoliopsida > Malpighiales > Violaceae > Viola > Viola odorata. Next base: position 37,318,699 of record OY829544.1, read on the forward strand.
TAAGTGGCCTTGGGAGTGAGGAAAGCAATCTTCTCTTCATCCTCCTTGGCCATGGGAATTTGATGATACCCCAAGTTGGCATCTAGCGAGCTCAAATATACGTACCCAGCAGCCTGATCAACTAGCTAGTCGATCCGAGGGAGTGGGTAACAATCTTTGGGACATGCATCATTTAGATCTGTGAAATCGATACACATGAGCCACTCTCCGCTGGGCTTGGGAACCAAAACAGGATTAGCCAACCAGGTGGGATATTGCACTTCTCGAATAAAGCCAGCGTCGAGAAGCTTGGCAACTTCCTTTTCGACCGCCATTGCTTTTTCAGCAGAGAAAGCACGTAGTTTCTATTGGACTGGTCTTGCATCAGGGTTGACATTGAGTCGGTGTTCTGCCACCTTCCGCGAGATACCAGGCATGTCGGAGGGTTTCCATGCAAACTCTCCTTTGCATTTGTTTAACAGCTGGGCTAATTGACAGTTTTCGTCGGGGCTAAGGTTATCGCTGACTAGAAATACGACCCCATCTATTCTATTAATTAGGATGTGGGTCATTTTGTCCATAGGCTGGGTGCGTTTTTCTTCATTTTGTTCGTAAGGGTCCGCCGTCACACACACGTACCTATCGCAACTCTTCTGAGTCATGAGCAGGTAGCATCCACTAATTTCTGATTTCCTCCGATTGAGACTACACCATCCCAAGATGGATATTTCAGCTTCAGGTGTTTTTGCGATATCGCTGCTCCAAAACGGTTAAGGAATGGCCATCCCAATATGGCATTATAAGGCAGGTTTAAATCCACCACCAGGAAGAGAAGCCCCTCCGACCGTTTAGAGGTATCTTCCTTAAAATATACAAGTAAGGTGGTTACTCCAGTCACTGCGATGGGGACTCCGTCAACCCCAATAATGGGTTTTTTGCAGGGTGTGAGCTCATTATCTGGACGCTTCAGGAGATTGTAGGCTTCCAATGAAAACAAGTTTACGGCGCTTCCGTTATCTACCAGAGTTCTCCTAACTCCATGGCTAGCAATGATGGGTGTAACCACTAACGCATCGTTGTGCGGATATACCACACCCTTCTCATCCTCTTCTGAAAAGGACAATATCATACGGTCCATGATACTTATCGCTTCACCCTTGACTGTCATGCCTGCTCGCTATCGTTTCACCTTGCCGTTGGGCTGAAGGATCACCAGACTTTCCCTTCGAGGAGTTGCCTCTCCTCCGATTAGGTGTCTTGGGGATGTGATCCTTTCGCTGAGCATAATCATCTATAAACCGATCTTCAAAAGTAGCGGGAACAGGAGTTCTATGGATTGGAGGCATAACTGGCGGCATGTTTCGAATCATATCCCTGGTCTCTTCCTCTTCCATCCTTGCATAATTATGGGCCTTCAGCCTTAACGCATCCAAGGTTGCCAGTGGGTCAACCATTAAAGCATCTCTGAGCTTTCCATAACCACAGTTTCGTTTTAAGGCTTCGATAGCGAAGTCAACCGTTACACCTAGCGTTAGGGACATTTCGGTGTCAAAATAATAGAGGAAACTCCTCAAAGATTCCTCAAGTTTCCTGTGTAGGTCAAATAAGGCAGCAGCTGACTTCCTGATAGGGACTGCGGTACTAAATTGACTCTGAAACTTGGACTCCAGCTGCGAGAAGCTGTCAATAGACCCACCTGGAAGACCTTTGAACCATAAGCGCGCAACTCCTAACAGGGTCATTACAAATATCTGACACAAGGCAGCGTCATTGTGGGTCTGGAATTGCACGAAGTCCTTTACCTTGTTAAGATGAGAGATAGGGTCCTTAGTACCATCATAAGATTCTGAGGGGAGCTTCACATGTCTACTAACTCTGTGACGTCTTATATGCTGGCTAAAGGGGTGGCCAGAAGTATCATCAAGAATTTCCCTCGCGTGTCGAGGTAGGGATACCTCTAGATGACGCCTGCGAGCTTGCGGATTTTGATCATGATACCGCCTGGGAGTCGGACTGCGGCTCCTTGGTGAACGGGTCCGGTGCCTCCTACTACTGGATCTCTCACTCCCTTCAGGGGACCTATCTCTATCATTTCCGCCCCTTCTACCGTCCTAACGTTCCCCTTGGGGATTAGGAAGTATAGGCACCTGCGGTATATATGGCTCCACCGTCCTATGAGCAGACTGTATAAGGCTGACTGGTGTGCTCAACGCAGACAACGTTAAAGGGGCGTTCACATGCGATGGAGATGACAGTGGTCATTCTGTAATAATAGATGGAGTGAAAATGAATTGAGAAGGGATGCCTGATCCAGAAGCACTTGGCGTGAATCTTTCAGCCAGCTCCGTTAAATGGTCTAACTGGGCACGGAGAGCTGAAATCGAGCCCGCGAATGGGTTATTTGTGTCATCTATCACGGGTCCTCTCGACTGGGGAGTAAAATGACTGGGTCCCACTACTCGGGACGAAGGAGCATACGGCTGGGACACAAATGTTCCCACTGCTTGATCAGGGGACAGGTTTAACGTTCTTGGAAGAATCTCTTGCACCGAGGTGGAAGCATCAGACGTGGCAAAAGCGAAAAGTCACCTGCGGGTATCAAATGGAAGGCTGGAGGACTGAGTCAACGGCGGATCTGATTCAGAAGCCATAATCTTCCAATTCCCAGAAGAATAGAGCTTGGCAATTAAGGATGCTCACTTAATTAAAACCAAAGCTCTCAATGAGAGCACCAATTTGATAAGATCCGGACTGTTGGGGAAGAGGAGTCGAGATTTGTAGCTGTCTAGAATCGCTGTGATAGTTGTCCATCGTACCTGCAGAGCACCGGAGGGGGACTCCGGGGTAGACACTCCGAAGCTTAAGTTAGTACGGCTGTGAAATTTGGCAGAGATTTTTGTAGAGAATTAGCCTCTTTCCTCGATCTAGAAATGTGTGGTATTTATAGCCGAAGAAAGAAAGGTTGTTACCCCCGGGGTGGGTGTTATCAAGGGGGAGATAACTCCCAGGATGATGTCAGCACACGTTAGCTGGACCGTACAGGATGACGTCAGCAGGTGGATATCGTTGTCGAGATATCGCCCGTGGGTGCTGTCGGGATATCCTGGGATGGGATGACGCCGAGTGGGTCCCCCCCACTGATGTCGACCATCCCATGGTCCTTGGCCCAACGAGGGCGGCAGCCAGGTGCCATTTGTCAGTCAAGGTCTACAGGAATCCGGGTTTGACTTGAGGTGAGAAGACGAATGTACCCTTGGCGTTTCCTTAATTGTTATCAACCAGTTTCGATCGGGTGGTGCGTCTAGCCCCCGGTTCCACAACTGTTGGCTCCAAAACTAAGAAAGCTAAAGCGTCGCCACCTGTTTCCCATAAGCTGACTGTAGAAGAGGTCCTGAACGAGCTGTTGGTCTCTGGATCCGAGGAGGAAGAGGAGGCCGAGATGCCTGTGGCCGACGAGGACTCGAAGGAGGAAGAGATTGACCCGCTGAATGCCGGTGAAGAGCGAACTGGCGAGAGTGCTGACGAAGGGCCTGCCGAAGAAGCTGATGAAGAAAGAGAAGTGAGAGAAGTTGTAGAGAAAGCAGCTGCTGAGAAAGAGGTTGCAGCTTGTTCGACGACAAGAAAGGGAAAAGCAAAAATCCCAGCAGAGCCTGAAACGCCGACTGATAGGAAGAGAAAAGGCGCTAACTAGAACAAGGGCACGATGAAGGCCTCTACAACCAAGAAGCCACATGGCCCCGATGGACCATCCTCTGTCGAGGGCAAGACATCTGTCTCAGCGTCTACCCCTCGGTCGTCATCCCAGGTTCCCTCTGATCTCTTCTCATCTAAAGGTTGGATCAAATTTCATGATAAAGCATCCCTAGATTAGCTGCAAATGTTTCATTCCAAAGGCGTTAGCCCCTGTGCGCGCCTAGACATGGAATTCCTTGATGCTATACATGTAGGGCCTTGTGTGCGAGAACTTGTGGGCAATATCAGGTGGGAAGCTCTGTTCTTCCTTGAACAACCAACATTCCTCGAGCTCTCCCTTGAATTCTTTATTTCTTTCTGGATTGTGCCTGAATATTTTAAGCCCAAGGATAATTGTTTGCTTGGTTTTGTATCTCCCTCTGAATTGAAAACCCCTACGTACACTAAAGCTTTGACTGCTTACCCCCCTGATTTTGATGCTACTATTGCCTTTTGAGCATTGAACGACAATCTCAATGCCGAGTTCAGCCCTCGAACTTCCAAAGCACATGAGATTAAGGACCCTGTTTGCACATCTTGCATTGTTATCTGGCCATTACCTTTGCAGGTAAGTATAATCGGGCCAACTATAGTTGCAAGAGTTATTTTTCTTATGGTGCATGTTGCGTGGGTATCGAGTCAACTTAGGGTACTGGGTTGCGAAAGCCATTACTGGAATTCAGCAAAATTCTCGCAGCCCAGATTTTGGTTCTCTTGTCACTTTGCTCACTTTTAGTCATCATGGCCTCGATCTACAAACACACAACCAGCTCACCCCTGTTCCTTTTAAGTTATTAGACCCCCGAACCCTTGATGGGATGGGGCACCTTTGTATCTCACAGGGTGTGTTGAGTTTTAGTGCAGGTTATACACCGCAAAAGGAGCAGGTCTTTGGGACCAAATATGGAGGTGACTTCACATACCCAGAAGTAGCACAACCACCGAAGCAGCCTCGTCCTACCCAAGCCAGCTCATCTCGACCATCATTCCCTCTTGCCCAAGATGCTCCTCCTTTAGGCCCCATCACGATTAATGCGCCGTCCCTCGAACGACTACTCCAAGCCATCCTATTAGAGCTTCAAGGCCTCACCATAGAGCTTGCCCGCCGCAACCTCCCGCCCTCCTGATTTCCCCCCAAAAACAATTATCTTGCCCTCGCGGAGGGTTCAAAACAATCTCACCCCTTTTATTTTTCAGCTGAACTATTTTTATTTTTGTTGAACTTTTTGTGTGCCCTTCTCGCATTGAGGACAATGCGCTGCCTAAGTGTGGGGAGGGATTTAATTGATTGCATGTTTATTTTATTATTGCGTGAATGTAACTTGTTGATTGGTTTGTTTATTCTTATGCCATGCTTGAATGGGTGTTGTTTGTTCTTGGGGTGTTTTTAGTTTTGTAAATGCTCGAGGGCAAGCATTGGGCAAGTGTGGGGATGTTTGATAGTGTGTGTCTTGAGCATGATTTTCTCCTTTATTTTGGCATTTTCTTAGGCATGATGCTGCTGAATTGCCTCCATTTCCATCTTTATTGCAGATCAGTGCCAAAAGGAAGAAATGAACGAAAGCATGTGGTTTTGGATGGATTCCTTAGACTTCATAGCATCAAGGCCTAGAAGATCGAAGTGTCATCGTGCCCTTGACGCTAACCAGACCAGAGAGTTGTTTATTACCCACAACACTTCTGCATTAGTTCTTAATCAAAGCCAGAGAGAAAGATTCCCATTGATTTGCACGGGATTCCTTACGTCTCTATAAGATTCCATGCGCATCCAGAATATTCCCAGAATATTCCCTAGCTGCTGATCATATCGTCATGCCCTAGATGCTGATTTTATCATCATGCCCTCGACGTCGTGCACTTTCAGAATATTCCCTTTTCGGACCAAAGAGCCTTCCTTCGTGTTTTTGCATCTCCTTCAACTCTAAGGTGACGTTAACATTGGACTGCTACCTTAGGAACTAGCCATTACAATTGATATATATATAGCTTAGTATAATCAATAACTAAGGTGATGCTAACATATTAGACTATTAATTTAGACACCTAATGATCCTTATAATGGATTTATAGCTACCATCACAAGATTCAATAAGAAATGTTACTTTAACAATAGACAACTAATATAGGCACCTAATCCTTATAATAAATGTAAAGCTACGATTATTCAACGATCTACGATCTTTGCAGTTAAAGACTTACTAGATTGTAAGTCTTTTGACTTTAAATTTACGGACATATGAGTGGTGTGTCCACTCACCCATTTAAGCATAAAGATACAGTCAAAAGACTAAGAAGCTTGTAAGTCCAAATATGAAAATATTGTAACATGTTGTGTGGAAGTCATTATTTGATATGAGCTTGGGAAATCATGGCTATTTCTTGAGGATCAAGGGGACAGTAGCATTTCTCTTAGAGCCGAAGAGGGAAGCTTAGAGACTCGGGAACGATGGGCAACGTGTGTGCACACCAACGCACGAACCTCAGCGCTAATCCCGCGGGTTACCTTGGCATGGACGCACGAGCCAACCCTAGCCCACGCGCGCACCTTGGCATGCGAACCCTAGGCCAAGTGCACGCCACAAGAAACTAAGGAAGGAGCCACAAGTGATACGATCCTAGCCCCATGGCTAGCCTTACTATGCGAACACGCCTTGTGGCCAAGGCCAATTAAACCAAGACATCTAGCCAAGGACGTTCCAAAGCTTCAAGGGAGGTTACAACAACCTCTAGACATGGATATGAGGCAAGAGACGTTGCTGGATTGAGTCCTTAGGCGAAGCATGACTTGGAAGGTAGCTTGGAGACTCCTATCGCAAGACGTCACGTCCATCCAAGCCAAGTCAGGGAAGAGAGGCTTCAATCGAGGATCTAAAGTAAATACAAGATCGATTGATGTTTAGGAGGATCGTGTCCAAATTTCAAAGCATTTGGACGAGTAGATCTCAAGATGGTTCATTGTGACATTTCCGTACACAAGCTGTCAACGCACAGGCGCAACAAGCGATTGTGTCCGAGTCAATTCGATCATAACGAAGTCAATTGCTTGTGATACAAATGGTTTCATAAACTTCAAGATGTTATCAAGCTTGTGTCCAAATTTAAGCCCAAACGCCCAAGCCGTTTGAGAGTTAGGGTGGAGCTATATTATCATGGACAATGTCCTACTCGCATTGGAAGTCCTAGACGCGTCAGTCGGTGACATCGACCATTTTATAGACCAGTCAGGCCCGGACTAGGGAGGGGAGCTTGGTTTCCTATATTTTGTTGTTTTGGGAATGAATGGACCAAGTTTCATCCCAATCAGAAGAGCAGATTGAAAAATAGTTTTGGTCGATATTTTGGTGCGCAGTGTAAACGCACGGCAACCCACAACTTGAGGATTGCGGACCAACTTGAAGCCCATCAGTCCGAAAGCTATTCCCAAGCTTCTGGAATGTTTTTTTTTATATTTATTAATTAGTTGATTAAGTTATTAGTGTTATTTCTTAGTTAGAACTCCTACTTCTAGTAGAATTAGAACTTGTACTTCTAGATAAACCTGTACTAGGCTTTGCCTATATAAGGAGTCTATTGGCTTTGTGATTAATAAAAAATATGCAGATATATTTTTAACCAAATTGAGACTGTCTTGTGGGTGGATTCCCTTTGTTCTTGGATTCAAACCTTGTGCTTTCCCTTAGGTTTCGCAAGCCAAGAGTTAGGCAAGTAAAACTGAAATTGCGGCGAATCGTAGACTCGATTCAACCTATCACAAGGTGTCAAGTGATCAACTATCAAATCCGTCTAAGAGGCCGACTATCACGTCCGTCTAAGTGGCCGATTACCAAGTCCGTCCAAGATCTCTTTGTGAGAACCTCATTACGTGAGAACTAGGCCGACTAGCCGTACGTCAAAGGTCCCCAAGTGAGTTCTCCACCAAATTCCACTTCAATCTCGAACCTTCGAACTAGATCATCATTTAATCGCATCCTAGGCAATTAGGATCGTATCAATAAGACCCTTATGTATAAGGGGTATTTAGGGGTTTTCCTTTTGTAAATAAACCTAAGTATAAATAACTAGAGATAGGTTATTTTCCTCTTGTCTTGAATTTTGTGAGTAAACTCCAGTCAAAGGCCAACACACCTTAGGTGTGGATTTTAGGGTTTGTAGTCATCTTCTCCAATTGGTTGGGTTGCTCAAGATCATTCCTTGAGAGGGTCAACCATGGAAGAGAGATCCTTTTTACTATAGTGGCAAGGTTGCTTAGGCTTGTTCTTAGGAGGGTTTGTCATAGTAAAGAGTTCAACACTTGTTTGTTTCATCTATCAAAGAGCAAGACTTCTCTTAATTTTTTTCATCAAGTGTTCTTGCTACTTTTCATCTTCAACCTCTCACAAGAGGGCTAGATCCGTCTTGCCTTGAATCTTCGATTTCATCCCTCCAAATCGAAACCAAGCTCGTATAAATATTGGCATCGCAGAATATATGCCTAAGGTAGATATATTACTCGGTGGGCATACTACCCATCTAATCCTAACTATAAAGCCACTAGACTTTCAATATGTGGTAAGTGGAGGTTTGTTCAACATAATATATTGTTTCATCCTTTATCCGTAATGAAATATATTTGCAGCTGAATATGTCATAGGAGGACTCTATTGTAATATGTAAACTAACATACTTACGTATCTTTCATTGAGGATCTTGCAATTGTAGTTTCTTGGTAGGGAAATAAAAGTAAAATGAAAATATGCGGTAAGGTCAAGGTTGTCTAAATTGAGAGTTTAAGTAAACTCAAAATGGGGAGGTGAAAATGAAAACGTAGAATTGAAATTGTAAAATCGTAAGTTTAATTTATTATAAATATAATTATTTAGTAGTAATCATTAAAAACTTATAAAAATAATTATTTTTAATACATAGTATAACTAAAATGCAATATAAACAATAAACATTTATAATACATAATACTACCCATAATACAAAGATCAAGTACATAATAAATACTAGTTCAATGAAGAAGTTACAATATAAAATTCGCTTACATGTTCAAACTAACATAAATTTGAACATATAACAAAGTTCACACATAGTATTAGGTATAAACAAATCAAACTTAAATATAAAATATACTATTGATTGAACATTTATTTCTCATACTTTTACTATCTAAATTCTTGTAATTTGGGCAGTAAAACTATTGATTTCTATGGATTCTCCCTACTTTTGTAGAAATTACTTTGAGGCTGATAAAATGGAGAATATCACCTACAGAGCACAAAATCAGGCATTTAAAATTGTCTTGGCTGTAGGCTTCGCCAAGATAGCTGAGAAAGACTGCAACGGCAGACTTTGGGCAAAGATAAGGATGTGAGGTGGCGGTTGCAACAGAAAAATAGGATTTGAGGGATTTGCTGCATTGAAGATTATCAGCAAGAATCCTTAACTAGATCTCCCTCCTTGGAACGATATTTTATTTCTTTAACAAATAATCTTTTTTTGAGTTTAGTATTTATTTTCCTTATCATTATCTTTTTGAACTTTGAAAGAGAGAGATTAGGAGACAACTGATTTAAAATCTGTTAGAAGCCTTGGTAGAGGGAGACTCTCGACTCTCTTCTCTTTCACTTAGACAATTTCCATTTGCTCTGTATTTTTTCCGGTTGTGAATTTACAGAATTAATTTCTTTTATGCAATAAGATTTCCATCTTTCTTTCTTCCATGAGTATGTCTAGATAAACACCGAGTCTTGGTAAGGGCTGATGAGCCATGTTCTTATGCTTCGTGAGATCTAAACATTCATCATAATCTCTCCATCCGTAATCATCTTATTTTCTGATTTAACAAACCGCTTACTTGCTAGAATTAAGACTTGATCACTCTTAGATTTTAGTAGAGAAGAGATGCAATCAGCCTAGAAGGGGATGAGCGAAACTGGATAGTCTAAGTAGACAGCTAGTCTCACGAAGGCTAGTAGGAAATAAATGATATAGTCCAGACCAGATTGACAACTGATATAGTGCATTTTTGTATATGTTTTCCTCTTCTTTCTTAGTCCAATTTTGAACATGATGCTGCTAATTTGTCCTTATTTCCACCTTTTTGCAGTTATGGACTAGAAGAGGAGAAAGATGCAGAATACGCACATTTTGGACAAGTTTTGCTAGAACATTAGGTGTCGAGGCCTAGCTGTGGATCATCTAGGCCTTGCTGTCAAGCGCCGTAGATGCTTACAACTCCGACACACAAAAGAAAATTCCCGAAGAGGATCTCCAGCGGATCCAGAATCCCATTCCCCGTGGTCTTCTATTCCATCAAGGATTTTATTTCCATCTTTTATAATTCTATTAGGAGTAGAATTCCTTTTTTTATCTTTTCCACTTTTAAGACTTCCTATTTTGTAGCCTATATATATGGATTTTAGAATTAGGGTTAACATCTTTTTCACCATCACTTTTTCATTATCGTTCTTCCTGGAGTTTTATCACCACAGCTGTCGCTGGAGTCTCTTTTCCGTTTGTAATAAAACCAGAGCTTTGCTTCGGCCGGTAACATTCAATATTATTTAGTATCTTCTTCTCTTCATTTATGCATTCTTCCATTATTTTTTTTATTTTTTTTATTGTTATGAGCAGCTAAATCCCTTCTTCTTAGCAGAGGTGTTTCAAAGGTTGCTTAGGATAGTTATGAGGTAATTTTGTGCTTAATAAATTCCTTGTTCGTATTTGCTCACTTATCAAGATCTTGCCAATTTTCCTAGGGTTAATTAGAAGCCTGATCAACTCTTAATTGAATCTAGGTGATTAAAGTCGTCTTTGTAGTAATAACTAACATGAGGCTACAGAGTAAAGTAGACAACTAGTTCAGAGTCATCATGTCAAACTGGTCCAAACTGACTAGGGAAAGTGGTCAACTAGGGTAGTGCCTCGAACGTAATAAGTGTCTCGCCCTAGGTGTGTCTTTTCTCTGCTTAATGGGCCTCTGAGTATTACTCCCATAAACATATCTTGGGAGGTGGCAGAGTGTCAAGGTTACCTCATAAACGTACCTTAAAGTAACTTCTCATACGAAGAATAGTAGGGGGCTTAAGCGTACCTGACCCCTATAGCACACCTATGACTAGGAGTGGAATATATCTACACCAGTGATTGACTAGGCCTAGATGCAACCGGAGAATGAACCTCTGCTAGGATCCTTTCCCATATGATTTTACATCGTTATTTACTTTCTTTATTTAGTTTAATCTTAGTTAATCAACAACTCTCTGAACACCTCCCCCCCCCCCCTTCCTTATTTGCTACTGATTTGGTTTGTTTGTCTTTGTCATACACAAAAGTCAGCGTCTACCCTTAGTCCCTGTGTTCGACCTTGTTACCATTATACACAATTCTTTGTGCACTAAATAGAAGATTTTCTTTATTATTTTTGACGACTTCGACAACCGGTCAATAACCTAGGGCCTCGATTGGGAGGTAGCTTGGGCTAGGTGTTGTCTTCCCCTGAACCATTGGGGAAGCGAACAGCCAGTCAAGACAGCAGCCATAAGAATAAATCCTTTAACCAGCAAGGTTTTCTTTGGTTAGGATTACAAGGAATGAGAGCACCCGCCAGGTAATTAGAAGAGGAGGGAAGCAGGAGTGTACATGAGTCCTTGCACTCTATAGTAGTACTATGGATATAGAGATAAATACCCTTGAATCAGTGATCGAAGCATAAGAACCGGAGCTCTCAGATTGCCCTTACCAGGAGCTTTTCACTACTTGAATTTTCTCACCAAAATATTTTGTCTTGGCCAAGCCCTTGACCAAGATTATTTTAACTACTTAATTGTTATCTTTTGTCTTAGTTTTAGAATCAACCAACCAATTCCAGTGACGAGGAAGTCAATCAAGAACTACATTTCCCTAGAGGTCTCTATGGATGATCCTCTTACCACCATCTGCAAGTCCATTGTTGACAATGATAAGTTGTATTTTACCCCATTTTTATATTCATTATTACAACTATTTTTTATGCTCTCTAAAGGCAATCAAATTTTGGCACCATTGCCGGGGACTTCTAACGGTGTTTTGTAGTTTTTATTTTTATTTTTATTTTTATAGTTGATGACCAGGTCCTCAAAAGAAGAATTACTTCCATACAATCTTGAGCTCATGGGGACTGAGACTCAGATCATGAAGAGAGCTAAGAGAAAGTTCCAAAGAGGAGAGTGAATCAGAAGTTTCTTGTTCACAAACAGATTTCAGCTCAGATAACAAGCTTGGCCAAGTCGTTGGCCAAGAAGAAAATCAGATTCCAGTCATGGAAGAAAATCAGCAAGAATGAACCATGAGAGAGTTTAATAGAGGAGCTGAGCGAGAAACCTTTTCCTACATTCAGCTAGCTCCTATACCAAATGATTGGTCCATTAAAACCAACATAATAGCTTGATAGAGCATTTTATGTCCATAATTGTTCCCTCTTTTATGTGCCTTTTTAGATCATGATGCTACTTATGTTGCTGTGTTTATTCACTTTTTGCAGGTCTGGGCAAATTAAGAGGAAAATACGAAAATGAACGTTTTCTATCACTTTCTGGATGCATTGGAGCAGCTAGGCCGAGCAGCTGGACGTTCGCGGAAAGCAGCAGTGTCCTAGCGAGAAAAGGAAACTAGCGCAATAAAGGAAAATTATCAGATCTGCTCAATTAATGCGCTAGAAGTCCCAATCGCAGTAGAAGTCCTTTGGGGAGTTGAATTCAAATCGGATTAGGAGTTTAATTTGTAATAATAATATAAATACTTTAGTAATTAGGTTTTTTGGGGAGCTTCCTCTCTTCTTTTCTCCCGCTGACTTTAGGCGCCACCACTGCCTTCGGCAACCTTTTGTTCTCTTTTCAATAAACCGGAGCAGTTGCTCCGGCGAGTTATAATCAGGATTTATTTCTTCTTCATCTCTCTTATTTAATTATGCAATCTAGTTATTTATTTGTTTTTACTTTTAATATGTGTGGCTAAATCTTCTTGTTCTTGGTAAGAGTCGATTGAAGGTTGCAAGGGAAGCCGTGAGGTCAAATTGTACTTCATAAATTCTGTGTTGGTATCTTCTTGTTTAATAATCACTTGTCAAAATTGCCTAGGTTAATTAAGTAGCTTGATCACCTATTAATTGAACTAGATTAATTACTATCGTCCTTGTAGTTATACCTAACGCGAAGCTGCAGGGTAAAGCAGATAACCATACTGGTCCTGACTGGAAACCTGGTATCCCCAGTTGGATTGAACAAGTCGTTAGGGTAGAGCCTCAAGCGCACCGAGTGTCTTGCCCTAGACGCATCTTACCTCTTCTTCATGGGCATCTGAGTGTTGCCTCCATAAGCGTACCTTGGAGGACGGCGGACTGTCAAGGTTACCCCATAAGCGTACCTTGGGATAACTTCTACTACGAAGGTAAGCAGGGGACCTAAGCGTACCTGGTCCCTATAGTGCGTCTATCAGCTCGGGGTAGACGATGCTTGTGCCAATGACCGGCTAACCGTAAATGCAACTGGATTCGGACTCTTACTGAGAACTCTTGTCTTTTCTGATTTCTTAGTACTTCTATCACTCTTTGTTATTAATTGTTATTTATTTTCGTAGTCAATAATTAGATTAATCAAAACAACCATTCAAAACCCCCATTCGGTTACTTGTTGCTTGGATTACTTAGTTTTCCAAATTGATTTGAGTATTGGTCCCTTAATCCCTGTGTTCGATCCTGTTACCATTATACACAATTTATTGTGCACATTGACTGCAGGTTTTATTATTATTTTTGTATGTGCTTCGACAACACATCAAATTTTGGCGCCGTTGCCGGGGATTAACGCGACTGATGCTCTTTTCTTTTTGTATGACTAGGTCTTCCAACGTAAATTTACTACCTTTCGATCTAGAGATCCGGAGAACAGAACGATTAGCCCGCAAACTTGCTAAGCAAAATCAATCTGACCTTCCCCCTGAAACTTTCGAACGTCCCGCTATGGCTGACAACAACCTAAACCCTGAACGTCCTGCTGGGGCTGACAATAGTGACGGTGGGGATGGCGAAGCTGTCGTCAATCCCTGCATCTCGGAACTGAATGCTACTGCCAAAACCACTGCTGGGTGCATCGCATGGCCTACTGTTGCCTATGATTGGATTATCAAATCCTCAGTCCTCCATTACTTGCCCAAGTTCCATGGCATCCCCAGAGAGAGTGCCCTCCGACATCTTCAGTAGCTCCATACTGTTTGTGAAGCTCTAAAACCCCCAGCGGTAGACATCAATCAAGCTAAGCTTAGAGCATTCATGTGGTCGCTTGAAGACGACGCTCGCAACTGGTTCTACGATCTGCCCGCCCTATCCATTACTTGCTGGGGCGATATGTTCAAGGCATTCACTGAAAAATATTATCCTACTTCCATGGCCAATATAACCAAGAAACAGCTAGTCTCCATCACCCAGAAAGAGAATGAGAACATTGGACAGTACTACGAACGGTTCAAAAAGATGCAAACTCTCTGTCCCTCACACAACATTCCTGACCACGCTCTCCTTGGGTACTTCCATGAAGGATTGCGGGGGCGAAGCAAAGAATTGATTGATGCTGCCAGTAACGGTGATATGCTTGCCCTAACCACAGAAAACACAAAAATTCTTCTAGAGCGCATGGCTAAGAATGCTGTGCCATTGGACCAATTAAGCCCCCCCATGCATGACGCTCGATCCACTGCTATAGAGAACCAACTCTCCACCCTTACTGGAATGATTCAAAACTTCACCAGCGGCTAGCCCGTGCAGATCAAAGCCTGTGGCATCTGCAACTTTACTAACCACCCTACGGACGCCTGTCCGTATATTCCAGATGAAGTAGATGTGAACGTCATAGGGAACTATAATGGAGCCCCTAGGAAGCAGGATTCATATACTCAGAACTACCTCAATGGTTGGCGCCATCCGAACCTAAGCTACGGCAACAACAACCAGCAGCAACCTATGCAAAACCAGATGCAGCCACAAAATCCGTTCCAGAACCAACAACAACCGCCCTTCAACCTCCAGAATTTCAAACCACGGCCCACCTATCACAACAATCAACAGCATCAATACCAAGCTCCGCAAGGACCCCCTCCGCCAAACGATGAGGAACCTAGTTTGCGACATCTGGTTGTCGAATTGACAAAACAATTTCAAACCCTATCCGCAGAGATGCGGGAGCTGAAAAATGGCGGAAGACTGCCACCACAGCCTGAAGCAAATCCTAAGCACGGAGCCTGTGCCATTAATCTCCGAAGTGGCACACAGTTACCTGACCGCCAGCCGCTTGCCCAAGAAGTTGAGCAACCTGATCCCACACCCGTGGTTGAAGAAGTTGAGGTTAGAACAGAGAAGGAAAAGAAGGTCTACACTTCCAGAAAACCAGGAACACCCATTAATAATGAGGGTTCTGAATTCTCTGATGAATTCATCATCAAAGTCCTTGAGCCTACCTTCCCACACAGGTTAGTCAAAAAGAAAAAAGAAAAAGAAGAAAAAGAAATTTTTGACTTATTCAGTAAGGTTCAAATTAACATTCCACTTATGCAGGCTATTAAGAGCGTTCCACGTTATGCTAAGTTTCTGAAATCCTTATGCACTAACAGAAGTAAATTGGCTAACGTGAACAAATCTAGTGTGGGTGTTAATGTTTCTGCTATTATTCAAAGAAAAATCCCTCCAAAGTGTACAGATCCAGGAATGTTTACGATTCCCTACAAGCTTGGAGGTACTGATATTGGCAAAGCTATGTGTGACTTAGGTGCAGGTATCAACGTCTTTCCCTTGACGATATACGCTCAGCTAGAACTCGGACCACTGAAGCCAACCAGAGTTGTCATCCAGCTGGCAGATCGATCAATTATCTATCCAGAAGGAATCATTGAGGACGTCCTAGTCCAAGTCGGCAGCCTCCTCTTTTCAGCCGACTTTTATGTGATCAGCATGGAGAACGAGCAAGGAACTAAACCCTCTGACGTTCTACTGGGCCGACCTTTCCTCAGGACTGCACGTGCAAAGATAGACATCTATGATGCATCGATTACCCTTGTTGATACCCGAATTTTGACGCCATTTTTATTTAATTTTAGCATTTCTGTTATTTAGTTAATTTACAATCATTTTCAGTTGATTTAATGTCGCTAGCATTCTTAGGTGTTTCGTTGCATTTTAGCATCATCGTTAGCATCGTCAGCTTTCGAAATCACATTTTTATTTTTTTGGCGTGTATTTTCATTATTATTATCATTAATATTTTTAGCCTTAAAAATCACGTTTTTAACTATCCGGTAGTCAGTTGCTAGTTTTTTCTTCGTTTTAGGTCATCTCATGATTTTTTGGATTTTTTTATGTTTTAGCGCATTTTTTAGTATTTTTATTATTTTATTATTATTTTCATTCGAGCTGTTATTGGACCCGAGTAAGTCTGCTCGGACAATAGCTCGGCTTTAAAATGTTTTCAATCAACTAGTTGCTAGCTTTTTTTCTGCTCGCAACGGTCTACAGCGTTTCGTGTAATTTTCGGCGTAACATTTTTATTTTTTCGTTTGCGCGTTTCACACTTTTGAACGAGAAAATAAATGCGCTAAGCGGAAAATTTTCATTATTCGCTGTATACGGTTAAACCTGTCATATTTTTCTCTACGCGCGGGTACCTTCGGCTCGAAAAGTCAGAATGTTTGGTCGCGGGAACCGGCTCGAGGCCATTTAAATCAGATAAAAGGCCATTTGATCATGGCCATTGATCTGGTCAACCAAGGAAAGTCAACCAGATCAATGACCCTTGAATTAATGTGCATAATGCACATGCACAGTGCACGCACGAGGAAGGCAACGAAGTCCTCGCCTGAGTCACCTGCTCCCATCGCGTCCTAGCCCTCTAGCCCTCCGCCATCATCACGGCTCCCCTAGCCCAGCCAGCGCACACTCCCGGCCTCCACGCGCAGCTCCTTCGTCCGACCATCCACGCGATCTTCGGCTATAAATAGCCACAACCCCTCAACGTAAAAACGGTCCGAAATTTTGCAAGAAAAAGGCCATTGCCCCTCTCTATTTTTCCAGGCCAGTCCACGAACCAGCTAAACCACCTCCTCTTTCGGCAAGCACTGTAAGCGTTTCTTTCCCTTGTTTTTCTTTTAAATTCCATTTTTAGTTTAGCTAATTAATTAATCACTAAAACCTGCTGCAACCACCTTCTTTTCAGTCTAATTTCACCATGCTAACATTAGTTTAAATTACCGTTGCTTAGTTTAATTGTTTCGTCAATTAACGTCAAAATGCATCTCTTCGTTTCCCTCAAAAGCATGCTATTTTCGTTGCCATTCTCTTGCTGTTATTACATGGCTGTGTTGTAGGAAGAGAGAGGCTCCTTTCGGGCCAAGAACCAGGCGAATTGGTCGCCTGGTTCATCACCTCCGTCGCCGACAGTGGCGCCGACGATGTGAGGTTGAAGATGAGATGATCGGGCCGCATGACCCTTCGCGAAATGAAAGAAAGGTGATGGGCCAAGCCCATCACCATTTAAATTAATTTCCTTGGACCAGGAATTGTTCCTGGCCCATTTCTCCAAATTTCCAACTTGGGCCCAGCCCATTTATATTTTTCCGAGTCTTCGATTCGTTACTTTTTTACGAAAAATGCTCACATGCTTCGTATAATCATTCTTCATGATACGTGCTATTTTTCCTATAATTTATGCATGAATTGTTTAGTTCACTTTTTTTGTAAAATATTTCGTATGCTTATTCTTGCCTCAAGTTTCTTTATTGAACTGTTGTTTTTATATACTTGAATTGCTCGTTTCTTATCGTGATATTTATTTCATTTAACTTCAGTCATTTATATTTAGCAATTTAAATTCAGTCATTTAAATTACCGCCTATATGGTCGGTTGTCATTTAATTTTCTGCAAATCATCAACTACTTTTCATTTTCGTAAATATTCAACTGCTTTAATTTTTCGCAAACTGCTGGAAATCCTTCCGAAAATTATCAACTGTTTAAATTCTTCGCACTTTAATTTTCTGCAATTTACTTTCGGCAATTTAAATTCAATACCGCCTACATGGTCGGTCGCATTTCAATTTTCGTAAATATTCAACTGCTTTAATTTTTCCCAAACTGCTGGAAATCCTTCCGCAAATTATCAACTGTTTAATTTTCCGCACTTTAATTTTCCGCACTTTAATTTTCCGCATTTTACTTTCCCGCACTTTACTCTTCTGCAGTTTAATTTTTCGCAATTTACTTTCGGCAATTTAAATTCAATATACCGCCTATATGGTCGGTCGCATTTTAATTCTCGTAAATATTCAACTGCTTTAATTTTTCGCAAACTGCTGGAAATTCTTCCGCAAATATCAACTGTTTATTTTCTGCAAATATCCAACTGCTCATTCTCTGCATTATCAACCGGTTTTATTTTCTGCAAATCACCAAACTTTTTTTATTCCCTGTAAATCGTCAACTACCTTTAATTTTTCTGCACTCAGCATTTGATTTTTCGTATGCGTAAAATCCATCATTTTTCGCATCCAATCAACGTAGCATTTAATTTTCGTATGCGTAAAATCAATCATTTTTCGCATGCAATAAACGTAGCCTTTAAATTCTCGTAGGCTTAAAATCAATCATTTTTTTTCACAATGCAATCCACGTAGCATTTAATTTTCGTATGCGTAAAATCAATCATTTTTCGCATGCAATAAACGTAGCCTTTAAATTCTCGTAGGCTTAAAATCAATCATTTTTTTCCGCATGCAATCCACGTAGCATTTAAATTCTCGTATGCTTAAAATCAATCATTTTTCGCATACAATCAATGTAGCATTTAATTTTTCGTATGCGCTAAATCTATCATTTTTCGCATGCAATCAACTCAGCATTTAATTTCCGTATGCGTGAAATCCCTCATTTCTCGCATGCAATCAACTGTCATTTAAATTTTCGCACTCATGAAATTGCCTATTTATTTTTCGAGCTATCACTAACACTCTCATTTTGTAGGTTTTAATTTCAAGCTTCGCTCGAAAGTACGCCTTTCGTTCCTTTTTATTTATTCAACGCTTTTCGCAAATATCAATCGTACGCATGATATATAGAACTGCTAGAATTAAAATCAACCCACATGAACAACGTGTTTAAAGAGTTGCTTAAAATGCCATGTTCATATGATTTTAAATTCTCCCTTATATTGACTGCATGTACATGGGGATTTTCGATCCCACACCAGTTTTCCACTTCAAAAATCCATCATTTAAATTTGTACTCTGTTAGCAATCCATGTTAGGATCACGTAGTAATTAATTTAATCATGCATGGCCCGATGATGAAATAAGAGGGCGCTCATTCAGTCTTACGAAAAATTCAGTCCCATCACTACGGTCATGAATAATCGATCGGTTCAACGATCAATTATTCATGAACGGTCCCGATTACGGAAAAGACTAAAGTGACGATTCCTCTGAGGGCCCCCTTTTTCAAAACGCATTTTTCAAACACCTTTTTAAACACCTCTCTCATCAACCGGTAACCGTTTTCGGATGTGACTCGGGTGCCTAACACCTTCCCGAGACCATAATACGACCCCGAACCTTTGTCTGGGGTCCAGACCCTTTTTTTTGTGCCTTTAGTTTTTTTTACTTATTATATTTCCTATGCCATGACGATTAGGGTTCCCTAAGCCTAGCAACCAAATTAGGGTGGCTACTTCATTGCATGCTGCTAGGCGTCCCTTTTACGCCGAGCATCTGAAGGTCTCAAATTTCATTGCACACTCGCGAATTACCTTTTTTCATAATTTTCGGGGCGCGACAACCCTCGAGTTCGATGGACAGATTATCCGATTTAGCATGATTGATGCCATGCGTTTCCCTTCTGAATTTTCTAGTCTCAATTTTATTGATATTGTTGATCCAGATGTTGAAGAGATTGCTGACTTATTTTCTATGGACCCTCTACAGCTTGCCTTAGCCAATAGTGTCAACTTCACGGAAATGCAAAATCTGGAATCCAAATTTGTCACCCCTCTAGCTCTGCGAGAGATCGTTTCTGTCTTGGAAACCACCCCTCATTCTCCATTTAATATGGTGGTAAGGCCTCTACCCTCTGAATACACTAAGCTCCCTCCTTCCATTGTGCAGGCCCCAAACCTGGAACTCAAAGTCTTGCCCGAGCACCTGAAGTATGCTTACCTCAGTGCCAATGAATCTTTGCCCGTCATCATCTCGAGCAAACTAGATACCGAAGAAGAAACCTCTCTAGTTGCCCTACTGAAGGAATTCAAGAGGGCTATTGGATGGACGATTTCGGATATCAAGGGACTATCTCCCGCCCTGTGCACTCATCGGATACACCTAGACGATGATAGCAAGTCAGTTCGCCAGCCACAACGCCGTCTTAACCCACCTATGATGGAGGTCGTTAAGAAGGAGATATTGAAACTCCTCGACGCTGGTGTGATCTACCCTATCTCGGATAGTACTTGGGTCAGCCCAGTTCAAGTTGTCCCAAAGAAGACCGGCATCACAATCATCAAGGGACAGAATAGCGAACAAATTCCCACGCGCATCCAGAACGGGTGGCGCGTTTGTATCGATTACCGTCGATTAAACGCTGCCACGAGGAAGGATCACTTACCCTTGCCATTTATTGACCAGATGCTAGAACGCTTGGCTGGGAAAACACATTACTGCTGCCTCGATGGATATTCAAGATTTCATCAGATACCGGTTGCCCTAGACGATCAAGACAAGACCTCCTTCACCTGTCCCTTCGGTACATTCGCTTACAGAAGGATGCCCTTTGGTCTTTGCAACGCACCTGCTACATTCCAGCGTTGTATATCCTCTTAGCGGTTGATTAAGTTTCTAAATGGGTTGAGGCCAAGGCGACCAAGACTGATGATTCCAAAGTGGTTGCAGCTTTTCTTCGTTCTCGTATTTTTAGCAGGTTTGGAGCTCCGAGAGCCCTCGTTAGTGACCGCGGAACCCATTTCTGCAATCGAGTTATCAGCGGCTTGCTCCAGCAGTATGGAGTCACACATCGTGTCTCTACAGCTTACCACCCGCAGACAAATGGTCAAGCCGAGGTATCTAATCGAGAGATCAAGGCAATTTTGGAGAAGACGGTCAGCCAATCCCGCAAGGACTGGAGTTTGAAGCTTGACGACGCTCTTTGGGCTTATGGAACAGCATTCAAGACTCCTATCGGAATGACCCCTACCGGCTTGTCTTTGGCAAACCTTGCCACCTACCCGTGGAAATCGAGCATAAAGCCTTTTGGGCTATTCGAAGAGCCAATTTCAACCTTGACGAGGCTGGACAACATCGCAAACTATAAATTCAGGAGTTAGAGGAGCTTCGTGATGATGCCTACGAGAATGCTCTCATCTACAAGGGCAAGACGAAGGCCTACCATGACAAAGTCCTCTCTCATAAGTCTTTCGAGGTCGGACAGAAGGTCCTACTCTATAACTCCCGTCTGAGATTGGTTTCAGGAAAGTTGAAGTCCAAGTGGACGGGCCCTTATGTTGTCACAACCGTTCATGACCATGGCGCCGTTGAAATCCGAAGTCTGGATACGGGAGTCACGTTTAAGGTCAATGGATATCGTCTCAAGGCATTCTATGAGGGGTTCAAGCCATTCGTCGCTGAGGAGATGAATGTTGCTGAGCCACCTGACCAACTTTGATCCAGTCGCTAGCGTCTAGGCCGAGACGAAAACCACAGCGCTCTGTGGGAGGCAGCCCACATTTCTTACTTCCTTCTTATTTTTTATTTTATTTCCTTCTCATTTTCTTTCTTTTAATTTTATTTTCCTTCCCTTTTTATTTCCACCCCGTGATTTTCTCCATTCCCTTTCCCTTTCCCTATTTCTCTTTGAACTGCGTTTGTTTGATTCCCTTCTCCACACCGAGGACGGTGTTTTGCTTTAGTGTGGGGATGGGTTTCATACTTTTATGATATATTTTGTGTGCATTTTTAGCATATTTTGCATGACTGCTTGATTATTATCATATTTTTAGCATATATTGCATGACTGTTTGCCCTGCATACGCATGTTTTTACCCGATTGGAGTTCCCCTCAAATAATTTTCAACTATTTACACTACCGCCGTTTTTAATCTCACCTTTGATGGAATGCACAGAGTAGGTCCACTTCACACAGAATCTTCACCCACTGCACCAGAACCACTTGCACACCATACTGCCTGCTAGCTCTTATGACTATGTCTTGCCCTAGCTGCTTGCAATCAATGTATTTTTCTCCCGTGAGTGTTTCGAGCTTTCATGCCGTACTTTATTTCTGAGTGGATGCATGATTTGTGTGCTGGCCGAATTTGCATGAGACCCCTTGGGTATAGACATGATTAGACATGGGAATGCGATGATATGATTAGGGACTTTGCGCTTTTCTTTGTTATCTTTTTTTTCTTGCTTTTTATCTCCTTACCCATACTGCTCATACCTTTCTTTCACCACCCTTCTAACTGCTTGAGCCATTCCTTTCTTTTCTTAGCAGGTGAGAGATACCTTCGGCAGTGGTAAGGTAGGACAGAGAAAATCGACATCTTCAACGTGGGGGTATTGAGCTGCTTGACCGAGACACTGAGAGCAGATTAAGAAACCGGAAATAGAAAAGTTGCAGAGAACTGAGCTGTAAACCTTCAACTGCTACATCGAGATGCTGAAAGCAGTTATATGGCAACTACCACGGAGCGCATCAGAGAGATAAAAGCTCTAGTGTGGGGATTCCTGACGACTTGACCTAGATAATCAAAGACTAATAGAGCATTCTAGTAAGCAATATGGAAATCAGCTGCTAGGCCGAGCCGTTCACAGCATGCACGTATTGAAGATCAGACGCCCAAGGAAAATTTTGCTACTCCCACTCAACAGTTCAGAATATCATGTATGCTCCCTTATTGCTCAAAAAACAAAAAAAAAAAAAAAAAAAAAAAACCATTTGAGCAAAAGAGGAGTACAAATCAGAACTGGAGCAGAGCACTTCAAAGACCAGAAGACCGACGGCATTTTCCATGGAAGATTATACCCCTACTCTCCATCAGCGTTCTCTGTCTTGCCCTTACCGCTGCCACCAGAAGGTCTTTCTCACCAACTTGCCTTTTTCCAGCTAAGAAACTTCTATCCTTCCTTCTCTCTGCTTTGAACCTCCTTCTTCTCCAACATCTTACTTTGCTTTACCCTTGCAAGGTCTCTATGATCATATGATTGCCCATGCGTGTGTTCTTTGTACTCAGGTCGCTATTGCAAGTTTAGTTTTGTGCATGATCATTAGCATTGATGAGTGATAAACACCTAACTCTGTTTTTGAGCGTGAGTGACAAACACCGTATCTTGTGAGGATTGCTTGCAGCAGGCTGGTGTAGGAAAGCTACTCTTCTGGTTTCGTTATTCCTTTAGAGTAGTGCAGAGTTCATCTAGGTTGGAGGGTGGCGTACTGCTTGGTCGAGGCGTAAGTGGTGGCGTAAGTAACTCTGTGTGTTATGGATTGAGGCTATGTGTTCCTGATGAGGTGATGCTTTCTGATTTTAATGCTCGAGGGTGAGCATTAGGGTAGTGTGGGGATATTTGATAGAGCATTTTATGTCCATAATTATTCCCTCTTTTATGTGCCTTTTTAGATCATGATGCTACTTATGTTCCTGTGTTTATTCACTTTTTGCAGGTCTGGGCAAATTAAGAGGAAAATACGAAAAGGAACATTTTCTATCACTTTCTAGATGCATTGGAGCAGCTAGGCCGAGCAGCTGGACGTTCGCGGAAAGCAGTAGTGTCCTAGCGAGAAAAGGAAACTAGCGCAATAAAGGAAAATTATCGGATCTGCTCAATTAATGCGCCAGAAGTCCCAATCGCAGTAGAAGTCCTTTGGGGAGTTGAATTCAAATCGGATTAGGAGTTTAATTTGTAATAATAATATAAATACTTTAGTAATTAGGTTTTTTGGGGAGCTTCCTCTCTTCTTTTCTCTCGCTGACTTTAGGCGCCACCACTGCCTTCGGCAACCTTTTGTTCTCTTTTCAATAAACCGGAGCAGTTGCTCCGGCCGGTTATAATCAGGATTTATTTCTTCTTCATCTCTCTTATTTAATTATGCAATCTAGTTATTTATTTGTTTTTACTTTTAATATGTGTGGCTAAATCTTCTTATTCTTGGTAAGAGTCGATTGAAGGTTGCAAGGGAAGCCGTGAGGTCAAATTGTACTTCATAAATTCTGTGTTGGTATCTTCTTGTTTAATAATCACTTGTCAAAATTGCCTAGGTTAATTAAGTAGCTTGATCACCTATTAATTGAACTAGATTAATTACTATCGTCCTTGTAGTTATACCTAACGCGAAGCTGCAGGGTAAAGCAGATAACCATACTGGTCCTGACTGGAAACCTGGTATCCCCAGTTGGATTGAACAAGTCGTTAGGGTAGAGCCTCAAGCGTACCGAGTGTCTCGCCCTAGACGCATCTTACCTCTTCTTCATGGGCATCTGAGTGTTGCCTCCATAAGCGTACCTTGGAGGATGGCGGACTGTCAAGGTTACCCCATAAGCGTACCTTGGGATAACTTCTACTATGAAGGTAAGCAGGGGACCTAAGCGTACCTGGTCCCTATAGTGCGTCTATCAGCTCGGGGTAGACGATGCTTGCGCCAATGACCGGCTAACCGTAAATGGAACTGGATTCGGACTCTTACTGAGAACTCTTGTCTCTTCTGATTTCTTAGTACTTCTATCACTCTTTGTTATTAATTGTTATTTATTTTCGTAGTCAATAATTAGATTAATCAAACCAACCATTCAAAACCCCCCTTCGGTTACTTGTTGCTTGGATTACTTAGTTTGCCAAATTGATTTGAGTATTGGTCCCTTAATCCCTGTGTTCGATCCTGTTACCATTATACACAATTTATTGTGCACATTGACTGCAGGTTTTATTATTATTTTTGTATGTGCTTTGACAACACATCATAGCTAACCTCACCAAATTCCACGGCCACTCAAATGAAAATCCAAACAACCATCTAAGAAACCTACACCTCCAGTGTGACACCCTGAAACCAGTAGGTGTTGCAATTGAAAGAACCAAGCTAAAAGAATTCCCATAGTCCCTTGAGGACTCAGCCAAAAACTAGTTTTACAGCCTACCTCACAATACCATTACCACATGGGCTAAGATGTCCAATGTTTCCCTTAATAAATATTGGAATGCAACCAAAGCGGGAGCAGCAAGGAAGAACTTAGTCTCTGTCCAGCAAAGAAGTAATGAGAGCCTTAGTGAGTATCACCAGGGATTCAAATATTTACAAGACATCTGTCCTACTAATGGGGTGACAGGCCAAGCTTTGGTTCAATATTTCTATGATGGGATGTGCCAAAAAGACAAAGAGTGAGTAGATGTCGTAGCTAAAGGAGCCCTTCAGGGTCTCCTATCAATTTCCAACATTTTGTTCCTCGACCTCCTCAAAATCAGGCCCTTATGCCACAGCTGCCACATGCACCTCAACCTCTAAAGCTCACTGGTGTGCCCATAGAAGAGACTCTTCATAATTTCATGCAAGCAACCCAGTCCAGCCTGATGGAAACCCAGTCCAGCCTGGTAGAGATGCAGAAATAGATCACTCAGTTGACACAAAAGCAGCCAGACAACTAGGGAAAATTGCCCTCCACCACAGTAGACAACCCGAGGTACAACGTGAGTGCTATCCACCTGATAAGTAGAAGTGTACTGCTAGAAAGGGAGGGTGCAAAGATAATACATAAGGAGGAAGAAGAAATCCAAACAAAGACAGGCTTGGCCAAGCCAAACACTAACGCAGAGATGAGAATGGAAGACACAATCTTGACCAAGCTCTTGGCCAAGCCCGTGGCCAAGCCACATAAGAATGTCACAGCCCAGTAGGAAGAGAGAGATTCCACCTCCTTTCCCTCCTAGGTCTGCAAAGACTAAAAGGGAGGAAGAGGAAAGGGAATTTATGAACATTTTAAAAAGAATTGCCGTGAACATTCCCATGTTAGGTTTAATTGCTAAAGTGCCTAGTTATGCTAAGTTACTAAAAAAAGTATACACTAACAAGAGAAAACTTGTAGGTGTTGAAAGGGTTAATCTTAACCCAAATGTTTCTACAGTTTTGCAGGCTAAGCTTCTAGAAAAGTGTAAGGATCAAGGCACATTTACAATCCCATGCAATATAGGAAACAAGGTTGTGGAAAAAACCTGTGCGATTTAGGGGCTGGAATCAATGTGATGTCTCTGAGTAAGTATGAGACGCTGCAGATGGGAACGATGAAGGAAACCCAAGTGGTGATCCAGCTTGCCGACGGGTCAGTAATACATCCAAAAGGTATGGTAGAGGATGTACTTGTATAGGTAAATGAATTTATTTATCTTGTTGATTTTTATATTGTTGAAATGAACACTGACCTCCCTTCCAGCACAACTGATGTTCTTTTAGGAAGACCATTCCTAAGGACAGCGAGGGCGAAAATAGATGTGTACTAGGGTAGAATCATTTTGAAATTTTCTAGTAGGATTATTAAATTCAACATGTATGACGGACTCAACTATCCTAACAAGACGCATAACGTTAATTTCATGGATATTTTAGATCCTCTTACGGAAGAAATACTAGATATCTCCATTAACGATCCCCTTGAGTATATTTTGAGAAGGGAAATATCAACCAAGAAACTGGAAGAACTGGAGGATAGAACTGGTGTTAAGAAGGAACTCCAAGAGTCATTGTCAGACTTGAATAAAATAGACTCGGTCTTGGCCAAACCCATGGGCAAGCCACAAGCAGAAACTGTAAATTGCCAATCGTTGAAATCCACTGACTCTAATCTTTTACCTTCCATTGTGCAGGCACTAGAAATTGAGTTTAAAAGTCTCCGAGGCCACCTTCTTGGCCAAGAATCAGCTCTTCTAAAAAGCATATCTAACAAGTTGGCAGCAGAGGAAGGAGGAAAGTTGGGAAGAATGAATGAAGAATTTGTGGCACCAGAGATAGACTCTCAGGCTTTCAAGGGAGCGCCACCCAAAGGTCCTGACAAGCTTAGTACATGGAGCGAATATGGAGAAGTCTCTTGAGAAGAAATCAATGGCAATGTCGATCCCATGACTATAAAAAAGGGTGTTGAGGCAACCCATGTTTTTATTTCATTTACTTCCGTTTTTCTTTATTTGATTTTTCATAAATAAGTTCAGAGGTATTTAGTTGGTCTACATAACATCCTTTACACTTGGTTCCAGGATTTTGCAGCGCGAGGAGAGCATTCAAAATCAAAGGAAAAATTCAACTTTGGCAATTGTCTTGGCCAGTGTCCTGGCCAAGACATTTTTCCAGAACCAGACAAAGCAGCTCCTTCAGCAACTACCTCTGCCCCAACTTGGACCACTGCCCTCCTTGACCAGCAACGAGATATCAACGCCCTCCAGCACCTCCAAGATCCCCTCCTCCAAGTTAAATTGCCCAGGTCGCGTCTTTCCTTTACTGTTTTACTTTAATTTGTTTTCCTTTTTCTTATCATCTCCTACACACATTAAGGACAATGTGTCTTCTAAGTGTGGGGGAGAATTTTCTATATATATATATATGTGTGTGTTTTTCTGTGTCTTTTTACACTATTTTTATGCATGTTTTTTTTAGTCTGTCTTAGCCAAGCCACAAGCCAAGACACTTTAGGATGCTTTCCTATTTCTAGGATCAGATGAGTCTTTTGCATGCCCTTTCTGTTTTGATTTTTTGTATTTTTAGATAGACTGTGTTTTTCAAAAAAATCAGAATCCATCCTCTATTTTAAACATAAATTTCATCACATAGAAAATGAGGATACTTGATTTCATAATTCCATACCATGTTACCAAGGCATTCCAATGCGTTAACATTTCCAATACCTGTAAGAGTACATTTTCTGGTACTCTTTTAACATCCCTCACCTATATAGACTCATGATACTAGTGCTTAATAGCAGGATTTGCAAAAGGAACATTCACCACTATTTTGTCATGACCTTAAAACCCTTTGATGCATAGGACTGCCAGTTTTAATTATTACACTGCTTGTTGAGCCTTTGATTCTTTTCATGATTACTTGTGATCAGAAAATACAATTGCTCTAGTACTCCTGCCTCAGCAAGCAGCAGTGTCCAAAGAACTACTAATGAAAAAGCAAAAAATGAGCAATAAAGAAAATAAAGCAATTTGTCCTGGTGTCCTTGCCTCATCAAGTGAGAGCATCAAAGATTCATAAAAGAAGTGCTAGTTAAAAGCACAAAGCATGCTCAATGATTCTGTTTTGTTTGTGCTTAAAGAGTTAGCAGTCTATGTGGCAGGGAATAGTAGGGATACAAAATAGTTTTGTTTTGTTCCAAATTGCATGATTCTATCATGGAGCACCTGATTTGTGACTATACAGATGTAGGATTTTTGGGGTATTGGTTAGGCCTTGGTAACACGGTTATGGAGTTGTGAACTGAAGTGTTTAAGCATTCTATGTGATGAGATGGATGGTTAAAAACAAATGTTTTCTGGTTTTTAATTTGTGTGTGTTTTATTTTATTATCAAGTCAGTATGCTTGGGGGCAAGCATTATTTAAGTGTGGGGGAATTTGATTGAGCATTTATTTCTCATACTTTTACCATCTAAATTCTTGTAATTTGGGCAGTCAAGCTATTGATTTTTATGGATTCTCCCTACTTTTGCAGAAATTACTTAGAGGCTGATAAAATGGAGAATGTCACCTATGGAGCACAAAATCAGGCATTTAAAATTTTCTTGGCCGCAGGCTTGGCCAAGACAGCTGAGAAAGACTGCAACGGCAGACTTTGGGAAAATATAAGGATGTGAGGTGGCGGTTGTAGCAGAAAAATAGGATTTGAGGGATCTGCTGCATTGAAGATTATCATGAAGAATCCTTAATTGGATCTCCCTCATTGGAAAAATATTTTATTTCTTTAACAAATAATATATTTTTGAGTTTTGTATTTATTTTCCTTATCATTATCTTTTTGAACATTGAAAGAGAGAGATTAGGAGAGAGCTGATTTAAAAGTTGTTAGAAGCCTTGGTAGAGGGAGACTCTTGACTCTCTTCTCTTTCACTTAGACAATTTCTACCTCTTTCATTGCTTCAACTTCTTCTTCCTCAATCTGTTCTAGGAGTTTGTGCTTTTATTGCCTTTCGAATTCCATCACCTCTTCCTAGTTCTTGTGCCTCGGCTTCTTCTTTTTCTCTTCTTCAAGAGCCACTGTTTCTTCTCTTTTGGGCAATTGTATACCACTTCTCAAACTGATCGCACTCACATTATGCTTGGGGTTGTCTACTGTGTTAGATGGCAATTTTCCTTGCTTCTGTTTATCCTTTAGCAGCAACCTTAACTGTTTCTTAATTTCAGCAAGCACAACACTGTGTTGAGCAGAAGTTTTGTCTATCTCATCATCGCGTGTAGGGCCAACAATTTGTAATAGTTGTGGGGGTGCGGGTAGTTGGTTATTTTGGTTCGGAGGTGGTCTAGGAGTAAAGTTTTTGAGGTTGAATGGTGGTTGTTGTTGTTGGGATTGGAAGAGAGGGAATGTTTGATTTTGAGTCCAACTGAAATTTGGATAGTTCCTCCATCCGGGGTTATAGGTGTTAGAATAAGGATTGTTATTTGGGGGGTACTTGTTTTGTTGGCTTTGGTTGAAATCGTAGGTGGAATTCACATGAGCCGTGAGATCTTCTGCTAAGGTTGTTTGAAGCGTGAAACATTGGTCAGTGTGATGACCTATTTGGCAGCATAGTCCGCAAACACTTGTAGTAATGCCTTGGTTGTTGTCTTGGCTAGAAACACTTGTAGAGAGATTTTTAACAAAATTAGCGATACTAGCACTTTGTTGTTCCAAAGCAATTGAATTAACAGAAGTAGTAAGGTTAGGGCGCTCCGAAGGGCCATAGTTATGACTATTCTCAGCCATATTCTGAAGTAATTGTCTGGCTCAGGTGGGCGTGACATCGAGCAATGCTCTTCCAGCGGCATCATCTACTCTTTCTTTATCATTTTGGCACATTCCATCGTAGAAGTATTGAGTGAGGGCTTGATCGGCTACTCCATGCGTGGGATAGATGTCCTGCAAATCCTTGAATCTCTGGTGGTATTCTTCGAAGTTCTCGGTTCCTTTTTGTTGAATGGAAACAAGATTCTTTCTGGCTACTCCGACTTTGGTAGCATTCCACTACTTTTTCAAGAAGGCTGCTGACATTTGGGCCAAGGTATTGATGGTATTGTGAGGTAGGTGATGTATGCCTATCGAGGGCATGATCAAATATAATAATAAAAACCTGCTATCAAGTGCATAATAAATTGTGCATAGTGGTAACAGGGTCGATCCACGGAGACTAGAGCAAGACGCTTACTTTCATACATGACAAAGACCAAAAGACCAAAATAGTAACAAAGGGGGGGGGGGGGGGGGGGTATGATATAGCCCAAGGTCAAGGCCCATCCAAAGCCCCGCATAGACATGCCTGGAGGGGCCGAGACATGTTCAGCCTTCTCATCCGAGTGCTTAGGACCGAAGAAGGCCGCATGAAGGATGAGACCCAATGGAGCGTATGTGTCCATGCCAACGACTCGACTCGCAGCCTCACGCCCGAGTTCGAGTCCGAGCCTATGATACGCTCCGGCTCATTTTTAATTGAACCGTAGAGTATGAGCTCTTGTTGGAGGATCTAGTCCTAGAGTTGTCATACACAAGATGATGAATAACGACACAAACAATGGAAAAAACTCGGATATGCGCAGCGGATAGGAAGAACGATGATGAACACAAGGAAAGGATAGATGTTACCGTGGATGTTTATGGTTGGATGGATGGACGAATTGAATAAGATGATGATGATGATGATTGTAACACACACTTGAAAGCTTGTAGATTCAGTAGCAAGAACAGTAGGCAAATGATTCGAAAGATACACACTCAATAGATTACAATGATAAACTCCCAGGAGGGATTAGAGAAGAGTAAACTCAATTCAATAATCCTTCCAAGGAATGGGTAAGAGTTTAGGAGAGAAAAGGGAGGAAAACTCACTCACAATATTCTCTCAATGTCTAAACTAACTAAGAAAAGAAACACAAGAGCTATTTATACAAGTAGGCAAAAATAGGCTTGGAAGCCCAACACATTCGAACAAAGCAGGACCAAAACGCTATAGCGTTTTGCCACTGGACTCACGTTATACCGCCAGACTTGATCTTCGTGTTTCCGCATGGCTTTTGATCTCTCGGGCTCATGGCGTAGCCCGGCTTGAATGGAAACGTATGGTCTTCAGTTTCAAAGGTAGGTGTGATCGTATCATCACCTCTCCCTTCGAAAGGATTCGTCCTCGAATCCACAACTTTAATTTGGGAGTCTCGGATAGGAATGAAGCTTAAGAAAGGATCTTCATAGGCACCCAAATCTTTCACACAAGCTATAGGAAAATCCTGCACTAGTAGCTCAAAATCCTCAAGTTTAAGCTTGTTGTCTTGACTAGGAGTTGAGCTCATGAAAGGGTCTGTATAGGCTCCGAAATCCTTAACAAAATCCATTGGAGAATCCTGCACAATTGGTTCAAAAATAGAAGAGAGAGAGGTATCAATGTTAGTTTGTGCTAAATGATCCTCATTGCGCAAAGGCACGTTCATTAGATCACTAGCAAATAAAACATCATCTTTAACGTTTTTCTCACTTTCCTTCTTCTCTCCACACTCTATTTCCTCATTTACAAGCTCACATTTTTCACTCGTCTTTGTTATAATTTCAGCCACATCCTCAAGTTTGTAGTCATCAACGGGTGGTGTGTTGGAAACCTTGGGAACTAAGGCGCCGGGATTGATAGGAGTTGTGGAGGTTGAGACTATGGCGCCGGGCATGGCAGAAATTTGGGAAGATTCAGTCGGGTTGTGAATGACCATTATCAAATCTTTGAACACGGCCATTAATTGCGCATGCCTAACTTCATCAGTTGCGGCTCGTCGCTGGTTTTCGGCGGCTCATTGCTGGTTTTCGTCGGCTAGTTGTCGTCCCGTTACGGCTTGAACTCTCTCTAAGGCCTCAAGGATTCTGTTTAACATAGGTTGTTTGTCCATGAGAAGGTATGGTTTAATGATTCAAAGGTGGGAAGAGAGGAAAAGATGAGTACTTTCGGACTAGTGGAGACAAGAAGAAAAAGAATTGGCTGAATTTGTGGTTGTATTCTAGTTTGTTTAATAAAAGTAGAGAATGTTATTAAACAAACTAAAAGGTAAAGAAAGGAGTGTGGAAAGGGAAGGTTGACCGGCCAAGAGTGGAAGACAAAAGGGAAAAGCTAATACAAAGTGAATGAATTAATACAAGGTAGAAGACAAGGAAGGTAGCAAAATTTGTGAGTTGTTTTCTAGTTTGTTTAATAAAAGTGGGGAATGTTATTAAACAAACTAAAAGGTAGAAAGGTGGAAAATTATTAATTTTGACTACAAAATTAATAAATAAAAGGAAAACACTTTTTAGAGTCAGACTCAAACAAATTTGGATTAAAGACAAAAGGACTCAATAACAAGATGAACACATTAAGAACACAAAGAGTGTTCATGACAGACTTTCGGCTATTGACTCTTATATATAGTAAAATTTGGCTACAAATTACGAAATTTTACAGGGACACTCCAAAGATGTAGACCTACAACTTTGGAGAAGGGAAAAAAATACGATTACAACTGGAAGACACCGAAAACTGAGTCACAACACAAAACTATTTTTCTGGCGTAAAATCTGCACACTTTTATGTTCTGGATAAAAAGTATAAGATTTACTCAGAATTTGGAGACGAATAAAGAAAGAAAAATGTTACACACAGGCTGAAGTTTACTGACACAAAATTTCAGAATTTTCTACGAAGTATAACTCGCAAAAACGGAACAGGAACGAACAACTCAAGAACAGCTAGAGCTCCGCTACCACTTGATACGCTCCAGCTCGTTTTTAATTGAACCGTAGAGTATGAGCTCTTGTTGGAGGATCTAGTCCTAGAGTTGTCACACACAAGATGATGAATAACGACACAAACAATGGAAAAGACTCGGATATGCGCAGCGGATAGGAAGAACGATGATGAACACAAGGAAAGGATGGATGTTACCGTGGATGTTTATGGTTGGATGGATGGACGAATTGAATAAGATGATGATGATGATGATTGTAACACACACTTGAAAGCTTGTAGATTCAGTAGCAAGAACAGTAGGCAAATGATTCGAAAGATACACACTCAATCGATTACAATGATAAACTCCCAGGAGGGATTAGAGAAGAGTAAACTCAATTCAATAATCCTTCCAAGGAATGGGTAAGAGTTTAGGAGAGAAAAGGGAGGAAAACTCACTCACAATATTCTCTCAATGTCTAAACTAACTAAGAAAAGAAACACAAGAGCTATTTATACAAGTAGGCAAAAATAGGCTTGGAAGCCCAAAACATTCGAACAAAGCAGGACCAAAACGCTATAGCGTTTTGGCAAAACGCTATAGACTCACGTTATACCGCCAGACTTGATCTTCGTGTTTCCGCATGGCTTTTGATCTCTCGGGCTCATGGGCGTAGCCCGGCTTGAATGGAAACGTATGGTCTTCAGTTTCAAAGGTAGGTGTGATCGTATCAGCCTAAAAGCCGCACCAGCAGCTCGACTCGCAGCCTCACGCCCGAGTCCAAGTTCGCACCTATCGCAAGGGCCCCGCGCTCGCCTATCGCAAAAGCCCCGCCAAAGTCCATCGCTAAGGCTTCGGCAAAACACCTCACCCGCGCCCCAGTACTCAACCGCGACATCGCAGCATCACTCGACCAAGCCCGCACCATGTCACTCGGCCGCACTCGAGCCACGCCACGCGCCTACCCGAGCAACTTGTCACTCAGTCGTACAAGAGATGCGTCAAACACTCAAGAGAGCTCGCGTGTCCCATGAGTGACGTGCCCTTTGTCGAAGGGCGTTTGGGTCTTATCCCTTATAAACACTTTCCCTATAAATTGAAGGACTTAGCCTTTATTTATAGTTGCTTTTGTTTTGTGAGTTATTTCCCAAAAGCCTTAAGCCATTAGCTACTCTAGGGTTCTTAGAGCCGTAGCTTTTCTCCTTCAAGGTAGCCGCTTGCTCATCATCCTCCATTGATGATCAAGCCAACCTTGAAGTTAGCAATCGTTAGTTGTTTGTAATAGGAAGGTTGCTTGGCCTTCATTGCCAAGAGGGTTTCCTCCAAACATTCTAAGTCCAAAACTCCTTTATAAATATATAAGACACCTTCCTTTTTCCTTATCAAATCCTCCATTTCCTCCATGTTTTCCATATAACTATTCTGCTGCAACTCCTTTACACTTTCATCCGCACCAATCATCCATCCATCTGATCCGACCAAGTCCAACCGTGAATGAGACAAGATCCGACTCCATCCGAGACAACGCCAAGGCTCCTAAGGTATTTGAGCCATATCAGGTAGCTTGGTTAATCGAATTAACCAAGAGAGTTGTTGATTAAACTACTATTAAACTAGATAAAGCAAGTAAATAAAGACATGAAATCAGATGAGATAGATTCCTAGCAAGGGTTTTTTTCTCAGGTTGCGTCAAGGGCATGACAATCATCGACGCAAAGATATTCTATTTCTATGTCATAGACATGCTATAGGGGCCACGTTTCCACGTAAACCCCCTACTTACCTTCTTAAGAGGAGCTACCCCTCGTTTCCACATATGAGGTAGCCTTGACGTTTCGCCGTCCCCCCAGGCACGAATGCGGGGAGGCAATACTCAAAATACCCATGAAGCAGAGGTAAGACACATCTAGGGCATGATACCTCTCAGCTTGTCAGACTCACGGCAACGCCCTAATCGGTTGCTTGCCCTAGATTAGTGAGATCACACTATAGCAATTACTCCATTCTAGGTCTCTACTCTTCCTAACAGCCTCACGTTGATGTTATCACTACTAGGATGACAGTAATCATCTAGGATTAGTTATTAGCTGGCTAGACTACTATCTTGCCCTAGACGAATTAACAAGAAACCGACAAACAAACAAATACAACAATAAGAATATATGAAGAACGATTTGGCATCCTAACTGCCCTTTTTCAACCCTCAAAATACCCTTTCTAAGAACAAGAGATCTAACTACTCATGCCAAAAAACAAATAAACAAAATAACAAAAGATAGATTGCATAAAAGAAGAAGAACAAGAAGAAGAAAAACTATTAAATCTTACCGACCGGAGCTTTTATGTACATGGCTGCTGGAAAATAGTTTGATCCACCTCCCCCTAAAGAAGGAGGGGAGAAAGAGAAGCACACAAAAAGATCTACAATCAATGGTTGGTAGGTGGTGTCCTTCTAACCCTAAAAACTAAAGTCTTAAATAGCCCATTAGCCCACAAGAAGATAAAAGCCAGCTAAGGGGATTACAAAAAGATAAAATCTAGCTAAGGAGTTCAAAAATATGGAATAAATCTTGATACGATCCTGGTTCCTTAGGATGCGTAGCACCAATTTTGATCTTTGTTCAAAGACGGATTTCCTGCGGAAATAGATAACTCGACGAGTACGAGCTTAGACCACTTAGCTAACCTGTGCTAAGAGCCCTAATCGATTTCAAGTCAAGGGTCTTGAATCGAGTTCTTAGGACTAGACTCAACAATGTGAGAATCACACTAAGATAAACGACACAATAATACAATTCCAAGATTTACTTGTATACGACTCAAGTATTGCGGACTCAAGAAGAACAAGGTTCAACCAACTTGAACAAGGGGCGGAGATTGAAGAGATTAACTCAATTTATCAAATAACAGCCAACTTAATAAAGTAGCCAAGTGGTTCCTTATATAGGTTACAAACAAACCCTAATAGTAAACCAAATAGGAATAGAAGTAGGACTTCCAAAATAGGAAGATAACTTAACTAATTAAAACTGTCTAATTAACTAATTAAGCTAAAATAATTAAAGTCAACAACTTGAACTTCAGTCAACGCGCGCTTCTGGACACGCGAAACGGGCAGGAGCCGTTTTGAGCAATCGGCACGCGAGACAGATGAGTGAAACGGCAATGGCTGAGTGAAACGGTCAAGTGCCGATTTAAGCGAAACGGACAAGAGCCGTTTTGAACGAATCGGACAAGAGCCGTTTTGGTGACAAACGGTCAAGTGCCGTTTCTGGCAGAATCATCTTCGGTCATTGTGAATGTAAGGAGATTCACAACTCTTGGTGTCTTCTCTCTAAGTGCAGCTTCCTCACTTGTCCTCTCACATTCCAGCTCCTTGTGAATGAGAGATGACAAACGGTCTTGAAGCTTTCTAGCTCTGGCTCGAGTCATTGGACCAGCTGGTGGTAACGGTAGTTGGATGCGTGGATTCGCATCATTCCCTCCCCCTTCGGAAGGATTCTCCCTCGAATCCGAATCGGCATCAGCTGAAAGTCCATACTCGTCATCTGCATCAAACAATTCTAAGTCAGAAACATTAAAGGTAGAGCTAACGGCACCATACTCACTCGGCAACGCCAGTTTATAGGCATTGTTGTTGATCTTCTCGACAATCTGGAACGGTCCATCGCCTCTAGGAGATAGCTTGCCGCGGCGTTGGGCAGGGAAGCGCTCCTTGCGCATATGCAACCAAACCCAATCGCCAACCTGGAACGTCACTAGCCGTCGGCCATCGTTCCGTTTCAGCATCAGCTTCTCATTCATGTGCTCAATGTTCTGCTTTGCCTTAGCATGCAATTGCTTGACAAAATCAGCCTTCTGGGCACCATCTAAACTTACAACATCACTCAAAGGTAAAGGAGTTAAATCCAAAACAGTTCTAGGATTAAATCCATACACTAGTTCAAACGGCGAGTAATGAGTAGTAGAATGAACAGCACGGTTGTAAGCAAATTCAATAAACGGTAAATGATCAACCCAAGTAGAAACATGCTTACGAACTAGGGTGCGTAAAAGGGAGCCAAGAGTCCGATTTACCACCTCTGTTTGACCATCCGTTTGTGGGTGATAAGATGTAGAATACAATAACTTAGTACCAAGCTTCTTCCATAAGACACGTCAAAAATGACTAAGAAACTTAGTATCTCTATCACTCACAATCGTCAAAGGGATACCGTGCAAACGGACTACTTCACGAAAGAACAAATCAGCAATCTGAGTAGCATCAGAAGTAGTCGAACATGCAATAAAATGGGACATTTTTGAAAACCTGTCCACCACAACAAAAACACTATCCTTACCGTTCTTAGACCTGGGTAGTCCGACGACAAAGTCCATGGACAAATCGGTCCAAGGATGAGAAGGAACAGGTAACGACATGTATTCTCCATGACCAGCAGATTTAGATTTGGCTCTACGACAAGTCAAACATCTAGCAAGAATGCGCACGACATCACGCTTCATGTGAGGCCAATAAAAGTGATCATGTAACACATCCAAAGTTTTAGTCACGCCAAAGTGACCCATTAAACCACCACTATGGGCTTCATGCACCAGTAATTCACGAAGAGAGCAATGAGGAATACATAAATGTTTGCCTTTAAACAAATAACCCTCATGCTTGTAGAATTTAGAACCAGAAATAGAAACGCTATGCAAATAAATATCACCAAAATCAGAATCGGTAGCATAGAGTTCGATAATGTGAGAAAATCCAAGCAATTTGGCATTTAGAGAAGTAATGAGCACGTACCTTCGAGATAGTGCATCGGCAACAACATTCTCTTTACCTTGCTTGTACTGAATGTGGTAAGGGAAGGCTTCAATGAATTCCATCCAAACGGCATGTCGCCGATTCAGCTTCCCTTGACCCTTTAGGTATTTCAAGCTCAAATGGTCTGTGTGGATGATAAACTCTCTCGGCATCAAGTAGTGTTGCCATGTTTCCAACGCTCTGACAAGAGCATAGAACTCCTTGTCATAGGTAGGATATCGGAGTTGGGCATCCTTGAGCTTTTCACTGAAATAGGCAATCGGTCGTTTCTCTTGCATCAGAACGGCGCCGATTCCTAACCCGCTGGCGTCGCACTCGATCTCAAACGCCTTGCTGAAGTCGGGCAATGCTAGCACGGGAGCGGCACAGAGCCGTTCCTTGAGGGTAGCAAACGCCTCCTCCTGTTGTTGCTCCCACCTGAAAACAACATTCTTTTTTGTTAAATCATTCAATGGAACGGCAATGGTGCTAAAATCCTTTACAAAACGCCGATAGAAACTCGCTAATCCATGGAACGATCTCACATCGGTAGCGGCCTTCGGCGTCGGCCATTCCCGTATCGCGCGGATCTTCTCTTCATCCACTTTAACGCCTCCTGCACTGACAATGAAACCAAGAAAACCAACTTGTTCCAATGCAAAAGAACACTTACTAGGTTTAGCATATAAATTCTGCTCACGAAGTGTTAGAAAAACTTCCCTAAGATGTAAAGCATGCTCATCCAATGATTTGCTATAGATTAAAATGTCATCAAAATAAACTACAACAAATTTACCAATTAAGTGCCGAAGTACATGGTTCATTAACCTCATAAAGGTGCTAGGAGCATTAGTCAAGCCAAACGGCATAACCATCCATTCATATAAGCCATACTTAGTTTTAAAAGCAGTTTTCCATTCATCCCCTTCTTTCATACGAATTTGGTGGTAGCCACTCATTAAATCAATTTTAGAAAATACTATACTACCACTTAATTCATCTAACATATCATCCAATCGAGGAATAGGATGGCGATACTTTACAGTGATTTTGTTGACTGCTCGACAATCAACACACATGCGCCAAGATCCGTCCTTCTTTGGGACCAGAATGACTGGAACGGCACATGGAGACAGACTCTCCCGAACGTACCCACGCGCAAGCAAATCGTCAACTTGCCGTTGCAGTTCCTTTGTCTCCTCGGGATTGGATCGGTAAGCCGGCCGATGAGGAATTGCCGATCCAGGAACAAAGTCGATCTGATGTTCTATGCCTCGAATCGGAGGTAAGCCAGGTGGCATTTCTTCGGGTAGAACATCTCCAAATTCCTGCAAGAGAGAAGAGATACCAATCGGAACGGTATGGTGCCGTTCCGTTTCATTTGAGGTTAAACAATAAGAGCGAAAACGGATAAGAAGTAGAGGACGGCTTGCTTCAAAACAATTGTTATGAGAAAGCATGGCTCTCCTTACTTCGCTCCCCTTGGCATATACACTCAATTTCTTTTTATTTACCTCTCCTTTTCTCTCAATGCCACTCTCAGCACACTTACTCTTTTCGTGCGAATGTTTACACTCGCCCTCTGCATGTTTACTGCTTTCATGCGACTGTTTACACTCTCCCTCTGCATGCTTACTGTTTTCATGCGAATGTTTAAGGCTCACACTCTCAGTGTTTCCCTCTATATATTTCACACTCAAACCTTCTGTTTTGAAATTTCATATTCAGCATGTGACTTAACAAGCCATTGCTGATCCTCAAACACTTCAGCTTGTGTTAACGGTGCCAAGGTGAACTTCTGACCATCCTTAGCCAACTTGTAGAGGTTCCTCTTCCCATCATGATTCGCTGCGCGATCAAACTGCCATGGGCGTCCAAGGAGGATATGGCTTGCTTGCATCGGCACAACATCACAGAGAACTTCATCTTGGTATTTGCCGATACGAAACTTAA
Organism: Viola odorata; assembly: GCA_963691705.1. Classification (NCBI taxonomy): domain Eukaryota; kingdom Viridiplantae; phylum Streptophyta; class Magnoliopsida; order Malpighiales; family Violaceae; genus Viola; species Viola odorata. Next base: position 37,358,107 of record OY829544.1, read on the forward strand.
CAAGTACCTGTTTGGTTACCTTAATACCGTTGTCATCCGTCATCCAGTGTAGATGATACGGTTTCGGATGCTTTACCGTTGGCAAGTCCAGCTTATGAACCATCAGCGCACTGGCACAGTTGGTGCAGCTTCCGTTGTCTATGATAATGGAACAGCCCTTGTGATCAATCACCCCGCGGGTGTGGAACAGATTGGTCTGTTGCTCCTCATCACACACTTCTTCTGTGGACTGTACGCTCAGGGTCCGTCGGATTACAAGCAACCGAACATGGTCACCTCTCTGATGGTCAATATCCGAATCGGTCTGACCGTTTCCCTCAGGTTCCGTTTCCTCCTGTTCATCATCCGATTCTTCCTCGCCAGTCGGCCTGATGATGAAAACTCTTTTATTTGGGCATTCTGATTTCTTATGCCCTCGGCCGTTGCACTTGAAACAGATAATTTCCTTAGTGGCTGGCCGATCCACTGGTGGAGTATAAGGTTTGGTAGGTGCCGTTTTAGAAGGAACAACAGCACTGGCAGATCCCTTCAAAACGGCAGGGGCCGTTTTGTCATCCTTATTCCAAGACGTCTTCTTCCAAGGTGTCGACCCAGTAGACTTATAGGAACTCCTAGCTTTCCTATGTTTCTCAATCTTTTGAGCCATATGAAGCATCTCCTCCATAGTGTTATATTGAGTCAGTTCCAATGCATCGGCAACATCTGCATTCAAACCAGCAAGAAACCGAGCCATCGTTACCTCAGTTTCTTCAGTAATCTTCGCTTGAGCCAAAGAAATTTCCATCTCATTAAAGTATGCTCCAACTCCCTTGCTGCCTTGCTTCAAGGTTTGAAGCCGTTGATGAAGCTCACGGTGAAAGTGGGCAGGGACAAATCGTTGTCTCATCGCCTGCTTCATCTCTTTCCAATTAGCAATCGGACCAGCTAAGGCAGCTGCCCTTTTCCGATTGAACTGCTCCCACCAATGACTAGCATACCCACAGAATTCGACTGCGGCGATCTGAACCTTTTTACCTTCCGAATAATTGTGACATAAGAAGATAGCATCTATTTTCCTTTCCCAAGTTATGTATGCATCAGGGTCGTCAGTACCCTCAAACGGAGGTATTTTCATTTTGATGCTGTTTAGATTAGCATCCAAACGGTCATCCTCCCGTTCTCTCCTACCATCACGACGGTCTCGTCTCTCCCTCCTCTGTCCATCCCTTGTATTTATCCAGCCTTCTCCCCCATCAGGTTCTCCTTCCCAATCAGAATATGGTAATTGTGGACCACGTCTGGCAAGTCGCCTAGGAGGGACCAAAGCAAGATTAGGCCGACGATTCTCATCACGTGGTCGACGGGCGTTGTCATCTTCTTCGGACAGATCAGACAAACGGCCATCACGTTGGTTATTCGCGGCTATAGGAACTGGATTAATGGTACCTAACGCTTCCACCTTAGCTAGCCTTGCATCGGCAGTTAGCTGCCGCTCATTTGCAGTTAATTGCCGTTCATTCAATGTTCGGAGCTGTTCCGTCATTATGGCTAGTATAGCCGATAGATCGGGTTGTTGTACTCCCTCTTGAGACATCCTTTACCTTTCCTGAAAGTCACAACACCAAAGAAAACGTAAAATTGCACTAACCTAGCACTCCCTTACGTGTTTACTCTCGTGTTTAATCACTCTAATAATCTCACAAAATCTCTCAAAATTCCCTGCAATGTTCAAGTGTTAGTGAGACTCAAGAATCCAAAGAAAAAGCTTCCAAGAAGACTCTCAAAGAAAACTAGCACGGAAAAGAATTGTGACACTTGATATTTGAGTAATTGCAAGAACAACCAATCAAACAAATAGCAAGTAGAGTAGAAGGCAATTTCAAGGAATCAAAGAAAGCTCAAAATTGACTCGAAAGGACTCAAACAAGTTCAATTTCAGTTATGATTGTAATACCCAATCGCAGTGCAATTTAATTCCTTGATAAATCTGGTTTTTATGGATCAAATACTTCTATATATTTTCGTATTTGCAGGATCGGATCCCTTTCTTTTCTTTGGGAAATTTCCCTGTTGTTGTTTTTTTTTTTTTTTTTTTTTTTTACAGCAAAACACAATTCAGTGTTTTGATCAGAACTTTTTACTCTGAACTCCGAATTGACCGATTCTTTTTGATTCGGAAGCCCAACAGATTCAGCTTTCCAACGAAACCATAATTACTAAAATCGGACTTTAGTCGCTATATATATGAATACAAGTTTGACAACTGAAGTTATTGATACTGAACAGAATTTTCTCTTGTATTTTGTGACCTTCTTGTGGGTAGAAAACGCAAGTAATTTAGCGAATTTCAACACAACAAACTGGAACGAAACACAACCAATTGTATTCAAGTAACTAACCAAGCACAGCAAAGAAATCGGTTTTGAATGGAGTAGAAAGAAATACCGATTTCAACGATGAAAACTTGAAAACAATTAAGATACTTACCAATCTTTGAACGCCTTAAGCTCCGCTACCAACTGATACGATCCTGGTTCCTTAGGATGCGTAGCACCAATTTTGATCTTTGTTCAAAGACGGATTTCCTGCGGAAATAGATAACTCGACGAGTACGAGCTTAGACCACTTAGCTAACCTGTGCTAAGAGCCCTAATCGATTTCAAGTCAAGGGTCTTGAATCGAGTTCTTAGGACTAGACTCAACAATGTGAGAATCACACTAAGATAAACGACACAATAATACAATTCCAAGATTTACTTGTATACGACTCAAGTATTGCGGACTCAAGAAGAACAAGGTTCAACCAACTTGAACAAGGGGCGGAGATTGAAGAGATTAACTCAATTTATTAAATAACAGCCAACTTAATAAAGTAGCCAAGTGGTTCCTTATATAGGTTACAAACAAACCCTAATAGTAAACCAAATAGGAATAGAAGTAGGACTTCCAAAATAGGAAGATAACTTAACTAATTAAAACTGTCTAATTAACTAATTAAGCTAAAATAATTAAAGTCAACAACTTGAACTTCAGTCAACGCGCGCTTCTAGACACGCGAAACGGGCAGGAGCCGTTTTGAGCAATCGGCACGCGAGACAGATGAGTGAAACGGCAATGGCTGAGTGAAACGGTCAAGTGCCGATTTAAGCAAAATGGACAAGAGCCGTTTTGAACGAATCGGACAAGAGCCGTTTTGGTGACAAACGGTCAAGTGCCGTTTCTGGCAGAATCATCTTCGGTCATTGTGAATGTAAGGAGATTCACAACTCTTGGTGTCTTCTCTCTAAGTGCAGCTTCCTCACTTGTCCTCTCACATTCCAGCTCCTTGTGAATGAGAGATGACAAACGGTCTTGAAGCTTTCTAGCTCTGGCTCGAGTCATTGGACCAGCTGGTGGTAACGGTAGTTGGATGCGTGGATTCGCATCAAATCTCTTTGGCCCGAAGAGGGAATATTCTGGGAATATTCTAGAAGCGCTCAGCGTCGAGGGCATGACGATATCTATGGCCTCGAGGGCAAGACGACTAAAGAGAATATACTTAGGAATCTGCGCAGAACTTTCTGGAAGACATCAGAGGGGACATGTGGGAGCTTGCCAGCAAGGACACGTGGAAATAACACTTTTGGGGCATCCAGGGCTCGATGATGGAAACCACGGCAAGGCCTCGATGGAAAACTTGGTGTCTTGGCCTCGATGCAAGTCTTGAAGCTTGAGATCCGCATAAATCACCCAGAAAGTACGTGTTTTCGCATATTCCTCTTTTTGGCCTAGATCTGCAATAAAGATGGAAACAATGGAAAATCAGCAGTATCATGGTTGGAATAGGGACAATAATGGAGAGAAAAATATGCATAAAATGCACACTATCAAACATCCCCACACTGCCCAATGCTCGCCCTCGAGCATTCACAAAACTTAAAACAGCCCAGGACAGAACAGACGCAATCAACTATGGCACAAGAATAAAACAAACCATCCAAAAAACTGGACTTCATCAAAACACACTCTGCCTAGATATACACCTGCATCAAATCAGTAGGATAACGACCCCTAAAGATGAGACTTTCCCACATCAGGCCCAATCACTAGCCATCCTCACAAAGTAATCAAATAAGAAAACTAGTAGTTGATCAAGCTCCTAATAAGTCCTAGATGAAATGGCAAGAAATTGACAGTAAGGTCTATGCACTCACACTCACAAATAGGGCTAGGTGTTTAACACTCAAAAGAATGCAAATAACATAGCACCAAACAGAATTTACATATCAATCCGAGTTAAAATCCACATACATGGGCAATCAATCAATCAAAAAGAACTTTGCATCTAAAAAGAAGGGGGAAGAGTGGGTACGGGCAAGATAGGAAGAAATAATGGGAAAAGAGAAAGAGAATCAGAGGAAAAAAAGAAGGAAAGAGAAAGGAGAAACATAAAAAGGAGAATAGAGAAGAAGATATCCAGCTCAAACCTGGAGAGATTCCTTGGCTAGAAAAAAGGAGAACTTGCGAGACAGTACTTGTCGAGGGCAAGACAGGATGCGGGGGCTACACAACAACTTCTCTTCTGGCAGGGAAGATCTTTCTTTGGACTGGCGCTGGTAGTGACTTCTTTTGTATTCGTGCCCAACCCCTTTTTCTCTTATATTGAAAGCAAGAACTACTTTCTTTGATTTTGAAATATTTTTGTTTTCAAATATATATTTTTTTTCTCTTTCTTTTTTTCTTTTTTTAATAAGGGGGGCACGAACCTTAGTGACTTGGACTTCTTTTGTTAGGGCAAGATCTCTTTTTTGATTTTCTTTTTGCAGCTTGCCCTAGATCTGCTTTCAGCACCGACACTTGCTTATAGGGCTTCCCCACACTTTGGCTTTTCTACTTGTCTAGCCCTTGACAAAGCCCTCTTCAAATATCACTCACCTGCCAAGGAAATGGATCAAGAAAAGTAAGCTCAAGTGGTTAGAAGATGAAACAGAGAGGGGTAGGGGTAGATGAGAGTCGAGGGCAAGATAAAGAATGCCCATGAAGCAATTCTAGAAGCGGGAATATTCAAGGAATATTCTAAAAGCGCTAGGCGTCAAGGGCATGACGATATCTATGGCCTCGAGGGCAAGACGACTAAAGAGAATATTCTTGGGAATCTGCGCGGAACTTTTTAGAAGACATCAGAGGGGACATGTGGGAGCTTGCCAGCAAGGACACGTGGAAATAACACTTTTGGCGCATCTAGGGCTCGATGATGGAAACCACGGCAAGGCCTCGATGGAAAACTTGGTGTCTTGGCCTCGATGCAAGTCTTGAAGCTTGAGATCCGCATAAATCACCCAGAAAGTACGTATTTTCACATATTCCTCTTTTTGGCCTAGATCTGCAATAAAGATGGAAACAAGGGCAAATCAGCAGTATCATGGTTGGAATAGGGACAATAATGGAGAAAAAAATATGCATAAAATTCTGAAACATCCCAGTGAGAGGATAAGGTGGGTTGTCCTGTCATGAAATTCTGAAACATCCCAGTGAGAGAGGATATCTGATTCTGCAAGGCGGCCACTTGGACATCTTGCCCTTGATTGTTGGCAAGGTCGTCTGAAGCATTCTTGGCCATGAGGTCTATTGTTGCCTTGGCAGCTGATGGGGTGAGAGCAGCCAGAGATCCTCCGGTCGTAGAATTGACTAAGGCCTTATCGCGGGCTTTGAGGCCTTCACAAAAATACTGAATAAGGGCGTGCTCCGTAAGGCTGTGAGAGGGGCAGCTAGATTGCATCTTCTGGAACCTCTCATAGTACTGGGCTAGAGTCTCTTCTTTCTTCTGGACTATGGAGACAAGTTGCTTGCGTGTTGTGTTGGAGATAGAAGTCGGATAATACTTCTCGATGAAGATCTTAGACATGTCCGCCCAAGAGTGGATGGATCTTGGTGGAAGGTCATAATACCAGTCGAGGGCATCGTCTTTGAGAGACCATTGGAAGGCGCGCAACTTGGCTTGTTTGATGCTGACACTGGCTGGTTTCATGGCCTCGCAAATAGAGTGGAGTTGTTGAAGGTGGCGGAGCGCATTTTCCTTGGTGACCCCTCGAAAGGTAGGGAGGTGATGCATAATAGCTGATTTCAAGGTCCAGTCATGCTGGACAGCGGGCCAGACTATGCAGCTACTTGCCATATCGGGAGTTGCATGGAAATTATCAATGGTTTGTTGATCTGGAGGGGGTGGTGGTGGATTCTCACGACGTTCATGGTTGTCAAGGTCTTCCATTGCTGGGAAATCAAAATGGGCTGCTATGGGGTTTTCGGGGTCACGATGGAGGAAGGTCAGATCTACGAAAAGTTGATGCTCGTGGTCAGCCAGATTGGAAGGATGGTTGTCGAGGGCAGGGTGTTGGATCACTCTACGCTGGGTAGATGTTCCTCTGGTTTGCCTCCGAAGATTTCTTTCCGTTCTGGTCAATTCGAGGTCTAGAGGGAGTAGATCTGGAGCAGATCTCCTGGTCATACAAAAACAAAAACACAATTAGTACCGTTCAATCCCCGGCAACGGCGCCAAAATTTGATCGTCACTCAAATATACTAAATATTTTCCTGATGCCTAGAAGCACAAATTAATGTGTACAGGGAAAGACAGGGTCGAACCACAGAGATTGAAGGAATAATTCGTTGATAAAGATGTATGATAGGGATAAATGCAACAGATTAAGAACAAGTAGCATAGGGGGGATTTATGTTGATTAATGAATTAACCAACGCAGAATATGGGAGCTAACAAGATAGAATTTCAAAGTCGATATCTAGGGCATGAAAGTAAGATATAATCCAGGGCAAGAAATATAAAATAGTTCGATAGCAAGAAAATGAGTAAAATAGATATTAATCAGATGGGGTGAGATCTTAGCAAAAGGTTTTTTCTTCGGGTTGTTTTCTAGGTTGGTCATTCATTGGCGCAAAAATATTCCAGACTCATGCACAGACCTGCTATAGGGACCGCGTTTCCACATCGCATCCCCTACTTACCTTCTTAGATAAAAGCCACCCCCCGTTTCCACATATGAGGTGACCTTGACGTTCCGCCATCCTCCCAGGCACGGATGCGGGGAGGCCACACTCAGAACGCCCATGAAGGGGAGGTAAGACAGATCTAGGGCGTGATAGCTCAGCTTGTCAAACTCGTACCACATACCCTAGATAACTGTTTACCTCTAGACAGAGGCCTCTCGCGCTGCCTCCGCTAGGTGTCTACTACTATCCCAAGGCTTCGCGTCAGGTATAACCCTGGAAATGACGTTACTCATGCAGAAATACTAACAGTTGATCAGGCCCTTAACATTTCTAGACGAGCATGGAGTTAAAGCGATAAACAATCATGTGTCAAAAGAGAATATATTAAGCATGCATTAGGCCTCTTAACCGAACCCTACAACCATTGAAACACCCTTTACTAAGAGGGTGATGCTTAGCTACTCATACTATAATATAAACAATAGATGATAATAAACATACAATAAATAATAGAGAGATTAGAGGAAACCGAAGAGATGAAATAGTATTAATCAAAAGCTTCCCCTTTTACAAAGTGCGGCTGCTCCAAAATGCTAAGAGGAGATGATCCCTTCAAATTAGGGTAGGAGAGAGTGATGTATTAATTGCCTAAGTTCAGTCGTCCTTACGAAAACCCTAAAACTTAGTTTATATAGAATAAAGCTAGCTAAGGGACAAAAACAACTAAGAGGAAGGAGGATGAATGGGGACGTGACAACACATGCCCTTTCAAAGGAATATTCTGGGATCCTAGTGCGCCTGACAATCTTCTAGAAACTCATGGAATCCCATGCGGATCTTTGAAGATGCTTCTCTTTGGTTTTGATTAAGAGAAGATGCAGAGTTGTTGTGGCCGAGAGACAGCGCACTGGTCTGGTTCGCGTCGAGGTCTTGACAACAATCTGGTCTTCTAGGCCTTGAGGCTGGGAATCCTCAGAAATACTCCAAAAATGCTTCTTTTCGATCTTTTCCCTCTTTAAACGCTAATCTGCAATAAAGATTGAAATAAGGGTCAAATAGCGGAATCAAGCCCACGAAAGGGCTAGAAAAGAAGGTAAAATCGAGATTATGAAACGTGCTATCAATTAACCTTTTCCCCTACCGTTTCCTGGATACACCCAGTAGCGCGTAGGTATCTACTTCGATCTTCTTGGGCTTACAGCCGAGACACCAAGAAGAATGACAGCTGCGAGATCTATTCAATCCTAGAGTAATCAAGTCTAATACCAAACAGAAACGCGTTATGAATAAGTGTGGAATCAATTAAATACAGATATGGATATTGATAAGAACAATTAGGCCTCATGCATATTCGTGCTCATGCTACAAATGCCTCTACTAAGAAGAAAGGGATTAGCTACCCATACTCATAATCGCAAGCAAATAATAATATATTAAGATGATAAAAATCCTTCATTGCCGAAGGAGCAAGAGTATGTGAAAGATAAAACCCGAAGAAGAGTTTCAAACTAGGAACGACCACCGTGATAATCCTCGATGCCTTGCTCTAATCCCTAAAGAGGGTATTTATTCTTCTAGGAAAGTAGCTAATTGTGGAAATTAAGGGAAATCCTAATTAAGATTAAATTGTATTTTAAATGCTCTCCTCCTCACAAAATAAAAAGATCGGATCAGATCAGCGGGACGCATCCATATCAGTCCGAGATTGATGCTCTAAATCGTCGGGGCAGGGATATCTTCTGCCAGCATCTTGATTCACTATTTGCTCTGTGAATTTCATTCCGCAGGAGAGGGATTGGTCAAGCAAGAGTGTCTTGGCCAATAGAGAGACTCCATCGTCTTGGTCCAGAATATTGATCAAGGGAACCAGCTGCTCCAAAAGGCACCTGAAATCATGCGCGAATCTTCCTTTTGCTTTCCTCCTATCAAGAGTTGCTTCCTGCAATAATCGAATGTTTTCCAAAGAAATCAATAGCATACCATTCGGAATTGCAAGAGAACAGGTGGTAAAAACCACTATAATTAAGCTCAATCATGGACATATGGTGGTCACTGATTTATGCCTTGGGAACCATGAGATTGAGGTGAGGAGGCTGTGAATAAATCAAGCCATGGAGAAGATGAAGCCCATTAATGGCTAATGGAGAGAGCTTGTGGTCCCGATTTTAGTGGAAGAAAAGAGTTGGTGGGTTAGAGATGAATGGATCTCCCTCATCTTTCTCTCTCCTCATCATTTTCTTTTTATAGTAGGTCAAGAGAGGGTTAAATACCAAAATATCCCTAGTGCAAAGTACAAAAATACTCCTCTGGTATTTATTAGTATTATTAGAAGCCCAGCCAAAAATGAGCCTGAGTGTTTACCAAGGGCTATCATTTTCGGTAGAGCATGAGAAAAATAATTCAAGTCCCTTAAAGAAGCAGTCACAAACATGATAGAGCAATTTATGAAATTTTCAGCGACAAAGCATGACCGTTAGTACTAATAAAAAATGAAGTAATTTGCTTGTCAATGTATAAGCATAAATAATACCCGTTTGGCGGTGGCGCATGCTTGATGCATGTTCGTGAAAGATAGCCCAAGCATGTAGAGGGTGTAATTAATATAATAATACATACCGGTATATGGGGCCGGTAACATGTCACCCGTTTAGTGTTAATTGTAGATGACACCCGCTTGCTCGATCCAATTACCTGTGTTTGCTAATGTGTGCATGCATGCTACCATACATGTTTTCCATAATATGCATGCTACCGTGCATACAATCCATTAGCTTTTTCAGATGACATAGCAAAAAAATATATACGCATGTCGATAGTAATAGTAAATTTAAGTATCAATGGCACATTTTTGCTTCAAGCATTACTTGTCTATTACGACAGACACCGCGAGAATTAAAAGCTTTAAGAGAGTGTAATTGTACCTCGAAGCTTTAATTGCTCAAGTTATCGGATGATTTTTCACATGGCTTCCAGATGGTTACCGGATTGCTTCCGGGTTGCTTTTCACATGGTTACCGGATTGCTCCCGGGTTGATATTTATTTCCTGAAATGTTAGGTGTATAATAATTTTAACGGAGAAGAAAACATGACAAGTAATTTTCTTTCCGTTTAGATATCCTGCACCGTTAGATATCATATAATGATAATATTTCAACAATGAAGACAAAAGTCTCTCTCTCTTTCATTAACGCAACCTGAAAATGGTTGTTAATAATTTTAGGAAAAAATGAGCTAAGTCCTTTCCTTGCCATTTGTTATCTCCTTCCGTTTTATTTCCTAAAGATGTTAGGAATGATAACAGTGTAATAATAATGAGAAAATATCAAGTATTTTACTCCATTAGGATAGTCTATAGCATTTATCAATAAAACTTCAATGACTGAAAGAGACTGAAGTCCTCGCCTTTTGCTTCCCCGTTGATTTCCTGAAGATGTTAGGAATAATAACAGTGTAATAATAATGAGAAAAGATCAAGTCATTTACTCCGTTAGGGTAGTCTGTAGCATTTATCCGTAAAACTTCAATGACTGAAGGAGACTAAAGTCCTCGCCTTTTGCTTCTCGGTTGATTTCCTAAAAATGTTAGGAATATTATCAAGGGGAGATTATTTTGCAATCCGTTTGATTACCTATAATGGTACAACCTTTGTATTTCTTTGAAGACCTCTTTGGCTCTGTTAGTGTCCCTAAGTCATGTCACCGTCTGATTACCACAGGAATGGGCTTAGGAAGCTTTACTAGACTTATCAAGCTCTCGTTGATGAGGCCGTTAGCGTACCCAGGCAGCACCTGAGTAGCCCAATAAGTTTACCGGGCTCTCACCAGTAAAGCGTACATCCTAAGTCGTACCACCGTCTGATAAAGCAGGACCGGAATGGGCTTAGGTGATGCCGTTAGCACACCCAGACAGCACTTGAGTGACCCAATAGGTTTACCGGACTCTCGCTGGTAAAGCGTGCATCCCTAAGCCGTACCACCATCTGATAAAGTAGGACCGGAAACTGCTTAGGTGATACCGTTAGTGCACCCAGGCAACACCTGAGTGGCCCAATAGGTTTACCGGGCTCTCGCTGATAAAGTTGTCTGTATTCACTGCCATGCATCCACTTGTTGAAAAGACGGAGATGGGTCCTGGTAGATACCCCCTTGAGTATTATATCCACTGCCATGCATCCGCTTATTGAAAAGACGGAGATGGGTCCTAGCAGGATTCTTGGTTGTTATATCTGCTACTACTCGTACGTACGTCGATGGATTGTGGTGGATTGGCCGCGTACCATTCACACGTATGCCGATAGATTATGGTGAGTTGACGATTGTATCCGCTACTACTCACACGTATGCCGATGGATTGTGGAGGATTAGCCGCGTACCATTCACACATATGCCGGTAGATGATAGCGGTTGATTGTTTATGTATCACAACCTGTAAAAAATCAAGAGAACTCGCATATGTATATATTATTTTTTAACGTGGTTCGGTGTTAAAACCTACGTCCACAGTGTTGTTATTCACAGAGGATATGAAAAATCCTAGAATAAGGTAAATAGGTACTGCTGGATCATGGCGAGTACCCTGTTGATGGAGAGCAGCACTTGCTGTCTTTCTTTGTAAGAATCTGGATTTCTGGAATCAATCATAGAAAACAGAACAACTATGCAATTAACTGTTGTTAGAATATTTATATCACAAATAATGAAGCATGTAATCGGTGGGCAGAAATTTTTCCATACTGATAATGATGGGTCGTTATTCACCCAATAACTATTATTCAAAAAAGTGTTCATCCGGGCTAGATATTCACCCGATAACTATTATTCTGAAAATTGTTCATCCGGGGTAGATATTCACCCGATATATTTCATCCGGATACTATTCAGTCTAGATACTAATCTCCTGATATAAAAAGATTCACATAAAGACGAATTCTCCGGATATATCTCATCTGAAAATTCTCAGTACATATCAGTTCAAATCCATAATCAGAAGACCAATGATAAGCAAATATGTAAAATGAATCGAGCAAGTAGAACTCCATAACTATGGAGTAGGAATATCGGAATATCATCAAACAATAATTTCCAGAAGACTGGCAGCTACTGAAGTACAAAGAGTAGGAGAACAATAATCTCCATGTGAGCATGCCAATTTAATAAGCATATGGAGAGCCTTTAGATATCAAGGAACTCACTTGATTATCTAAATTCTCTCAAGGAGAGCACCAAAATGATAATAATAGAAACGGGGTGTGGGCAATTATGTAATATGGTACCTGGACCGTGGTAGATACAACCCGAGTAATTCTGCTCCGAGTATGGTTGATCTATGGGTCCTTTTCGTTCCTTCTGTAAGTACCTGAAAAGGACGTCGGGGGGTCTCCCTGGCATATACATTCCGACGATCAAGTCAGTTAACAGTCATTACGAGTATATATTCAATATATTAATCGTATGCTTAATTGTATAAGTAAATATACCTCGGAGGTATTTACGATTGTGTCATTATAATTAATTTGACCATGTTACTATTCACAATAATTACCATAGTGCCATTATTGGTCCAACTTACTATTCATTGTCACTGTCTCCTCCCATCCTACCGTCTGGTTGTTGTTGGCTCCTCTCCGCTATTTGGTTGCTGGAACCGTCTGGTTAGAGGGAGCGCATGTTGGTGATGTCGCGGGGTGTATGATGGGAGTGCATCTCATTAGAAAGTACAAAGATGAGGATGATGCCGGGTCCGTCCATGTATGCGCCGATAGCTTGCCAACCCGATAGCTTGCTAGCCCGGTAGCTTGCTTCCTGTTAGCTTGCCGATAGCATGTTGGTCGTTTGATGGAGGAGGATAGCATGTTGGCCGTTTGATTCCTTGAAATCGCTTGGTTCTTGTATGCCAAATAAGTACCTCGTGCAATTGTCAAATATTACCATCATGCCATTATTAAATATAAATGATTGTGGCTTCTGTCTAAGGCAATGCTTTGCGCTGAGGGTGAAGACAAGAGAGGCAAGATGGAGGGCAACTGGAGATTCAGAGTGGTCGTGGTTGCCCACGACGGTGATGAACCAGCTACAAGCAGGGCGGCTATGACTACCTTTGCCATCAGCGCCTCCGTCTGCCATGGACTCACGGTCATCGTCATGAATATAGTTGCAGGAGATGACGGACTTGCAGGGCTTGTAAACTGAGGGAGTGGGACATATGGTGGTCACTGATTTATGCCTTGGGAACCATGAAATTGAGGTGAGGAGGCTATGAATAAATCAAGCCATGGAGGAGATGAAGCCCATTAATGGCTAATGGAGAGAGTTTGTGGTCCCGATTTGAGTGGAAGAAGAGATGAATGGATCTCCCTCCTCTTTCTCTCTGCTCATCTTTTTCTTTTTATAGTAAGTCAAACGAAATGAGTTGTAAAATTATAGATAGTAAATCCTTCAAGATATAATTTTAGAAGTTGACTTGGATAGTAGTGTTATTTTGTAATTTAATTTTAGAGGTTGACTTGGATAGTAGTGTGTTATTTTGTAATTTTATTTATATATATTTTTTAATCAAAGATCGGGTGTTTCTCACACTAATTATATTATGGGTTGATATGTGGAGAATGCCCTTGTCTTTATCATCCATCCTAAAACAAACAAAAAATGCTCAAAGTTCACTATCAACAGTTATGAACATGTACCAAGGGAGACTATCAAGGGTTGATGTGAGTTCCATTTGTCTTTAGTGGGCAAGTGAAATATAGGATTCGTTACCATACACTAATGTCTAATAAAAAATCTCAAGACGTGTCACCAAAAACTAGTACTCAATTCCAAAATTGATAGTTGTCGAGACCATAAAATGTACACATCAAAATACTACAAATTAGTTCTTGCCCATGAGCAAATAGAATCAGTCGATTCGTCTTGTACTTGCTCAACAGCAACTAAAAGTTTCGAAAAAGGTTCTCAGTACTACACGGAAATAGTATATGAAAGAGTCATCCCTTGAGAGATCCAAGTGCTTACTAGCTACTGTTGGTTTCTCATCGAATAATGGTTTATCGCCTCTTCTTGCTTCCTCTCGAGGCGTTTGATTTGGATGGGCTGATGACCAGGTACACAAACAAAAAGATGATGGAGATGACAGAAATTAGAGATCCATACTTGCCTAGCAGATTCTGCAAACAGAAGATCATGTTAAATAGAAAATAACAAAATCCTTCTACAAACAATGGGAAGATAAACAAGATATTTCGGAGATTTAAAGAAGCGCAACTAACTAGGAGAAAACCGGTACATTGAAGATTCATTCAAGTAAAGGTGGTAGGATTAAGAAATGGAGGGTGCAATGATTTTTGTTTTTTTATCACATCAACAAGTTTTGTGGCTGTCCAAGTTTCTGATGCATATTCAAATAACTTTCATAAACTGAACAAAAATAGTAAGACAACTTGTACCTTAACCTGAAAAGGTTTGGTCCGCACCAGAGGTAGTTGACATGCAACAGGAAAACAAAAAACACCAAGCTTTAGTGAAATGTGGAAAGAAGGTGAAAGGTGCTCGAGCAAAAGTAGTAAACCAATACACGCTTGAAACTGAAACAAGAAACCTACCCAGTCAAACTTATTCACAGGAGGTCTTTCAGCAAGTACATCCAGAGGGAGTATGGGGGTTGTATATGCTTCCTATAATCAAGTAAAAGTCAGAATGAAAAGACTAAAAGATACAAGACGAGGAAAAAGAAACCTAGAAGACATGTAGGTGCCAAAACCTGAAGAGCAGCCTTTGTGGGGATGCGGAAAGTAATTACTGCTGGAGAACCATAAAACATTCCTTTCACTTTGCCCTCCAATTCAAAAGTGTGTGACAGTATGCCACCACTACAAAACAAAACAGCAGGAAACATTACATATTAAGTGAACACAAAAACCTAAGTAAAAATAGATTGCAACTACTCAAAGGCAGGACATACGCATCAAGCCTTTCCCATGACTGAGAAGTGTTGCCACTGACCACGCTGAATATTTCTTGAGGCCAATTAGGATCAGTAAGACTTACATCATAGGCGGTCCTGGAAAATCACCAGAAGAAATAGAGTAAAGTAGGTAGCATTCACCACAGTCTCAACAAGTAGATTAAGTTAGAAAACCATTTGAAGACCCCACACTTTAAGAAAGTTTGCGGGTTTTTCCATATTTTATGTTGCTCTTCCACTTTAAAACAAGTCCTCAAAAAAATAAACAAAAAAAAAATCTTCTAGCAAGTCTAACCAAGCATTGTGGCACTATAATTTCTTAATTTTACCAGCAAAAACATAGCTGTCATATGCATGATTAGCTTGACAGTTCTTGTTGGCAATTTCAAGATATTACAGAAGCAAAAAGCTTTATTGAACAGGCAGATGAAGTCATAGCACTTAGCAGATGCAGGTCACAATGTACTGACCAATTGGAGACAGCCCCCAAAACATAACAAAAAGGGAAAAAACAATTGTTTATCTTAGTTCGATTAGAAAAAAATCAACTAAAAATTATCTTCCAACAAGTCCAACCAATCAATGTGGCACTTTAATTTCTTGAATTTACCAGCAAAAGCACAGCTATCGTTGATATGATTTAGCTCAATAGTTCTTGCTAGCAATTTCAAGATATTAGAGACACCGAAAGCTTGATTGAACATATGGATAAAGTCATAGGTCCTAGCAGATGCAAGTCATAATGTACTGACCAATTGGAGACAGCTCCCAAAACATACGAACAAACAGGGAATAAACATTGTTTAGGTTTGAAAAAATAAACAAAAAAATATCTTCTAGCTAGTCAAGCCACTACAATTTCTTAAATTTACCAGCAAAAGCATAACTGTCATGGATATGATTAGCTTAATAGTTCTTTTTGGCAATTTCAAGATATCAGAGAAGCAAAAAGCTTGATTAAACAGGCGGATGAAATCAGAGGTCTTACCAGAAGCAAGTCAAAATGCACAGAACAATTAGAGACAGCCTCCAACACATAAGAACAAATAGAGGAAAGAAAGACAGTTTCCATGATTTTTCAAAATTAAACTACGAGAAACTATCTTCTAGCTAGTTCAATCAAGCGATGTGGAGCTATAGTTTCTTAAATTTACCAGCAAAAGCACAGCTACCATGGATATGATTAGCTTAATAGTTCTTGTTGGCAATTTCAGGATACTACGGAAGCAGAAAGCTTGATTGAACAGGCAGATAAAGTCATGGGTCATAACAGATGCAACTAAAAATGCACAGAACAATTTGAGACAGTCTCCAAAACATTTGAGCAAATAGAGGAAATAAAGACAGTTTCTCTTAGTTCAATTTGGAAAATTCATAAAACTTATCTTCTAGCAAGTCCAATCAAGCAATGTGGCACTATAATTTCTTAAATTTACCAGCAAAGCACAGCTACCATGGATATGATTAGCTTAATAGTTCTTGTTGGCAATTTCAAGATATTACAGAAGCAGATAATTGATTAAACAGGCAGATGAAGTCAAAGGTCTTAACAGAGGCAAGTCAAAAGATCAAATTGGGAAAAAGACGATGGTTTCTCTTTGTTTGATTTTAAAAAACAACTAAAAGTTTTCTTATAGCAGCAGTGCTGTCTGCGATTCTACCCACTCCTTGCACACACCAGCTTGCGTAACATTGTTTTGCATTGGAATAATTAGAACGACATTACGCTAGAACAGGTCAAAAAGAAAGTATTAAAGCCAACTGATACACTACTATTGAAAACAAGTTTATCCTCTCAGCTCTCGTGATACAAACAGATAGATCACTTCATCGAGGCAATCATAAGCAAAAGAACAAAACGAAACAAAACACAAATCAAATCATCACTTCCAGTTGACTTCCTAAATCGTGCATAAATAAAACTCTAGATCCGCACACACATATCACAAAAATGAACGCAAACACAGCAGGATATGAACTAAAGTATTAGAGCTGATCGGGTAAAACTTACGAAGATCCTTGATTGTAGATGTCAATGGAGACAGACACGCGCTCGGCACCAGATTTGAGGGTGGAGACAGTAGCTTTCTTCTGGGCGACGATGAAAGGGACATCTGAACTGGCGAGCGAAGAGGACGACAGATGGAAGAGGCACAAGAGGAGAGAGATCAGAGGCTTTGTCAGCTTAATCGCCATTTCAGAGAGGTGGCTGATGTGGTGGAGATGAGGTTTTCTGGTTCTAGATCTGAAGCTGGTGGATTTATCGACGAATAGCGTTTTGGGAGGAAGGATAATAAAATACCACAACTAGTAAAAGACGACTCACGTGTCAAAATTAAAAAATCAAAGCTTCATTTCACGAGATTTTTTCTCTTCTTCTCTTTTTTTTCTTTTTCCCCTCGAGCTTGAGGATTAATTATCAATTTCTACACCCATACCTCCCATGATGGGCCAAAGTGTACACCCATACCTCCCATGATGGGCCGACAAAAGCCCATGGACTATAAACCAAAGTCTAGAATGTCGAAAGCCCATTGACTAAAAATCAGCAAACAATGAGTAGAACCGAACCGGGGTTAGCGCACCCGGCAGTCTCTAATCTTACCATTTTCATTTTTGTTAGTTTCCAATGGCTATTTTTATTCGATTTAATTCTGCACGTTACCTACGGTAGTTGCCCGAGGTCTCTGTTATCATAACAGTCATTAACGTCCGTTAAATTCATTATTTTATTAATTTTCTGAAAAAGCAACTATGCGCGAGACCCACCTCGTCAGCTTCCACGGAAAGCTTTGTTAAGTCCGTCACGGTCCCGTGAATGGCTTTAACAGACAAATTTTTTTTCTTTTTCTCCTTTTTTTCCCCCGTTTTCTCCTAAAAAAAAATTAACTAATTTTTTGGTCCACTAATTAATCAATTCATCCAATCCACCGAATCATCAAACCATCTGCCAAATTAATTCAACCAAAACCACCATCAACCGAACCCTCAACCCACTCCGGCCAACCACCGAAAATCAACCCGCAACCCAGCCACACCACCGAACCCAGCCATAGCCGGACGTCACCACCGCTCAACCCACTGCCAAACCGACACGTCACCAAACCGGACCACCACATCACCACAGCCGGACCGATCCACGGCCAAAATACCACCCATCAACCCTTCTCCTCACCCACCGCCGATCCAGCCATTACAAAGAAACCCATACCAACCAAACCCGAAACCCACACCAACCAAACCCAAATCAACCAAACCATCATCACCACCGTACCTCCATCGCGGTGTTGCCCCAAGAGCCGAGAAGAGAAGGAAAGAAATAAACCATAAAGGAAACGAAGAAGAAGACAGGGAAAGAAATAAAACAGAAAAGAGAGGAGAGTGAGCTGCTGTGAAAGAAGAGGAAAGAATAAAAAAAGAAATGAAATTCAAAAGTAAGTATCCCATTTGGTTGTTTTTTTGGGTTTTATTTGAGGGTTGAAAAACAAAATGAATTTGATGAGTACCCATTTGCTGGTTCGTTGGTTTTCGAATGCTTGGATGTGGGTTTGCTTGGATTTGGTTTGAAAATTAGTGGACCAAGTCGTTTGGTGGAAATGGTTGATTTGGATGATCTTGTTTTAGTAGATCTGAAGTTGAAATGATGAGCTATGAGACTTAAGTTAGAAGAAAGCATCCAATTTGATCTCATTTTTAAGAAAAGCTAGTTGACATTTTAATTTCCTTCCTTTTGGAGCAACGTATTTGCCTGCATATGTCATAATTGTGTGCTCTCCATTGATGGTGACGATGAAGAGAGGGAGGAAGAAGAAGAAGGTTAGTAGATGTGGGTCTCACGGTGGTGGTGGAGGCTACGGATCTGGAGGCGGCGGTGGCGCGGTGGCAGGAAGAAGAAGAAGGAAAAAGAGAAGAAAAGAGAAGGAAAGGAAAATAAATATTTTTTAAATTTGATTTTTTTTAAATTGGTTAGTTAGTTCATAATTATTCAAGTTAATTTGGTTTAAATTACTTTTTCCGGTTTTTATTAAACGATTCTTACTCTTTGAGTACGCATATTAAGAAAGTCGGATGATTTACTATTTGATCCAAAAAAAAATCGTATTTTTTTTCGAGATTAACGTACGTCCGAGAAAAAATTCGGGGTAAAATTATCTCAAATAGTAAGTCATCCGGCTTCTTTAATATGTGTGCCTAAATAGTATGAGTCGTATAAAACAAACCGAAGGGAGTAATTAATTAGGATAAAACGTTTGAGTTAGCCGCTTGTGGGTCCCGCAATTAAAATTTAACGATTTCAAAATAGGACCGTGACAGAATTAACGAAGTTTCTTGTGAAAGCTTTGGAGGTGGGTCCCATAAACTTACAACTTTTCAGAAAAATAATAAAATAATTGAATTTAATCAACATTAGTGACCGTTGTGACAACAGAGACCTCGGATGACTGACGTAGGTAATGTGCGGGATAGAATAAAAATGGCAATTAAGGACTAACAAAAAAAAATGGTAAGAGGGTGCGCAGCCCAACCGAACCCACACTAATAAATAACAATAAAATTAAAAGTAACCGGATCAGAATTCAGAACACGAAGAAAAAGCTAAACAGAACCGACAGATGAAACGAAAGACGCACATGCACTTTCTTTCTGACAAATAGTGGCAATATTTATCACGTGCGGACCCCATTGCCTTTACATTCACGTCGGCATCCCAATTCTCAAATCTCAAGTCGTCTCTCAAACCCAATGCGTATCATGTGCTCAAACTCTACATAATTTTCCACTTTCTTATTTCTAAAGATAAATTTCCAAAACAAATTAAAAGATGTCTTAATTAAATTGTGTTCGTGGTTTTTTTTTTTTTTTGGATAAATATTTGTGTTCATGGTCTTAACTAAAGCTCACGTGCTTGAATTTTCTATATGAACTTTGTCACCCTTTGAAATTTTATTTAATTCAATTTTGGACATTACAATAATCAAAAATCAAATAATTTTAACAAAAAAATATATTTTAGAACCGTTTAGGATATTTTTTTCTAAATGAATTAACGTTTTAAAAATTAGTTAACTTTACTCTCACATTAGAAGTTGGTCTAAGTGTATGTATCACTTCTTATAAAACATTTTGTTTTCTCTTATTAATTACTATGGCCTTTTGCATACTCAATTCATTTATACTACTCCCTCTGGTCCGAAATGTATGACTTCTTCACATCCCAATATTCAATAAGGAACGCATATCGAGAAAACCGGATGAGGCACTATTTGACCCCAAAAAATTCCGTACTTTTTTTGAACGTACGTTAATCCTTAACGTACTTCCGAGAAAAAAATTCGGGGCAAAATTATTTCAAATAGTGACTATTCCGGCCGTCTTAAGATACGTTCCGAAACAGTAAAAGCAAATACTAAAACGTCATACATTTCAGACCGAAGAGAGTACTACACTGATTATATTCAACTTGTATAAATATTTAATTAATTAATTAATTTAATTTTTTATAAGGGTATACTTTCAACTCTTTTTGAATAAAAAACTATTAGTATTGTTATATCTTTTAATTTATGATAGAACAAAACGGTGTATTTACCAAAATATTAGATTTTCTATTTTCTAATTGTCGTTTTGTTTTTATTAAAATTTAAAGTTGTATAGTTACTTGTTTGAATCATTTGTTAATTTGTTTTATATATTGGCTTTAAATTAAATGTAAACATTTTTTAAGGGCTCATGTATTGCCATCAAAAGAATTCACGTGTTCATGAAAGAAATATATATTATTTTCAAATTTTCAAATTTTAATTGTATAGATTTATTTTGGTATAGCTTAAATTTTGAGCAAAGAATATTTTTAGGACAAGTGCTTTATCCCCGGAGTGAATCGTGATTACTAATAATAATCAAAATCATTGCACTTATTCAACTACCATCATTTTCACATATCAATGATGATATACCATACACTCTTTCACTATCGTAGTATCTATCTCCTAAAGGGGGGAAAATATCTCTTTTCACTTATCCTACAGGGTTTTTTGTTTTTGCATTCAATCAAGAAATTCAACATAAAGTTTGCATCTTTTGTTAATTCAAGCATTTGGGTCTTCTTGTTTTTTGTTGCTGAGACCATGGAGGAGCAATCAACTCCAAAAAAATCAAGAAACATTTTCCCCTTTCTGCTGTGTGAGTTCTGCAACACAAAAGCAGCAGTCTTGTATTGCAGGGCTGACTCTGCCAAGCTCTGTTTGCTCTGCGACCATGAAATCCACTCTGCAAATGCTCTATCACTCAAGCATGTACGGTCACAGATCTGTGAAAATTGTAGAGCCGAGCCAGCCTCCGTTCAGTGCTCAACAGATAATCTTAATCTCTGTCAAGATTGTGATTGGGGTTCACACAACAACAACTGTGCTCTTTCCTCTCTTCACTCAAGAACCAAACTTGAAGGGTTTTCTGATTGCCCATCAACTAATCAGCTTGCTGATTTTCTTGGGTTTGATATGAAACCTAAAAATTTGATGTATTCAGGATCTGGGCCTTGTTTGTTTGAGCAGAAAGTTTGTAACTTTCAAGATTTTGAGGTACCAAGTGATGGGTCTGCCGTGTATTTGAGGTCTGGCAAGTGTAGGGAAGAGGTTTATGAGCAATTGGTGGAGTTGGGGAAGAGGGAAATGGTGAGAGTGGATGGAGATGGAGATGAATTGGGACCTGAGACACCGCCGGCCAGCAGATGTGAAGAGCAGGGAAATGGGGAGGAGGAAGAGGAGATGTTGCATAGGCAAACACCATTTACTTCATTGCTTATGATGCCACATGATTTGGGTGTGATGGAGAATGATTGTGGAGCAGCTGAAGGAGATCTTGTTTGGAATTGCAACTCTACATATCAGGGAGCTCAGGTTTGTGTCCAAATGCATGGAGTATTCATAAATATTTGTTAAGTTTAGACTTTAGAGATTGGATTTCTATTTAGGGTATCTCTTCATGTGCATGGAATAGGTTTTGTAGGGTGAGTTTCTTCTTTGGGTAATTAGTTTAAGACTAAACTAATGACTCTGGCGCTTAGTAATTATTTAATTTAGGCTAGTGATGTGTCACCTGTCTGATTGAACTTTCTCTCTTTTTTTAGGTCCTTTTGTTATTACATTAAGTTCCTTACATTAACCTAGCCACACACATGTTCTTCCAAAATATTTGGAGAAATTGAACTTTTTAAGATGTCATTTGTCTCTTTGCAGTAATGCTGTTAACCTATCCTTGTATAGCTCAAACCCATTGCTTAGCCAGTGCTCATGAATAGTCAGCCTTGGGGACAGATAAGGGAAGCATGTACTTTGATCTGTTTGAAACATTGGGCTGGGAAGATTGTATAGCTTATTTTTTAGCAGAGTGCAAAATATTTAGGCAGATATAAGTTGAAAATTCAATTGGTTAGGGCCTTTATGTTTGAAAATATGATTGGTTTTATCATTGTTGTATTGTTGACACTCAACTTTATTGTTGTTAGATTATAGCACGAAGGGTAAATTTTAAATGCCATCAAAACATTAATCTCAATTATGTTTTTGTCAACACCCAACTGTCCTGAACTAGCTTCAACAACATGCATCCAGACCCTAATAGTGTTTGCGTAATATGTATGCTCTTATGGGAAAGAAATGAGTTGTACTTTCTCTAATTAATAAACAAGTTTTGTAGTTAATCTTCACTCTTAGTCTTTCAGATATGGGATTTTGAACTTGGAAGATCAAGAGATTGTTCAGAACCCGATCCTAAAGATGAAGGATATGACACAAAGGTTCCTGGTTTTTCTATCAAGAATTATGTCAATTTTGCAAAAGAAACTGGCTTGACAGCAGCAAATATGTTTGATGACACATATGTCATGAGCTGCAACTCTACAACCGGCGGAGATATCATGGCAGGAAATGTAAGTTAATCCTACTGCTGTTAGATCATAAAAGTACATGTCTGCTGCTAAAAGTGTAGGTGTCTAGACCATGTAAAGTGATGTCTCTTTTAAGTTAGAATTAGAAAATTCTTCCGTGTGATCTTGCAAAGATGGTTGATTTGCTTGCAATTATTACCGAGCAGTTGAGCATCTTCGTTCTTGGATATGACGGTTGAAAAGAGGTTGAATTTACAAGATTATGTGAATGCCTACTTGTCTCTGGTGGTTCTTTCAGTATTAAAATGTTGAAGCTTGAGAACTAATCGAGTATAGTGTTGATTCTTTAACAGTCATTTCCCAAAGTTAGCCCCTTTCAACAAGTAAATAGCTTCAAAAGTTAAAAGCTTGTTCCTTGGCACTCAGGTCTATTGTCCTGCAAAATTTCAACTTTTTTGTATTCACATTTTATGGTTTGCATTCAGCTGAGCAGACAGATTAGATGCAGAAGTCCTGTCATTTGTGAAACCGAAGTGAACAGACTTGATAAGATGTTTTCGTTTGATTACTGAATTACAGTTTCTTTGAAATACAGAAGACGAAATTCAATCAAGTGATCACTTACTAGCGCCTGCATAGAACTAGGATTGAGACCCGAATCTTGCATAGGTTATCTGATACCATTCATGGTATTGGCACATTGCTTAATTTGCAGGGTTGTTGCGATGGAAAATTGCTGAGGCATGCATCAATGACAGATGAAAGCAACAACACAACGCTAATAGGACTAGCACCAGAATCCTGGCTGGGTGGTTCTAAAGCATGTGGCAACAGACCTGTCCAGGAGACGGAGCAGCCTCCTCTTACTGGGACCAAGAATGCAGATGGGGTGAAACCAAAAGTTGACCTGAAAGTTTTTGCTCAGAACCGAGGCAATGCAATGATGCGGTACCAGGAGAAGAAGAAAAACAGAAGGCAGGATATACCATTTTTATTTTGGTTTTGTATATTGTCATTCTCTAGCTTGTTTCCTCTTCACCTGTGGAAATTTAGGCAAGTTTCAGTATCTGTCACTAAGTGGTGCCAAACTATATATGAACAGGTACGAGAAGCGCATCCGATATGAATCAAGGAAGGCCAGAGCTGACACGAGAAAGCGAGTGAAAGGTCGGTTCGTGAAAGCAACTGAAAATTGCTGATGGTGAAGCGCATGGCAGGAGTAAAATGCTGCCATCTGCATTATATGGTAGGGTAGATATTGTAGTGTATGTTAATCTATGTTAGGTAGATAAGTTTCCCATAATTAGGATCTCCAGACCCATTGGAATTGACATTTCATTGAAATATATAAAACTTCATATTTGTGGTAAATATTAGCTCCAAACTTTAGAAGAAGATTCATACATACAATACAAAAGAACAAAACAGTATGGAATTTTAATAAAACAAAATCAAACAAAACAATTTTCTAATGACACTAATTGGTTGAATGCCACTAAAGTTTGCACAGTATCGCCTTGGAGCTAAAGTACTTATAACATGCAATTACTTCGATCAAATGGATTTGAGAGAGTAAACAACTCACATCGTTTTGTTACTGGGTTTGACCTCGGAAACTGATACGATCCTAGTTGCGTAGGATGCGTAACAAGTAATTCCCGATCTAGTTCTAGGCTTGGATTTCGAATGCGGAAAATAACTCAACAAGTACGAGCTTAGACCTGAGGACAACCTGTGTCAACCAACCTAATCGATTTCAAGTGAGGTTCTTGATTCGATCCCGCGACCTATATTCAACCTGTGAATATCAACCTTGGGCGACGACTCAATGGAGCGGATTTTTGGGTTTTACTTGCTATCCTAATCGAGTATCCGGACTCAAAGAGGGACAAGGTTCGCGAAGAACAATTGAGAAAACTCTCTAGTTTTTATTTAAAAAATAACGTAATCAAAATAATGAAGAAGGTGGCTCCTTTAAAAAGGAGAAACCCTATATCCTTACAATGGGAAACCTTCCCTTAATAGAACTCCTAATTAATTAATTAAAATAAATTCAGACTAATTTAATTAATTAATAAAAATAGCTAAATAAATAATGGAAGGTCCGAATTTGCAGTCACTAGAGTCGTTGACGCTAAGGCATAGAGTCATTAGCGTCAACGACGCCAACCTCTGTCTAAGAAAGCCCTTCAAAACAGTCACTAGAGTCATTGACGCTAAGGTTAGAGTCAATGACGCTAACCGCTGTTTCTTCAAGATATGCTTGTCCATATGCTTATTGCAAGCGTGCGATGCACCATACATGATACATCTTGGGATCGTATCATTCCCTCCCTCTTCGGAAAGATTCGCCCTCGAATCTTGTTCAATGCTCTCTGCCCAAGAAAGTTCTACAACTGCAATTCCATGCTCCATGAACACTCGCCATCTCTTGCGCTTCCTTGGTTGCCAAATGGTGTAATCCGCAACACACACAATTTGTGGGCACTTGAAACAGTTCACAAGATGTGGGACTTCCTCGCATTCTAATTCTCTGTAGATGAACTGTGATGACTTCTTTTGCAACTTCTTATTCCTCGAGCGAATCGTTGGTCCGTTAGGTGGCAAGAGTATTCCGTCTGATGCACTAGGATTCGCATCATTCTCTCCCCCTTGGCAAGGATTCGTCCTCGAATCCGGACTTAAACCTGCAGGACAATACCTTAAGTTAGTAACATCAAAATAATCACAAATGGAACCATACCAACCCTTTAAGTTCAACTTGGTTGCAATGTCATTGAATATGATAACACGTTGTGTAGGACCATTGCCCCAAGTGGCCATGTCTGCTGGTACTTGGGTTAGAGACCGTTTCCGGTGTAAGCACTGCCAAACCCAAGTATGTATCTTGAAGGACTCGCGCCTCCTTCCATGGTTCCTCATAAATGTCATCGTGGCATGCAAGCGCACACCATAGCGCTTGGCTTGTCCATGGGCTATCCACATCACCTCGATTTTCCTACTGCCACCTATGCTAAGTAACACTTTCAAAGGCAACAATATCAAACCGAATGATATCATATGAACCAAACAACATATGAGTTTCAACAAATCAAAAATAGTGATATGTGTAGACAGGTAGTAAGACAATAAAATAAAAGGAAGACATTCTTCCCATGCAAACATATACTTACAAACCAAGACATGCCATACAGAACCAAACGTTCTTTTATCCATGCGGTTAGAAACTCCCAACTCTGGTTGACAAGGTGTCCAATTTAGCCTCTTCGTGCTCGACTTCCTCCACAATTTTCTCAATGAGTCGCTAAGTGACTCCTCCCTACAATTACCAACAACACTCCAAGGGACAACATGTGAAAGTATACAATCCTTAAAGAACATGCTAGTAATAGTTATTCCATGATGACGCATCAACCTATTGTGATAGGACCAACACACAGTCAAATTGTGTAACGATCTACACACCCAAAACAAGCGCTTGTCATGATCTCCTTTATACATGCAAAACATAGATTTTGTGTCAAATAAATAATCATTATAGACTTCACAAAAATTAGAATCATTAGCATAAGGATTAAACTTAGGAGTAATCTCAAGCTATTTTCCACTAAGTGACTTTTTATCAATACTACCAATAAGACTCAAAGGAACATCATGTGAAGACATATCATTCCTATAAATTAAATCAGTAATATCAGTTAAATCACAACAGCTCATCAAACAACCATTAAACACATCATGCTCATCAAAATTTCGCAAAAGATCATGCGACCTATATAAGCGATTGTGTCTGAAAAGAGCTCCTTCAAGCTCTGTAGACTTAAGCACAAATATATCATGAATCTCACACATAGGAGAATGGTTATAAAACTTAAATACATGTGAAAATTCACTTGATTTTGCATTAGAGAAAGAGAGACACACAATACCTTGGCGGTGAGCGTTTACCACACCGTTTACCGAATTGTCTTGTTGTGCAATCTTTCGAGTTGGCGATTGGAGAAGGGTTTTCTTATTTTGAATTGAACTCTTATCTACCTGCACTAGAGAAGAATAATAAATAGGACAAGAAACGAATTCATTAGGGTTAGAAGAATCACAGCGCAATGGCAGAAAATTCAGCTCTTAGTGGCTTGCGCCAAAACAGTTTTTGTACACACAAAATGTGTTTCTCACTTCTCTCCCTATGGCATAATCATTCAATTTATTTTTCCTCTCCTTTTGATCTCTCAATGCCAACTAATGCATGCTCACTCTTTTCATGCGGGTTGTTTTCCTCACTATCTCTTTTCCCATGCTCACTCTTTTCATGGGGTTATTTTCCTCATTATTTCTCTCTTTATTTTCACTCAACTCTCCTTTTTTTTTCTCAATTTTCCTAGTGATCTCATACTCGGCATAAGACTTCACTAGTACTTTCAACTGCTCGAGAGAATCCTTAAGGTTATCAATCTCGTCCGGCGTCACCTCACCATTGTCCTCAATGATCACTCTATTGTTTGGACATTGGCTAGAAGTGTGCCCTCGGCCTGTGTATGTATGGCATAAAATATCTCGCGTTCGCACACGAGTTGAAGAAGGAACAACTCTCGCTAAACATGTGTTGGGGCCTTCCTTGCCCTTGACGGTTGTAGAAGACTCGCCACTGCTCGGACTCTCCTTAGGTGACTTTGAAATTGCACCCGTGATTCCATAATCATAAGGAAGCACCGGTGGGATCGGTCTCCCCTTCTTTTCTTGCTTCGTCCAAGTCGGCTCATTCCATACCGACGGCTTGCTTGACACAACACTAGGGTAAGAAGAAGAATATTTCATCTCATCATAATACTCACCAACACTTCTACTCCCTTGAGGTAAAACTTGCGGTCGTTGGCGAAACTCTCCTTGAAAGTGGGTGGGTAGGAATCGTTGTCTCATTAGTATCCTCATATCTTCCCAAGTTGAAACCGGACCAGCTAGAACTCTCTCCCTTGCTTTATTCAATTGGTCCCACCAATGAGTGGCGTACCCACTGAATTCAAGCGATGCCAACTTCACCATCTTGTCTTCGGAATAATTGTGGCAGTGGAAAATGTAGTGAACCCTCCTCTCCCATTCTAAGTATTCATCCGGGCATTCCGTTCCTTCAAAAGGTGGAAATTTCATCTTTGTTTTTCCTAGATTGACATCATCTCTGTTCTCAAATCTAGGTCGCCTTTCATCCATTCTGTCCCGCCTCTCATAGGCATACTCCTCATAACTTCGCCTCTCGGACCATCGCGTGTAAGACATCTTGTGATTCCTGAAATTCACAACACTAAAAAAACAAGCGTAAAATGTCCTAAAAACTAGCACTCCCTCACGTGTTTACTCTCGTGTTTAATCTCTCTAATAAGCTCACAAATCACTCACAAATTTCTGCAATTTTCCAACGCAAAGTTAGTGACTCAAGAGTTTCAAGAAAGCTTCCAAGAAGACTCGCAAAGACAACTAGCTTCAAAATAATTTGGATGTAAGGTACTACGGGAGTAGAGTTCAATATATATATATAGGAATAAATAAAAGGCTCAAGTAGACTCGAACAACTCAAATAATTCGCAAATTCGCGAATGAACTGTGTGCACGATCTTAAAAATCACAACTTGCAACGTCAATATCTTTCAATTCTGACTACCAAATCCAATGATTCCTTTTGTAATAGCTTCACAATACTCTGTAGTATTTTGTATTTTATTTTTCGTTCTGTTTTGATTTTTTTATTTATTTTTTACTCTTTCAACGAAACTAAGCAACAATTAAAAGAAAGACACTTTGGGGACAAGTTTTTTTTTTTTTTTTTGTATTTAAAAGATACTACAAATCGCACAACGATTTGCACACACAAAGACGCAAATAAGATCTAGAAATCCTAGGTCGACTTGACACATAAATAACTAACACACGAGACGCAAGGAGATTGATTTAGATCGGGTAGAAGAAGAATCAATCTCAACAATTGAAAACAATTAAAAACAGTAAAGGATAGATGGATAGATACCAAACCGTAGAACGTCTTTGCTCCGTTACCAATTGATACGATCCTAGTTGCGTAGGATGCATAACAAGTAATTCCCGATCTAGTTCTAGGCTTGGATTTCGAATGCGGAAAATAACTCAACAAGTACGAGCTTAGACCTGAGGACAACCTGTGTCAACCAACCTAATCGATTTCAAGTGAGGTTCTTGATTCGATCCCGCGACCTATATTCAACCTGTGAATATCAACCTTGGGCGGCGACTCAATGGAGCGGATTTTCGAGTTTTACTTGCTATCCTAATCGAGTATCCGGACTCAAAGAGGGACAAGGTTCACGAAGAACAATTGAGAAAACTCTCTAGTTTTTATTTCAAAAATAACGTAATCAAAATAATGAAAAAGGTGGCTCCTTTAAAAAGGAGAAACCCTAAATCCTTACAATGGGAAACCTTCCCTTAATAGAACTCCTAATTAATTAATTAAAATAAATTCAGACTAATTTAATTAATTAATGAAAATAGCTAAATAAATAATGGAAGGTCCGAATTTGCAGTCACTAGAGTCGTTGACGCTAAGGCATAGAGTCATTAGCGTCAACGACGCCAACCTCTGTCTAAGAAAGCCCTTCAAAACAATCACTAGAGTCATTGACACTAAGGTTAGAGTCAATGACACTAACCGCTGTTTTTTCAAGATATGCTTGTCCATATACTTATTGCAAGCATGCGATGCACCATACATGATACATCCTGGGATCGTATCAGAAACTGAATTCAGTAACAATCATTATTGTATTAAGTGAATAGTCGCTTTCTTTTCTTTTCTTCTCTCAGAAACGAAATTTACTTTAATTGAAATCGAAGTTGAGTGTTATTGTTCTAAGCTTCGGTAGAAGAGAGACATTACCAAGACCTTGGTTTCAAGGGCACGCAATAATCTTTATTTTTTTTATCCAAAT
This sequence comes from Viola odorata, assembly GCA_963691705.1. Taxonomy (NCBI): domain Eukaryota; kingdom Viridiplantae; phylum Streptophyta; class Magnoliopsida; order Malpighiales; family Violaceae; genus Viola; species Viola odorata. The sequence goes on from OY829544.1 coordinate 37,387,871, forward strand.
CCTAATTCTTAATTTCATGAAATACACACATTCATGCTCTTTCTATATGTGTCCGCGATATAATTTTTGTTCTTCTCGGATGTTCTCTATGTTTTTTTTATGAGAAGCTATTCATTTTAAAATATTATCGTCAATAAAAAGATGATGCATTATAAGTTTTTAAAATATTTATCATTATTTTTTATAAATAGAGTGAAACTCGAACTCAATTCTTTCGACATTGGTGGACAATAAATGACCTACATGCATGCGTCCGATTTTGTAAGATCTGGACTTGATTTTGCTATTTATTTTTTTGAGGGAAGATTTTGCTACATTTGGTAACTGAATCTTTAACCACAACATGCAAGTCCCTAGTTATGCAAGTTTTTTTCTTGGTCCACGGCCACGCAATATGCTTGTTAGATCCTGAAATGAAATCTCACCTTACCTAATCATTTTTTTTAACGATAATAATAGTAATAAAAAAATATAGTCATAAATCTTCACTTTTCATAAAGATTTTAACATAAAATTAATTTCATTCGAGCATCATTCTCAAATTTAAACTCTGGAATATAAAAATCAATTAAACAGAAGGTTAAACTCACTCGAGCATAATTAGATATCGAAAAAGGTGGAGCATGGTTTAGTATCCTTTTCTCAATTTTCCACATTCAAATTTGATTAATATTTAGATTAAAAATGGATAATTTTTTTACCATCTGACCATATCTAATGTAGATACAAAGCATATAAAATTCTAGAATAATAAAATTTATGATAATTTTTTTAAATAAAAAACTAAAATAACATCAAAAGTATTTCAAATTTAAAATGTTAAGTTTGGTTTGATTTTGTTTAATAAAGCACCCTAGTTAAGAAAATACAATAAAGTCATGCTAAAGAGAAATCTCCACCCATAAACCACAATAATTCATCAAAAGAATACTTACATTTTTTTAGTTGGAGTAATCAAAACGGAAAAGAAGAAGAAGAAGATTAGAATGTTTAAATCATAAAATAAACTATTGTTATTAAAAAATTATAAAGTAAAAGGCTCAATACACGCAGGCCGTCAATGAGTTGGACCATAAGCCCAGAAGCCCATTATCAAATAAATTAAGTACTCCGAAAAACAATGCAACGGTGTTGGGGATTTGTCTCCTCTAATGTTTTTTCTAACATGATCAATCATGTTGGAAGAATCTGAGTCGTCCAATAAAATTGGACGTCTGAGATTAAAGATTCAACTCATTAATGAGTTGACTATTTGTTAAATTTCATTGACTGGTCAACTCATTAATGGGTTAAATTTTTAATCTCAACCGTCCAATTTTATTGGATGGTTCAGATTCCTCCAACATGACCAGTCATATTAGAGGAAACATTAGAGGAGCCGGATCCGTCATCATTTGGAGTGCGAATAGCCAAAATCAAGGACTAGTAACATTCACCTAAGCTCTCGTTTTTATAAATTAACCCTTAGTCCTCACATTAATTATACTTCTGATTTTTTTTATAAACTAATCATTCAACTTAGAAACTTCATCTGTGAATTATTGAGATGTGAAATAACATGCTAATACTAAGAAATAGTAATATAGAAAAATACAGATTGTTCCTAATGAAACATGTTATTAATGAAAAATAACATGCTAATACTAAGAAATTGACAGATTGTCCATAACGAAACATGTTATAAAAAACTAAATTATAATTTTTTGTTGTGTGGTTAGAGATTTTATCTATTAAAAATTTAGATATTAGGTATGGGGTTGGAGTCTTGGAGATGGAGAGAACCGTATTAAGAGAAGTTTAAGATCCTACCGCAGTCAAACAAAATTAATCTCATCTTAGAAATTAGAAAAAATAATAAGAAAATAGATTATAGATTACAAAGGATGAATTGAACGATACGGATTGGCTACAACAAAGTGGCTGGACCCTGAACGAAAGAGAGGTCCTTTAACTACGCAGAGATTTCTACGACTTCTCCATGTGAGCAATGTCTCGATTCCTGAGCTTTCCTCTGTACTCAGATTCTCTGTCTCTCTTTTTCATGTCAACATTACTACAAATGCAATCCATCCTAAGCAAGCATTCACTTCATTTTCAATCCTCTCTTCTCCTTTGCACCCTGTAAGTCTTTTCTCTTAATTTCTCACTTTCCATGATCACTTTCATCAACGAACTAAAAATCATTTTCTGACACCAATTTACTGCTCCATCCTTTTCTTTTTTCCACCCATATCACCAATTCTAATAAATTTCTCTTTTTAAGTTTTTTGTTTTTTTCATTTTCTTGGTGTTTTGTCGTGTAGGATATTAGGTTTGAAAGAAAGTGGAAGAACAAAGGATGGGGTGTGGTAATTCTGTTCACGCAGTTGGGAGGAGGAAGAAGTCAACTATTGTACCTGAAATGGCAGTGTTTCTCCATTCAATTCGGATACCGGCACAATCTAATAATCTTCAGAAGGCACTTAAAGGGTTGATTCCTGATGATGTTGTTAATAGATTGGCATCTCTACGCGAACAGATTGCGCTTGTGGCAGAGGACACTGGTCTGCTCTCTCAATCAATTCTAATTATTCTTCTATGGTGTGGTTTGGTTTGATTCTAAGAATCTAATAATCCTGAACTGTTTCTGGGCATTGCAGGTGGATCTGCTGTAACAGAACTGATGCGAGCATTGGAGGAGTACTTGTCTCTTCTTATCGGTCTCACTAGAAAAGGTAATTGGGTGGTGTGATTCTTATATTTGTCTTTCTGATTTTAGTCTTACAGCTAACTGTATGGAAATCTTGCAGAACATGGTCTTCAGGGTTCGGTTGAGTTCAGGTGGAAAAGCCTGGACGATGGAAAACAGGTGATTGCTTCTTTCCTGACTTTGTATGCAATAGTCTTTTGACAATATGCAGAAAGCTCGAATGTTTTAACCGGAACTGAATATGTGACCAAACAGGAAAACCCTGTTGCGAACTCATGGTTCGAGCTGTTATCTGTGCTTCACATGATGGCAATGTTGACTTTGTCTGAGGCTAACTTATTGATGATCCCCAAGGATCATTCTGGCTCGGGTGTACGGGTTGTGTCCTCAGGTTTATTACCCTTAATGTAGATAAATTCAGATTTTCTTGGATCAAAACCTTTCTCTATAAATTCAAGATTTTCTTGGATCAAAACCTTTCTCTGACTGTACTCTGCCTATATCTGTAACGTTTCCTGCTAGATCATAAGAGGGAAGCTGTTGATTTACTGCTTAAGGCATCAGGATACTTGGAATGCTGTGTCAGAGAGGTCTTGGTTCATATTCCAGCAGATATCAAGTATGTAAAATATGAGGCAGAAGTACTTGGAGCTATTTTCTTTAGAATTTGATATATATGCTAATTTTTTCGTTGTTAATTCGTGTACCTAGGAGCAAGTTTCCAAAAGATTTGCAAGAAGGTGTGCTGATGGCTATATCCATTCAAGCACTGGGCCAGGTACTTGATGATCTTTTATAAGTTTAACAATTTTCTTCAATAGACGATGTTCCTATCGATCATTTGTAGAAAAAAAAGGTCTATAGTTTGCGGCTAGTCCCTAAACCGTTGTTAATTCATTTCTTTAATGATGTTGACAATTTTAGGGAACAGAAATACAACTTGGGTTAGCTGTGGAATGTCAAAAAGCCACTTTGTCAGTGAAGAGAAGGTTGGCATGTGAGCTGATGATCTACTACAGTCAGGTTTGGTTCATCCTTTGAGTAAATCAGTCCTGTTTGTTAATGGAGTAACTTGCGCGAATGTTTCTGTTTAACTTGCGCGGATGTTTGTTTTCTCATCGCTATTCAGGCTTATCACACACTCTTAGGATCTGACATGACTCATGGATATGGGAAGAAGCATCTGTGTTTCATCAAATGGAAATTCATAGAAGCAAAGGTTTCTTCTAAAGCAATCATTTTAAGCTCTATTCCTATATCATCTTGGTCTTTTTTCCTCGAGTCTCGACTAATTCGTGCTTCCATGTAAAATTTATTAGGCTGCAGCTTACTACTACCATGGTCTGATCCTTGACAAGGGCAGTGAACCGGCGAGCCTTGTCAGTGCTGTCTGTTGTTTTCTTGTTTCTGCAGAACTTTTATCAGAAACTAAAAAGGCCTGCTTAAACTTTTGCATTGCAGCTCCAGTTACTAGGTTGGTTTCGATTTTCGACATTGATTTTGTTAAAAACTAGAATGATGTCAATTCTAGATCCCTAACTTTTGTTCCCTCTTGCATAGATCTCCTCCGTCATGGGGTGCTATGAAGCATCTGCATCAAAAAGTTCCTGAAGTTGCATCAAGGAAATCTAAGATGTATGGCTACCTCTTAGAAGAAGAGAAGTAAGCAGTTCCCCTCTTAATTTTTCGGGCTATTAGCTCTGATAATTGCGTCATTGTGCCCTTTTTAATGACTTCAACCGCGTTTATGCAGGATTCTACAAGCATTACCTGAACTTCCTGAATTCCAATTGTCTTTAAGACCGGGAGACTATGGATTGCCAGAAATTGACTCAGCATGGGATACTGAAAACTGGGAAATCCAAACCCAGTCCTTAAAAAAGCACCTAAGAGATTGTGAAGATAAAGGTTGAAACAGATTGAGTATGAACCTCTTTTACCTTTGTCTAAATGGACACAGACTTTCTTCCACAGGATAGCAACAAAAAAACACAACCTTCGTTGCTCTTACATTTTCCACATCTATGTAAATTTTTGTTTTGAATAAGCGAAGGTAGAACTCAAATTCGAGTCTTTGATTCTTTGACTCCTGTTGACGATCACCGGAGTACATGCTGATACTACAACAAAAATTAGTAGTCTATCATCTACCAGAGTATAAGATTTCTGATACTACAACAAAAAACATCAGAAAAAAGTTCCCTCCTCCTCTTCCTCCTCTCGCTTCCATCTCAACTGGCGATTTGCTTAATGGTAGAGGAATAGAGTTTGTGAGAAGAAAGAACAGTAAGTGCCAAGTAGCAAGAGAAAGCCAGGTAAGAGAACACAATAGAGATTAGGGTTTGGTGGCAAAACTTGCCCACAAAATCACAATCAGCATTCCATCCTGCGCTTGCTTCTCCATATTGACCAACATACCCAACAGCAGTTGCTGCTGCACATCCAGAAATCATCAACACCATCACCACCTGTAACACCACAAAGGAGAAAAGAAAATGGTAGGTCAATTTTCACAAAGTTAAACACCAGCCCAGTTTTTTTATAAGCCGAGATGAAACTCAAATCCAAACCTAACTAGCAGTACTACTTTACCAGAAACAAAAAAAGAATTGAATTGGGAGCCAAAAACGGTCACAATATTTATTTAGTGGACCTACATTGTGGTTAAAGCAACCATACAATGTCTTAGATTACTTGAAAATCTCATCTATCAATCAAAATCTTATGTATGGTCATCCAAAGATTGAAAAAAAAAAGATTTCTTATTTTTCTTTCTATTTTCTTGCAAGTTTGGTTAAATGAACTTGATTAGTGGTTGGTAAACTAATAAATTTATCTGGTACAGTTAGTACCAGAACCAACAATTAAATGCTAATAAACCAGCATTAATTAATTGAAGAAGTAGTAATTAACAAAGCTAATACAGTAAAAAAAAAAAATACAAATTAATTACCATATCATGCAAGAACAGAAAGAAGTAAATCAAAGGGTTTGATGATCCTCTGCGGCTTAGAACAAGAGCACCAATCAGTGACAGAACAGAGACAGCAAGCACAGCTGCATTTGCACCCAGCAAGAATCTGCAGAAACAGAACATAGCCCAAGGTAAGAAAAACACCAAAACCAAAAGTAAAAAACAAAGAAAGATCAGGTTTTTAAGTACTTAAAACCCTAAAAGGAAAGGTTTTGGGTTTTTTTTTTTTTACCTTGAGGCAGAAGAAACACTGTAGCTGGCTTTTATGCTGAAAAATAAAATAGAAACAGTTTGTTTTGCAGTGACCAAAACAGAGATTGCAGAAATTGTGAAGGCAACGGCTAAGATTCTAAAAATGATTTGGATCATAAAAAAGATTCTTTCTGACGTTTTTGGAGGAGAAGGGAGGTGGTTTAAAGAATTATGGACTTCGAAAGAACTTTTTTTCGCATTCTCAGTTGCCATTGACATGATGATGAGATTTTAGAGGAGAAAAAAAAGGGTTTATGGGTATTTTTTGGTTTTTTGTTTTTCTTTCCTGTTTTGTTTCTTTGTTTGTGAATTTATGGGTTTCTGCAAAAAAGACAGGAGAAAGATGTAAGTGTAAATTGTGAGGGTGAGAGTGAGAGAGTAATAAATTGTTGAGCCAACACAACCAAACCCAATCAGTAGGTGTAACTTGTAATTGTAAAGTGGTAAGTAAGTCTGCCGTTGTAAGAGTAAAAGAAAACAAAAAGATGATATTAAAGAAAAAATTAATTTTATTATAGTATTACCGGTTATTAAAAAAATACTCTCCGATTTTCATTAAATATCATTTGGAATCCGGACACAAGGCTTAAGACAATCATTGGTTGATTCTTTTTCTTACCAGCATGCCCCTGGCTTTTTTACCTATTTACCATTATGCTTGAGTCAGTTTGTTCCTTAAATTTGAGTTCAAATTTGATGCCGGTCCCATTGGAAATTTGGGCTCCCCAATAACTGCTAAAATAAAAATTTCAAACCATCAACACCTCAAAAGTTCAAACCTTTTGATATTTTATGCCAAATATTTCAGAGAAAGTTTGAACTTGAAACCACCAAATTTAATTTCCCTCCACTTGACCAGTTTCAATTAACTCTAAAATTTAGTAAAGCACAATTACACGAAAGTGAAATCTCTGAAGCTCTGTTTCCATCAAAAGTAATGAAGGACATTCAATTTGATCCTTTTTTATTTATTTATAATAATCCGTCAATCTCCGCAAACCCTGAGATTGTTAGAGAAAAGAGTATAACTTTGAGGGAGATGAGAGTGCATATAATCCACCATGTGATGACGTGGCTACAGAATAACCCACAAATTCATTTGAAGAATCTAAGGTTCGGGAAAAAAATACCAGACCTAAATCTTGACTCAGAGCCTGAATTTGATGATCAAGGTTATACTACTTCATCTTACTGTAACTGTGTTCAAATTTTATGTTGTTTCCTTCTCTCTTTTAATGATGTTGTGTTATGTTATCATCAGGTCCAAATCCGGGAAGAAGAGAGCTCAATAACGAGAATAAACTCTTAGCCTATGAAATGCTTCTGCAAAAAAAATGTAGATGGAAGTTAAACAAGACAACAACAAAAGAAGTGGTTGTCTTGTTCAATGTACAAATTCAATCTATCCAACAACTATGGAAAAAGAGAAAAGACTCTGGCAACCACAATATTTCTCTAAATGAAGTAAAAAATTGTGGTAGAAAAATGGTTCAAATTGATTTGTGGAGGATTAGAGAGATTCCTCTTAGGAGAAGATTAACTCTAAGGTCTCTTACTTGTGTCTTAGGTGTTTCCAAAACTTTTATGATATCGTAATTGAAAAGTGGAGAATTGAAGCGGCACAGTAATTACATCAAACCATTACTGACAGAGGGAAATCGTTTGCAAAGGATAAAATATTGTTTATCAATGCTCGATCCAGCCTCAACTCCAGTAGCCCCTACCTCTTATGAGATGAAGAATGTGGTTCACATCGACGAGAAATGGTTTCAAATGATGAAGAATATCCAAACTTACTACCTTCTTCCTGATGAAGATGAACCCGTAAGAACTTGCAAAAGCTCTAATTTTATTCCTAAGATTATGTTCCTAGCAGTTGTTGCTAGGCTAAGGTATGACTCTGAAGGGAATTGTACTTTTGATGGTAGGATAGGAGTCTTCCATTGGTATCTGAGGTAGTTGCTATTAGGTCTAGTGCAAATAAGGTAGCTGGAACTTTAGTAGTTAAGTCAATACCTAAAATAAGTAGGAAAATCATTAGGCAGTTCATGATTAACGAAGTTTTACCTGCCATAAAAGAGAAGTGGCCTAGGGATAGCCTTATGGATCCAATTATCATCCAACAGGATAATACAAAAATACATATCCATGAGGATGATATTGATTTTTGTGCTGTAGTTGAGAATGTAGGATTGGATATTAAATTGTTGTGTTAGCCTCCTAATTTTCTTGATTAAATGTACTTGATTTTGGGTTTTTTTTTAGAGTTATTCAATCATTGCAAGGAAAAAAAGTGTGCAAGACATGTAAGTGAATTGATGGAAGCAGTTAAGAAGTCTTTCTTTGAATTCTCCTATCAGAAGGCAAACAACATTTTTCTAACTGTATAGTCCTGCATGATTGAGACACTGAAAATTTTGTGTTCCAATAATTACAGAATTCCTCGCATGAAAAAAAAAGTTAGATAGGCTTGGGTTACTACCATATACTCTATCATGTGATCCATCTATCATTGCAACTATTACTGCTCATCTTCCTCAATTACCATGTAAGTCATGTTGTACTTGTGACTTTAATTGTTATCATTACACCTAGTTTTTGTAGACAAATGTTGTTGAGCTTGATTTAACTTTTGTATTCCAGGATACTGGGATAATTGATGGTGTTTGCTTCATGAACATTGGGAGTTCGATCGAAAGACCATGATGGAATAAATAAAAAATTGGGCATTGATCAGTTGTCGAGACCGTAAAAAATAATTACAACTTATCTACTACAACAAAAGGATTGTAAATAGTGGTAAGAGGTTCGATCCATAGAGAATGAGTAGTTTAAAAACAAGATAAAAACCATATGCAAACGAGATGATAAAACAAACAAAGGAAGTTTTGAGTTTAAGATTTATAAACCAACAAAATAAGAAAACAGAATAAAAGTTTGAGATAAAACAGAGGAAACCATATTCCTATCAAAGACACAAGGTAAGGTTATGATTCTATTAATTTGATCATTGATAATTTGATACATAGATAATTATTTCCATATTCATAGAACAACTATAGAATTCAAGTCCGCTAAGATTCCTACTCTACTCCTATTAGGGGTGGTCATTCGGTACGGTTCGGTACTTAGTTTATCAAAATAGTAAATATCGATCACCAAACCTGATTAGTAAATAATAGATACTGAATCAAAATTTTTGAATTAAATTCGGTTCGATATTTAGTAAACCGAACACACATTTAAAGCAAAAATACAATTATTAAGTTGTAACAGATACAATTCTCAAGTTTGTAACAATTCCAAAATAGCCAATTGTCAAGCATCTTCAAGAATAAAAGAACAACAATTGCAACCACAAAACAAAAGAAATGCTCAAGTTTGCAACCATCCTATAAAATTAACCACAACTCAAAATCGTTTGTCAAGCATCATCTTGAATAAAAAAACATCAGTGGCAACCATAAAATTATTGATGAAAGAGAAACTATAGTCCTCCAACTTTGTTGCTGCATCTACAAGCCTATAATGACAAAATTTTCAGTTTAGAAGCATGTAGAATATCATGAGAGCTAGTCCAATCAAATAGCTAATGAAAACATGAAAATTCTTGTTGTTACTAAGTGATTAGATTAAAACAAGCAAAAATGGAGAAGTAACTAAACTTATCTAGTAATTTTACAACTTATATATATGTGTACTTTGTAGATAGAAGGAAATCTACACTTTTCTTTTATTAATTTTTTTTCCAACAACAATCTTTTGCATATTAGAGCCGCATGAATTTTATTCTAAATTGGTGAGGAGCTTTAGCTTAACTAGCATAAGTATTAAATAATATATTCATTTTAAGACTCAACAAAATTTAAGTTTTCCTAAATGTTCTAGAGAAGGAATTAATCATGCACAAATAATAGATTTGTTTACATATAGATTGATGAAATGAAAAGAACTTACAGAGACAGTGGAACAAAAATACCTTGAAAAAAGAAATTTGCAAACTAATAGCAAAAAAGAGAATTGTTAGGAATGAGATGGAAGGGAAGGGAAGGGAAGAGCAGATAAACACCCATATTTTGTTTTGTACATACCGTGGTTAGTGATCTGTGTTGGTGCATTGACAAGCGGTTGTGAGCTGAGAGTGACAGATGAGAACTGTGTAGCCGTGGGAGGTAGGGATGGCAATGGGTATTGATAATACATGAAAAGAGGAAAAGGGTAGAAAGGTCATTAGATGACCCTTTGACTTAGTCTTCAAAAGCGCGGGCCACGTAGACCAAAGAAGATTCCTACCGTTAGCCTCCTAGAGAGGATACTAACGGGTAGTCGATACAGACGGAGACTCTCCTCCATCAGGATCGAGTCTGGTAGCTCAACAGGATTATCACAGATTCGACACATGTCCCCCTGATGGGCGCCCAACTGAGTCATAGGTAATCATCACATCTCGGGCCTTATTTAATGCTAAGGTGATGGCAATTAATGCGGACCTCAAAGCCCCAAGCGGTGGACGCAAGAAAGTCTTAGATAAAAGGAATAACATTCAATGCCACCAACGTAAGCTATGCCTAGCCTGACCCTAGGGTCCCGCTGGACTCAGGAAACCAAGCTAGGGAGGGGCATAAATACTCTCACCCCTCATCTAGGAAAGGGACACTCAGACAACCAAAGAATACTCTTCATAGCTCTCCCCAATAATTCGGTAACTATCCCGATATCCCTCCCTTCACTCTTACTCTCTACGATTCTAACTTAATTGTCGAAGCTTCTACGTCGGAGACCCCCTCTGACGCTTTACAGGTGATACTCAAGCCAGCTCATCCATCCAGTCACCACATCCAGTGACAGAATAACCCTCCCTCCTATCACAAATTATCATGTGGTGCTCTCGTTGAGAGGATTTAGATCATCAAGTGAGTCTACCTTGAGGTCTAGAGGCTCCCACAATTTCGCCCTCCGCTTACCAAACGAAACAATCTCCAAAATGACATCCAATCAAAATCCCTTGGCGACCCCACCTGCTGGCGGGCTAGAGGCTACCTTTCGTAAATTCTTCACTCCTCCCTCTGGAACCACAGAGGAAGTCAATTCTATTTCACTCAACCGTAGACTGGATTTCCTGGCTAGTCTCTAAACTCTTTTTCCTATCTCACCTGGGCCTGATATAAACATTTTCAGTACACCATCAGGTTGATAATCATGAAATTTTGGGAATAAACTTCCCAGTAGTAGACACGATCAGACCCAGCGCAGTCAATTCCACTCTTGTTGTTACTGAGCAGGAAGCGCTCCTATATAGGAGGATTGACCATCTCATGACCTTGCTCAATAGTGGAATCCCTCAGCACACGATCCCTGTGCCAAACCCACCAGTTGTGATCATTCCACCCCACGATAAATCTCGGGCAGCGCCTTCTTTTGCAGAATATCAACGGAACCCCTATCTCGAAGTACCTCAATATCACCCTCAGGACTACGGAGAGCGTCCCACGTTCTCAGCCCCACCTTTTATCAACCCTCTCATAGTACCGACACTATACATGGGCAATTTATACAACAATGATAACCAGGAGGCACGACGCAGTGTTACGCGCCATCATTCTAAGGGGCCTGTTGAGGGAAGAAGAGATGGAAGGAGTCGAGAAAGGTCCCTAACACTGCGATAACCTGCGTTATAGTACCGTCAACCTAACCAAGAATATGACCTTATGGGGGAAGGGCGTGGGGATTCCCCCTCCGTTGCACCTCATGCCAGGAGTGAGCCAGACATCAACCCAAAAAGTCCCCTAACTCGTAGGGTACGGAGGCACCATGTCAGCAGACGGATCAAAGTTCCGTTGGATATTTACACCAGTAGCTCAAATTCCGTGGTTCATATAACACGGATAAAAAATAATGTCATTTTTCAATCAGAAAGAGATGAGGCCTTGTGTCAAGTTTTTGTGTTGACCTTATCTGGAATGACCAGTATATGGTATGAGGCACTACCACCAGGTTCGATAGACAATTTTGCCCGACTGGAGGAAAAATTCCTCAGCAGATTCAGTAATCAGATTCCTCTTAAGAAATCTTCAACAACTTTGTTTGAGATAGTGCGAGGGCGAGAGGAATCCCTTAAGGCCTACCTAGATCGGTTCAATACAGAATTGAGCCAGGTTCTGGATGCTACCGCAAACTTCGCGGTAGAGGCGTTAAGAAAGAACTGCGGATACAACAAATTGGGAGATATGTTGGCCACCGACCCCCCACTCACCTTGGACCTCCTGCGGATCAAGGCAAATAACTACACCAAGATGGAGGAAGAAGACTACCAACGGGGATGTCAGGAAGAACCGGTACCCTGAAAGATTACACAGGAAATGGCTCCCCTAAAGAGGAAGGCCAGAGACTTCGCCACCCTTAAACCCCCAGTCAGGAGATCAGACTTTCAGCAGGGAAGGCAAACGAATTATCGTCGGGGAAGACAGATCAATCTACAACCAGGAAGGCAAATGAATTTTGGGTTTACTAGCACCCCTATGATAGCACGAAAGGCGGAAATCCTACCAGTCATCGAAAGCAAAGGCCTGCCAATCCATTATCCTAACAACCAACTGGGTGAAATCGTTGGTGGAAACAAGAGTCTATACTGTCATTTCCATAGAGCATATATGGTTATGACACGGAAGGATGTAGGTCGCTGAAGGCGGTAATTGAGCAGTTAATTACAAATGGTTACCTACATGAATATGTAGCCAAGAGTAAGGCACCAACCCCTAACCATCCGCTGGGGAATCATCGCAGGGATGGTGGAAAACAGATAGCTACCGGACCTAATGTCATACCGGTACAAAGAGATAGAGGCAAAGATGTCTTAGTAACTACTGATGAATGATCTCTTATGATTAGGTATATAGGAGGAGGGGCTGAACGCCCAGAGGAACCTCTAATTAGCGTAAAACGTCAACGTAAGCAGCCATTTATGGGAATGGCCGGATTCAGACTCCTTGACCGAATGAGAATCTCATTCACAGACGAGGACACGTAAGGGGTAGAATAGCCTCAAAATGACGCCCTGGTCATAATGGCTTTCATCAACCATTATGGAGTAAAGAGAACCCTAGTGGACAATAGAAGTGTTGTAAACTTGTTGTCACTCGGGGCTTATGAAGCAATGAAAATGTCTGAAGCCCATCATTGGAGTTGATGCTATGTTTGAAGCCCATTATTGGAGTGGATGGAACCCCTATCCCGATAGAGGGGATCATTTATCTATCGGTATTCTGTAAAGAGGATATTTCCAGGAGATCAGAGTAGCAGTTGTTTCTGATAGTAGATCTGAATCTACCGTATAATGCGATCTTGGGGCGACCATTCTGAAATCTCTTTGGAACTATCATCTCGCAGCGGCATCTAAAGATGAAGTTTCCCTCGTGGAGAGGTGTAGTCACTGTTAGAGGTAATCAAAGGCTAGCGGTAGAGTGCTACCTCATCTTGACCAGCAATCAATGTGACCAATATGTTTGTATAGCAACTGACCCCTTCGAGTCAGATGATGATAGATGCTCCCAACCATTAGAGAAAATGGTGTCAATACCGGTAGAAGGAGTTCCTACCAGAAACTTCCTCATCAGCGAGAAGCTAACTCCTGAAGAGTGTGAACAATTGGCACAATTGCTGAACAAATGCAAAAGGAGAGTTTGCATGGACAACTATAGATTTGGTCGGTATCTCCAGAGAGGTAGTTGAGCATCGCTTAAATGTCAATCTGGAAGTGCAACCGGTATTACAAAAATGGCGGGCTTTCTCTAAAGAAAAAATGGACGCCATCGATAGAGAGGTGGCCAGGCTCTTACGGGCAAACTTCATTCGGGAAATCCAGTATCCTCCTTGGCTAGCCAATCCGATAGTGGTCCCCAATCCTAACGGAGAATGGAGGATGTGCATTGACTTCACATCCCTGAATAAGGCATGTCCAAAAGATTGCTATCCACTGCCTCGGATTGAGCATCTAGTAGACCAAACATCAGGGTACGACTACCTGAGCTCTTTGGATGCATATTTTGGATATCATGCCAGAGGAAGATGAGGAAAAGATGACATTCATTACTCTAACGGGAACCTACTGCTATAGAGCCATGCCGTTTGGGTTAAAGAATGCAGGAGCCACCTTTCAGAGGACTGCCAATAAAATTTTCGAGGGACAATGGGGAAGGAATCTTGAGATATATGTGGACAACCTGCTAATAAAGAGCAAGAGCTTTGAGGGACATCTAGTGGAAGTCTTCCAAGTCATGCACACATATAGCATGAAGGTCAACCCGAAGAAATGCATGTTTGCCTTTCAGACGGGAAAATTCCTAGGCTATGTAGTTAGTCGCGGAGGGATCCAACCTAACCCTGACAAGATGAAAGCCATTCACGACATGGTATCCCCGTGAAACTCACTAGCAGGGTGATCGCTTTGAGTCATTTTATTGGCAAGCAAGGCGAACGATGCCTCCCCTTTTTAAAACTAATCCGGAAGAACACACTCTTTGGGTGGACTAAAAAGTGTGAAGAAGCCTTCTCAAGAATAAAAGAGTATCTCATATCTGACCTGCTATTAGCACGACCCGAGCCTGGAGAGACTCTTTACTTATATCTAGGAGTGGCCGAAGAAGTTGTAATCGTTGTCTTGGTGCGGAACGACGAAGAAATCCACCGACCGGTCCACTTCGTTAGTCGGATCCTGAAGAATGCCGAGGTGCGATACTGTCGGATAGAAAAAGTAGCGTTTTCCCTGGTACAAGCCACTAGGATGATGACCTGATACTTCCAATCGCATCCGGTGGTAGTCCTAACTAACCAGTCTCTAAGACGAATTCTCAAGAGACCGGAGACATCTGGAAGGATGATCATCTGGGCCATTGAGCTAGAACAACATGGTTTGCAGTACCAAAATTGGCCATCTATCAAGGCTCAACCACTGGCCGATTTTTGTAGCTGAGTATACCTTTTCAAGAGAGCTAGCTACGGAAATGTCGAAGGAAGAGATGGAGGATGTGGATTTACCCTACCCTGAAACCTTTGGGGATAAGTGGGTTATCTTCGTCGATGGCGCGAAGAACCAGGAATTAGCTGGAGCTGGAATTATCGTGCCAGGGCCTTAAGGGATAAAGATGCGGTACACGATAAAGATCTTGAAATCGTTGTCTAACAACGCGACAGAATATGAAGCACTTCTAGCTGGTCTAAGGATAGGGAGAGCGCTAACGGCAAAAGGGATCCACGACTATGGAGAACTGAGTGACTTGCAGCTAGAAGTCCATGGCGACTCAAAGCTGATAGTGGACCAGGTTAACGGCCAATCACAAGCAAAGGATCCTACAATGATCCGATATCTCGAGAAGGTGCAATATGAGCTCTCACTAATAAAAAAGAGAGGCATTCGGGTGGAAATCAATCATATTCCCAGAGAAGAAAATGTAGAGGCCGATATGATCACTAAGTTAGCTGCTGATCCTAGCGCAGTCATGCCAAAAGATGTGATGGTCGAGTAGATCTTTATGCCCTCTTTCATAGAAGAGCAACTTACCTTGTGCTTTCGAGAAGAGGCAGACGACTAGCGTACACCTATAATCAAGTGGCTGAAGAATCGCATTCTTCCGAAAGATCCCAGAGAGAAGATGAAAATTCTAAAACAGGCGGAGAGGTGCTCAATGCTCGACGAAGAGCTACTCCATCGATGTTTTTCTCACCCGGTAGCAAAGTGCATATCGGAGGAAGAGGGACATTACACCTTAAGGGAAATTCACGAGGGCATTTGTGGCATGCACATTAAAGAAGGAGCAATGGCCGGCCAAATTTTACGTACCGAATTCTAGTGGCCATCAATCCGAAAAGATTGCGATACCTTCGTAAGAACTTGTCCAAACTGTCAAGAATTTACAAGAGTTCCCCGACAGCCCGCCATAGAAATTGCAGCGTTAGTTAGTCCATGTCTATTTACCCAGTGGGGAATCGACATCATGGAACCATTTTTGATAGCCCACCCTCAACTTAAATTTGTCATCGTCGTGGTAGATTACTTCACCAAGTGGGCAGAAGCCAAGGCCATTTCCGAGATCTCAGTAGAGAAAACTTGGCAATTCTTTAAGAACTAAGTAATCTTGAGATTCGGGGTCTCCAGAATTCTTGTCAGCGATAACGGTATGCAATCCACTAACGACTATTTCCAAAGATAGTGCCAAGAATTGACAATCGAGCAAAGGTTCTCCTCCGTGGCTTACCCACAGACAAATGGGCAGATAGAGGTTACTAACCGAACCATCCTAAGTGGGATCAAGAAAAGCATGGAAGGAGTTCCCACGAAATGGGCAGAAGAACTCCCCTACATCATGTGGGCCTACAAGATGACAGCCAAGGCCAGTACCGGAGAAACACCATTCGCGTTGGCATATGGTACTGAAGCAGTTACCCCGGTAGAAATCGGAGCTATAAGCCTGCGCATCAAGTACTTCAATAAGGAACAGAACAAAGACAGACTAAGGGAACAACTCAACTTGCTACCAAAATTGTAGGAACATGCCTTACTAAAAAATCTACTGTATAAATGAAAGATGGCCAAATATCATAACCAACGAGTTAAAGAGCGGTCGTTAAAAACAAACGATCTGGTACTACGCAATAGAGTGGTAGCTGGACAGAAAATGAGAAAACTCAGTTCAAATTGGGACGGACCTTATCGGGTCACCAGAGTGATTGGAAAAGGCGCGTATCACCTGGAGGAAATTAACGGTACCCCATTACCCAACTCTTGGAATATTGTCAATATAAAACTATATCATGCTAGAGCTGATGTGTTGTTTATATCTCTCAATAAATAATGACATCGTGGACATGAGCTCGGAGAGCTCAGAAACACATTAAGAAAAACACATGTGTTAGTACTTCTCAGTCTATACAGATCATAGCTGGCAATAGCTTATTACCTTCTACCGGCATACCGTCAAAGCAGCTATGCATACACATACAAAAAGGACACATAAAATTCCTGGAAGGTAACTCCCGAAATACTCTATCCTTATTCCAATCAAAGGAGAAAAACTACTATGTCAGCTGATGGTATTCCTTCTTGCCCATTCCGGTCGAGCATTGACATAAAGTCATACACGACATACGGTGGTATGGCAGAAGGGTGCGCGTTAAGAAAGGTAGCTGCTATGTCAGCTAACGGTATGCCTTATAGCCCAGTTTCAGTCATGCGTTTGCAGCTGGTGGTATTAGCATAAGGGTATGTGTTAATAAAAAGAAAAGCCCATCACCGTTTGGATTACCAAACGGGTGCGTGGAAGCCATCTCCATTACTATCAAACGACTGTGTCGAAAACCATCTCTGTTTTAATCAAATGGAAGCATGGAAAGTTACCTGTGCCAGCTTAACGGTACTCCTTCTTGTCCATACCGGTCGTGCGTTGTCATACGGTGGCTAAGGATACACGTTCTCAATCATAAGTAAAATACCATCTTTACCATCTCCGTTTGGTCAAACGGCTGCATGGAAAGCTGCCGGTGCCAGCTTAATGATACTCCTTCTTGCCTATACCGGTCGTGCGTTGTCATACGGTGGCTAAGGATACGCATTCTCAATCATAAGTAAAATACCATCTTTACCATCTCCGTTTGGTCAAACAACTGCATTAAAAGCTGCCTGTGCCAGCTTAACGATACTCTTTCTTGCCCATATCGGTCGTGCATTGTCATATGGTGGCTTAGGATACACGTTCTCAATCATAAGTAAAATACCATCTTTACCATCTCCGTTTGGTCAAACGGACTGCATGGAAAGCTGCCTGTGCTAGCTTAACAATACTCGTTCTTACCCATACCGGTCGTGCATTGTCATACGGTGGCTAAGGATACGCGTTCTCAATCATAAGTAAAATACCATCTTTACCATCTCCGTTTGGTCAAACGACTGCATGGAAAGTTGTCTGTGCCAGCTTAATGGTACTCCTTCTTGCCAATATCGGTCATGCATTGTCATACGGTGGCTTAGGATATGCGTTCTCAATCATAAGTAAAATACCATCTCCAGTAAGGAGCTGATCTCTTCGTCTTAAAATTTTTCATTGGAATATCACTATCACACTTGAAGATATGAAGATGATTCTAAAGTGCAAGTAAAATTCCAATATTTTCTAAAGGGCATAGGAAGATATGAAGATGATTCTAAAGGGAAATTATGGGACTACTAAGATCATATGGGGATACCATACAATTTCTAAAAGATGATTCCATCAGGAAGACAATCAAAGAGTTTTTCATTTAACGACGGCATGAAAAACCTATCTGTAAAAGCTAAAATGGTATTACTTCTTGCCCATTCTGGTAGTGTGTTGGCATACGGTGGCACGACTAAGGACACATGTTCTTAATCATCTTGAATAGAACCGATACACAACACATACCTAGGTGCACACATGCGATGACCAGCCGAGCCAACCCATTGAAGAGAGGCTTCAACCAGAAATCCAAAGTAAATATAAGACAGAAGTATGTCTTAGGAGAGTCATGGCTAAGTTTGGGGTCAATCGCACTAGTAGATCACAAGAACGCCTAAGTCGAACTTGTTGTGCGCACAAGGTCCGCAAGTGCATACGAGGGGTTCTAGCCGGAGCTACACAAGTCAGAATTATACCATTAAGAATGTTTCTGAAACCTTAGGATGTTGTCTACATTGTGACCAAGTTTCAGCTCAAACGCACGGGCCGTTTGAATGTTATGTCTCTAGACATTTTTGCTGACAATAATCATACACAGACAAGGACTTCAAAACGCGTCTGTCAAAGCCAACGACCATTACTTAGTCCAGTCAGGCCTAGACTAGGACAAGGATCACCCTCCTACTATTTTCGGGTGTTATCTTTTGATTGGGACCAGTTTCAGCCCAATCGGACGGGCCAATCAAAAGTTAGGGTTGGTGGACAAATTGGCGCGCAGTGTGAACGCATGGCCAAGCCTGACTTGGAGATTTCGGCCCAAAGCGTATCCAAACCGTGTGAGAACATTCTAGAAGTCTTAGAAGGCTTTAATTGTATTTATTAATTAGTTTTTCTAGCTATTATACTAGTATAAGTTCTATTTCGAATGTACTTAGGAGTTCTAATTAAAATAGGTTTCCTAGTTATAGTTAAACTAATACTTCGTGCAAGCCTATATAAAGGGGCGTATATACTCATTGTAATCAGAAAGTTTTTTGTCAATTAAAATCAAAGAGTTTCTCTATTATTCACGTGTGAGTCTTGTAACTTCTTAAGTCCGAACGCTTAAGTCGATCTGCAAGTAAAAGACCGAGAATTCAAACCCCATTGTTTCATTTCACCTAGGTTGAGTAAGGCAGGTCTCTTACTAGGTCTAGAACTCGATCCAAGAACCTCAATTTTTTAGCTTGGATTTCCTAACGCAGGTCTGTTAGGAGGTTTAAGCATTCAAAAGAGTTATTTTATTCCGCAGTCAAATCCAAACCGCGAACTAGATCAGGAAAAGTACTTGTTACGAACCCTAGGCAACTAGGATCGTATCAGTTGGTAGCGGAGCTCAAGGCGTTCAAGGTTTGGTATCTATCTTTTAATTTCTGTCAAGTTTTATTTGTTAAGATTGGTTTCCTTATCCCGTTCCTAACCAATCTTCTTGTGTCCTGTTGTGTTGGTTTGTTTTGTTGCGTCGAGTCGATCTAGGGTTCTAGATCAAGTTGCGTTTTGTGTAACAAATCATGGTTGCAATTTGTGTGTCTTTATTTTCTGTCCAAAAAGTGTCAAAAATACCAAAAAGAGTCTTTTATTTAATTGTTATTCGTTCTTAGAGTAAAAAAAAATTAAAGAGTCGAAAAAAAAAAGAAAAAAATTCAAATCAGAACGAAAAAGAAAACAAAAAATACTAGAGAGTATTTCAGATTCATAGCAAAAAGAATCAATCGATTTGGTGGTCACAGTTGAGAGATATCAAGTTTACAAGTTGCAAACCCTAATTTCACAAGTTTAGTCAAAAACGAAATTTTGTGAATTATTTAAGTCTTCTACTGAGTTTTTGAGCTTTCTTTGATTCTGCCCATATAAAATCTCTTCTATTCCAACCTAAAAAGTATTTAGTTGATTGATCTTTGCAACTAATTTATTTGTTGAGCATCTAAATTCTTTTCGAAGCTAGTTTTCCTTGTGTGTCTCTTTGGAAGCTTTTCTTGAAAAAGTTTGAGTCATTGGCGTTTCCTCGTGGACAATTGTAGAGAAGTGTGAGTGATTTTGTGAGACTAATAGAGCATTAAACATGAGAGAAAACATGTGAGGGAGCGTAGGTTTAGTGCAATTTTACATTTTCTTTTGCTTGTTGCGAATTTTCAGGGATGTCTAGGTCATCGGAGAAAGGAATAGAGGAAGACGAAAGGGGAGAGATGCTTAAGATGCTTCAGCTTGTCAATGACAAGTTGAGTGCATTAGAAGTATCAACTCAAGGAGTTAAGGAAGAGGTGAAGGAGCTATCCGTGGCAAAGAAAGGGAAGTCCCTACCGCGTTTTTCACAAACACTTAATCCTAACAACGCCGCGCACTTGTATGATAGTCAGCAAGAAGAGGATGCTAAAGACGTATTTGAGAATGCGCGCGAGGGTTACGTTGGTGGAGGAGAGGATGGGATGAGGTTCATGACTGGTCCCATTAGTCCTATTGTGAGACCGCCTCGCACACATAGGCGTGAGCCCTGAGTGCACAACGCACATGCCGAGTGTTCCGCGCCTCACGCGCATTGGTAAGAAGAGTCCGAGTATGAGGACGAGTTGTATGATAGGCGTGACCGAGCTT
Source organism: Viola odorata (assembly GCA_963691705.1). NCBI lineage: Eukaryota > Viridiplantae > Streptophyta > Magnoliopsida > Malpighiales > Violaceae > Viola > Viola odorata. The sequence goes on from OY829544.1 coordinate 37,408,602, forward strand.
ATGGGCGGCAACCTAGAGGTGAAAACATAATGCACTCCAATATAGGGAGCATTAAAATGAAGATTCCACCTTTCGAGGGCAAGGACGATCCAGACGCTTACCTAGCGTGGGAGTATGAGGACGAGAAGAAGGTTAGATTGGCAGCGGTAGAATTCAGCGGTTATGCGATCCATTAGTGGGATCAATTATTGGAAGATCGCGAGAGAGTTGGTGCAGGTCCTATTAACACGTGGGAAGAGATGAAGTCTCTAATGAAGCGACGCTAGAGCATGAGTGGTGGAAGATAAGAGAAGCCACGATAGAGTGTGCAGGTCCTACTTGGTCAAGGAAGTAAGAGTGTGGGAGAATACTTCAATGAGATGGAGATAGCGCTAGCTAGAGCGTGAGTGGTGGAAGATAGAGAAGCCACGATGGCTAGGTTTCTTAGTGGGCTCAACCATGAGATAGCTAACGCATTGGAGTTGACACATTATACCAATCTACAAGAGATGATGCATATGGCTATCAAGATCGAAAGGCATAGAGCACAAAAGCCTACTTATTCTAATTCGGCTTCAACGAACACAAGAGCCACGCCATGGACAAAGGATATTAGAGGTGCGAGGGAACCACCTAAGGTATTGCCGCACACCTACGACACCAATGGAGCAACAAGGACTCCAATACCTCCAAAGGACTTCAATAATAGTAATACTCCTTCCAATCCCGCAACTAAAGTTCCAACAAAAGATATTATTTGCTTTAAGTGCTCTAGTAGAGGCCATATGAAGTCCGATTGTCCTAATAAGAGTGTCTTGCTTATTCGCGACAATGGTGAGATGTATTCGGATGATGATAGAGCAAGTGAAGCAAGCGAAGATGTGAAAAAAGAAGTTGAGAGTGATTCGAAAGAAGAGCAGTATGGAGGTAGTGGTATAAACCTTGTTATTAAGCGAGCTCTTAATGCTCAAGCCGCGACCGAGATATGTGAGGAGGAACAACGAGAGAATTTATTCTACACTCGTTGTCAGATCGCAGAGAAGACGTGTTCATTGGTGATTGACAATGAGAGTTGTACTAATTGTGTAAGCACCCTACTGGTAAAAAAATTGGGTTTGGTGATCAAGAAGCATCCAAAACCGTATTCATTGCAATGGATGAATAATTGCGGCAAAATAAAGGTGACAAAGCAAGTATTGGTTGCATTCTTAATTGGGAGATTCAAAGATGAAGTGCTTTGTGATGTCATTCCAATGAATTCAAGTCACATTCTACTTGGAAGACCTTGGTAATTAGATAGGAGTGCCGAACATGAAGGAAAGAGTAATCGCTATAAGGTGATCAAGGATGAGAAGCGGTTTACTCTAGTGCCTTTAATAAAAACGGAGATCCATGAAGATCAAAAGTGACTCATTGAGTCTTATACCATGTTTGAGGGAAGGAGAAGGAAAAGAAAAAGAAAGTGTTGAAAATAAAAATAGCTCCTATGAAAAGATTGAGCATAGGAAGAGCGCTTGTGAGGAAAATAACACGCATGAAAGGAGTGAGCATGCGAGGGGAAAATACTTGCGTAAAAATAGAGAGCACGCAGAGAGTAGAGTTTATACAAAAGGAGAGATGACTGATAACGCTAGAGAGAAGAAAGTGAGGAACACATTGGCGCGAGCCATCAAAAACCTAGTTTTTGGCCTTTGCGCTTTGATTTCACTAACCTTAAACCGTTTACTTTCTCTTATACTCTTGTTTTTCCTCATGTGCAGCAAAGGAGAGAGTCATTGGCAGTGAAGGAGCGACGTTCAGCCGTGACAGAGAAGCGTGAAGAGTATTGCGCAAAGATGGAGACTAGTGCGGCTAACCCTAGTCGCAATGGTTTCTGATTGCATGTTTCTTGGGCGTGATTTTATCCTCTTTTCTAGCCTTTTCGGGGGGCATGATCCTGCTAATTGACCTTTATTTCCATCTTTATTGCAAATCAGCTCCAAAAGGAGAAAAAGAGCGAAAATATGCATTTTTGGAAGAATTCTTGGGATTTCAAGCTTCAAGGCCTAGAAGATCAGAGTGCCATCGAGCCCTCGACGCAACCCAAGAATGTACTTTGCTAAGATCTCTTCTCTTCTGATTTTATTTCTTTAATTTCTTCTCTTCTGACTTTATTTCTTTATTTGATTTCTGTTTGCATGTCTTGCCCCTGATTGTATTTTACTTTCGTGCCCTTGATTTCTATTTTTATTAATTATCTTGTTAGCAACCATCTCTATCTTGGTTAACTAGATTAAGCAACCAAAACCCCCCCTTTTTTTCTTTTATTGTTTCATTTTATATCTGGTCTTGTCTAGTGTATGTCTTCACCATTCTCTGTGGATCGAACCTCTTGCCACTGTCTTCAATCCTTTTTGTTGCATGTGATAAGTTGTAATTATTTAATCGTGCCCTCGACAAGAACGTCATCAAATTGGCGCCGTTGCGGGGGAATAGTGTTAATTCGTGCCCTTGATAGTTCTAGATTTTTTTTATTTTTTTTACTTATTTCTTTCTTCCATGTCTTATTTTAATTCTTATTCTCACTCATCCTCTTTTCCTCAGTATTTTACTCCTAACCCCCAGTGGTGGAATCAAGAAAATTTCAACTATGGAGTGCAAGCCGAACCTAGCTATCAATATTATCCGCCTCCACAACCTCCACAAGACTAAGGGCTAAGGGCTATTTCAAGAAAATCAGGCTGCAATAAATCTCATGAAGAGTCAACTTGAGGAGCTGGAATTAGACTTGCAGGAGCTTAAGATGCAGAGACAAATAGATGAATTAGCTGATTTAGTGAATCAAGCTCAAGAGACCTGGGAGGAGATTAAGGAGCAGAGGCGCCAAGAGGTCATTGAAGAAAACTTTGCATACCTACCTGAGCATCTTGCCCTAGACGCTGGACCACCTGAACCTACCCATCTTGCCCTAGACGTTGCCCCTGCACCTGAACCAAATTTTTTAGCTCCAACACTTCTTCCCAGTCACATCATGAGTCACCCTATCACCCCCATAGAACAACACTTGCAACACTTAGATAGTGACGACTATTCAAGTGAAGAGGAGAATTTTCCCACTGCCATTCTATGGGAGCTGCCATCTGAGCGTCATGACCAAGATGATGAGTCTTATGGGTTAAAGGACCTTTTCATGCCCACGAATGAGCTAAAATGGGACGGTCCAGGATGTCTTCCTCTAGAGTCAGGAGCCAACATAGAGTTCAAGGCCAGCACAGACACAATATTGAGCGACGCAAATTTGCCTAATTTTTACGATGAGTATCGTGCCCTCGACGAGCGTCGTGCCCTCGACGCAGAATTAGAGGCAGAAATCGTTGTTCAACCAAATTTTCCAAGTCAACTCCAGAACTGTTCTGACACTTTGGTGGGCCAAGGGATTGAGGTTTTTGAAGCTTTTCACCACATCAAATCTTGTGAAGAGTGTCATGCCCTTGACGTAGAATTCAAGCCGGGAGAGATTGAGAAGGAGGATTTAAGAGAGATTGAGGAAGAGATAATCGAGGACTTGAGCTCTAAAGTCATTATGTGTGACAGGGAGATTTTTAAACTTTCTAATTATATTGATCCTTTTCTTGAATCACCTTTCACTCATAACAATTTTTTCCTCTTTATTTTGCGGGAACCCGAATTAACATTTGAATCATATTATGGTTTCCTGCAGGTTGCTTTGCTACTAGACCATCCACTTCATGCTATAATTCACATCAAACTAAGATGATGGAAAGCATTTAGTAGGATTGGCTGATGTTCGAACAGCCAACGTCGTGCCCTCGACAATAACTAAGGCACTTCGTGGGAGGCAACCCACGTTCCTTTCCCTTTTTATTTTAGCTTCACTCTTTATTTTTCAGAACTTTCTTGTGTATGCCCTTCTTGTATTAAGGACAATGCACTGCCTAAGTGCAGGGAGGGATTTATTTGTGTGTTTGTTTGCATGTTTAATTTTCCGTTTGTTGCATGATTGCATGTTTTTCAGATTTTTCAAAATTTTTCGGATTTTATTTTTAGACTTTGCTAGGAATTTCTATCACTGCCTAGTTTTTAAACCTCTATAAATGGACACACACTTTTGATCATGTTTGCACAAGTATGAACCACCAGCACCTTGTCTAGACCTAGCTGTTCTCATTTTTTATTGTTGAGCCTTATATCCATATCTAGGCCTAGACACCAGTAATCACAAATAGCACCCAGTGAGCACTTTGAGCTTCCATGCCTATTTCCTTTCTTGAGTGATTAGGATGATTTAGCTAGGCACTGGTTGAACTTGCATGATATCCCTGGGTATAAGCACCATTAGACATGGGAAAGCATCGATTTGACGAAAAACTTCGCATCAATGTCATTTTTCTTTCTTTTCTTTCTCTCTTCTCCTATTTTTGTCTCAACCTCTTTCATGCCCCCAACATCCCCCTCTTTTATTTTTATTCCTGACCATTTGAAATTTTTCGTTGATCTTTTTCCTTGGCAGGTAAGGTAGCGATTATTGAGGGTAACGTCGAGGGTTAGATACCCGAAGGGCGTGCAGAAAAGTTCAAGTGTGGGGAAGTAGAGAAAAAGCTAAAGACTTCAGAATAGAAAGCAGAAAAAACAGAGATCTAGGGCAAGAAAAAGCAGAAAATCAAAAGTCCTCGAGCCCTAGATCCTGCAAACGTTTCGAGCCCCCAGAAAAGTTCAAGTGTGGGGAAGCCAAAGAAGTCACTATCAATGCTGGAAGCAGATTAGGGAAAGCGCAAAATGAAAAATCAAAAGTCTCGTACCCCAGAAAAATCAAGAGCTTGTAATTGGTTCATGCCCCCTCCACTTTCCTTCAAAAAAAAAAAAAAAACCAAAATTCAAAATAAAAGGAAGGGGGGCACTACGCAAAGAAAAGAATATCCACATCTGGAGCCTCAACAAGAAAAGCATTTCCTGCCCTCGAAGAAGAAGACCTCTATCTAGCCCTCGAATCGCCATCGTGCCCTCGAAGAAAGCTGCCTTGTCACTTCGCCTTTTTCCTAAGCCAAGGAATCCATCTAGGCTTTATCTGGTTCTTTCTCTCTTCTCTATCTTCATCTCTCCTCGCTTCTGCTCTTTTTCTACATCTTTTCTCTTCTAGCTCACCCTACCCTTTTCTTTCTTTTTGCTGATGCGTTGTTCTTTCCGATTGATGATTGCCCATGCATGTGTTCTGTGTACTCGGATTGATGTGCAAGTTTGATTTTGTGTCTGTTATGTGCATTTATTTTTAGCATTAAACGCTTAACCTTGCTTGCGAGAGTGAGTATAAACACATATCTGGTGAGGATAACTGGTCGAGGGCTTGATGTGGGAAAGTATGATCTTTGGGGTCGTTATCCCTCTGATTTGATGCAGGTTTCTTCTAGGTGAGGATGAGTTTGTGCGAAGTCTAGCTCGGTGCTGGTTTGTAATTGTGTGTTGATTAATTGTGTTTGTATGTTTCTTGACGTGATTTTCAGTTTTGTGAATGCTCGAGGGTGAGCATTGGGCAGTGTGGGGATGTTTGATAGCATGTTTCTTGGGCGTGATTTTATCCTCTTTTCTAGCCTTTTCGGGGGCATGATCCTGCTAATTGACCTTTATTTCCATCTTTATTGCAAATCAGCTCCAAAAGGAGAAAAAGAGCGAAAAGATACATTTTTGGAAGAATTCTTGGGATTTCAAGCTTCAAGGCCTAGAAGATCAGAGTGTCGTCGAGCCCTCGACGCAACCCGAGAATGTCCTTTGCTAAGATCTCTTCTCTTCTAATTTTATTTCTTTAATTTCTTCTCTTCTGACTTTATTTCTTTATTTGATTTCTGTTTGCATGTCTTGTGATCGTCACTCAAATGTATTAAATATTTTCCTGATGCCTAAATGAACAAATAAATGTGTACAGGGCAAGATAGGGTCGAACCACAGAGATTGAAGGAATAAGACGTTAATAAAGATGTATGACAAGGGACAAATGCAACAGAATACAGTCAAGAAACACTGGGGGAAGTTTTTGTCAATTAACGAATTAATCGACGCAGATATGGGAGCTAACAAGACAGATAAGTAAACAAACGTAAATCGCAATCATAAAAGTAACAGGCATTCGGGGGCCCGAAAGTAAAAAGCAATCAAGGGCAAAATAACAAAAGGGACTCGAGGGCACGAAAAGCAGTAAGAGAGATATAAATCAGAGGGGAAGAGATCTTAGCAAAAGGTGCTCTCCAGTTGCGTTCTAGGTTAGTTAATCATGGGCACGAAAATATTCCAAACTCAAGCACAGACCTGCTATAGGAGTCATGTTTCCACGTAGACTCCCTACTCACCTTCGTAGGTAGGAGCCACCCCCCGTTTCCACATATGGGGTGGCCTTGACGTTTCGCCGTCCTCCCGGACATGAATGCGAGGAGGCGCTACTCAAAACGCCCATGAAGTGGAGGCAAGACAGATCTAGGGCGTAACATCTCAGTTTGTCAAGCTCGCATCACATAACCTAAACAATCAAATACCCCTAGACGAAAAACATCTCGCGATGTCTACACTAGGTGTCTACTTTATCTCAAGGATTCGCGCCAGTTATAACCAAGAGAATGACAATACTCATGCAGAAATATTGACAGTTGATCAAGCCCTCAACAGTTCTAAATAAGCAAGGATTAAAACGATAAATGATTGAATATGACAAGAGAATATATTAAGCACGTTTTAGGCCTCCTAACTAACCCTTGCAACCCTCGCAACACCCTTCACTAAGAAGATGGTATTTAGCTACTCATAACAAGATACGGACAGTGGAAAATAAATATCATGCAAGAAAGAGTAAAGAAAAAAAGATTAGAGGAAATCGATAAATGATTTAATAAATCAAAGGAGAATGGCTTCTCCCCTTTACAAAACTAGCAGCTGCTCCAAGATTCTAGAGAATAATATCCCTAGAAAGTAGGTAAAAGAAAGAGTAACATTTTTAGTGTCTTAAGTCAGCCTCCCTTTACAAAAACCCTAAAGCTAAGGTTATATAAGCTAAAACTAGCTAGGGGATAAAAATACAGCTAAGGGAGAGAGGGTGTCAGCGCTTGGGAGGATGCCAACACATAGGGGGACCGCGTTTTGGCAGAGGATATTCTGGAATCTTCTGGAAGTGTCTGACACCTTCTAGAAGCGCTTGGGATTCCTTCCTTTGGCTCTTGATCTCTGATATGACGCAGGGAAGTCAAGGGCATGAGACTGCTCACTGGTCCGGTTAGCGTCGCGGGCTCGATGACCTCTGCTCTTCTAGACCTCAATCATCAAATCTTCAGAAATCCTTCCAAATATGCTCGTTTTTGCTCTTTTCTCCCTTTAGGCACTGATCTGCAAAAGAATGGGAAAAAGGGAAAATCAGAAGTATCTTGCCCTCGAAAAGGCCGAAAATAAGATATAAAAACCTACAATAAAGACATGCTATCAAATCCCCACACTGCCCATTGCTCGCCCTCGAGCAATCACAAAACTAAAAACTACCTCCAGAAACAGACAACACAGTAACCACACACAAACACAAACCGGCACCAAGCTAGACTTCGCACAAAACCCATTCTCACCTAGGAGACACCTACATAAAACCAGAGGGGTAACGACCCCAAAGATCAAACTTTCCCATATCAAGCCCTTAATCAGCAGTCCTTACCAGATATGTGTTTACACTCACTCTCGCAAACAAGGCTAAGTGTTTACGCTCAAAACTAAATACACATAGCACAACATAAAGTCAAACTTGCATAGCAATCCGAGTACTGTAGAGCACACGCATGGGCAATCAATAATCGAAAAAATAACGCATCAGCAAAAAGAAAGAAAAAGGGAGGGAATGAGCTAGAAATGTGGAAGAGAGAAGCAGGAGATGAACAGAAGAGAAATGAGGGGAGAAAAGAAGGAAAGAAAAAAAGGGACTAGGTAGAACCTGGTTGGATTCCTTGGCTTAGGAAAAAGGCGAAGTGGCAAGGCAGCTTTCATTGAGGGCACGATGATGATTTGGGGGCTGGACAAAGGTCTTCTTTTCGAGGGTAGGAAACTCTTCTTGTTGAGGCTTCGGATGCAGATACTCTTTTTGTTCGCTTAATGCCCCCCTCCTTTTATTTTCAAATTTAAAAGGTTTTTTTTTTTTAGAGGACTGGGAGGGGGCACGAACCAGTTACAAAACCTTGATTCTTTCGGGGAATGAAACTTTTGATTTTTCGTTCGGCGCTTGCCCTTGATCTGCTTCCAGCATGAATGGTGACTTCTTTGGCTTCCCCACACTTGAAACTTTCTGGGGGCTCGATTACTTTAGATGATCTAGGGCTCGAAACCTTTTTGCTTTTTCTTACCCTAGATCTTCACTTTCTGTTTTCTGCTTTGAAGTCTTTTGCTTTCGTCTACTTCCCCACACTTGAACTTGTCTGCGCGTGCTTTAGGTGTCTAGCCCTCGACCTTACCCTCAACGATCGCTACCTTACCTTCCAAGGAAAAAGATCAAGAAAAGACGAATGGTCAGGAAAGAATATGAAAAGAAGGGGGATGTCGGGGGGGGGGGGGGGGTGAAAAGAGAAGAGAGAACGAAGAAGAGAAAGGAAAAGACATTGATGCGAAGTTTTCTGTCAAATCGATGCTTTCCCATGTCTAATAGTGCCTATACCCAGGGATATCATGCAAGATCAACTAGTGCCTAGTTAAAGCATCCTAATCACACAAGAAAGAAATAGGCATGGAAGCTCAAGTGCTCACAGGGTGCTTTTGTGACTACTGATGTCGAGGCCTAGATATGGATATAAGGTTCAGCAGGCAAAAATGGGAATAGCTAGGTCTAGACAAGGTGCTGGTGGTTCATACTTGTGCAAAATGTGATCAAAAGTGTGTCCATTCACAAAGGTTTTTGAAAATTGGGCAGTGGCAGATTTTTGGAAAAATTTAGCAAAGTCATAAAAATCTGAATTTGTTTGAAAAATCCGAAAAAGCATGCAATCAAACAACAAATGGAAAATTTAAACATGCAACAAACACACCGCTAAATCCCTCCCCACACTTAGGCTGCATATTGTCCTCAATACGGGAAGGGAACACACAAGAAGTTCAATGAGATTTAAAAGAAGTACATGATAGAATAAAATAAAAAGCAGATAAAAATGTTTTTGGCCCTCCTCGAGGGCAGGACAGATGAATTGTTCGGGGGGGGGGTAGTGGGGGGGTCAAAAGGGTGGTAGCTTGCTCCTGGCCACTTCAGTTGCTAGGCCTCGAAGTTCTGCGAGGACTGCTTGGAGCAGACGCTCGATTCTCAGGAGCGTTTGGGGTGACGGATCGGATGGCTTGCTTGCTTGATTGCTTTCGGGGGCACAATCGGAGCTTCCTTCGGGGGCACGAGGGGTAATAGGGGCTTGAGGCCTTGAAAGGCTGGGGTAGGAGAAATCTCCTCCATGCTTCGTGCCGAAGACCTTCTCTCCCGATGGCGTGGTACCTATGGAAAACCTCAAAATACCATGTGAGATACACAAATGCCCCATAACATCAAGTGTACGGGGGTCTAAATCCTTGAAAGCAATGGGCTCATTAAGGCCAGTAGAGGTCAAATCAATATTGCATAAATTCACAACAAGCAGAGTAATCAGAGATCCTAAAATGGGGCCTCGAGAGCCATTCTGAACATGAATAATAGCACATGCAACCCAAAATCCTAAATTCACCCTACGCTTGTTTTTCATGCACCAAAGAAGAAATAGTTCTTGCAGCGTTAACTGCCCTGAAGAACTGAATCTAGCAGCAAAAGTAAGAGCAAGAAAGCGATGTAAAATTCTAAGGGCAAGATCCATAATTTTATGCGTTTTAGAGGATTTGGGGTTGAAAACAACATTAGGATTCTCAAACAACTCACGAAAGGCCACATCAGCATCAAAAATAGGGGGAATTACAGTCAAAGCATTCTTATAAGCACTTGATTTTAAACCAACAGGCGTGACAAAATTAAGTGCACAATTGAACTCATTGAGAGACAGTTTAAGCCATTTGTTCGCTAAGCGAAAATTAATCAGTTCGGGGGTCAAAGGGTTCGGTCCATGCTTGCCCTTAGGCTTGAAATGGTCCGAACCAACCCAAAAAGTGGTAAACAGCTCCAGCGAGGGCTCGACATAGGTTGGGTGCTCCAAAAATAAAAAAGAATCCCAACCGATGTTACCAATGAGCTCTCAGACTCGAGCGTCCTGTCCCATTTTTCTCAAAAATTCTAGATCTAGGCGCACACACGGGCTAACGCCTCTGGAGTTCATGGCATGCAACTTATCTAAGGAAGGTTTATCATCAAAAGATAACCATTCATGGGGATTAGAGAGGTCAGAAATAACCTGGATTGAAGACGCTCGCGGGGTAGAGGCAGGCGCTTGCGTCGAGCCTCGACAACAGAATCGTCGTCTTGGTCACGACGCACTTTCTTTGTCGGTGCCTGCTTGACTGTGGCCTTTGAGGGAGATGCGACCTTCCTCTTCCTATCCGCCGATGTTTCAGGTTCTGGTGGCGGATCTTCTCTGGGCGTCTTCTTCGCCTTGCCTTTTGCAGCCGTCTTCTTTGCTGCGGTCTCCTTTTCCTTGGCCTTTTTTGCTGACTCAGCTTTGAGAGCTGCTTCTTTCTCAGCTTTCTCAGCTGCCTCCTTTGTAGCTTTCTCCTTCTCAGCATCTTCATCTTCCTCCTCGTCCTCGGCTTCATTCTCGCCGGAACCTTCTTCATCGTCGGCGCCAACGGCGGTCTGTTCGACCTCCTCTTCCTCAGCTCCGACCGCCGGCGTTTCTTCATGCTCAGATTCGGACAACAAGATGTCCTGCAAGACCTCTTTGACCATGAGCTCCTTTTTGGCCGCAGGGGAGGCTTTCTCAACCTTTGGTTTCCTGGGCGTGGTGGTGGAAGTGGGTGGTTTTCTGGAAACCCAGCCGGATCTTGTCATTGTGGAGGTCGTTGGAACCGAACCAGTGATTTCTAGCTCACCGTCCGACTGGTGTGCGGTGGTGGAGGTTGGGTTTAGATCAGTGGTAGAAGGGATGGTTGGAGAAGGTGGTTGCTCCTCGTCGAGGCCGAGGCTAAGAGATTTGTGAGAGGAGGAGGAACATTCAGGGTCTGAGGTAGCAAGCTTGTGGGCTACTTGCTTTACTCGAGGCATGGTGGTAGGAGGGAAGATGGTGATTTGAGAGAGAGAGTGTTGATTTGGTGATGGTGATGGGTCAGTGGAGTGAAGTGTTTTGGTTGTTGGTGAGAGAGACGTGGGTGATAGCAGGAAGAGGGAAGGAGAAAAGACGAGGGGGAGCATGCTGCCAAGGCTGCTGCGTCTGACAGGGAATTAATGAGGGCCACTTTTTTGTCCCCTTTTGATGACGCGGCGTCTTGAAACTAGGAGAGAGAACATTGGCCCGCGGATCCCAACCGCCTTCCTTTTTAAAATTTAAAAAGAGAGAGTAGTTAGGGAAGATAAAGACAAAAGGAAAGAATAAGTGGAAAGACAATATTTGCAGGCAAATAAAATCGCTTGGGAAAAGGAAAAAGAGAGAAACCAGGGGATAGAAATAAGGAAAAGAAATCTTAACTAATAAAGGAAAATTAAAATAACCAAAAATAAAAAAGGAAAAAGTTCTGAATTTAAATAACAAAATAAAAGAGATAGAGTTAGAAAGGAATGGGACGACATTCAGAATGCCTCCAATATGGCCTGTTTACTCGTCGAGGCCTCGACGTATTTCAAAAATCTAGATCTCGACAGGTGAAAGTTCCACCATTGTGTCCTCAACAGTCGAGGGCTTGAATCCCTCGTAAAAGGGTTTCAGCCTGTGGCCATTGACTTTGAAGATTGTTCCTGTTGTCGGATTCTGGATCTCGATTGCCCCGTGGTCAAACACTATCGTGACCACGAAAGGTACTTACCATTTAGACTTGAGCTTTCCTGCAAACAGTCGCAAACGTGAGTTATACAACAATACTTTCTATCCAATGGAAAACATTTTGGGACGAAGGTTCCTGTCATGATATGTCTTGGTCTTGCCCTTATAGAGTAGGGCATTCTCATAAGCGTCATCTCTCAACTCTTCCAGTTCTTGTATCTGTAAGCGTCTGTTCTGGCCAGCCTTTTCGAGATCCGTGTTTACTTTCCTAATGGCCGAGAAAACCTTGTGCTCTATCTCCACTGGGAGATGGCACGGCTTGCCATAGACGAATCTGTAGGGTGTCATACCAATTGGGGTCTTGAAAGCTGTCTGATATGCCTAGAGGGCGTCATCCAACTTCAGACTCCAATTCTTTCGGGATTGGTTTACCGTTTTCTCAAGAATGGACTTAATTTCATGGTTTGACACTTCGGCTTGGCCATTTGTCTGAGGGTGATAGGCAATAGATGTTCGGTGGTGGACTCCATACTTGGTCAGAAGCGAGGCCACGACACGGTTGCAGAAATGGGTACCTCAATCACTTATGAGGGCTCGAGGTACGCCAAACCTATTGAAGATATTGGTGCGTAGAAATTTTACTACCACCTTGGCATCATCTGTTCGAGTTGCCTTGGCCTCGACCCATTTGGAAACATAATCAACGGGCAGAAGGATGTTGAAATCTATACCCCAGATGTCGAAAATTTCACAAACAATGATACCAGTCAGAGGCATCTGATTCCTGACCCCAATATTACCTGTGGCTTGGCATCGAGGGCACGACGCACAATACATGTAGCTATCCTTAAAAATAGCGGGCCAGTATAGACCTGCTTCTAACACCTTGAGGGCAGTTTTCTTGGCCGCGAAATGTCTGTAGACATCAAAATTTCGGCTCGTCGTAAAATATTCGGCCTTCAAGGCCAATCCGTCAACCATCCAACTCAAGTTCAAATCTAAATCCGGAGTGAAAACTGATTCATTAATCAGAGGAATCAAGAGAAGAAGAACCACTTTTATTCTACATTCAACAATTGTAATTTGACACGTGTAATTTTCTCCTATTTTAGGAAAAATTGTGTATACAATGTCCTCCTTCAAAATGGCAGAATTAAGGATCGAGGGCACCTCATCCATGGTTACACATCGGCGTATGATCTGGTCCGAGCAGTGCTTCCATAAGTATGGGCTATCCCAAATGTAATATTTAGCTTGCCTTCTGATTCTTGTGCATTCTGATGGGGAAGCATCCGCGGGGTAGGTACTAGTGGCACAAAAATTCGCTATGTCTGAAAACCATAGAAACTGGACAGCGTGGGCTAGATACACTTGTTCATCTGGAAAGGTATCGCGGATCTGCACAAGTGAATTGTCTTCTTGGGCTGGAAGTCTACTTAGATGGTCGGCTACCAGATTTTCTTTTCCAGCCTTGTCTTTGATCAAGATATTGAATTCCTATAGCAACAAGATCCAACGAATGAGTCGAGGCTTGGCATCAACCTTTGTCAACAAACATCTGAGAGCAGAATGATCCGAGTACACTAGCACATTGGTACCTAGAAGTTACCGCCTGAACTTGTCGAGGGTGTAAACCACGGCTAAGAGTTCTTTTTCTGTTGTTGTGTAGTTCTGCTAAGCTAGGTCTAATAACTTGGAAGCGTAGTAGATCACATAAGTTTCATTGTCCTTCTTTTGACCCAAAACGACGCCTAGGGCTTGATTGCTGGCATCGCACATGACCTCGAAAGGTAAGACCAATCGGGGGCTCGAATGATCGGAACTGAGATAATCTTGTTTTTGAGGAGTTCAAAGGTTGCTTTGTAATTCTTATCGAAATCAAAGGCGACTTCCTTCTGGAGCAAACGACACATAGGTTAAGCGATTTTGGAAAAATCCTTATAAACTGTCTGTAGAAACCGGCGTGCCCTAGAAAAGATCGCACATCGCGAACACATGCTGGATAGGGCAGGGTCTCGATCACCTCAATCTTAGCCTTGTCGACTTCAATGCCCTTGGCCGAGACAATGTGACCTAGAACGAGGGCTCGATCTACCATGAAGTGGCATTTCTCAAAATTAAGGACAAGATTGGTCTCTATGCAGCGCTCTAAACACTTCTTCAATTTATCCATGCACTCTAGAAAGAAATTCCCATAGACGGTGAAGTCATCCATAAAGACCTCGATTCCATTTTTGACCAATTCAGAGAAAATGCTCACCATACAACATTGAAAGGTGGCGGGGTCATTACACAAGCCGAAGGGCATGCGTCTATACGCAAAGGTGCCGAAAGGGCATGTAAATGTGGTCTTCTCCTGGTCTTCGGGGGCAACTAGGATCTGATGGAAACCGGAGTAACCGTCTAGACAGCAGTAGTGAGTTTTACCCGCGAGACATTCCAGCATTTGATCAATGAAGGGCAGAGGGAAGTGATCTTTCCTAGTGGCAGCATTCAGTCGACGGTAGTCAATGCACACTCGCCACCCATTCTGGATTCGGGTGGGAATGTATTCACCATCTTGGCCGATAGTGATAGTTATGCCAGTTTTCTTGGGCACGACTTGTATAGGGCTGACCCATGGGCTATTGGAGATAGGATATATGACACCGACATCCAGCAATTTCAGTACTTCCTTCCTGACAACCTCCATCATAGGTGGATTCAGCCTACGCTGGGGCTGTCGGATAGTCTTACTAGCATCTTCCAAGTGGATACGATGGGTGCATAGAGCTGGCGACAAGCCCTTGATGTCCGCAATGGTCCAGCCTATGGCTTGTCTGAATTCCTTAAGCAAAGAAATTAGCTCAGATTCTACAGGTTGGAGATAATGACAGGCAGGGAGTTGTCGGGGCCTAGATAAGCATACTTCTGATGAGAGGGCAGTGGCTTCAGATCGAGGGCTGGAGCCTGATCAATAGATGGAAATAATGTAACATGATCTGAATGGTTAGGAGACATCATTGGAGGTTCATACTGGACTACAGCGCACTCTTCTAGGGCAGCGATGACAGAATGGAGCTCAGGTGGTGTGGAAAGTGTCGAGGCCACGACATCTAGAAGTGCTGGCGTTAGACTCTTGTCAAGGGTAAATTTTAAAGGATCAGTAAAGTGAAGTTCAGTAAGTTCATCAACAGAAGGATCAATAACATCAATGTAATTAACACTGGAGAATTCAGAGGGGTATAACATGGCTTCTAGCATATTGAATCTGATAATCTCTCCGTCGAACTCTAGAGAGATGGTCGCATCATGAACATCTATCTTTGATCGGGCAGTGGCCAGAAATGGACGGCCTAGAAGAACATCAGTAGACTTGGTGGAGTCTTCATTCTCAATTGCTATGACATAGAAATCGGCTGGGAACAAGAATTCGCGAACTTGGACTAAAATATCTTTGATGATCCCTTCAGGGTAGATGATAAAATGATCAGCAAGTTGAATGGCGAGGTCTGTAGGTGTGAGAGGTTCGAGGCCTAGACAGTTATAGATGATCAAGGGCATGGCGTTGATTCCTGCCCCTAGATCGCACAAGGCTTTCCCAATGTCGACTGTACCAATCCGACAGGGGATGATGAACATTCCTTGGTTCTTGCACTTTGGAGGGATCCTCCACTAGATATGGGTAGAAGCGTTAGCTCCTACACTAATCTTGTTAACTTCGGCGAACTTACTCTTTTTTGTGCATAGTTGTTTTAGTAATTTGGCATAGCGAGGAACATTCTTCACTGCTTGGAGAAGAGGAATGTTAACAACCACTTTACTGAACATTTCAAAGATATCTCAATCTTCCTTTTCTTTTTTGGACTTAACCTGATGTGATCCTGCCTAGGGTTAGTAAGCCGGATTACAATGGAGCTTATGGAGGATCTAGCCAAACGAATTATCTAGCGACAACTATGACCATAAGAAGAAAAGACACAAGATTTACGAGTTGCAGCGGAGAAAGTACATAAAAGAGTGATGGAAGATGAGAGTTACCGGGAATTAGAAGATGGATGGAAGGGACGGAGATGAGCACACACGAAGTAGCGAACAATCCAAAAGGTTTGCTTGATCAAGATATACTCCGAGGGCCAAGATTGAGACTCGTTTCTATGGATGATCAACCAAATAAATATATATTTCATTCAACAAAATCGTCACAATCAATACAAACTTTGATTTCCCGGAGAGAGATCGGGAGGAGTAATCTCAAACTCAAGCGATCCCTCTCAAGGAATTAAAGTGATGAGCCAAGGCTTAGGATGATAAGAGAAAGGAGTAATCTCACTTTACAAACATCAACCAAATGTCTAAGCTCCCCTAAAATGAAACAAAAGAGTTACATATATAGTTGGTATGCAATTTGGGCTTGAAAAGCCCAAAATTCGTACTCAAAACAGATGCTGGTGTGATCACGTTAAGGCCTTAGCGTGATCACGCCAGACAACTTTCCCTTAGCATGATTCACGCCAACACCTTAGCGTGATCACGCCAAGATGCCCAAAAATCCAAAATAGCATCCGAGAGTAGCGTGATCTAAGAACTCTTCACGCTAAGAGCTTAGCGTGATTACGCTAGACCTCTTTCCTTAGCGTGATCACGTTAAGACCTTAGCGTAATCACGTTAAGGATTTTTCCACCAGCTTCAGCTCCGCGCGCCAAAATGTTGACAAGCATAACTTCTGATCCACCCGTCCGATTGACCTGAAACTTATCCCAAATGAAAGCTAACATCTTGAAGTTTCCATCAAGCTTTGGTTCTCATAAATCAAAGGCCATTTGCTTGTCCATATTCTGGTGACAAATAGGCGACGTAATTCTGACTTGCATAGATGGAGCATTTGTTGTCAAGGCCTTGGGAGGAGTGTGCGTGGCCTGGTGACTTGTTAGGGCTAGACGCGCCTCTACTTCATGGCTTTCTCGACCATCTTGGGAGTTCCGCGTGTCTAGGCCTAGGGATTGCGAAGATTTAGCACTCGATCCTCGACCTTGGGCATGAATTATGCGCATTAGCAAGGCTCAGCTGCCCGTGACCGATCCTCTTGGCAAGGTGTCAAGTTGTTCTAATTCGAAGGGGGCCGTGATCGCATCAACCTCTCCCTCTTCAAAAGGATTCGTCCTCGAATCCATAGCCTCAATCTTCTCACCTAAACACTCAAAAACACTTGGAAACAAAGGTGAGAAACCCAAGAGGCGCAATTGCGCGTGCCTATGCCTAGGGTGATCCAAGGAAGAATCAACAATAGTGATTGCACATGGATGCACATCATTTTGAAAAATTTCATGCACAATACGGATGGCATCACAAAGTGTAGAACAACCGACATAATAACTTATCTTTTCTCTTCGGCTCACCACAACAAACCAAGAGAATTGAGCACTACACACAAGCACAATGCACTTGAAAATACCAAACAAATTCCGCAAGAGAAAACACAAATTCTCGTAAGAGCTAAACCAATTAATTCTTGACAAATTCGGGCCAAGAATTTGTGTTTTCCTAACACACAACATATCCATGGTATTTAAGTGCATATTATCCACAAATAACTCATGTAGGCTACACTTGGCAAAACAAAATTTATTCAATTCAAAATCATGCACATCCATTTCATCTTTATACACATTTATCTCTAAATCAATATCAAGGATGTGCATGGAATCACAAATTATTAACCAACATAGACGGTGGTTTATTTTCTCAAAGCGGCCTATAAGGACCAGCCAAGAAAATTGGGCCACACGCCCATGTACGAAATGCTGGGGAACGCCTAGTAATCGACACAAAAAGGAATACAAATCCTTGCGACAATTAGGCCAAGAAAATTGTGCACTACAAGAAGGCATCATACATTTGGAAACACCAAATAAGTGCAGCAAGAGAGAACACAAATTTCCATAAGAAT
The DNA here is from genome assembly GCA_963691705.1 of Viola odorata. Lineage (NCBI taxonomy): Eukaryota > Viridiplantae > Streptophyta > Magnoliopsida > Malpighiales > Violaceae > Viola > Viola odorata. The sequence goes on from OY829544.1 coordinate 37,426,390, forward strand.
TGAACCAATTAGTCCTCAACAAATCTAGTTCAAAATTTTGTTGTCTCTCAACATACAACAGATTCATGGTATTCCAAGACATGTCACACATAAGCACTTCATGTAGGGTATAAACAGAGAAGCACAAACTCTCTTTTCTGGACAAGTATGGGTTTTCCTTGTCAATTCGGCTAATGATAATTAGCCAAGAGAATTGGGCTTCACATGCCCGCACACCACACATCAGAATCATAGACATTTGGCACAAAGGGAAGAGCAATTCATTGCAACATTTTGACCAAGATAATTGCGACAAGTTGGAGCAAAAGAATTGTCTTCATGCTTCATGCAAACTGTTCATAGATTCCAAGTCTAAGCAGCATACAAATAATTTATACATACTATCCAAAAAATTACAAAAATTAGCACTTTTGAGCAAGAAAGTGTCATACTTGATGAAATGCAAATTAGGAGTCTTAACACATACCACACAATTTTCATTCAAGTAATTTTCATGCTCAAACCAAGAAAATTTTTGCTTGATGAAGGGTACGAAATTATTCTTGGGGCATGCAAATAAAGTCGTACCCAAGTGGTTTTCAAATACACGAACAAATGGATCATGCTCAATGAAATGTAAGAATGATTCTTTATCACACAATAAATGTTGGCCATAAAAATTTCCATGTGAATAAAGATGAGTGATATGAGCATCCTCAACCAATTGAGCATTCAAAAAGGGAGTGAAAACATACCCGTTGGGCAAAGCGGGAAGGGGGGAACGGTTTACCTCAAGGCCTTGCCGCATTGAGCA